>BLBF01000020.1:24482888-24527912 GCA_015471245.1 Laticauda colubrina | reverse complement strand
ATCCCACAGCTATCTTAACCCAAAGGTATCCCTGCCCATCCCACAGCAATCTCAACCCATCCCACAAGCATGCAAAGGCTAAACCATTTCTAAAAGTTTCCACCCAGACTTTTTAGAAAAAAAATAATGAAGCAAGTGTGTGAAACAAAGATAAACTTTATTAATAACAACCTGAAAAGTAAACATGAACCAAGTAAAGTGTCCAAATAAAGTCCAAAAATATACAAGCAGCCAGTCTCTGGTACTCCGCTCGGTCACTCGAGCGGTGTGTGCCCAGTCTAATTTTTAGGGTGCAGGTGCTCTGGAGGTGGGTGCTGCTGCAGTGCTGGTCTGAGGTGCTGATGGAGTACCTGGCCCCGAGAGGACAACAGGGGATGGTGTGTTCAGAAAGGTGTCCGACAGCTGACTCATCCCCGCGATGCTGAGAGGTCCTTCCTCCATGCCATGGGGTGTCAGCCCCAGTACCGAGGACAGATGTACTGAGGCTGGGCTTGGCTGTGGGATGGAGGAAGGAGTAGTGTAGTGGGACTGCCTGCTGTGCAGCAAGCTGAGGAGTGGCGTGGTTGGCATCGATGTCATCGGTGGCATCGTTGGCGTGGGTGGCATCGGTGGCATCAGTGGAGCAGCTGGCAACGGTGCCGCCCGATGACTCTGCACCTGGCCTGGGAAGGGCTGCTGCCTGTGCTGCTGGACCTCCGGGTAGCTGTAGCCCTGGTAGGTGAGGGGCTTTTGGAAGCCTTGGTATGGGAGGGACATCACCTGGGGTGGAGGAGCAGACCTGGACTGGGTGGAAGCAGGTGCCTCTGGGTCTGGAGGGTTGTTAAGCAGCGTGCAGATCCTCTCCTTCACCAGCTGGTACTGGGCATCCGGCATCTCCTTCAGGGTCTGGTTTAAATAAATGAGGAAGGGCTTGCGATTGGAGCAGGAGGATTCGATGGGGACTAGCTGAGAGAGGAGACCCATGCTGGTGCGGATGGTGTCCCTGATCTCCACCAGGACCTTGTGGCTCTCACCCTCCTGCGGTCTGGCTCTCTGCCTTCCTGTGGAGGCAGCGGTGTGGGTGGATGGGACTTCGGCAGCGGTGGACTCGATGTTACCTTTCTCCCACCACATCAGGGATTCCTCCTCGCTCTCCACCAAGCTTTCAACACCTGCCAAGGGGTTCTCCGCCATGGAACGCTCTACCAAAACCTGCCTGGAGACAGGGACTGACTCTCGGCTGGAAGAGGACTGGGTCGCAGCAGGCTGCCTGAGAGAGAGGGTAGACAGATGGGCTCCTGGTGCTGCTCGGTGGCAGATCTCACCCTCCAGGAAGCTGCACCTGGCCATGACGTAGTTCTCTCTGTCCGTCAGCTTGACGGCAGCCTGGCCAGATTTTTTGCGGTTCAGCTTCCCGTACCAGGTGTGCATATGTTTCCACCAGCCGAGTAGCACCTCCGAAGTGTAGCCCAGACTCTCCGCCTTCTCTCTCCAAGCAGCCTGCTTCCTTTTGGTGTCCCTGTACAGATAGTCCTTCTTCCGCCACAGATAGTCCTTCTCTCTCAGCCACTCCAGCACCTCATCCTCGTGCCCCTCCTCAATATAGTATTGCCTCCATTCCCGTTGACGCGTCTGCCTCTTCCTCCCTCTGGCAGGGCCATATGGGCCCTCATTAGAGGGACTTCGAGATTGTAGGGTCTGCTCCTCCATACCAACAGCAGCAGCAGCAGAATCATCATCAGAAACATCACCAGCATGATCATAATCAGCATCATCATCATCAGCAGCAGCAGCAGAATCACCAGCAGGATCAGAATCAGAATCAGAATCAGAATCAGAATCAGAATCATCATCATCATCATCATCATCATCAGCAGCAGCAGCAGCAAGACCAGGATGAGCAGCAGCAGAGTAAGCACCAGCAGCAGGACCAGCAAGACCAGGAGCACGAGCAGAACGAGCAGGACCAGCAAGACCAGGAGCACGAGCAGAACGAGCAGGACCAGCAAGACCAGGAGCACGGGCAGAACGAGCAGGACCAGCAGGACCAGGAGCAGCTTCAGCAGAGTACGCAGCAGAAGCACCACTGCCAGGAGCAGCTTCAGCAGAGTGCACAGCAGCAGAAGCACCACTGCCAGGAGCAGCCACAGCAGAAGCTCCAGCAAGAGAAGAGCGAGCCCAAGCAGCAGAAGCCCCAGCAGAAGCAGAGTCACGGACATGGGGCGGGAGGGTGGCCCTGTCCCTCTTGCCAGGGATGGCGGCAGGTTGCTGAGCCTTTCACTTCTTCCCCATGGTTGTGGGGTTGCTGGCTGGCAGGGAGGCTGGCAGGATGGCTGGCAGGCACCAAGGCTGGCAGGAAGCCTGGCACCAAGGCTGGCACCAAGGCTGGCAGAAAGCCTGGTAGGAAGCCTGGCAGGAAGCCTGGCAGGAAAGCAGGCACCAAGGCTGGCAGGCAGACTGGCTGGCAGGGAGGCTAGAAGGCAGGCTGGCAGCAATGCTGGCAGGGAGGCTGGAAGGCAGGCTGGAAGGCAGGCTGGCAGGGAGGCTGGAAGGCAGGCTGCCAAGGAGGCTGCCCAGGAGGCTGGAAGGCAGGCTGGCAGGGAGGCTGGCAGGGAGGCTAGAATGCAGGCTGCCAGCAAGGCTGGAATGCAGGCTGGAAGGCAGGCTGGCAAGGAGGCTGCCCAGGAGGCTGGGAGGCAGGCATGCAGGTAGGGCAGGCAAGGATCTCGAAGTGTCCAGCAGCAGATCTTCCCTCGGAATGCTGGCCACATGCGAACTGCTCCCTTTATATCCGGGGGGCTTGTGCAATGCATCCCCCCCCCGCATGCACAATTAACGCGCAACATCCGTTCCGCTTCCGCTGTGCATCCGCTAGGCTTCCGCTGTGCATCCGCTTCTTCTGCTGTGCATCCGTTCTGTATCCGTTTTTTCCGTTCTGCGTCCACTGTCCTGAGACCCCCCCAAAGCCCTGCGAACGCGCCATCCATTCTGCATCCTCTGGGCTTCCGTTCCGCATCCACTTTGCATCCGCCCTGCGTCCTCCCTGCGTCTGTTTCATCCACTCCAATTATGCAAATTTTCGCTCCTTTTGAGCGCGGATACAACGGAAGGAACATTTTTCCCTTCCGTTGTGTCCTCTTTGCATCCATTGGGCAGTGTGACACGGCCTTTTAATGTCGCAAATTCCGCAGCCAACATGCTGGCTGGAGAATTCTGGGAATTGAAATCCACACATCTGATTTGGAAATCATAGTAGGAAGAAAGGGAGTCAAAAATCCACATTACATTCACCCATAAGCAATTGTAAAGATTTTAAAAAATGTTTTCCAACCTTTAAAAATGCACTGGTGACCAATTCTGTATAATTGTACTGAGATATATTTTCCCTGTGTTTCCTCAAAATGGAGCTTTTGAGTGGTGAAAAGCTTCACCATCTGCCTGTTCCCAAATTTGTATGCCTATTCCTTCTTAGAGGAACAGTATAGCATCTATGCTATGGCAACAGATGAAAGATGGCAGAAGACACCAAGGTCTATTTTCCAAGACCTGAGCAGGACAAAGTAGACCTAGAACCACTTTGCTCTAGTACAGAGGTCTCCAAACTTGGCAACTTTAAGACTTGTAGACTTCAACTCCCAGAAATTCTGGGAGTTGAAGTGCAGAAGTCGTAAAGTTGCCAAGTTTGGGAACCCCTGGTCTAGTAGTTAAGGTACCAGGCTAGAAACCAGGACATGATGAGTTCTTGTTCAACATTTGACATGACAACTGCCTGGGTAATTGGGGCCAGCCACTCTCTTTTAGCCCAAATTACCTCACAGGATTGTTGTGGGAAAATAGGAGGAGAAAGAAGTATTAGGTTTGCTGTCCTGAGTTATTTATAAAAATAATAAAGTAGGTGTCAGGGCCCCACTCCCTTTTTCTGGCAGCTAAAAAGACCAAAGGAGTATCTTATTAGTTGACAGTAGGATTAAGAAAAACCCTAACCTAAATAAATAAATAAATAAATAAATAAATGAATGAATGAATGAATGAATGAATGAATGAATAAGTACAATGGCCAGCTGGGGCAAAGGTAAAAACTAATTTGATCAAATTAATTAAATACTATTAATATGATTTTTTCCCTTGAATTTAGTACCTTATTCATGTATTCACATTGGAAATGACAGCTGGAAACAACATTCCGATGACTTTGAGGTTTAAACCCAAGAATTAGGAAAGCACATTACTTGATGATTTAAGTAAGGGAGTTAACAACAATCCTTTCAAAAGTCTTACCAGCATCTTTTTCAAGGAGTCACCTCTAAGCAATGGTGAAGCTTTGTTCCTGGGAGAGATACCCGGGTTTTAATTTGGGGCATGATTGAAGTATTTAAATTAAGAGTTCATTCAAAATGACCATGTTTCCCTATGAAGAACTGTAAATTCTAAGTTGGTGACTACATTCTCTATATAAAGCTGTTTAGGCATAAGAAAATGCGGGAAAGCCCAGGTAATTTATTACAAATAGATATATTTTTCAAGGCAATTCCTGCTTATTCTAACTTGTTCAGTGTTATTCTACAATTTAGGTTGTATTTGTGTAGCACATAATATTGATCCTTAAAGACAAAAGGCAATGCATAAAGCAATGTGCAGACATAGTGAAAGCAAAGAGGGTTTGCAATGATAGAAGATATAGAAAACAAAATATTGATTTTAAACTAAATTTAGTGGATTCCTTTTGTTATCTCATTTCTCTGGCTCATTGTGTTTTTTTTAATTTCCTCTCTGATCTTTGTGTTCACTTACCCTGAAAGGGATTAACATAATGGATGTGTATATGGGCATTAGTGGAACCACTTGAGTGTGTTCGCTTTTAAACAATTCAATTCTGTATTTTTCTCTAAGCAGAAACCATTTTCAGTGAAAATGTTAAGTATCCTGTTTGTGTTTGACTATTCGGGAATTAGCAGGTTCTACTTTTATTGGAAGGTCTGGAGGAAAGGTCATTCCACCAAAATACCAGATTCTGTGTTTATAAAGAAGGTGGACACAGTAATCTGTCACATATCTTTTGAATCAATAATCAAAATAAATACTATATTTCACCAGAATTTTGACCAAAATAATAGCCCCTGAACATATACTTGACATATATTTATCAGTCCAACGCATGCATGCATATACACACACACACACACACACACACACACAGTGACTTTGGCTATGTATCTAAAAAAGAAAACCAAGGAACTTTTTAAAAGATCTAATTAAAGCAAACTGGATTCAGTTAATTTTTTTGAAATCAACATTTTAGAGCACACAGTAATGGAAGTATTTAGAAGAACTGATAACATATTTAGTAACAAAGTAATTATATATAGCTGGGAACAGGGTTAAAGTCTGAATAAAATGTCAGGCTAAGCAATGTTCAGATTATGATGATTTTCAAATAATGAGCTGGCTGTGACATATATTCAAGAGAAAGAGCACTATATATAGGACTTATTCAGCATTGCACTAAAGGAAAGTGTATAAAGGAACATGAAAGAGAAAAAAAGGATTTAGATTAGAACCTGCTTGTTGAGGTGGACTTTTACAGTCAGAGTCTTTTTTGTGTCTACCACTAAGATACTCCTGCTATTCAAGCCATTCATAAAATCAGATTGCAAATAACTCAGGGCTTTGGGGACTGCAATTGCAATTGGCCTTGCGGTTGTATTCACACAATTTAAAAGTGTGGTTCGAACAGCATCATTTTTTTATCAACTGAGCTATTTAATTAAGAATATAAAAATGAACATGGAAGTTAATAATGATTATTATAAGTGTAAGACTCACATTCAGGAGCTTAGGACAGTATACAAAATGATGGTCTGCTTCATCACCTTTTCCCTTCCATTCAAATATAGTTAATAGGTCCATATTGTCATTTTGAAAGTCTCTTTGGGCATTCAAATGCCACTAAAAATCTCTTGCAGAGTCTTCATTGAGGTCTTAAGGATCCACCCATCATTTTGTGGTTCTAAGAATTACAGTCAATGAGAGCCATCTTGGCTCTCACATTAGCAAGCTGCCCCTCTCCCTCTCCAACCCAACTTTTATCAAACCGAACAGAGATATCAGAGGGATAACTTTACAAGATTGGTCCTTTCAAACCCTCTTGCATTTATTGGTTCAGTTCTTCATTTTTCTACCTTTTCACTGCTTTCATTCAATGCCCTTCATTTATAGATCCATATTCTAGTCTACTTTGTGCTTTTAGATAGGTTGTGTTCAGAAATTCAAGAGCCAAAGTTTAATCAAAATTAATCTTTCCAAAAAATTTATATGAAGTCAGATATAACTACCTCCTCAGATAGATCAGCAAATAATTACAGCCTATAGAAGGGAAGGGGCATAAAAGAGGAGAGAAGTAAAAAAGGGAGAAGAGGAAAGAATAAGAACAAGCAAAGTCAAATCAAGAAGATGTAAAGAATTAGCCAAGCTGGAAATAAATATTTTGCACACTCAAAGTTGATCTATTCAACAAGTACTCAAATGATAGTAGAGAGACAAAAAAGGCACCATTTTTTAAAAAATCATAATTTCTTCTAGAAAAAATATATTTCTTGATCTATCTTTCTCCAATTTGTCCTCCAAAAAACAACCTGGTGAGGTTGGACTGATAGAGAAAAAATGATTGGTCATCCTGTGTATTAAGTTTCTCCCCTTTTTGAAAGATGTTTCTTTAATATCTCCTTGATTCTCCTTAAATTACTTATTTTTTATAATTCATTCATAAAATTATGAATTGCATGAATTACATAAATATTCATGTGTAAATTCCAATGAAGGACTTTATTTGACAAAACTTGTTTGATACTTGCTAATTCAATACATTGTTTCTATCTATAGGTTTATTGCACTAAGGAATTAATGTGTATCTCCCTTTCTTCCCTTGTTATTAGTTTCAACTCACTTCTCTTGTTAATATGTATCATTTTAATTCTTTAGCGTTTTATCTTGTGGTTTTTGATTGTAAGCTGCCTACCATCATTTCTAGGCAAGTTGGGCCACATATAAATATAATGAATAAATAAATAAAAGACACAAGGAGCATTTGCAAGGATAGAAAAATGTTAACTGAAACTAAATTTGTCAGATTCCTTTTCATTTCTCATTTCTCTGGCTCACTGTTTCTCTCTACTCTTTCTCTAAGTTTGAAATACCCTGAAAGAGATTAATATAATAAGTGTGTATATAGGTATTAGTGGAATCACTAGAGTGTGTTCCTTTTTAAACAATTAAATTCTGTGATTTCTCTAAGTGAAAACTGTTTTTAGTGGGAGATGTTAAGTATCCTGTTTCTGTCTAATGTTGGGAATTAGTAGATTCTACTTTTACTGGAAGGTCTGTAGGAAAGGAGATTCCATCCAAAATAGCAGATTTGTATGTCTATAAGGAAGTGGACTCAATAATCTTTATTGCATCTTTGATTCAATAAGAAAAATAAATACTATATTTCACAGGAATTTTGACCAAAATAACAGCCCTTGAATATTTACTTGACATATATTTGTCAAACCAAAGTAAATCAATAAATTTTAAGACATTTTTTTCTTAATTGTCTTATTTTCATAATTCCATTTTATTTCTTTTTCTTAACATCCAGGGAACGTGTGTGTGTGTGTGTGTGTGTAGAAAAAAAAAGCAGGCTATGTATCTAAAAAAGAAAAACCAAGGATATTTTTAAAAAAGATCTAATTAAAGCAAACTGGATTCAGTTAAATCTTTTGAAATCAACATCTCAGTGGATGGAGGAAAGGCTAAAGCCCATGTCACACTGCACCAATGGATGCAAAGAGGATGTAAAACGGACAAAAAAGCTTGCCATCCATTGGTTAACGCGATGTACTCACTGCCTCCGTTTTGCTTCCTCTCTATCCGTCCAGCATCCATTTATTGACATTTCATCCGCTCAGAAAGTTTTGGGCTACCTAAAACTTTTGCGCGGAAAATGTATCCAATGCATCCGTTCTGCATCCTCTAGGCATACGGGGGACATCCGTTCTGCATCCATTATACATCTGCTATATCCGCTAGGCATCCGCTGTGCATCCGCACAACTAAAATCCGTTCCAGCGGTAAACGGACGCAGGGAGGAAGCAGAATGGACGTGCAGCGTTAGTAGAACGGATGGAGAAAGGATGAAAGTGGATGCAGCTCATCTGCTCTGCATCCGCTCTGCATCCGCTCTGCATCCTCTACGCATCCGCTCTGCATCCTCTACGCATCCTCTACGCATCCGCTCTGCATCCGCTCTGCATCCTCGACGCATCCACTCTGCATCCTCTATGCATCCTCTATACATCTGCTCTGCATCCTCTATACATCCGCTCTGCGTCCTCCCCACGTCCGTTCCTTTCCGTGTTATCCGCTCTGCTTATGCAAATTTTTGCCCCTTTTGAGAGCGGATAACAACGGATGGAACATTTTGCTCGTCCGTTGTGTCCTTTTTGCATCCGTTGGGCAGTGTGACATGGCCTTAAGTCACATTGGCCGATGGATGCAAAACGTATGTAGAAAGGACACAGCGGACGAGAAAATCTTCCATCCGTTGTTATCCACTTTCAAAAGTGCCCCAAATTTGCATAAACAGAGTGGAAAACAATGGAAAGGAACGGACGGGGAGAGAACGTAGCATGGATGTTAAGCGGATGCTCCATGGAAGCTGAGTGGATGGAAGTGGATGGAAGTGGATGACACATCTGCAGGGCTTCCGGGGGAGCACAGCGAAGCGGACGCGCAGCAGAAAGAGCGGATGCCTAGCGGATGCCTAGTGGATGCAAAGCGTTCACTGTGAATGCGGGGAGGATGCATTGCATCAGCCCCGCAGATATAAAGGGAAGCATCTCGCAAGCAGGTCACCATTCAGAGGAAAACCTGCTGCCAGACACTTCTACAGCCAACAACCATGGGGAAGAAGAGGAAGCCTGTGCCTACTCTTGGCAGCCCTGGCAAGAAGGAAAGGACCACCATCCCACCCCCTGGCGCTGACTCTGCTTCTGCTGGGGCTTCTGCTACTGGTGCTGATTCTGCTGGTGCTGGTGCTTCTGCTGGTACTTACTCTGCTGGTGCTGCTCCTGGTACTGGTGCTTCTGCTGGTGCTTACTCTGCTGGTGCTGCTCCTGGTCCTGCTGGTGCTGCTGCTGCTCGTGCAACTGCTGGTCCTGCTGGTCCTGCTGGTGCTGCTGGTCCTGCCGGTCCTGCTAGTGCTCCTGGTGCTGCTGGTGCTGCTGGTGCTGCTGGTGCTGCTGGTGCTGCTGCTGCTGCTGCTGCTGGTGGTGGTGTGGTGGAGCAGCCCCTAGAACCTCGAAGCCCCTCTGATGAGGGCCCAGAAGGCCCTGCCAGAGGGAGGAAGAGGCACATGTGAGGTGGGGTGAGGAGGCAATACTCCATTGAAGAGGAACATGAGGATGAGGTGCTCGAATGGCTGAGGGAGAACGAGTATCTCTGGCGGAAGGGACACAGGCTCTATCGAGACATCAAGTGGAAGCAGGCAGCTTGGAGAGAGAAGGCAGAGAGCCTGGGCTACACTTTGGAGGTCCTCCTCAGGTGGTGGAAGCACATGCACACCTGGTATGGGAAGCTGCACCTCAAGAAGTCTGGCCAGGCCATGGTCAAGCTCACCGACCAGGAAACCTATGTGATGGCCAAGTGCAGCTTCTTGGAGGGTGAGATCCACCACCGAGTAGCAGCCCCTCTGTCTACTCTCACTCTCAGGCAGCCCACAGAGAGCCAGTCCTCTTCTGGCCAAGAGTCAGCTCCTGTGTCCAGGCAGGTATCTGTGGAGCGTGTCACGACAGAGACCCCCCCGACAGCTGCACTCCCCGTGGCGGAGCACGTGGAGGACCCCCTGATGCAGTTGGAGCAAGAAGAGGCCACTGCCACCAGAGACCAACCCATCCCAACCCCCAGCTCCACCTACACAGAAAGCTGGCAGAAAGCCAGACTGGAGGGACAGAGCCACACTGTCCTGCTGGAGATCAGGGACACCATCAAAAGCAGCGTAGATCTCCTCTCTCAGCTGGTACACTCCGACATACCATCCTCTAACAGAAAGCCCTTCCTCACCTACGTCAACCAGACCCTCATGGACATGTCCGAATCCCAGTATCAGGTGATAAAGGAGTGGATCACTGGTCTTCTTCACCACCCTCCAGGCCCAGCTTAACCTGCTCCGACCCAGTCCAGGTCTTCTCCTCCACCCCAGGTGATGTCACAGCACTTACAAGGCTTTCCACAGGCCCTCACCTACCAAGGCTATGGCTACCTGGAGTTCCAGCAGCACAGGCAGCCCTTCCCAGTCCAGGCACAGGTTCATCACACACCATAGTTGCCACCGATGCCATCGATGCCACCTATGCCACCGATGCAACAGACACCACCAACGTCACAGATGCCACCCACGCCTCACCACGCTCACCTGCAGACCAGACAGCCCCACTGCACTCCTCCTTCCTCCACCCTACAGCCAAGCCGGGCCTCAGAACATCAGACCAGCACTCCAGCCACTGCCACCTCCACAGCACCTGGACCCTTCACCCCTGAGATTATGGGGACACCTCAGAGTGACTGAGAAGAGTGCCAGAGACTGGTTTGCTACCTGTTGACTTTATCTTTGCTTGGGACACTTTACTTGGCTCATTTTGCTTTTACAGTTTGTTATTAATCAAGGTTATCTTTGCTTCACACACTTGGTTCAGTTCTTTTAGTAAATAAAGTCTTGGTGGAAACTTTTAGAAATGGTTTAAGCCATTGCATGCTTGTGGGATGGATAAGGATAGCAGTGGGATGGGCAGGGAAACCTGTGGGATGGGTAATAGCTGTGGGATGGGCAGGGATACCTGTGGAATGGGTAATAGTTGTGGGATTGATAAGCCTCCATTGCAAGCATAGTGGGTCTGTATGGTCCACCCTCCCAGGTGCCACACCTATGGCCCTTTATTATCAATAACAATGTAATCATTCATCAACACATTTCAACATAAACACAACTCTTTATTAAATGCCCTGTTCATTGTAGGGCCACTCAACATACATGGCACAATCTCATCAGTGTGATGAGACAGGCTGAAGGAAGCATCCATTAAGCATCTACCATCCTGTCTTGCCACTCCACTGCTCCAGCTGGGGAGTTGTGCCAGTGTCTCAGGAGGTTGCGCTGCTTCTTCCCTTCATGTGAAGCTCTGTTAGGACCTTGTACATCCACAGTATCTATCAGGTTTCGCCCTTGCCTCCATTCACCAGGCTCCATGTCCCCATTCCCTTGTTGACGGTCCACGAGCCTGTTCTGCAACACTGGGTAGCGGGTGCACATGAGATTGTGCAGGATGCAGCAAGCTTCCACGATGTTCCTCATGGTCTCTGGCCAATGCTGCATGGTGGTGAGAAGTACCTGGAACCTGTTGGCCAGGATGCCAAAGGCGTTCTCCACCACCCATCTTGCCCTGGACAGCCTGTAGTTGAAGATCCTCTCTTCACGGGTGAGACATCTGGAAGTGTAGGGCTTCATGTGGTAGGTTCTGAGGGAGAAGGCATCATCCCCCATGATGAAGTAGGGCACATCTTGCATGTCGTTGGGCAGGGGTTCTGGATCTGGGAAGCCCATGATGAGGTTGCGTTCCAGCCCCTCCTTGAGGTCACTGGCGTTGTATACCTGGGCATCTGAAGCTGACCCGTTACATTGATGTACATGAACTTGTAGTCAGCATCAACCATGGCAAAGAGGATGATGCTGAAGAAGCCCTTGTAATTGTGATAAGTGGACCCTGAGTTGCTGGAACTTTGCAGGCCACGTGCTTCCCATCTATGACTCCAACGGTGTGGGGTAAGTTCCACTTCTGATACCACTGCTCTGCAACTTTTTTCCAGCCTTCTTCAGTGGAGAGGCACTGGAGGAGCTCCTCTAGGTATTCTTCGATGATGACTTGCACCACTTCTCTGACCACAATGCTGATGGTGTTGTGTGGCACTCTCCAGGCCTACTGCATGTTGCTGTGCGTGGTCCCTGAGGCCAGGTGGCGCTGAGTGAGTGCCACCTTCAGCCCAGGGTCCAGGCTGGGCCAGAAGTTGGTGTTTGCCTTGGTCAACCTGGTTCTCAGCCACTCCACAATTTCGTCAAACATGGCTAGAGGCATCCTCATGAAGTTCTGGAATGCACGAGGGTCTTCGTTCCTCAGCTCCACCAATAGCTTGTTATACAGTCCGTACTCGGCTCTTCTCGTGATCCATCTTCAGACCCAGACACTTCTTAGATGCCTCCTTTTCCTTGCGTAGAACAGGTGAAAGAGCCTGTAGAGGGCTTCGCACTGTTGTAGAATGATGGCGGCTACCAAAAGGAGTGTGAGACGATCCATGGTGGAGATGACTGGATGCTGTGGAAGAGCAAGAGCAAGATGAAGGCTGAAGAGGTCTGCACAGCAGGGCTGCTGGACTGAAAGTGAGATCCAGGTGATTTCTCCCCCTTTTTATAGGAAATATCGTTTTTCTGCTAGGTGTCCTTCTGCATCCTCTAGACATCCTGCAGATATCCTAAATATCCGTGATACGTCCCCTATACGAACGTTTTTTCCGTTTTAATGCTTTATATGTGAGCTGCATCCGCTTTCATCCTTTCTACATCCATGCTACTAATGCTGCGTGTCTGTTCCACGTCCGTTCCTCTTCCTCCCTGTGTCCGTTTTCCACTGGAGCAGATGTGAGTTGCGCAGATGTGCAGCGAATGCCTAGTGGATATAGTGGACACGTAACAGATGACGACGGACGTATAACGGATGTTCCCCATATGCGTAGCGGATATACAACTGATGCGTTGGATACTTTATCCGCTCAAAAAGTTTTGTGCAGCTCAAAACTTTTTGAGCGGATGAAATCTCAGTAGACAGATGCTGGACGGATAGAGAGTATGAAAAACATATGCAGTGAGTACAGAATGGATGCATCGCATTAACGGATGGCAAGTGTTTCTCTCCATTTTACATCCTCTTTCCATCTGTTGGTGCAGTGTGACATGGGCTTAATGGAAATATAAATATAAATTTAATAAATAAATAAAATAAAAGCTAGATATCAAAAGTCAACCAAAAAAAGCCCAGTCAGTGAAGACAACTGTTTTATTTAAACATTTCATTGAAAAGAATACAGCTTACTTTTTATGAGGAAAAGAAATCTGAGAGAATAGAAAAAGAGAGAACGATTGAAACAATCAGATAGCCATTTACTTATTTTTGCCAAACCTGCCAGCAATTAAATTAGAATCCGAGTGACATACACTTAATGCAGCTTTTCTCCTGTATAGCTTTGTTTTCTGGCTTTTTTTCTTTTTTAAAGAGAATTAAAACAAACATTCAAACTCCAAAGGTGCCATGTACATAATGACTTTTGAATTTAAGATAGATACACTGGTAGATATCCGTCTGTTAGTTAAAGTCAACAAAGAGTTGTAGTCGGCATTCTTGAGGGCTTTGATATTTGCAAATTCCTGCCTGAAATTATTCAAGACACATGCTGGATATTAATCCATGGGAATGCAAATATACTGATTGATCAAACATTGCATGTGCCTGCATGCTATAACACTGATGCCTACAATCTAGAACATATCAGAATAGCCATTAAAGGGAAATGATGATTGAATTTGAACTAAAATTCATGTTGAAATAGTTTTAATGGGTTTAATGGCTTTTAAGCCCCTGTCCCACTGCACCAATGGGTGCAAAGAGGATGTAAAACGTTAAAAAAAGCTTGCCATCCGTTGGAAAATGCGATGCATCTGTTGTGTACTCACTGCATACGTGTTTCATATGCTCTATCCCACCAGCATCCATCCACTGAGATTTCATCCGCCCTAGAAGTTTTGAGCTGCACAAAACTTTGTGAACAGATGAACTTTCCTCTGTGTATGATGTAAATCCATGACATCCAAGCAACAAATGTTTTATGTCCGTTTATCATCCATTAAATGTCCGCTGTATCCTCTCTGCATCCTCGCAACTCACATCCGTTGCAGCTGAAAACGGAAAGAGGGAGGAAAGAAAAGGTACACGGAACGTCTACACAGCGTTAGTAGCACGGAAATAGAAAGGATGCGCAGTGAATGTTTTGCATCTGATATATATCCGCTAGGCTTCCTATGAACATCTGTTTAACATCCCTGCTACATACCCCCCACGTCCGTTCTTTTCCGTTCTTTTCCATTCTGTTTATGCAAATTTTCACCACTTTTTGGAGCAGATGACAACAGATGGAGCCACCCCCAAAATTTTGCTCATCCGCTGTGTCCTTTATGCATATGTTTTTCATACATTGGCCAATGGGACAGGGCCTTTAAAAAAGATTTTGATCTTAACACTGAAACAAAAACACCAAAAGTGATTTAGAAAAGGCACTAAAGAAGATTTACAAAGATTGATTCAGTCATATAGGTAGTCCTTGCTTAGCAACTGCCTCATTAAGTAACTGTTACAACAGTGTTAAAAAACTGACTTTGTAACCAGTTCTTATACTTTTGACCTTTACAATGTCACTCTGTTTTTTTTGTACTTTCAATTATTTATTTACCCTATACTGTTCCAAGATGTTCTAAAAAAGAAAGAATCTCAGGTCAGCTGAAGGAAGTAGGAAAAAGAAAGGAAAATTAAAGTAAAATAGTAAGGACAATCACCGTCATTTTCATTAACAACTAAGTTGCTGAAGCCAATTGGGGTTGCTCAGAACTAACTGTAATCTCAAAAGGAGAATGATGATTATAAGGGACTGTTTCTGTCCTACTGTACATGCATTTTAGAAAACAGTGATACTGTCCCTTCAGAAAAAAAATAGGTTAGAATGGATAGTTAAAATCTTCAATAACATTCAAAATGAATAACTTTTTCTTGCCTTCTTAAAGGAGCAGCTGAAAACTTTGGTACATTCCCAGTATGGGCATGGATTTGTGGCATTTCTGATCTCATCTAAACTTAATCATGGAGTTGATAGGGACCTTGGAAGTCAGATAACAGAAAATCCGAGTTGGAAGGGACCTTGTAGGTCATCTAGTCCAACCAAGCAGGAGGCCCGACATAATTTCTGGGGCCCGACATAATTCCAATCTCTTCTTAAAAGTGTCAAGTGATGGTGCTCCCACAACCTCCGAGGGCAAGTCTTCTCGTCCAAACTCCCCTGCACCATTTCTGTCCAGTGTCTTCTTAAATGTCTCCAGTGATGGAGCACCAATAACTTCTGAAAGCAGGTAGTTCTATTGGTTAAATGTTCGCAATATTAGACAATTTCTCCTAAATTCTAGAATGCTTCTCTCCTTGATTAGTTTACAACCATTGCTTCTTTTCCTGCCATCAGCTGCTTTGGGGAATAGGTTGTGGCAGCCATTTAGATATCAGATTGTCATTGGTATCATGTCATCCCTTGTCTAACTCCCTTATTTTGGTTGCCACTTCCATATCTCTGCTTTCTTTTGGCTTTTTCTTTCAACAGCTTTAATATATAATTCTTCAAATATACTTCTCATATTCAGTTTCACGCCAATATCAAAGGTAGACTAGATATAGGTTGATACATCTTCCACTATTTACATGGTTTGTTAAGTAGTGATTTGTTCCCCATTTCCCCAATAAAGGTATTTGTTTTTGATGGACATGATAAGCAATGCTTTAAAAGCAGAGTTGCAGCTAATTCAAAAATGATTTTTTAAAATCAGCGTAAGCTAATTTTAATTACAGATAATATAGGTCCAGAAATTAAATCACCTTCATTAAAGTCACTTTCTTCCCTGAAATCCAACTATAATTCAGCAAGACAGAGACAATATTGACCTTTTATATGGGACATTTCATGAAATGCTTTGATGGCCTGAATCAAAAGTTCTTGGATTACATTAAACTGTATCTTGGGTGCTGTCTCTCATACTGAAGTAGTGAGGCAGAGTTCAAATATGCACTTACACACTTCCCTTTTAAATTATTCATGTCCTTTTCATTAGCAAACTCAAAAGTCAGTTGAAAAAACTTAGTAAATTTTTTATGAAAGCCGCAAGACCATAATAATATGACTTTGCATTGCAAGGTAACAACCTTGGGCCAGATATTTCCTGTTCTCAATAAAAAAGGATATTTAAAAATTTACATCTCTGAAAGGACAATGCCGGCAAACAAAACATAAGCATGCATTCTTGCATTCCAGGTTGGATGTTGTCATTCAAATTGTCATGCCGTAAGCAATTCCAATACAATCGAGAAGGAAAATGAATTTAGTTAGATGGGTTTATACAGGATGATATCTGCATGAGTGACAGATGTTTGTGCCCCAGCAATGTTATGCTCATTCAATTTTTATTAGAGAACAATTGTGTGTCTAATATATTTTTGATATGTTCAACATGTTGCAAATTTGTATGTATTTTCCTCCCTCTCCCCCAATTAAAAATGAAATCTTTGGCGTTAGCAATCTTTTTTTTTTTTTGGCCTTGGAATTTCCTTAATAAAAAGTCATTTGGGCAGCACTGACTGGGCAGATATGTGCAGTGGTCTGTACATTCTCAAACTGCTACATGTTATGTCTTCGTGGTTCAGAGAAAATGTTATACAAAGTCTCCAAAGTATTACCAATCCTCAAGGGTACAATATCATCTGTGCTATAAATTGGGAAGTTTTATTAACACATAGATGACTCAAATATGTTCTTTAAAATGTAGACCTATATTGGTAGAGTGAAAAGGATTGTTGTTGTTTTTTTCATGACATTTGACAGTCAAATTTGTGCTGTTTCATATATTAATGTAGGTAATTTATGATTCTTATGATTCTTTTTCACATGACAAGAAATCAATAATGAAATATCAAGTTGATTCAAGAGTTTATTAAATGATGATAAATTGGTTGATTTGATTGTGTTGTTGCTGCCAGAGTGGATGGGGAGGATTTTTATGGCTTTTTATCATATAGTGGATTTTTAAAAATTTTGTAAGGCGCCTGGAGTCAACAATGTATGAATTGGATGGCTCTATACATTACTTTAATCAATCAATCAATCTGCAAACTTCTTGATGCTCTTGATATGTAAGTCCCAAATTGGTTTTGATTAATCTGTGGAAATAAAACCAACCTTATCCAAAATTATGTATGTGTGTGAACTTTTACTTTTTTAGATGAATTGACAATTTCAATACTTATGTTCCCCTGCATGCTGTTGTTGCAGTTATGCTGGATTGTAACTGGAATCAGAAGCAAATTGTCAGTAAGAGAATTCATATGGCACAGACATGTACTTTAAATGTGTCTCTTAATTGTTAATAAAACATTACCTTTTAATTGTAATTGCATTGTTTGGCAGAAGCTTGTGAAGTTCTATAAATAGCACTAGATGGCATTAAACAGTATTTTGATTTGTGAAGAAACTTCATATATTTTTTAGGCAAGCTCTGGCACATCAGAATAAAAATATTTGGATATGGATGATTGCATTTTCTACTAGCATAAACTTTATATGAAAAGGAGATGTCTTCTGCATCTCCTTTTCATATAAGTTTCATATATTTCTATTGATGGAAGATAGAAAAGAATTAAGTAACATGTGCTGCACATTGTAGGTTTCACTCTGACCTTTATAGCTATGATTGAAAACAAGCAGTCTGAAATCTTGCAGATCTGCTTCTACTTTTCATAATACTGAATCAAATCAACTAATGAGCTGGATCCAATTAATTGCCATCATTCTTCCACAATTCTCATGGTTTTAGCTCATAATTTTTGTATTATCTTCAGCTCAAGAGATTGGAAACTAGACCAAAGTTTTTCAGGTTATTTCATAAGTGGAATTGAAATTCAATGCCCAATTTTTGTGATGGTACAGTAGTTCAGAATTCCACCTACTGTATCATAGGATATCTCTGGAGGTTTTTACAGTGGTAACCAAATATGTAGTTGTGGGTTGGCATGTTGTATCAGTGGAGTTCTTTGAACTTGGTTGGAAAAAAAAATCTGATAATAGAAGAGGATCCAGGAATTAGTTCATTAATTCTAAATTTGACTTGGTACATTGAGTTGTTGGTTTCTTTTGTTCAAAAACAACAGCAAGAATGCCAAGATTGAATAAGTTTGATATTGAATATTGTTCATATGGGTAGTCCTCATCTTACAACAGTTTGTTTAGTGATTGTTCAAAGTTACAACAGCACTGAAAAAAGTGACTTATGATCATTTTTCATGCTTATGACCATTCCAGCATTCCCATGCTCATGTGATTTACATTCGGATGCTTGACAACTGATTCATATTTATGGTGGTTGCACTGTCCTATGGTCATGAGATCATCTTTTGTGACTTCTGATAAACAAAGTCAATGGAAAATCAGATTCACTTAACATCCATTTGTCAACTGTCCAACTAGCGAACCCAAAATAAGGATACAATCTCTTGAGCTTTGAATTCCCAAAAGTAAAACTTTATTGGAGACTCCATTTTGCTACTGAAGAAACAAAACCAGCTCTGGTTTTCCCATGCAAATGCTTGCCTAGTTAAACAATATCTTCCTCTTCTCCCCACCCCTAGGTGATCATTGTCCAATTATGAGATATCCTTTTGTAATGGGAACATTCCATCTCTTTTTCAAGGACTTGCAATTGTGACCTTGATGGATGCCAAACCCTCACAGTCCACACATATTCTCAGCATTCTATTTGCCCCGACTTTACCCCACCCCACCAGTTCATTGGCAAGTTGGAAAACACTAAGGTTTGAAAGAAGCAAAGTGGTCCAGTCTTGACACCATGTTTTTAATTTAACAATTACAGTAATTTACTTAACAAGTATGGCAAGAATAGTTGCAATGTGGGGCGAAAGTCACTTAACAAATTTCTCAACATAAATTCTGGGCTCAATTGTGGTTGTAAGTAGAGGACTACCTGTACACAAAAAGGATGTTTGTATAGTAGCAAAGATCGCAGAAAATTTGAAGTATTGGTCTATGACTTTTTTAAATATCATTTTTAGCACATGGCACATTTTAGCCAGGGATCACTGAGGTAGCTGCCTGTCTCTGTGAAAGGAATTTTTTCTGGGTGAGACAATCTGGGGAGGCACCTTTCTTGTTCCTACGTAGTTTAATTGAGCTGCCAACCTCAGTGGTGCACAGGCCCAGCATCTTACCATGTGAGTCACCACAGCTCCCAGTCTATAACTGATAAGGCATCACCCTGAAGTAGGCCATACCAGGAAACATCCTCAGGAATGACTGTGATTTGACTTTATTGATAAAGGCTACAATAACAAAAAAGTGACAGCCACTTTTCCATCCTCTTCCTCTTATACTTGAGGGAGTTATCACAGAGCAATCTGAGGAGGTTTTCTCCCCCTCCAAATGCTTTCTTTGTTTCTCCAACTTAAAATACGTTTGTATAGCTGTCATTATATAGTTTCTCCAAGGTTATCTCTGTGGTTGTCCACATAAGGAAGCAAAACAATCTTTTTGTAAGGGGAGGGGGGGAAAGGAGGCCTTTTTTTTATTGCATGTTTAACTTAAGCTGATTCAATATTTTATTGGGAAACGAGGAAGGAGATAAGGGGGCAACACCACATATCCATAAATCTCTTGCTTTGCTAAAGACATAAATCCTTATAAGCAATTAAATCATTGATAACTCATTGGCACAACTAGCAAAATTAAACACTTACCTGGACATCTGAAAAAAAAGAAAAAGAAAGAAAACAGAACTGGAGAGATTTGCAACAGACCAACCCTCCCCTCAAAAAAACCTTTTGCATATAAAATGAAACTATGGAAAGACATAAGGGAGCCTTATTTCAATTTCCCCTATTAGATTACATCATCAGTACAGTGGCTTTGAAGAAATGAGCTCATTGGTTGGCAAGAGTTATATATATCTTCTGCCTTGGATGCTTTCTGCATGCTTGGATGGGAACCCATGTTGTTTTGCAAATAATTGCTGCTTTGTTGATGACGGATTATTGACACAGCTGATAAGGTTTTATCTCTGTGGGGGTTGCTTCCAGGGTATTTGCTGGTAATAGGATGGCTTGTTGGGAAGGTGCTGTTCTTTTGCTGTCATTGTTGCCTTGAAGTTGGTTTTTGATTGTGAAGTTGATAAACAGATGGCGGCTATCTGCTGATGGCAATGGGGAATACCTTCTAGGCTGTGGGTCTGGTTGGCCCTTGTATCACTGTTTATCTGTAATCCTGCATGCCTCTCTTTCTCAAGAATAATCAGAGGTATTTTGAGACCTTGCTTCCTACAGTCCCTAGTTTCTATATTTTTAGTGTCATTTAGCAAAAGATGTTCCTATTCTTCCTTAATTTTTAAAAGGGTTGTTTTTAAAAGGGTTGTTTGACTGGCTTATAAACATAGTGCCCATTTTTATTTGATATACAAGTTCAAACAAATTTGATTTAGAGAGAGAAGAGAAGTTATAAAAACATAAATTCTTTTGGCTTTTTTTTGTACTGTTCTATTGTCATTGCTGTAGGAAAATACTTGAGACTTGAATGATTTGGAGACAGCTAACAGTGGAACTTCTCCTGAGAAAAGTAAGAAATACCAGGAGGTTTAAGAGAATAGAATAGTAAAGAATAACATGGTAACCTGAGAAATGAAGCTATATTTTCACCAGAGATGCTGTCCATTTTGCTTATTACCTTTTCCTTACAAGCAGGCACCTCTAAAAGCTTCCCCCATGCCAAATATTGTTTTTTCCTCTTCACTTTTAAAATCGCCATGGTGATCTTCAAAAGTGATAAGGGTCCTTTAGGTATTTCCAATTATTTTATATTGTTGTACATTTTTATCACATATATTCTGGATCAGTTTTCTTGCACTGAACTCCCTGGGAGTCACCTGTCAAAATTTATTGTAAAGGCCTGTTAGATGACATATATCATTTTTTCTACAGAAAGCAGCAAAAACATAATGAGAAAATGTGGCCTGTTGTGATATCATTTCTGATTCTTTTCCTTCCTTCCTTCCTTCCTTCCTTCCTTCCTTCCTTCCTTCCTTCCTTCCATCCATCCATCCTTCCTTCCTTCCTTTCCTTTCTTGTACATACCAAGTGAAAGTTTGGATGCTTTAGTCTTCATATTGTTATTTTTTAGTTGCCTGTAATTAATTAAATTATATGAGAGAAAATACGTAGCAGATGTTCCAACATTCTTGTAGATAAAAGTTGCATATCAAGGTTTAAGAATCTGAATCTTTAACCCAGGTTCTTTTGTATACCTTTAGTACAGTATTCTCAATGTAAGGAAATGTTTGAGTAAAATCCTTAATGTTAGAGATTTAATACTGGGGCTAAGAGCTTGCTTGGACGAAAACTGAAACAAGAACTAAAGCCCATGTCCCACTGCACCAACGGATGCAAAGAGGATGTAAAATGGACAAAAAAGCTTGCCATCCGTTGGAAAATGCAATGCATCCGTTGTGTACTCATTGCATACGTGTTTCATATGCTCTATCCGTCGAGCATCCGTCCACTGAGATTTCATCCGCGCAAGAAGTTTTCAGTTGCACAAAACTTTTTGAACGGAGGAACTTTCCATCGCGTACGATGTACATCCGTGACATATGCGGGCAACAAACATTCTATGTCAATTATCATCCGTTAAACGTCCGCTGTATCCTCTCGGCATCCTCTGGCCACCCTCGCAACTCACATTTGCTCCAGCTGAAAACAGAAAGAGGGAGGAAATGAAAGGTGCATGGAACGTCCATACAGCGTTAGTAGCACGGAAATAGAAAGGATGTAAGCGGATGCATCTCGGATATAAAGCACTAAAATGGACAAAACTTTTGTATATGGGACATATCTCAGATATTTAGGATGTCTGCAGTATGCCTAGAGTATGTGGAAGGACACCTAGCGGACAACTGATATTTCCTATAAAAAGGGGGAGGAAATCACCTGGATCTCACTATCAGTCCAGCAGCCATGGTGTACAGACCTCTTTACCTTTGGTCTTGCTCTTCCACAGCATCCATTGTTCTCCATCACGGATCATAACACAGTCCTTATGGTAGCTGAGATCATTCAACACCAGAACCAATCCCTGTTCAGATTGTTTCACCTTTTCTACACAAGGAGAAGAAGGAGACATTCAAGAGCTGTGTGGGTCCAAGGATGGATCAGGAGAAGAATGGAGTTTGGATTGTATGACAAGCTGATGGTGGAGCTGAGGAATGAAGACACTCGTGCATTCCAGCACTTCATGAGGATGCCACCAGCCATGTTTTACAAAATTGTAGAGCGGCTGAGACCCAGGTTGAACAAGCAGAGCACCAACTTCCATCCCAACCTGGCCCCTGGACTGAAGGTGGCACTGACTCTGCGCCACCTGGCCTCTGGAACCACATACAGAAACATGCAGTATGCCTGGAGGGTGCCACACAACACCATCAGCAAAGTGGTCAGAGAAGTGGTGCAGGCCATCATTGAAGAATATGTGGAGGAGCTCCTCCATTGTCCCACCACTGAAGAAGGCTGGAGGAAAGTAGCAGAACAGTGGTATCAGAGGTGGAACTTTCCCCATACCGTTGGAGCCATCGATGGCAAGCACGTGCCCTGCAAAGCTCCACCCAACTCAGGGTCCAATTATTTCAACTACAAGGGCTTCTTCAGTATCATCCTCTTTGCCATGGCTGATGCTGGCTACAAGTTCATGTACATCGATGCTTCAGTCAACGGGTCAGCTACAGATAGCCAGGTATACAATGCCAGTGACCTCAAGGATGGGCTGGAATGCAACCCCATTATGGGTTTTCCAGATCCAGACCCCCTACCCAATGACACACAATATGTGCCTACTTCATCGTGGGGGATGATGCCTTCTCCCTCAGAACCTACCTCATGAAGCCCAACAGTTCCAGATACCTCACCCGTGAAGAGAGGATCTTCAACTACAGGCTGTCCAGGGCAAGACGGGTGGTTGAGAACGCCTTTGGCATCCTGGCCAACAGGTTCCAGGTACTTCTCACCACCATGCAGCATCACCCAGAGACTGTAAGGAACATCGTGGAAGCTTGCTGCATCCAGCACAATCTCATGCGCACCCGCTACCCAGTGTTGCAGAACAGGCTTGTGGACCATCAACAAGGCAATGGGAACATGGAGCCTGGTGAATGGAGGCAAGGACGAAACCTGATAGACACTGTGGATGTACAAGGCCCTAACAGAGCTTCACGTGAAGGGAAGAAGCAGCGCAACCTACGGAGACACTGGTGCAACTCCCCAGCTGGAGCAGGGGAGTGACAAGACAGGATAATAGATGGTTAATGGATGCTTCCTTGAGCCTGTCTTATAACACTGATGAGATTGTGCCATGTATGTTGAGTGGTCCTACAATGAATAGGGCATTAATAAAGAGCTTTGGTTATTTTGAAATGTGTTGATCAATGAATAAATTGTTATTGATAAAAAAGGGCCATAGTTGTGGCAGCTGGGATGGTGGACCATACAGTCCCACTATGCTTGCACTGGACGTTTATCTATCCCACAACTATCCTTACCCATCCCACAAGCATGCAAATGCTTAACCATTTTTTCAAAGTTTTCACCAACACTTTATTAAGTAAAAAAAAATGAACCAAGTGTGTTAAGTAAAGATAACCTTTATTAATAACTGTCTTAAGTAAACTGTATGATTTTATTAAAAAAGCAAAATGAACCAAGTAAAGTGTCTTAAGCAAAGATAAAGTGAACAGGTAACAACTCAGTCTCTGGCACTATTCTCAGTCACTCTGAGGCATGTCCACGGTCTCATGGTCTCTGTTAAGCAGGCAGGGACTGTGGAGGTGGCTGTGGGTGAACTGCTGATCTGAGGCGCCATTGGGGTGCTTGGCCCCGAGAGTACAACAGGGGATGGTGTGGTCAGGAATCTCTCAGAGAGCTGACTCAGTCCCGTGAGGTTGAGAGGCCCTTCATCAAGTACCTGGGATGTCAGGCACAAGACTGATGACAGATTGTCCATTGAGGGACTTGGCTGTGGGGTGGAGGAAGGAGGAGTGTAGTGGGGCTGTCTGGTCTGCAGCTGGGCGAGGTGTGGCATCTGTAGCATGCGATGAACCTGGGCCTGAACTGGGAAGGGCTGTTTCTGCTGTGGGAAGTCCTGGTAGTCGTAGTCTTGGTAGTTGAGGGGCTGTTGAAAGCCGTGGAAAGGCGGTGACATCACCTGGGATGGAGGAGCAGACCTGGACTGGGTCGAGCAGGTTCAGCTGGGCCTTGAGGGTTGTGCAGAAGTGCTGTGATCTTTTGCTTCATCATCTAGTATTGGGCCTCGGGCAGATCCATGAGGGTCTGGCTCACGTAGGTGATGAAGGGCTTCCGGTCCGAGGATGGTATGTCACTGTGGACCATCTGAGAGAGAAGTTCTGTTCTGGTCTTGATTGTGTCCCTGATCTCCAACAGGACAGTGTGGCTCTGGCCCTCCAGTCTGTCTCTCTGCCTGCATCCTGTGGAACTGGGTGTGGGGTGGGTGTGGGTTGGTCTCTGGTGGCTGCCGCTTCTTGCTCCATTTGTGACAGGGGATCCTCCAAGTCTGCCGGCATGGGGAGTGCATCTGTTGGGGGGGTCTCTGCCATGGGGCCCTCCGATGACACCTGCCTTGACAGGGCAGCTGTCTCCTGGCTGGAAGAGGACTGGCTGTCTGTGGGCTGTCTGAAGGAGAGGGGTGTCAGAGGGGCTGCTCCTCGGTGGCAGATCTCACCCTCCAGGAAGCTGCACTTGGCCATGACATACTTCTCCCAGTCAGTGAGCTCGACAGTGGCCTGTCCAGATTTTTTGAGGTGTAGCTTGCCATACCAGGTGTGCATGTGCTTCCACCATCCCAGGAGTACATCTGACGTGTACCCCAGGCTCTCTGCTTTGTCTATCTAAGCTGCCTGCTTCTTCTTGGTGTTGTGATAAAGTCTGTGGCCCTTTCTCCACAGGTACTCATTCTCCCTCAGCCATTCCAGCACCTCCTCCTCATGGTCCTGGGAAACGGTGTACTGTTTCCTCTCTCCCTTCTCCTTCCCTTGCCTCTTCCTCCCTCTGGCAGGGGCTTCAACAGCAGGGCTTTGAAGGCCTTGGGGCTGGTCCACCACAGCAGCAGTAGCAGTAGCAGTAGCAGCACCAGCAGCACCAGCAGCACCAGCAGCACCAGCAGCACCAGCAGCACCAGCAGCAGGAGAAGTACCAGCAACACCAACAGCAGCAGCACCAGAAGGAGAAGCACCAGCAGCACCAGGAGCACCAGCAGCACCAGCACCAGCAGCTTCAGAGTCAATGCCAGGGGGTGGGATGGTGGTTCTGTCCTTCTTGCCAGGGCTGGCAGGAGTAGGCACAGGCTTTCTCTTCTTCCCTGACTGACGAACCATGGTGTTATTTGAAGATGTCTGTGGCAGCACATCTTTCCTCTGAATGCTGACTGCATGCGAGCTGCATCCTTTTATATCCATGGAGCTGACGCAATTCATACTCCCCACATGCGCAGTGAATGCTTTGCATCTGATATATATCCACTATGCATTCACTTTGTTTCCTATAGGCGTCCGTGATGCATCTGCTTCATCCGCTATGCATCCGCCCCTTCCACTATGCGTCCGCTTCACAATTCTCCCCCGGAAGCCCTTCGGATGTGTCATCTGCTTCCATCCGCTTCCATCCACTAGGCTTCCTGTGATCATCCGCTTAACATCCCCGCTACATACTACGCCCCTCCGTTCCTTTCCGTTCTTTTCTGTTCTGTTTATGCAAATTTGGGCCACTTTTGGGAGTGGATAACAATGAATGGAGCCACCCTCAAAATTTTGCTTGTCCGCTGTGTCCTTTTTGCATACGTTTTGCATCCGTCAACCAGTGGGACCGAACCTTAAATTCCTTTAGATCAATTTGGGTGACTTTTGAGCTGAAGCTGTGATTTTCTAAAGCTGCCAAAAGAGCATCATTGTTCCTTCTAACCATTTCTTTAAAAAGAAAAAATTACGCACTTTTAGAATCAGAGAATTGTGGGGGGAAATGGAACTACATATTTGAAACAGCAATATTAAGGAGAAAATTAAGAAGGAGGGCACAAATAATTTTTCAGCAATACTAATTCATTAATATCTGGACCTGTTTCTCTCAACATGTTTAGGCATTTTCCAAGTGGGAGAATAAGATTAAGATATATATAGAATGACAATTAAAAAGATGAATTAAAAAAATCTTTTATGTACACAGAAAGAGTTTATGTATATAGAAATAGTTTGGACTCTTAGTTTACTTATCCCATCATTGCTCTCAGACCAATATACATACTGGGTGAGCATATATATCCAACTATTCTTCATGTATTGCCTTTCCAATACATGCACTGTAATTTAGACATCATTGTTAAAGTGACATCTTTCTCTTAAACTTTGTAGTCTAGCACATCTTTATAGTCTAGCACATCAATGGGTCCATTCTTCTTAGAAGCCTCTTTCAAATTTATTTCAATAAATTGTTTTATAAGGCTATATAACACCAGATCATTAAAATTCTTAATGTCCTCCTAGAGTGAAATTAGGTCAAGAAATTTGGACATTTTTGAACATCCCTTTCTCTCTTTGAAATCTATTCTTTCAAATATTAAAGCCCATGCCACATTTGGCAATGGATGCTCTCAAAAGGGGCAAAAATTTGCATAACTGGAGCTGATAACACGGACGCGGGGAGGACGCAGGGCTGATGCAAAGCGGATGCGGAACAGAAGCCCAGCAGATGGAAATGGATGGGAGCGGATGGCGCAAACGCAAGACTTCCGGGGGGCCTCAGCAAATCAGAGGCGGAATGGATACAGCGGATGCAGAGCGGACGCCGAACGGATGAAGCGGATGCACAGCAGAAGCCTATCGGATAAAGCGGATGCACAGCGGAAGCCAAGAGGATGCACAGCGGAAGCGGAACGGATGTCGCGCATTAATTGCACATGCGGGGGGGAAGTATTATGTAAGCCTCCCGGATATAAAGGGAAGCAGCTCGCACGTGGCCAGCATTCCGAGGAAAGACTTGCTGCTGGACACTTCGAGTTCCTTGCCTGCCCTGCCAGCCTTCCTTCCAGCCAGCCTTGGTGCCTGCCTGCCTGCCTGCCTGCCTTCCTGCCAGGCTTTCTGCCAGCCTTCCTGCCAGGCTTCCTGCCAGCCAGCAACCCCACAACCATGGGGAGGAAGAGAAAGCCTCAGCAACCTGCCGCCATCCCTGGCAAGAGGGACAGGGCCAACCTCCTGCCCCCTGCCCCTGACTATGCTTCTGCTGGGGCTTCTGATGAAGCTGCTCCAGGCGGTGGTGCTTCTGCTGGTGCTGGGGCTTCTGCTGTTGGTTATTCTGTTGAAGCTGCTCCTGGTCCTGCTCGACCTGCTCGACCTGCTCGTGCTCCTGGACTTGCTCGTCCTGCTCGTGCTCCTGATCTTGCTCGTCCTGCTCGTGCTCCTGGTCCTGCTCGTGCTCCTGGTCCTGCTCGTGCTCCTGGACTTGCTGGCCCTGCTGGTGCTTACTCTACTGCTGCTGATCCTGGTCCTGGTGTTCCTGCTGCTGCTGCTGCTGCTGCTGCTGATGATGATGATGATGATTATGATCCTGCTGGTGAGGATGATGATGCTGATAATGATCCTGATGGTGAGGATGATGATGATGATGATGATGATGATGATGATGATGATCCTGCTGGTGCTGCTGCTGCTGGTGGTGTGGAGGAGCAGCCTCTACTACCTGGGAGCCCCTTTGATGAGGGCCCATCTGGTCCTGCCAAAGGGAGGAAGAGACGTATGTGACAACGGGAGAGGAGGCAATACTCCATTGCGGAGACGCACGAGGATGAGGTGCTGGAGTGGCTGAGAGAGAACGACTATCTGTGGCGGAAGGGACACCGGCTGTACAGGGACACCAAGCAGAAGCAGGCTGCTTGGAGAGAGAGGGCAGAGAGTATGGGTTACACTTCGGAGGTGCTCCTCGGCTGGTGGAAACATATGCACACCTGGTATGGGAAACTGCACCTGAAGAAATCTGCCCAGGCCACGGTTAAGCTGACAGACAGAGAGACCTACGTCATGGCCAGGTGCAGCTTCCTGGAGCGTGAGATCCGCCACCGAGGAGCACCAGCAGCCCCTCTCACTACCCACTCTCTCCGGCAGCCTGCTGCCACCCAGTCCTCTTCCGGCCGAGAGTCAGTCCCTGTCTCCAGGCAGGTTTCTGTGGAGCGTGCCATGATGGAGAATCCACGGACAGGTGTGGTAAGCATCGTGGAGTGCGTAGAGGACTCCCTGGTGTGGTGGGAGAAAGGAGACATTGAGTCCACCACAGTCCTAGCCGCATCCACACACACCCAGCTCCGCCTCTGCAGAAAGGCAGAGAGCCGGACAGCTGGAGGGGCAGAGCCACAATGTCCTGCTGGAGATCAGGGACACCATCCACACCAGCATAGATCTCCTCTCTCAGCTGGTCCACACCGAATCCTCATCCTCCAACTGCAAGCCCTTCCTCATCTATGTCAACCAGATGCTCAAGGAAATGGCGGATCCACAGTACCAGCTGGTGAAGGACCAGATCACCAAGCTGCTTCAGAACCCTCCAGACCCAGTGGAACCTGCTCCCACCCAGCCCAGGCCTGCTCCTCCACCCCAGGTGATGTCCCTCCCATTCCAAGGCTTCCCACAGGCCTTCACCTACCAGGGCTATGGCTACCAGGAGGTTCAGCAGCACAGACAGCAGCCCTTCCCAGTCCAGGCACAGAGTCATCGTGCGACACCATTGCCACCTGTTTCACTGATGCCATCGATGCCACCCACATCAATGATGCCACCGACGACAGCGATGCCACCCACGCCAATGATGACACCCACAACAGTGATGCCACCCATGCCAGTCCTCACCCAGCTGCAGAGCCGACAGCCCCACTACACTACTCCTTCCTCCACCCCACAGCCAAGCCCAGCCTCAGTACATCTCTCATCAGTACTGGGGCTGACACCCCATGGCATGGAGGAAGGACCTCTCAGCATCGCGGGGCTGAGCCAGCTGTCCGAGACCTTTCTCAACACACCGTCCCCTGTTGTCCTCTCGAGGCCAGGCACTCCAGCACTACCCACCACCACAGCACCTGGACCCTTCACCCCTGAGATTGGGCACACCTCCGAGGGACCAAGAACAGTGCCAGAGACTGGCTAGCTGGCTACCTATGGACTTTATTTGGACACTTGACTTGGGTCATTTTTTTTTTTTACAGCTTGTTGTTCAATAAAGTTTATCTTTGATTCACACACTTGCTTCATTGCTTATTTTAATAAAGTCTTGGTGGAAACTTTCAGAATTGGCTTAAGCCTTTGCAAGCTTGTGGGATGGGTTAAGATAGCAGTGGGGTGGGCAGGGATACCTGTGGAATGAGCAGGGATACCTTTGGGATGGCTAATAGCTGTGGGATAGATAAACCTCCAGTGCAAGCATAGTGGGACTGTATGGTCCACCCTCCCAGGTGCCACACCTATGGCCCTTTATTATCAATAATAATGTAATCAGTCATCCACACATGTCAACACAAACACAACTCTTTATGAAACGCCCTGTTCATTGTAGGCCAACCAAACATACATGGCCCAATCTCATCCGTGTGATGAGACAGGCTGAAGGAAGCATCTATTAAGCATCTACCATCCTGTCTTGCCACTCCACCGCTCCAGCTGGGGAGTTGCACCAGTGTTTCAGGAGGTTGCGCTGCTTCTTCCCTTGACGTGAGGCTCTGTTGTGGCCTTGCACATCCTGAGTGTCAATCAGGTTTCGCCCTTGCCTCCATTCCCCAGGCTCCATGTCCCCATTGCCTTGTTGACGGTCCACAAGCCTGTTCTGCAACACTGGGTATGAGATTGTGCAGGATGAGATTGTGCAGGATGCAGCAAGCTTCCATGATCCTCCTCACGGTCTCTGGGCAATGCTACATGGTGGTGAGAAGTACCTGGAACCTGTTGGCCAGGATGCCAAAGGCGTTCTCCACCACCCGCCTTGCCCTGGACAGCCTGTAGTTGAAGATCCTCTCTTCATGGGTCTGGAGTCTGGAAGTGTATGGCTTCATGAGGTAGGTTGTGAGGGAGAAGGCATCATCCCCCACGATGAAGTAGGGCACATCTTGTGTGTCGTTGGGCAGGGGGTCTGGATCTGGGAAGCCCACGATGAGGTTGCCTTCCAGCCCCTCCTTGAGGTGACTGGCGTTGTATACCTGGGCATCTGAAGATGAGCCGTAGCCTGAAGCATCGATGTACATGAATTTGTAGTCAGCATCGACCATGGTGAAGAGGATGATGCTGAAGAAGCCCTTGTAGTTGAAATAAGTGGACCCCGACTTGGCTGGAGCTTTGCAGGCCATGTGCTTGCCATCGATGGCTCCAACGGTGTGTGGGAAGTTCCACCTCTGATACCACTGCTCTGCAACTTTCTTCCATCCTTCTTCAGTGGAGGGGCACTGGAGGAGCTCCTCCTTGTATTCTTCGATGATGGCCTGCACCACTTCTCTGACCACAATGCTGATGGTGTTTTGTGGCACCCTCCAGCCGTACTGCATGCTCCTGTAGGTGGTCCTGGAGCCCAGGTGGTGCAGAGTGAGTGCCACCTTGAGCCCAGGTTCCAGGATGGGGCGGAAGTTGGTGTTTGCCTTGGTCAACCTGGGTGTCAGGTGCTGCACAACTTCGTCAAACATGGCTGGAGGCATCCTCATGAAGTTCTGGAATGCCTGAGTGTCTTCGTTCCTGAGCTCCACCATCAGCTTGTTGTACAGTCCGTCCTCTGCTCTTCTTCCGAACCATTTTCGGAGCCAGATGCTTCTTGGCCGCCTCTTTTTCTTCCCATAGTAGAGTTCACAGAGCCTGTAGATGGCTTCGTACTGTTGCAGAAGGATGGTGGCTGCCAAAAGGACTGTGTTACGATCCACAGTGGACATGACTGGATGCTGTGGAAGAGGAAGAGTCAGATGAAGGCTGCAGAGGTCTGCACAGGTGGGCTGCTGATCTGAAAGTGAGATGCAGATGAGTTGCTCCCCCTTTTTATAGGCAGTGTAGGTGTCCCTTTGCATCCTCTAGGCATCTTCTAGGCATCCTCTAGACATCTTTAATATCCGAGATAGATCCCCTCTGCGAACGTTTTTTCCGCTTTAAACGCTTTGTTTCCGTGCTGCATCTGTTCTGCATCAGTTCTGCATCTGTTCCGCGTCCGTTCCGCTTCCTCCCTGCGTCCGGGCAGATGCGAGTTCCGCGGATTTGCAGCGGATGCCTCGCGGATATAGCGGATGTGTAGCAGATGAATAACGGATGAGTAGCGGATGCATAGCGGATGCGTAGCGGATTGAGAATGGACGAACTGGATACATTTTCCGCGCAAAATTTTTAGGCAGCCCAAAACTTTTGGAGCGGATGAAACGTCCATAAACGGATGTTGGATGGAAAGGAGAGGATGAAAAACGGAGGCCGTGAGTACAGAACGGATACATCGCGTTAACCAACGGATGGCAAGGTTTTTTGTTCGTTTTACATCCTCTTTGCATCCGTTGGTTCAGTGTGACATGGGCTTAACATATAATTATTTCAGCATGTTTCATTTTGTATCAGAAATCTACGAATTTATGCCATGTGCTTATGCATAATGTATATAAAACAATTATTAATGGGGACTTTATAATTAAAAAATGAAAGCTTTTAGTCATATCATTTAAAGAGTCTCCCCTAAACTACTGTAACATTTTCACCATGTACAATTCATGGTATAGGATATCATTATATAATGTAAGAAAAATAACTTGCCAAGAAATATTTAATCTGTTCAATATGGTATAATAAATATGCAATACCATAATTCTCCACGATTGATTATGGAATCTATATACAGGAATTCTTATTTTACTAAATCTCATATGAAGTTTGCTTTATAATATAATTGACTTCATGCCTGCTAGGTTTGGAAATATTTCATATGCAATTCCTTAGAAATAACAGAAATATCCAACAAGTTTTGCCACATTTTCTTTCCATTTTATCAGCAATATTTCCCACTTTTCTTTTCTTTTTTCTTTTTAATAAATATATGAATTTGCTGAGTAAACACATTCTGCCACAACTTCTGTCTTATTTCTTACTATGTTTTTTTCTGCTTCCAAATATGTGTACTGCTGGGGCAAACTGTTCCCTTTGTGCATAATTTAATAAGTCCTTCCAGGAGAATTTAGGATTTTTGAAGAGAACACTACCTAACAGATGTATGCCTTCTCAAATGAAAAACATACATCTGTTTGTGAGAAATCTAAACATCAACAATGAAGCAATCACATAAAGAGCTTGGAATTTGTTTTTTACAGATGTTTCTTGTTTGGATAGAAATTGGCAAAGATACACAGCGCTAGCAGATAAACCAGACAATAAGGCACCTTCGTGCAAGAGTCCCTTGCAGTCTGGATTTTTGGAAGGACTGCTTAGTTTCAACAACCTGTGATAGTGTGTGAAAATAACCTTGGGAGAGGAGGCAAAGTCAAAGGCTGGACCTTGGGCGTATAAAAGATATCTCAGCCCAAGAAGGAGAAGATATGGGAAACATTGCAAATGGGACCCTCCTTGATTTTCCTATAGAGTAAAAAAAAATGAGGGGAGAAGTATTTTTGGGCTTCCAAAATTCTGCTAATAGGATTCTACTAGCTTACGGTAAAGAGAGAGATAGTAATCCTGCTTTGGGCTTCTTGTCTTGACTATTTAAAAATATTAACAACAACCATTCTGGAACTGTTTCATTTACCTGGTTTTACTTATTCAGTATTTTCTGGTCATATTTTTAACCTCCAGGTCATTTGATTTGGTTCAGATTGCTTGTCCTTCTATTTAGCATCCAAGATAAAATTGAATAATCACATATCTCAGACTCCCCAAAGTCTGAAGACACACTCAAAAGTAGGGGAAAACAACAATAAAGCCATTTGTTATCCATAGATAATAACAAAGAGAGTATGCATCTCAATATCTTGTGGATCAATTTTTCCTTCTTCAGGAAATGAGAAACACTTTAATAAAATTAAGTATCAAGATTAATTTTATCACCCTTGAAGATCCTAGCACAACTGAACTCTAATTTAATCTGCATTTGGTCTCAATTCATGAAAACTGCATCATAGAGACTGCTTGTCATATTGATTAAATTGAAATAATTGCCAAACTAATAACTGGTTTTTGGTTACCCAAGCAAAATTCCCATGATATATTTGGATAATATGATACATAAGATTATAGTCTGATCTTTTATTATATATATATATATATATATATATATATATATATATATATATATATATATATATATATATATACATACATACATACACATACCCGTGTTCATAACCCAAAGAATTCTGAACAGCTAAAAAGACTCAAAAATAACAAAAACAACAATATAGCAACACCCTGGGAAACAAAAACATAATCCAACAGTATGTTCAACAATGCTCTGATGTCCATACTTCCGGTTTGGGTTTCTTCAGCGATAGACCAAAATCTGCAATCGTAAGCGGTTTCAATCTGTGCTTGTTGCTGGAGTGCCCTGATCCTTTGGATTCAGGGCTGAAGCCACTCCGTAGAGGTGGTGAAGAGAGGAGAGATTGCTAGCCAAGTGGAGGGGAGCTGCATCTCTCCTCCTTGGTCTAAACTCCCTTCCCTGAAGGTGGTTGCAACAGTAGTCAGAAATGGCCACCTCAAAGAAGAACCCGACTGGGTAAAATTGTGCAGGAAGAAGAAAAAGTGGAAAGCAGGACAGACCAGGCTAAACAACAGAGAACATCTAAAGCCCCTGTCACACTGCCCCAACGGATGCAAAGAGGATGTAAAATGGACAAAAAAACTTGCCATCCGTTTGAAAACGCGATGTACTCACTGCCTCCGTTTTGCTTCCTCTCTATCCGTCCAGCATCCGTTTATTGACGTTTCATCCGCTCCAAAAGTTTTGGGATGCCTAAAACTTTTGCGCGGAAAATATATCCAATTCGTCCGTTCTGCATCCGCTACGCATCCACTACGCATCCGCTATATCCGCAAGGCATCCGCTGCAAATCCGCGCAACTCGCATCCGTCTGGATGCAGGGAGGAAGCGGAACGGATGCGGAACGGATGCAGAATGGATGCAGCACGGAAACAAAGCGTTCAAAACGGAAAAAACGTCCGCAGAGGGGACCTATCTCGGATATTAAGGATGTCTAAAGGATGCCTAGAGGATGCCTAGAGGATGCCTAGAGGATGCCTAGCGGAAAACCTATACTGCCTATAAAAAGGGGGAGCAACTCGCCTGCATCTCACTTTCAGACCAGCAGCCCAGCTGTGCAGACCTCTGCAGCCTTCATCTGACTCTTCCTCTTCCACAGCATCCAGTCATGTCCACCGTGGATTGCGACAAAATCCTTTCGGCAGCCAACATCCTTCTGCAACACTGTGAAACCATCTACAGTCTCTGTGAACAGTACTACGAGAAGAAAAGGTGGTACCCAAAAAAAGTCTGGCTCCGAAGATGGTTCACCAGAAGAGCACAGTACGTACTTTACGACAAGCTGATGGTGGAGCTCAGGAGCGAAGACACTTGGGCATTCCAGAACTTCATGAGGATGCCTCCAGCCATGTTTGATGAACTTGTGCAGTGCCTGACACCCAGGTTGACAAAGACAAACACCAACTTCCCACCCAGCCTGGAACCTGGGCTCAAGGTGGCACTGACTCTGTGCCACCTAGCCTCCGGGACCATGTACAGGAGCATGCAGTACGGCTGGAGGGTGCCACACAACACCATCAGCATTGTGTTCAGAGAAGTGGTGCAGGCCATCATCGAAGAATACAAGGAGGAGCTCCTCCAGTGCCCCTCCACTGAAGAAGGATGGAAGAAAGTTGCAGAGCAGTGGTATCAGAAGTGGAACTTCCCCCACACCGTTGGAGCCATCGATGGCAAGCACGTGGCCTGCAAAGCTCCAGCCAACTTATGGTCCACTTATCACAACTACAAGGGCTTCTTCAGCATCATCCTCTTCGCCATGGTCGATGCTGACTACAAGTTCATGTACATCGATGTATCAGGCAACGGCTCATCTTCAGATGCCCAGGTATACAACGACAGTCACCTCAAGGAGGGGCTGGAAAGCAACCTCATGGTGGGCTTCCGAGATCCAGACCCACTGCCCAATGACAATGAAGATGTGCCCTACTTCATCCTGGGGGATGACGCCTTCTCCCTCACAACCTACCTCATGAAGCCCTACACCTCCAAATACCTCATCCATGAAGAGAGGATCTTCAACTACAGGCTGTCCAGGGCAAGGCGGGTGGTGGAGAACGCCTTTGGCATCCTGGCCAACAGGTTCCAGGTACTTCTCACCAACATGCAGCATCACCCACAGACCATGAGGAGGATCGTGGAAGCTTGCTGCATCCTGAACAATCTCATGCGCACCCGCTACCCAGTCTTGCAGAACAGGCTCGTGGACCGTCAGCAAGGTAATGGGGTATGGAGCCTGGGGAATGGAGGCAAGGGCAAAACCTGATAGACACTGAGGATGTGCAAGGGCCCAAAAGAGCCTCACATGAGGCGAAGAAGCAGCGCAACCTCCTGAAACACTGGTGCAACTCCCCAGCTGTAGCAGTGGAGTGGCAAGACAGGATGGTAGATGCTTAATTGATGCTTCCTTCAGCCTGTCTCATCACATGGATGAGATTGGGCCATGTATGTTTGGTTGGCCTACAATGAACAAGGCGTTTAATAAAGAGTTGTTTTTACGTTGACATGTGTGGATGATTGATTATATCGTTATTGATAATAAAGGGTCATAGGTGTGACACCTGGGAGGGTGGACCATACAGTCCCACTATGCTTGCACTGGAGGTTTATCTATCCCACAACTATTACCCATCCCATAGGTATCCTGCCCATCCCACAGGTATCCCTTCCCATCCCACAGGTATCCCTTCCCATCCCACAGGTATCCCTTCCCATCCCACAGCTATCTTAACCCATTCCAAAGGTATCACTGCCCATCCCACTGCTATCTTAACCCATCCCACAAGCATGCAAAGGCTAAACAATTTCTAAAAGTTTCCACCCAGACCACCCATCATCAACATCAACATCAGCATCAGCATCAGCATCAGCATCAGCATCAGCATCAGCATCAGCATCATCACCAGCAGGATCATAATCAGCATCAGAATCATTAGCAGCAGCATAATCACCAGCAGGATCATAATCACCAGCAGGATCATAATCACCAGCAGAATCAGCAGCAGCAGCAGCAGCAGCAGCAAGACCAGGATGAGCAGCAGCAGAGTAAGCACCAGCAGCAGGGTCAGCAAGACCAGGAGCACGAGCAGAACGAGCAAGACCAGCAGGACCAGCAGGACCAGGAGCAGCTTCACCAGAGTACGCAGCATAAGCACCACTACCAGGAGCAGCTACAGCAGAAGCTCCAGCAACAGAAGAGCGAGCCCAAGCAGCAGAAGCCCCAGCAGAAGATGAGTCAGGGACATGGGGTGGGAGGGTGGCCCTGTCCCTCTTGCCAGGGATGGTGGCAGGTTTCTGAGACTTTTGCTTCTTGCCCATGGTTGTGGGGTTGCTGGCTGGCAGGAAGGCTTTCAGGAAGGCTGGCAGGCACCAAGGCTGGCAGGAAGGCTGGCAGGAAGGCTGGCAGGAAGGCTGGCTGGCAGGGAGGCTGGAAGGTAGGCTGGCAGCAAGGCTGGCAGGGAGGCTGGAAGGCAGGCCTGCAGTAAGGCTGGAAGGGATGCTGGAAGGCAGGCTGCCAGCAAGGCTGGAAGGGATGCTGGAAGGCAGGCTGGCAGCAAGGCTGGCAGGGAGGCTGCCGAGGAGGCTGTGAGGCAGGCTGTGAGGCAGGCTTGGAGGCAGGCTGGCAGCACGGCTTGCAGGCAGACATGCAGGCAAGAAGTCGAGGTATCCAGCAGCAGGTCTTTCCTCCAAATGCTGGCCACGTGCGAGCTGCTTCCCTTTATATTGGGGGGCTTGCACAATGCATCCCCCCCGCATGGGCAATTAACGCCAGGCATCCGTTAGGCTTCCACTGTGCATCCGCTAGGCTTCTGCTGTGCATCCGCTTCATCCGCTGTGCATCCGTTCTGCATCCGTTGTTTCCGTTCCGCGTCCGCTTTTCTGAGGCCCCCCCGGAAGCCCTGTGGTTGCGCCATCCGCTTCCATCTGCTGGGCTTCCGTTCCACATCCGCTTTGCATCCGCCCTGCATCCTCCCCGCGTCCCTGTTATCCGCTTCAATTGTGCAAATTTTCGCCCCTTTTGAGCACAGATACAATGGATGTAACATTTTTCTCTTCCGTTGTGTCCTTTTTGCATCCGTTGGGCAGTGTGACATGGCCTTAAGCAAGGCACCCTGAATCTAAAAGTAACTAGAGGGATACTTCTGAAAGAAGATCTTTAAGTGGTGAAGGAGAGAGAAAAGGAGTTGAAAAACCCTTTTTTAAACTTTATATTGACAATTACAAATGGTATGGAAAGAAATTTATATTAATCTATTTTGACACTGATAGGCAACCTTAAGCTGAAATCTTAGTGTCAAAAAGAGAATAAAGATTTTTTTCTTGGTCATTTTAAAGCCCTAAAAAGGAGAAGAGGCAAAAGGGTGGGACTTGGAATATTGGAAAAATGGAGTGCAACCTGGAAAAATAAAGAGGATTAACAGTGAAATTTTGAAAAGACTCCTGAGGATACATTGTAACTGAAATCTTATTAAAAGATACAGTAACCCATGGAAAGGAAAAGTAAAGGAAAGAAATAAGAAGGAACAGTCTGGGATCATTTGGTGATTTAAAAAAAAAGCTTTTGGCATTGGTTTTTTCTTTCTTTTTCTGTTTTTACTTAAAGTCAATCAGGTGGTTGTTCAAAAGTGTTTAAAATGCCATCATCAGTCCTGGAGGAATTGAAAATGAGTCTTAAAAAACAGAAAGCAGATGCAGAACAGGGAGAAAGATCCTCTGGCTTCATATTTGAATTGTTTGAAATGGAGATCCTGAACTATGAATAGCAAAAGGAAAAGCTTCAAGAGCAAGAAGAAGGGCGGGACAAAGAAGAAGCCATTTTCAATTATCAAATAATGCAAAGTAATAAGGGGGAAAAGGGGGGAAAGGAGTTAAAAGTTTGAGATCAAAGGGAACAGCCAAAAAAAAAATAATCTGAAAAAGAAGTATAACAGCAAGGAGAAGCAGAAAAGAAAACTACAGAAGGGAATATTAGAGAGAGAAGAGTATAAAAAAAGGATGAGAAAAAAGGGGGAAGATAGAAAGGGAAAGAACTTATGAGGGAGAAAAGCAGGAAATTAAAAAAAGGGAAATGTACTAAGATTAAAGGTATTTGCTCAGCTAGAAAATACAGAGACAATGGTTAAATTAAGTTAAAAGTGAGGATTCTGCAAAGGTACAAAAGATAGTGTTGTGACAGTAGAATATTGTAATGAGTTAGAAATGAAATAAGTAGATAATCTATGAGATAAAACTGTATTGCTATGTAATGGTATGTTTATTTATAATTAATGCAATAATAAAGAAGAGAGGGAAATATTGTAATTGTTTCTAAAGATTGATAAGATGTTGAAAAGAAATGCGAAAGATTTATAAGGAAATTTATACCAATTATTAGAATGATTCTGAGTAATTATTTTGCTTATTTATAGCAAATAATTTATAAGATAAAACTGTATGACTATTTAATGGTATGCTTATTAACAGTTAAGTAATAATGAAGAAGGGAGGGAAACATTTCAATTGTTCTCAAAGATTGGTAGATATTGAAAAGAAACATGAAAGATTTACAAGGTTCATGCCAGTAAAAGAATAAATTTGAATAACTATTTTGTTTACTAATGTTTATATATATATTTTCTTTAGTTTTCATGGGTACTTACATGTGTGCTGTTCAGCTTCGTTCGTGTATTATCCCACGTCATTGTAGTTGTGCTTTTAAAGTTGTAGCAATGTTTCGGCAGAATCTCATCTGCCATCATCAGTCTTCTGTATTGTGTTCGTCTGTGAGTCAGGCTATCACAGCCGCTTCAGTTTTAAATTTGAGGCTAGCCTACACTGTGCCAGAATGTTTTTTTTTTCTTCATCCTGATTGGTTGGGAGTCTTAGTCTGTGTTTATTGGTCTTTGAGTTTGCTGTGTTCTGCTTGGTTGGTGTTTCTAATATCTTCTGTCTGTTTTGTAGCTTTTTTTGTGTCTTGATTGGCTGACAATATTGTATTCCTGTATTGGAGGATTTGAGTGCAGCTTGGTTCCAAGTAAAAGGATGGCTATCATTTGTTAGGAAGCTAGGTTTCATCTGGGTGTCTGGTTGGGGTATGTTTGAGCTGGAGGTATCGGGGAGGGCGGTCTGTTTGTGCTCAGGTGTTTGCCTGGTTTGTGGTGTGGATATCTTTCTATTTGAGAGTGCAGGCTTCCAAATGATTGACAGTCTGGTGGAATCATCTCTTCTATTCATGCTTTCAGGTCTTTTTTCAATCTCTATGGCTTTTCTGATAATTCTGTGGCTGGGGTTTTCTATAGTGGCTAAGGTTTTGGTGCCATTGAAGCTGAAGCTATGACCTGTGGCTATCATGTGTTGGACTAGTGAGGAAGTGTGTTCCAGCTTTTTTACTATATTTTTGTGTTCATCCAGGTGGGTACTTATTCTTCCATTGGTCTGTCCAATGTATGTGCATGATGCACAGGGGACTTCGCATATGCCTTGGTTTTCCAGGTCAATTTTATCTTTTATACCCAAAAGATAAAATTAAAATTATAAAATTATATTATAATGATAAAATTATAATTCGAATTTGAATTATGATACATCGAGGTGGTGGGGGGAAAACCAGAGTCAAGGGTGACAATGAATTATGTGTCTCAGAGTCAGCTAGCTGTTAGGATTCTGGCAGTTACCTCCATTTAAATCTAGAGTCTTGAGCCAAACTTCCAAAACTTAAAAAGGATTTATTGGGAGTTAACAATATGTATGATCCACATGTTGTATGTATGTATGTATGTGTATGTGTATGTGTGTGTGTGTATATATATATATATATGCTGTTTAGCTTCCTTCGGGTATTATCCCACGTCATTGTAGTTCTGTTAAAGTTGTAGCAACGTTTCAGCAGAATCTCATCTGCCATCATCAGGCTTCTGTATGGATATGGGTCTTACAGCTCCTGGTTTTAAATTTGAGGCTGGTCCATTCTGATTGGTTGGGAGCCTGGACCTATGTTCATTGGACTTGGAGTTTGATTGATTGGTGTTTCTGGTTTCTTCTGTCTGTTTTGTGGCTTTGATTGGCTGGCAATACTCTGTTCTTGTGTTGGAGGCTTTTAGTGCAGCTTGGCTCCGTGTGAAGGGACGGCTGCTCTTCATTAGCAAGCTGCTCTTCATTAGCAAGCTGGGTTTCACCTGGGTGCCTGGTGGGGAGGTTAGGTTGGAGCTATCAGAGGGAGTCTGTTTTTGCCCAGGTGTTTCCCTGGCTTGTGGCATGGAGATCTTTCTATTTGAGAGTGCAGGCTTCCAAATGATTGACAGTCTGGTGGAATCATCTCTTCTATTCATGCTGTCAGGTCTTTTTTCAATCTCTATGGCTTCTCTGATGATTCTGTGGCTGGGGACCGGATAGACACTTAGGATGTGCAAGGCCACAACAGAGCCTCACGTGAATGGAAGAAGCATCGCAACCTCCTGAAACACTGGTGCAACTCCCCAGCTGGAGCAGTGGAGTGGCAAGACAGGATGGTAGATGATTAATGGATGCTTCCTTCAGCCTGTCTCATCACACGGATGAGATTGTGCCATGTATGTTGGGTGGGCCTACAATGAACAGGGCATTTAATAAAGAGTTGTGTTTATGTTGCCATGTGTGAATCAATGATAACATTATTATTGATAATAAAGGGCCATAGGTGTGGCACCTGGGAGGGTAGACCATACAGTCCCACTATGCTTGCACTGGAGTTTTATCTATCCCCACAGCTATCTCAACCCATCCCATAGCTATCTTAACCCATCCCAAAGGTATCCCTGCCCATCCCACAGCTATCTTAACCCATCCCACAGATATCCTAAACCATCCCATAGCTATTATCCATCCCAAAGGTATCCCTGCCCACCCCACTGCTATCCCTACCAATACCAAAGGTATCCCTGCCCATCCCACTGCTATTCTTACCCATCCCACAAGCATGCAAAAGCTTAAACCATTTCTAAAAGTTTCCATCAAGACTTTTGAATAAAACTATTGAATAAAATAAATGAGGCAAGTGTGTGAAGCAAAGATAATCTTTATTAATAACAAGGTGTAAAAGAAAAATGAGCCAAGTCAAGTGTCCATATAAAGTCTACAGGTAGCCACCCAGTCTTTGTCACTCTTATCGGTCACTCGGAGGTGTGCCCAGTCTCAGGGGTGAAGGGTCCAGGTGCTGTGGAGGTGGCTGCTGCTGGAGTGCTGGTCTGAAGCCCCACTGGGGTGCCTGGCCCCGAGAGGACAACAGGTGACGGTGTGTTGAGGAAGCTCTCAGACAGATGGCTCAGCCCCGTGATGTTGAGAGCTCCTTCCTCCATGCCATGAGGTGTCAGTCCCAATACCGATGACAGATGTACTGAGGCCGGGCTTGGCTGTGGGGTGGAGGAAGGAGCAGTGTAGTGGGCTGTCTTGTCTGCAGCTGTGTGAGGACTGGCGTGGGTTGCATCGGTGATGTGGATGGCATCGGTGGCCTCGGCGTCATCAGTAGCGTGGGTGGCATCAATGGCATCGGTGGCATCAGTGGAACCGGTGGCAACTGTAGCGTCCAATGAGCCTGTGCCTGGACTGGAAAGGGCTGCTGCCTGTGCTGCTGGAACTCCTGGTAGCCGTAGCCCTGGTAGGTGAGGGCCTGTGGAAAGTCTTCGAATGGGAGGGACATCACCTGGGGTGGAGGAGCAGACCTGGATTGGGTGGGAGCAGGTTCCTCTGGATCTGGAGGGTTGTGATGATCCGGTCCTTCACCACCTGGTACTGGGGTTCCGCCATGTCCGTGAGGGTCTGGTTGACGCAGGTGAGGAAGGGCTTGCGGTTGGAGGATGAGGAGTCGTTGTGGACCAGCTGAGAGAGGAGATCTATGCTGGTGCGGATGGTGTCCCTGATCTCCAGCAGGACAGTGTGGCTCTGCATCTCCTGTCTGGCTATCTGCCTTTCTGTGGAGGTGGAGCTGGGGGTGGATGCGGCTAGGACTGTGGTGGAAGTGCCGTCTCCTTTCTCCCACTGCGCCAGTCATTCCTCCACGTGCTCCGCCATGGGTGAAACAACTGTCTTCGGGTTCTCCGCCGTGGGACGCTCCACAGAAACTTGCCTGGAGACTGGAGCTGACTCTCAGCCAGAAGAGGACTGGCTCTCAGCAGGCTGCCAGATAGAGAGGGTTGTGAGAGGGTCTGCTCCTCGGTGGTGGATCTCACCCTCCAGGGAGCTGCACCTGGCCATCACGTAGGCCTCTCTGTCTGTCAGCTTGACCGTGGCCTGGCCAGATTTCTTGAAGTGCAGCTTCCCGTACCAGGTGTGCATATGTTTCCACCAGCCCAGGAGCACCTCCAATGTGTAGCCCAGACTCTCCGCCTTCTCTCTCCAAGCAGCCTGATTCCTTTTGGTGTCCCTGTAGAGGCTGTGTCCCTTCCGCCATAGATACTCATTTTCTCTCAGCCACTCCAGCACCTCATCCTCGTGTTTCTCCTCAATGGAGTATTGCCTCCTCTCCCATTCTCGCATATGCCTCTTCCTCCCTTTGGCAGGACCAGATGGGCGCTCATCAGAGGGGCTTCCAGTTTGTAGGGGCTGCTCCTCCACACCACCAGAAGGAGCAGCAGCAGCAGGATCATCATCATCAGCAGCAGCAGCAGCAACAGGACCAGCAGGACCAGGATTAGTAGCAGCAGCAGCGCCAGCAGCACCAGCAGGACCAGGATCATCAGCAGCAGAGTAAGCACCAGCAGGACCAGCAGGACCAGGAGCACGAGCAGGACCAGCAGGACAAGCAAGACCAGGAACACTAGCAGGACCAGCAGGATGGGCAAGACCAGGAGCACGAGCAGGACCAGGAGCATGAGCAGGACCAGCAGGACGAGGAGCAGCTTCAGCAGAGTAAGCACCAGCAGAAGCACCACCGCCATAAGCAGCATCAGGAGCTCCTCCAGAAGCAGAAGCAGCAGAAGCCCCAGCCGCAGAAGAGCGAGCCCATGCTACAGAAGCCCCAGCAGAAGCAGACTGAGGGCTAGGGGGTTGGAGGGTGGCCCTGTCCCTCTTGCCAGGGCTGGCAGCAGATGGCTGAGGCTTTCTCTTCTTCCCCATGGCTGTGGAGTTGCTGGCTGGCAGGCAGGAAGGCTGGCAGGAAGGCAGGCACCAAGGCTGGCAGGTAGGCTGGCAGGCAGGCTGGCAGGCAGGCAGGCAGCAAGGCTGGCAGGCAGGCTGGCAGGCAGGCTGGCAGGGTGGCTTGCAGGGTGGAAGGCAGCAAGGCTGTCAGCAAGGCTGGCAGGCAGGCATGTAGGGCAGGCTGGCAAGGCACTCGATGTGTCTGGAAGCAGGTCTTTCCTCTGAATGGTGACCTGCTTGGGAGCTGCTTCCCTTTATATCCACGGGGCTGACGCAATACATCCTCCCCGCATGCGCAGTGAACGCTAGGCATCTGCTAGGCATCCGCTAGGCTTCCACTAGGCTTCTGCTTTGCATCCGCTTCATCCGCTAGGCATCCGCTGTGCATCCGCTTCGTCCGCTCGGCGTCCGTTCTGCATCCGCTGTATCCGTTCTGCATCTGCTTTGCTGAGGTCCCCCGGAAGCCTTGCGGATGTGCCATCCGCTTCCATCCGCTAAGCTTCCATTCCGCATCCGCTTTCCATCCGCCCTGCGTCCTCCCCCCGTCCGTTCCCTTCCGTGTTGTCCGCTCTGGTTATACAAATTTTTGCCCCTTTTGAGAGCGGATAACAACGGATGGAACATTTTTCTCGTCCGCTGTTTCCTTTTTACTAACGTTTTGCATCCGTCGGCCAGTGTGACAGGGCCTTAAGAGTTTTTCATTTTTGTAAGTGGTTTCAGTTTCAGCTCTCCAAGTTGTAAGTTGTTTTATCTTGTCCCAAAGTAGAGGGTGGATTTTGCTGCTCAATTCCAGGTGTAGTGCTAGCAAATCTTTGTTTAACTGATCCAATTGGAATCTTTTACTGTGAACTTCATTCCTGAGTAAAGCCATTTCTGTTCTTTTCAGGATATGTTTAGTAGCTGCTGTGCTGTGATGAAATGTAAATTTGAAGCAGGTTGGTGTTGCATTGTTGTCTCTGCAGCTGCAAAGGAATTTCAGGTCACATAATATTCCTGCTCTTTTAACTTCCAGCTTCTCATAGCTTTTGATCTGGCTATTTATTTCCTCCCCGTAGAGGTCAGATTTTTTTTTTTTTAGGTTTCGCGGGTACTTACATGTGTGCTGTTCAGCTTCCTTCGGATATTATCCCATATCATTGTAGTGCTTTTAAAGTTGTAGCAACGTTTCAGCAGAATCTCATCTGCCATCATCAGGCTTCTGTATTGAGTTTGTATGTGGGTCAGGGTTTCACAGCCATTGGTTTTAAATTTGAGGCTAGCCTATTATTGTGGCAGTATGTTTTTTGTACATCCTGATTGGTTGGGAGTCTTTGTCTGTATTTATCCAACACATTAAAACCACAGGTCACAACATCAACTTCAATGGCACTAAAACTCTAGCCACTATAGAAAACCCCAGTCACAGAATCATCAGAGAAGCCATAGAGATTGAAAAAAGACCTGAAAGCATGCATAGAAGAGATGATTCCACCAGATTGTCAATCATTTGGAAGCCTGCACTCTCAAATATAAAGATCTCCATACCACAAGCTAGGCAAACACGTGGGCACAAACAGACTCCCTCTGATACCTCCAGCTCAAACACCAGGCACCCAGATGAAACCTAGCTTCCTAATAGATAATAGCCGTCCTTTCACACGAAGCCAAGCTGCACTGAAAGCCTCCA
>BLBF01000020.1:24406064-24482488 GCA_015471245.1 Laticauda colubrina | reverse complement strand
ATATATATATATATATATATATATATATATATATATATATATATATATATATGTATATATATATATATATATATATATATATATATATATATATATATATATATATATATATATATATATATCCATACATATAAGAATTATCAGGAATTGTCAATTCTCCTCAGGAACTGTAACAACTGTAGCAATTGCAACATGTATTTGTATCCATCCATCCATCCACCCAACCACATATACATCTGCAGTCAGGAGCACAAGCATTCACATAATAAAATGGTGGCCGAATTCACAGCAGGATTATTATATATAGAAAAGTTAGACCCAAATCATATGGCATCTTACAAATATTTAAACTGTGCTTCAGTATAAAAAAAAATATTTTTATGCTGAAAACATCTCATCCCTGTTCCTGATTTGTGATCAAAAAGAGAATCCTTTGTGAAATATAAGTTTTTGGAGATCTGTCATTATATTCAGGGAAAACGATGTGCGGTTGTTAGACTATTTTGAAGAATTTCTCTTTCATACAGAACTTTAGATTTTCAGATCAAGAAAGATCAAAAACATGCCATATCTCTAACAAATGGTCTTGGTATGTAAAAGAGAAAATCTTAAATGCTAGTTTCTATTTGATGCTTTAGAGATGTTATTTCTTTATAGACTAAATGGCATGGCAGTCAAATACTTTGTTGAAGTGACATGCTGTAATTTAAAAGTGGGCCATTTAATATTTAAAAGACATTAGCAATCTTTCTCTGTCCTGTCCTCTTCTTTCAATCATTGCTCAGGTTGCAGCATAAAACAAATACTCCTCTTCCAGGTTGATAAGAAAGGGAATATATTTGTTGCTATGGCTTCTCCAACCTTGATAATACCATGTTTCTCACATAATAAGGCTGGGTCTTTTTTTTTTTTTGACTAAATTCCCCCCCCCCTTGCATCCTTGGGTGGGTGGGTGGCGACAGCTTGGATGTTCAGGAGACCTTCTGCCACCGTTGCTTTCCCTTCTCCCTTGCTGCCGCGGTGTTAGAGCAATGCTGCTGCGTTTGGCACAGCCATGTGCGGCCAGTCAGGGCTCCTTCCTGCAACTGGAGCCCTGAGGAGACACTTCGCTTCAGGCACTCCCGCCACCACCTTCCAAGGGAAGGCGCTCGCCCGAGAGGATCTCTCTCTCTCTCTCTCTCTCTCTCTCTCTCTCTCTCTCCCTCTCTCTCTCTCTCTCCCCCCGCAAGTTCAACATCTGTGCTGCGGCTGAGGAGGAGGAGGCTGCAGCCGGTTCCTCCTGCTTGCTGAGCAGTGAGGAAGCTGCAGCTTTGCAGAGCAAGTGAAGTGCTGCTCACCCGGGCAAGATTTGGGAACAAGGGGCAGGAAGAGGCATGCATGCACCCGCGGCTTGCTTTCCTGGCTCTGCCCAGCCCGCCCGGCTTTGGCGTGGCCCTGGCAGGGACTCCTGGCTTACAATAAGCAAGACACAATATGTAATATGCAGGGGTGGGATTCTACCAGTTCACACCTATACGCTAGAACCGGTTGTTAACATTCTAAGCAGTTCGGAGAACCAGTTGTTAGAAGAAATTCCTGGCCTAATCCTGTAAGGAAGGCAGGAAGGAAACATTCTGGTGTTGCTCACAGAAACTGCCTCTCCATTAACCCTTATTACATTTTTGGCAGGACTACACTTCCTGTCTCAGGAACTTCTCTGGAGTTTTTTTCCCCTCCTTTGCTGGTACTTTGCTTATGTGGAGTGACCATTCAAAGTTACAACATCACTGAAAAAAGTGACTTATGACCATTTTTCACACTTATGATTGTTGCAGCATCCCCACAGTCATGAGAGGCCAGGAGAGGAGATGCGTGCCTCGATGTGAGTGATACTGAGTTGGCCACACCCAGCCAATAACATGCTCACCAAGCCATGCCCACCAACTAAGCCATACCCACAGAACTGGTTGTTAAAAATTTTGAATCCTGCCTCTGCTTTGAGCCAGCCACTCTCTTACTCCTCCCTAAGAAGGAGGCAATAGCAAACCACCTCCAAGAAAATTAAAGGAACATGCCCAGGTATAGTTGCCAGGAATTGTCTTGAAGGCATCTGCACAAACAAAAAGGCAGTGAAGAAAAGTAAAAGTAAGCCTAAGTCAACAGAACTTCAGAGAAATAAAAATGGAGGATGGAAGATAATAAAAAGAATTGAAGTTTCTCACTCTACCAGAAAGTCATGGAGAAGGGGTGTGATATAAGTGTTATCACAACACTGGAGATATAAGTGTTCTAACAGCACTTCTGAAGAACTGAAAAAACAGTTCAGAGCGATTTTGAGGTAGCCGTCATGCAACAGGGAGGAAATCCTTAAATTTACATTATGTTGCCTGAGATGAAACTAATCTGCTCTGTTGAAAGCCTGTTTGAATTCTATTGTTATTTGTTCTGTAAATATAAGTCTGTGTGGAAAATAGGTGGAAAGAAACAATTTAGCTTTGATGGGGAGGAATGTGAACAAAAATTGCATGGAGAATTGGAAAGGAAAATTGCTTTATTACTTAAAGAGAAATTGGCACCATTCCAAACAGCTTTTTCTCCAAACACCAAAAAGAGTTTTGTAAAGTAACTAAACTGTACTATACCGTTATCATTTAACTATTCTTCTTTACTTCTCTGTTTGATTTGCTTCATTACTAGAAGCTTTTCTACCTTTTAAAAAGTTCTGTCACAGTTTACATCACTCATAGCCTCGTGTGCAATGAGATATTGTTCAAATGTTTTTAAACGAGGGAATGTTTTCCTTTCCCTCATTAAATGAACATTATATTGAAAAAGGGGAAAAAAATTGAGGGAGATAAACTGAAAATGGCAATGAATTCATCATAACATAACAACTGAATAAGTAGGATCTCTCTCCAGTTTTCCCAAAGTAATTGATAGTGATGATAAAATAAAGCTTTTTCTGTTCTTTGCATATGGGCATACCTGTGCTTCTTCCATAACTGGTGTTATTTGGCAATTATTTTCTTTAATCAACAAACCTTCCAACTATTTAATTACAGCTACCTATTATTTTAAAATAAATTTCCAATTTGTATGTTATTTATATGTTTTATTTCCAATCTCTTTCACACCCACAGTTCTATAAATAATTTTGCAAGTAGAAATTGTGCAGAAAATCTAATCCTTCCTAAAAAATATAAAACACACACAAACACACATACAACTGTAACATATCCAGCAACCAACTCTTATGCCTTACACAATAGCTTTAAAAATATAATTTACTAAGCAAATATTTTAAGTCTAAGCCCTGAAAATTGGCCAGGCTGTGCTCTGATTACTAAAGCATAACAGGCCAAATTCCAGAATATCTAAGAAATGAATATGGTTTAATAGGCCCTAAATATTTAGCAGGCTCCTTGGAGTATAAAAGAACTTGTATTGTATTGATTATTGATGTACTCTGTATTGATTACCAGTTGGGCAAGCGTACAAGAAAGAACAAGGCAGGATCTTGAGTTATTAACTGAATTTTTAAAGCGTTTACTGTATATAGGCTGAAGAAGTGGTTAAAATCCTCTGTAGTATATAGTATATATGTGTGGGCTGGACATTTGACCCTTCTGGCTCTCTTGGATAGCCAGATTGATTGGGAATGGATGGATGAGGAAAGTCATCCACATTCCTTTGAGGGAAGAAGTAATGTCATCTGTTTTGCAGGAAGCAATGGTGTGGCTTCTCATAAAATAGTTCTCTTTTATCTGACTGCTTTTGATAACTTCAATTTTCCAATCTCCAACGTGCACATAGGGAAGGCTACACTGTTGAGAAGGTGGTGGTGCTTGAAAATATGAATTATTTAGAATCCTATCATCTAGGAATCTGTAGTCTTTCATGCCACACTGTCATGGGCACCATCTCTTATAGTCTCAGCTCCATGTGAAGCCTGCAGAAACTAGGAAAGTTTGAGGCCTTTATTGTTATGGCTTTACTTTCATGCAGCAGACTGTCTCTTGATATTTTAGAAACTGACTAAAATAAAAGCAGTTTTATTTTTCTGTGCATTTATTCCAAATTAATTTATTGTTTGGAGCATATATTTGTTGGGGTTGTCATGTCACATGATTTTATCAATGTGTGTGGGTTGGCTTTTTGTTTTTGGATTCACCCAGTAAGTTTTGATCAGGACTGGTTAAAAAACATGGGAGAAGGGGAGGGCACCGGTGTATTATTTGGAAAATGGAATAAAGGCTTGATAATATGCACACTTTTTGACATTTATTTGCTCTGATAAACAAATTCTGGCTTTCTTGCTGTATGATCCCAGGAAGGTATAAATTTTATTGTTATGCTAAAACAGTTACTGACTGACTTCTAAGCAGCTTTGGAAAATGGCCTATTGAAACATATCAGAATGAAGGCTATGTTGACTTCCTGGAGGACACCAAACAATTAAACAACTATCCTTGGAATGTACAGTCTGTACTCACTCCCTGCTTATTTCTGTAATATATTACTTTTTACAGCCGGACATCAGTAATCAGTTTGAACTGGAAAACTCCACCCTTGGCGAGTGTAACACTTCGTGTTACAAAGCTGCAGTAGAAGAAAAGGAGAGTTATTTTGGGAAAGCCTTAAATATTGCTCTTCCCTTCTCCCTATTTCAGACCTCAAGGCACTGTATCTCCAAAGAACCTGTAGTCTCTTTATGGTAGATTATAAAAACTATTATCTACTTTCATGACATTCATTGTTACACTTAAAGAGCAACTTTTACCCAAAATCAGGCAAAGCAGATAGGCAGACAGAGTTGCTCACAGAATCACAGACTCACTCACAGATTTTTCTTTCTGTAATCTGCTACCTGAATCTGCAATGAAAAATGGAAGCTTCAGTCCTAAGGAAGGTTCAGCTCTGCTTTTAGATTAGCTAGAAAGGAAGAAATCTAATGATTTTCTGCTTTCTAGCTAATCTAAATCTCCTGGCACAGCACAAGAGTTGATGGTCAGGGGGAAAAAAAATAGCAAATTACCAAAGGCAGGCAAGTTTGATGGCACGTATGCCAGGTAAGGAGTGAGTGAGCGGAGAAGGGCCAGCAAGTGGTGTGATTTTCCGATTCTCCAAACTATGCAGAATCATAACAACCAGTTCTATAGAATTGGTGTTGACCAGGTAGAATTCCACCCCTGCTCTTGACTAAAATTTAGGTCTCCTTAAAATTTAAAATCAGCTCTGTAGAATCTCCCCCTTTAACTTCTCTTGCTAACCACCTGATTGAAATGATTAGATACTAAAGGAAATTGAGTAGGAGTTCAGAGAAAAGAATCAGTATTCTCCAGGCAGGTACTAAATATGAGTTTTATCACAAAAAACCCTCATATTAGTACCTTTTATTTTCTTTTATTCTCCATGAAGAAAAAGGAGAGTGAAGGAGAGACTGGTCTTTTTTTCAGAGAGAAAAGTATTTCACTGGGAATAAGTGAATAATAAGATGAACTGCCTTTATGTTGTTTCAGGTGAATATAGACCTAATACAGTTATAGTTAGAAATACGAACAAAATAGAACAAACAAAACATTGATATTTTTTTTTTGCATAAAATATTCCAATTGCCCAACATTTTAGAAATAGAGTAGTTTATTAGCACTTCAAAGTACACTCTAAAAATACCAGTGGATTTGTGTTTAAATAATCTCACTTAGTGCCCCAAGGAAGAGGGGCTCAATGTAATCTCCAAAGCACCGGAAGACAGGACAAGAAGTCATGGATGGAAACTAATCAAGGAAAGCTCCAACCTAGAACTAAGTAGAACTTTCCTGACAGTTAGAACAATTAACCTGTAGAACAACTTGCCTCCAGAAGTTGTGGATGCTCTAATCCTGGAGGTTTTTAAGAAGAGTTTAGACAACCATTTGTCTGACATATAGGGTTTCCTGCCTGAGAAGGAGATTGGACTAAAAGACGTCCAAGGTCCCTTACAACTCTATTATTCTGCTGTAATCCCCCCTTCCTCTTTCTTCCTCTCACACAAACACACTTCCTATATCCTTGCTATCTCTGTCCCCCTGCCCTCCTACTCTATTAGTTTTAAGGATGCATTCTGATTCTCCATCTCTCACTATCCCTTATTCTTTCCCACTCCTCTTTGGCAGTGAGAATAAAGGTCAATCCAAGGGTTTGCTTTGTAGAGAGGGCTCATTGTATGTGTGCGTATGTTTGTGTAAAGGGCAGTGAAAAACTGTTGATAACAGGCAGTACACTGTTATCAGAGGAAACATGGGTGTGCCTCTACTGCTATTCAATAATACTTTCCAAGTACTTTAATACGACACCCAAAGTTTTGTGGTTGCATGTGATTGCAAACTTGAATTATGCCATTGTTTGCATAACAGGTGAGAAAGCTGAATTCAGAAGAGGTGGCTGTTATCAAAACTGGATAAAAAAAATCAGTTTTTTGTTTGGCAAAGTTGGTATGAAGAGAGAGAGGATTAGAGAAGATGGTACTTATATAAAATGGCTATTAGGGAAATCTGTGCAAAAAAAGTACATTTAAAGGATTTGCATGCAATTAGCATAAATGTTGGATTTTTATGTAATCTGCATATGGTGATAGTCATCCAGATCTCAATGATTTTAACTGTATGAAAAAAAATCTGCTTCATTGGAAAAAATAAATCCTTGTCAGAAGACAATAGTATGTGAATGACTATAAAGTAACACAGATTGGATTCGTAGTGATACTTGCCTTTGGGGAAATATAGGATTTTCAGATTTTACATCCATTATTTGCAAATGCATCCAAGTCCTCTCCCTTGTTAACCCAACTGAGTTTGTAAAAGGAAGGATTGATTTTATTTGCATGGATTTCTCCAGACAATCTAAGTGAAGCCAAGATGTTTTATTTGAAACAGCAACATTTTGAAAGTTTAATTTCTGTAAAGGCTGAATTACAGTCGTCTTGTGTTCTGAAACTATGACACCCAAGTTCATTTATACACATATTACAACTCGGTGAGAATTTTGTCTGAAGTGTTTGGCTTCCTATCTTCCTTAAAACAGGCATTCGTCACTGGGCTAATTTTGTGTACAGGAAATGAGGCAAGTAGATAAAGAGAGGTGTCTGCTTGCTGATTGCTGTACTCAAAAAGATAAGTATAAAACATAAACAATTCATCAGACATAATCTAATTTATTTTAATCATTTAATTTAATCATTTTTTAATTCTGATTTAAAGGTATTTTAGTTTGCTTTAGTGGGAAGCTTGGCTTTAATTGGGCCTTAGTTTAGCAAGTTTTATTACCTAGCTAACTTCACAAAGGAAGCCTGATAGTTTATTGTATTCATATAACTATCAGATTGCAGATCCAAATCTCTATTTTGGAGTACATATCCTGTGTTGGTGGTTCCTCAGAAGTGGCTTCAACTCAGAACAAGATCCAGGAGGAATTCACAAAAGCTGTTTCAATTCCAGGAACTGAATTAGCCAACTTCCCCGTAGCTTTGAAATTGAAAAAGTCTTGGAACTACTAAATATTATTCTAAATGAAATGTATTAAATTTTGCAGCTACTAAAGCACCAGTCACACTGCACCAATGGATGGAAAGAGGATGTAAAATGGAGAAAAACACTTGCCATCTGTTAGTTAACGCGATGCATCCATTCTGTACTCACTGCCTCCGTTTTGCTTCCTCTCTATCCGTCCAGCATCCGTCTATTGACATTTCATCCGCTCAGAAGGTTTTGAGCTGCTCAAAACTTTTCAGCGGAAAATGTATCAATGTATCCAATGCATCCGTTCTGCATCTGCTACGCATCCGCTATATCCGCTAGACATCCGCTGCACATCCACGCAACTCGCATCTGTTCCAGCAGTAAACGGAGGGAGGAACAGTAAACAGCAGGGAGGAAGCAGAACGGACTCACAGCGTTAGTAGCACGGACGTAGAAAGGATGAAAGTGGATGCAGCTTGCAAACAAAGCATTTAAAACAGAAAAAATGTTCGCAGAGGGGACCTATCTTGGATATAAAGGATGTCTAGAGGATGCCTAGAGGATGCAAAGGGACACATAGTAGAAAACCTATATTACCTATAAAAAGGGGGAGCAACTCACCTGGATCTCACTTTCAGCCCAGCAGCCCAGCTGTGCAGACCTCTCAGCCTTCATCTGACTCTTCCTCTTCCACAGCATCCAGTCTTGTCCACCATGGATCATAACAAACGCCTTTTGGTAGCCACCATCGTTCTGCAACAGTGCGAAGCCATCTACAGGCTCTATGAACTCTACTACGGGAAGAAAAGGAGGCGGCCAAGAAGCGTCTGGGTCCGAAGATGGATCGGGAGAAAAGCAGAGTACGGACTGTACAACAAGCTGATGGTGGAGCTGAGGAACGAAGACACTCGTGCATTCCAGAACTTCATGAGGATGCCTCCAGCCATTTTTGATGAAGCTGTGGAGCGGCTGACACCCAGGTTGACCAAGCAGAGCACCAACTTCCGCTCCAGCCTGGACTCTGGGCTGAAGGTGGCACTGACTCTGCACCACCTGGCCTCAGGGACCACCTACAGGAGCATGCAGTATGGCTGGAGGGTGCCATCCAACACCATCAGCATTGTGGTCAGAGAAGTGGTGCAGGTGATTATCGAAGAATACATGGAGGAGCTCCTCCAGTGCCCCACCACTGAACAAGGCTGGAAGAAAGTTGCAGAGCAGTGGTATCAGAGGTGGAACTTCCCACACATCGTTGGAGCCATAGATGGCAAGCACATGGCCTGCAAAGCTCCAGCCAAGTCAGGGTCCACCTATTTCAACTACAAGGGCTTCTTCAGCATTGTCCTCTTCACCATGGTCAATTCTGACGACAAGTTCATGTACATCGATGCTTCAGGCAATGGCTCATCTTCAGATGCCCAGGTATACAACGCCAGTCACCTCAAGGAGGGGCTGGAACGCAACCTCATCATGGGCTTACCAGATCTAGACCCCCTGCCCAACGACACACAAGATGTGCCCTACCTCATCGTGGGGGATGACGCCTCCTCCCTCAGAACCTAACTCATGAAGCCCTACACTTCCAGATGGTTCACCCGTGAAGAGAGGATCTTCAACTACAGGCTGTCCAGGGCAAGGGGGTGGTGGAGAACGCCTTTGGCATCCTGGCCAACAGGTTCTAGGTACTTCTCACCACCATGCAGCATCGCCCAGAGACCGTGAGGAGGACGTGGAAGCTTGCTGCATCCTGCACAATCTCATGCGCACCCGCTACCCAGTCTTGCAGAACAGGCTCGTGGACCTCCAACAAGGCAATGGGGACATGGAGCCTGGGGAATGGAGGCAAGGGCAAAACCTGATAGACACTGAGGTTGTGCAAGGTCCCAACAGAGCCTCACATGAAGCGAAGAAGCAGCGCAACCTCCTGAAACACTGTTGCCACTCCCCAGCTGGAGCAGTGGAATGGCAAGACAGGATGGTAGATGCTTAATGGATGCTTCCTTCAGCCTGTCTCATCACACGGATGAGATTGTGCCATGTATGTTGGGTGGGCCTACAATGAACAGGGCATTTAATAAAGAGTTGTGTTTATGTTGACATGTGTGGATCAATGATTACATTATTATTGATAATAAAGGGCCATAGGTGTGGCACCTGGGAGGCTGGACCATACAGTCCCACTATGCTTACACTGGAGGTTTATCTATCCCACAGCTCTTACCCATCCCAAAGGTATCCCTGACCATCCCACTGCTATCCTTACCCATCCCACAAGCATGCAAAAGCTTAAACCATTTCTAAAAGTTTCCACCAAGACTTTATTAAAAAAAATAAATGAAGCAAGTGTGTGAAGCAAAGATAAACTTTATTAATAACAAGCTGTAAAAGAAAAATGACCCAAGTCAAGTGTCCAAATGAAGTCTACAGGTAGCCACCCAGTCTCTGGCACTCTTCTTGGTCACTCGGCGGTGTGCCCAGTCTCAGGGGTGAAGGGTCCAGGTGCTGTGGAGGTGGCTGGTGCTGGAGTGCTGGTCTGAAGCCCCACTGGGGTGCCTGGCTCTGAGAGGACAACAGGTGACGGTGTGTTGAGGAAGCTGTCAGACAGCTGGCTCAGCCCCGTGATGTTGAGAGCTCATTCCTCCATGCCATGGGGTGTCAGCCCCAGTTCTGAGGACAGATGTACTGAGGACGGGCTTGGCTGTGGGGTGGAGGAAGGAGCAGTGTAGTGGGGCTGTCTGGTCTGCAACTGGGTGAGGACTGGCGTGGGTGGCATCGGTGACGTGGGTGACATCGGTGGTGTGGGTGGCATCAGTGTAATGGGTGGCATCGGTGGCATCAGTGGAACTGGTGGCAATGGTGTCGTCCGATGACTCTGTGACTGTACTGGGAACGGCTGCTACCTGTGCTGCTGGACCTCCTGGTAGCTGTAGCCCTGGTAGGTGAGGGCCTGTGGAAAGCCTTGTAATGTGAGGGACATCATCTGGGGTGGAAGACCAGACCTGGACTGGGTGGGAGCAGGTTCCTCTGGGTGGGGAGGGTTGTGAAGCAGCTCGGTGATCCGGTCCTTCACCACCTGGTACTGGGGTTCCGCCATGTCCGTGAGGGTCTGGTTCACATAGGTGAGGAAGGGCTTGCGGTTGGAGGATGAGGTGTCGGTGTGGACCAGCTGAGAGAGGAGATCTATGCTGCTCCGGATGGTGTCCCTGATCTCCAGCAGGACAGTGTGGCTCTTCCCCTCCTGTCTGGCTCTCTGCCTTTCTGTGGAGGTGGAGCTGGGGGTGGATGCAGGTAGGGCTGTGGTGGAAGTGCCATCTCCTTTCTCCCACTACACCAGGGAGTCCTCCATGTGCTCCACCATGGTTAAAATAGCTGTCCTCGGGTTCTCCGCCGTGGGACGCTCTACAGAAACCTGCCTGGAGACAGGAGCTGACTTTCGGCTGGAAGAGGACTGGCTCTCAGCAGGCTGCCGGAGAGAGAGGGTCGTGAGAGGGGCTGCTGTTGCTTCTCAGTGGCGGATCTCACCCTCCAGGAAGCTGCACCTGGCCATGACATAGGTCTCTCTGTCCGTCAGCTTAACCATGGCCTGGCCTGATTTCTTGAGATGCAGCTTCCCGTACCAGGTGTGCATGTGCTTCCGACAGCCGAGGAGCACATCCGATGTGTAGCCCAGGCTCTCCGCCTTCTCTTTCAAGCAGCCTGCTTCCTTTTGGTGTCCCTGTAGAGCCAGTGTCCCTTCCTCCACAGATAGTCATTCTCTCTCAGCCACTCCAGCACCTCATCCTCGTGTTCCTCCTCAATGGAGTGTTGCCTCATCTCCCTATCACACGTCTGCCTCTTCCTCCCTCTGGCAGGGGCATATGGGCCCTCATCAGAGGGGCTTCGAGGTAGTAGGGGCTGCTCCACCACACCACCAGCAGCAGCATCACCAGCAGGATCATCATCATCATCATCAGCAGCAGCAGCAGCACCAGCAGGACCAGGATCATCATCACTAGAGTAAGCCCCAGGAGCCCCAGCAGGACCAGGAGCATGAGCAGTGCCAGCAGGACCAGCAGGACGATCAAGTCCAGGAGCACGAGCAGGACGAGCAGGACCAGGAGGACGAGAAGCAGCTTCAGCAGAGTAAGCACCAGCAGAAGCACCACCACCATAAGCAGCATCATCAGCTCCTCCAGAAGCAGAAGCAGCAGAAGCCCCAGCCTCAGAAGAGCGAGCCCGTGCTACAGAAGCCCCAACAGAAGCAGAGTGAGGGCCAGGGGGCGGGAGGGTGGCCCTGTCCCTCTTGCCAGGGCTGGCAGCAGATGGCTGAGGCTTTCTCTTCTTCCCCATGGTTGTGGGGTTGCTGGCTGGCAGGTAGCCTGGCAGGGAGGCTTGCAGGCAGGCAGGCACCAAGGCTGGCAGGCAGGATGGCAGGCAGGATGGCAGGCAGGATGGCATGAAGGCTTGCAGGCAGGCAGGCGCCAAGTCTGGCAGACAGCAAGGCTGTCAGGGATGCTGGCAGGCAGGCAGACAGCAAGGCTGGCAGGGAGGCTGGCAGGATGGCAGGCAGGCAGCAAGGCTGGCAGCAAGGCTGGCAGGCAGGCATGCAGGCAGGGCAGGCTGGCAAGGCACTCGATGTGTCTGGATGCAGGTCTTTCCTCTGAATGGTGACCTGCTTCCGAGCTGCTTCCCTTTATATCCACAGGGCTGACGCTATAAATCCCCCCTGCATGCACAGTGAATGCTGTGCATCCGTTAGGCTTCCGCTCTGCATCCGCTAGGCTTCCGCTCTGCATCCGCTTCATCCGCTGTGCATCCGCTGTGCATTCGCTTCATCCGCTCGGCGTCCACTCTGCATCCATTCTTTCCGTTCTGCATCCGCTTTGCTGAGGTCCCCCGGAAGCCTAGCAGATGTGCCATCCAGTCTCATCCGGTCCCATCCACTAGGCTTCTGCTCTGCATCCATTTTCCATCCGCTCTGCGTCCTCCCCCCGTCCGTTCCTTTCCGTGTTATCCGCTCTGGTTCTGCAAATTTTTGCCCCTTTTGAGAGCGGATAACAACGGATGGAACATTTTTCTCATCCGCTGTGTCCTTTTTACAAACGTTTTGCATCCATTGGGCAGTGTGACAGGGCCTTAAGGTCATTGGATGAGCAGACACAAAAACAGCCGGGAAGTGACTAAAGGCTGGGAAAAGGGTCCCTTGTCAGTCAATAGGAGTGCTGAGTTACCACCAGCTAATCAAGTACTTAGAAGATTAGGGCTGGGCAGCACAAACAAACAACAGCCAATGAATTAATAGCCAGCTATCAGCACACTCCAATTAACATTTAAAAAGCCACATACAGCATGCATCATATAAATATTACACACACAACAGCACACACTTTTCTCAAGAGAAGTTCCCTGAAGATAGGCTCTCAGCAAAAGCTTGGAAAACAAAACTCTGGTCCAATGACCAATCCAGATAGACTCCTGAAAAAGAAGTAATCTCAATTAGATCAAGCTGCAAGCTGCAATTAGATCAAGCAACAAATTAAACCAGCCATTAATATTTTTGTAGCTGTAAGCAGAAGTATAGGATGCCATTGCATAAAGGTTCTTATATTGTTTCAGGGTAGATAAAGATCCAGTGGTGGGATTCAATTTTTTTTACTACCGGTTCTGTGGATGTGGCTTGGTGGGTGTGGCTTGGTGGGTGTGGCAGGAAAAGGATACTGTAAAATCTCCAGTCAGAGGTGGTATTTGCCAGTTTTCTGAACTGTTCAAAATTTCTGCTACTGGTTCTCCAGAACTGGTCAGAACCTGCAGAATACCACCTCTGTACAAATCTACTATGATTCTTAAGCTGTAAGAGAGATCCTGATTTTTCTGTATTTCCTCCTTAAATGTAGATGCAAATAGAACATAGATTGGCCTCTTTAAGGAGAAGTGAGAATTTGATATCAGAGTGACTTGCAAAAGATCAGTACGTGTTTCTACTATTTATTTAATAGTAACAATAAAAAAAGATCTTCCACTTTAACATGCTGCTGAACAGTGGTGGGATTCAAATTTTTTTACTACTGATTCTGTAGGTGGGCTTGGTGGGTGTGGCAGGGGAAGGATACCAGTGGTGGGATTCAATTTTTTTTACTACTGGTTCTGTGGCCATGTCTTGGTGGGCATGGCAGGGGAAGGTTACTGCAAAATCCCATTCCCACACCACATGATTAACCTGCTTTCCAGCTCGATTCTCTTATGCAGGGCAACAAAAGAAGACCCAGCCAATGAGCTGGGACTTGGGAGGCAGAGAAGAGATGGGGCTGGGGTCAGTCAGAGGTAGTATTTTCCAGTTCTCCAAACTACTCAAAATTTCCACTACCGGTTCTCCAGGACTGGTCAGAAACTGCTGAATACCACCTCTACTGCTGAAATGAAAACACTTAAAGCCCTGTCACATTGGCCGACAGATGCAAAACATTTGTAAAAAGGACACAGCGGACGAGAAAAGGTTCCATCCGTTGTTATCCGCTCTCAAAAGTGCCCCAAATTTGCATAAGCAGAGCGGACAACAACGGAAAGGAACGGACGGGGGGAGGATGTAGAGGGGATGGAAAGCGGATGCTCCATGGAAGCCTAGCGGATGGAAGTGGATGGGAGTGGATGGCACATTCGCAGGGCTTCTGGGGGAGCACAGCAAAGCAGATGCGCAGTGGAAAGAGCGGATGCCAAGCGGATGCCGAGCGGATGAAGCAGATGCCGAGCGGAAGCCCAGCAGAAGCCTAGCATTCACTGCGCATGCAGGGAGGTGCATTGCGTCAACCCCGCGGATATAAAGGGAAGCAGCTTGCAAGCAGGTCACCATTCAGAGGAAAGATCTACTGCCAGATACAGCTCCAGCCAGCCAGCTGGCCAGCCAGCCAGACAGCCAGCAAGCCAACAACCCAACAACCATGGGGAAGAAGAGAAAGCCTCAGCCATCTGCTGCCAGCCCTGGCAAGAGGGACAGGGCCAACATCCCATCCCCTGGCCCTGACTCTGCTTCTGCTGGGGCTTCTGCTGCTTGGGCTCACTCTTCTGGTGCTGGAGCTTCTGCTGGCATTGCTCCTGGTGCTAGTGCTTCTGCTGGTGCTCACTCTGCTGGCACTGCTCCTGGTGCTGGTGCTTCTGCTGGTGCTTACTCTGCTGGCACTGCTCCTGGTGCTGGGGCTTCTGCTGGTGCTTACTCTGCTGATGCTGCTCCTGATCCTGCTGGTCCTGCTGGTCCTGCTGGTCCTGCTGGTCCTTCTGGTCCTGCTGGTGCTGCTGGTCCTGCTGGTGCTGCTGGTGCTGCTGGTGCTGCTGGTGCTGCTGGTGCTGCTGGTGCTGCTGGTGCTGCTTTTGCTGCTACTGTTGTTGTTGCTGCTGCTGTTGCTGGTGGTGGTGTGGAGGAGCAGCCCCTACAACCTCGAAGCCCCTCTGATGAGGGCCCATATGACCCTGCCAGAGGGAGGAAGAGGCAGACATGTGAACGGGAGAGGAGGTGATACTCAATCAAAGAGGAACATGAGGATGAGGTGCTGGAATGGCTGAGGGAGAATGAGTATCTATGGCGGAAGGGACACAGGCTCTATCGAGACACCAAAAGGAAGCAGGCTGCTTGGAGGGAGAAGGCCTGGGATACACTTCAGAGGTGCTCCTTGGCTGGTGAAAGCACATGCACACCTGGTACAGGAAGCTGCACCTCAAGAAATCTGGCCAGGCCACGGTCAAGCTGACAGACAGAGAGACCTACGTGATGGCCAGGTGCAGCTTCCTGGAGGGTGAGATCCGCCACTGAGGAGCAGCCTCTCTCACAACCCTCTCTCTCAGGCAGCCTGCTGAGAGCCAGTCCTCTTCTGGCAAAGAGTCAGCTCCTGTGTCCAGGCAGGTTTCTGTGGAGCGTGCTACTACGGAGACCCCCCCCGACAGCTGTACCACCCATGGTGGAGCACGTGGAGGACCCCCTGACACAGTGGGAACAAGGAGACAGAACTTCCACCACAGGCCAACCCATATCCACCCCCATCTCCACCTCCACAGAAAGGCAGAGAGGCAGACAGGAGGGGCAGAGCCACACTGTCCTGCTGGAGATCAGGGACATCATCAGAAGCAGCATAGATCTCCTCTCTCAGCTGGTACACACTGACGTCCCATCCTCCAACCATAAGCCCTTCCTCACCTATGTCAACCAGACCCTCATGAACATGTCGGAACCACAGTACCAGGTGGTGAAGGACAGGATCACTGATCTTCTTCACAACCCTCCAGACCAAGCTGAACCTGCTCCCACCCAGTCCAGGCCTGCTCCTCCCCCCCAGGTGATGTCACTGCCCTTCCAAGGCCTTCCACAGGCCCTCAATTACCAAGGCTATGGCTACCAGGAATTCCAGCAGCACAGGCAGCCCTTCCCAGTCCAGGCACAGGTACATTGGATGCCACCGGTGCCACTGATGCCACCCACACCACCGATGCCAGCCATACCACAGATGCCACCCATACCACCAATGCCACCCATGCCACAGATGCCACCCAAGCCACAAATGCCACCGATGCCTCACCTTGCTCAGCTGCAGACCAGACAACCCCACTTCACTGCTCCTTCCTCCACCCCACAGCCAAGCCCGGCCTCAGAACATCTGTCATGGGTAGTGGGGCTTACACCCCATGTCATGGAGGAAGGGGCTCTCAACATCACGGGGCTGAGCCAGCTGTCTGAGAGCTTCCTCCACACACTGTCCCCTGTTGTCCTCTTGGGGCCAGGAACCCCAATGATGCCTCAGACCAGCACTCCAGCAGCAGCCACCTCCACAGCACCTGGACCCTTCACCCCTGAGACTGGGCACACCGCCGAGTGACCAAGAAGAGTGCCAGAGACTGGGTGGCTACCTGTTGACTTTATTTTTGCTTTGGACACTTGACTTGGGTCATTTTTCTTTTACAGCTTGTTATTAATAAAGATAATCTTTGCTTTACACACTTGCTTCATTTATTTTAATCAATAAAGTCTTGGTGGAAACTTTTAGAAATGGTTTAAGCCTTTGTATGGTTGTGGGATGGGTAAGGATAGCAGTGGGATGGACAGGGATACCTTTGGGAGGGGTTAAGATAGCTGTGGGATGGGCAGGGATACATTTGGGATGGGTAATAGCTGTGGGATGGGCAGGGATACCTTTGGGATAGGTAAGAATAGCTGTGGGATAGATAAACCTCCAGTGCAAGCATAGTGGGACTGTATGGTCCACCCTACCAGGTGCCACACCTTTGGCCCTTATTATCAATAATACTGTAATCATTGATCCACACATTTCAACATAAACACAACTCTTTATTAAATGCCCTGTTCATTGTAGGCCCACCCAACATACATGGCACAATCTCATCAATGTTATGCGACAGCCTCAAGGAAGTATCCATTAAGCATCTATTATCCTGTCTTGCCACTCCACTGCTCCAGCTGAGGAGTTGCACCAGTGTCTCAGGAGGTTGCGCTGCTTCTTCCTTTCACGTGAAGCTCTGTTGGGGCCTTGCACATCCACAGTGTCTATCAGGTTTCGCCCTTGCCTCCATTCACCAGGCTCCATGTCCCCATTGTCTTGTTGGAGGTCCACGAGCCTATTCTGCAAGACTGGGTAGCGGGTGCGCATGAGATTGTGCAGGATGCAGCAAGCTTCCACAATGTTCCTCACGGTCTCTGGGCAATGCTGTATGGTGGTGAGAAGTATGCCAAAGGCGTTCTCCACCACCCGCCTTGCCCTGGACAGCCTGTAGTTGAAGATCCTCTCTTCACGGGTGAGGCATCTAGAAGTGTAGGGCTTCATGAGGTAGTTTCTGAGGGAGAAGGCATCATCCCCCATGATGAAGTAGGGCACATCTTGTGTGTCGTTGGGCAGGGGGTCTGGATCTGGGAAGCCCATGATGAGGTTGTGTTCCAGTCTGTCCTTGAGGTGACTGGCGTTGTATACCTGGGCATCTGAAGATGAGCCGTTGCCTGAAGCATCGATGTACATGAACTTGTAGAAAGCATCGACCATGGTGAAGGGGATGATGCTGAAGAAGCCCTTGTAGTTGAAATAAGTGGCTTTGCAGGCCATGTGCTTCCCATCTATGGCTCCAACGATGTGTGGGAAGTTCCACTTCTGATACCACTGCTCTGCAACTTTTTTCCAGCCTTCTTCAGTGGAGGGGCACTGGAGGAGCTCCTCCTTGTATTCTTCGATGATGGCCTGCACCACTTCTCTGACCACAATGATGATGGTGTTCCGTGGCACCCTCCAGCCGTACTGCATGCTCCTGTAGGTGGTCCCTGAGGCCAGGTGGCGCAGATTCAGTGCCACCTTGAGCCCAGGGTCCAGGCTGGGCTGGAAGTTGGTGCTCTGCTTGGTCAACCTGGGTCTCAGCTGCTCCACAACTTCGTCAAACATGGCTGGAGGTATCCTCATGAAGTTCTGGAATGCACAAGGGTCTTCGTTCCTCAGCTCCACCATCAGCTTGTTGTAAAGTCCGTACTCTGTTCTTCTCGCGATCCATCTTCGGACCCAGACACTTCTTGGATGCCTCCTTTTCTTCATGTAGAACAGGTGAAAGAGTCTGTAGATGGCTTCACACTGTTGCAGAACGATGGTGGCTACCAACAGAGTGTGTTACGATCCATGGTGGAGATGACTGGATGCTGTGGAAGAGCAAGAGCCAGATGAATGCTGAAAACGTCTGCACAGCAGGGCTACTGGACTGAAAGTGAGATCCAGGTGAGTTCCTCCCCCTTTTTATAGGAAAGATAGGTTTTCTGCTCAGTGTCCCTTTGCATCCTCTTGGCATCCTGCAGACATCCTAAATATCTGAGATAGGTCCATTTTAATGCTTTGTATGAGAGCTGCATCTGCTTTCATCCTTTCTCCGTCTGTGCTACGAACGCTTTGTGTCCGTTCCGTTTCCATTTTGATTCCTCCCTGTGTCTGTTTTCCGCTGGAGCGGATGCGAGTTGCACGGATGCGCAGCGGATGCCAAGCGGACATAGCGGATGCGTAACAGATGATGACGGAAGTAGAACGGATGTTCCCCGTATGCGTTGTGGATGCAGAACGGATGCGTTGGATACATTTTCTGCTCAAAAAGTTTTGATCAGCTTAAAACTTTTTGAGCAGATGGAATCTCAGTCGACGGATGCTGGACGGTTAGAGAGGATGAAAACGGAGGGAGTGAGTACCGAACGGAAACATCATGTTTACCAACGGATGGCAAGTGTTTCTCTCCGTTTTACATCCTCTTTCCATCCGTTGGTGCACTGTGACATGGGCTTTAAACAAAACACATTACTTTTCTATTTTTTTCAGAATGCATAGAGAAGGACAAATTTACCTTTTTTTTTTGTTTCTTAACCACTTGTTTGGAAATAAATACATTTCCAATATTCACACTGAATTATGAAAAAAAGCCTACCATTTTGTATCATATATCATAAACTTTGTATTCATGGCATGGATCAGGCTTCTTCTCCCATTGAACACAGTCTATACTGCATTTCCAGTCAATAAAAAAAAACTAGACACTGCCGCAGATTATGTATTTTATGTATCATGGAGTTTGCCCTGAAGAACAGAGTTTGGATAAATGGACTGTGAGCACTATACATGTGCGATATTAGAAACAAAACACAAGGCTCTGAGCACACTCAGAACTATCCTGCTCTTCTAGCATTGTCATCATCTTCCTTTTTATAGCTGGCTCTACTTAATGGATCATGGTTTCACTAGTATGTAAAACAGATCTAAGCAGACAAGTCTGCCCATTTTCGTTCTACTGTAATGTCTCAGGTGCCTAAAGCTAAAGAACCTCTTGAGTTGTGCTCAGCTCCTGGAAACTACAACTTCTGGTGTCATGTAGTTTTCTCTGAGCACAGAAGATAACAGAATAATAGAGTTAGAAGGGACTTCGGAGGTCCAACCCCCTGGTTAGGCAGGAAGCCTTGTACCATTTCAGACAAATGTTTGTCCAATCTCTTCTTAAAAATCTCCAGTGTTCGAGCATTCACCACTTCTGGAGGCAACTCATTCCATTGATTAATTGTTCTCACTGTCAGGAATTTTCTCCTTATGTCTTGGTTGCTTCTCTCCTTGATTAGTTTCATTCCATTGCTTCTTGGCCTGCTTTCAGTTGCTTTGGACAATAGGTTGTGTTCTCTTGATTGATTGATTGATTGATTGATTGTGTTCTCTTGATTTCCTACTATCTTCTTCCAAAGTTTTATTTTTAACTCTATCAGTGTTATCAGCTATCAGTGCCAGAATTTTAAATTCTCCATGTATATGCTACCCTCAGCTAAAAAGCAGTATATAATAAGACAATATAGTATTTTTATCATTATCAGTGCGATCACTATTTTGACAGTTTTACATAACATTTCACATTCTCATCCTACACATTTGTTTTGCTGAATTGCATTCTGAATGAATGGAGAATAATGCATTCTTCACATATTATCAGGCCTCTGCCAGGACTTCAGACACTGAAAAGATTTAATATTTCTGACATAATCTGGTCTTCCAAAGAAAAAAAAAGTCACAGGAGTGGTAATTAGAAAACGCAAGCCATGTTATACTTTCTGATAAGTACCCATTTCAGGTGGTGGGAGGAGGTGGTAGAACAAGGAATATTTTTCTCTAATTTATAAATTCCCCATGAATTTGACCAAACCTCAGCCTGGTTTTGTAATGTTACAAAGCTATCTTATGATACAGTTCTACCCATTCCAAATATGGTGTGTGAAGTCAGAGGATAGCTACAATATTTTTAGATCAGGTTGCAGATTTTCATTCTTCAAATGTATTCAAAGCAAATACAGCTGGAAAGTAGGCCTAAAGCCAAATTGGAGTTTGAAAATGATGCATTGTGATCAAATGTGGAGCTGAATATGATACGTTTCTGTTTTTGAATGAGGTGATCTATTCCAATTTTGAATCTCTTAGCTAGGTGGCTGATCTTGAAATGCAAAACCATCAGGCTGAAGAAACCTATGAGAGAAAAGAAGTGGAAGACTATTTTTGTATTGTTGCTGAGACCTAGTCACCAGGAGGTTGAGCCAGAGTCAGACACATTTTTCCTTATATTTATATGTATCCCCATATCCTTGTTTAATTCCAGTAACTGATGCTAATTGATTGTGAGTTTTTTCTTTACTGGGGTTAAATTTATTTTATTGAAATGATATTCTCAGCTGGAAGATATTGCAAGCATGTGCCTACAAACTCATTTAGTGGAACACCTATTAACATGAATATATAAAGAGAAGGTGGTGACAGGGAGGGAAGAAATACATTTGCCATATATGCAAGATAAATTTAAATATGGAGAAGTTCCAACTACAATAAACTAGTTTGTGGCTGAAAGGTTAGGGAGCAAAGATATTTGGGAACAAAATGGCTTTACTTTCGCAGTTGCATATCATAAAATAGCACACAGAATGTGGATTATTACTAGACCAAAATGATATGTGAATTCAGGAGCTCACCAAATGTAACTGTTGTGAGTCATAAAAGGAAATAATTGCAATGGGAAAATTTCCATTTGGACACTGTACTTTTCTCCATCTTTTCCTGTGGGACATTAACATTTAAAAGGACTGATCAAGTCTCATATGTGCTATCTCCTACCTGGGAAAGGAGGAAAAAAAGATGAACTGTAAATTAATGCTCTGAATAACACATTCGGTGTTATTTCACACTGAAAGAATTACATTTATAGTGGTCTATAATCTGATTCCTCCTTCTCAGGAGATTCTGAATAGTCAGATTAAGAAATACCTCCATCCCAAATAAATCCAACAGGGCACCTAACTTGGGACAGCAGCTAGGTCTTTTAAGATTTTTTTTTGGGGGGGACACCATCAGGAGGAACTTCATTCCAAAGACAGGTGTCACAATCGAGAAGACACAATTCCTGGGTTCCAATAGATGGCATTATCTGATAGGAATGACACAGAGCATGCCACTTTGTACCAGCCAGGCAAACACCATGGGAAATAAGCAGTCCCTCAGATAATTAGGCCGTATGTCACATAGGATTTTTTTAGTGCTAACCAGCACCTCAAGCCCTACCTGGAAATGCACTGGTAACCACTGCAGCTCCCCAAACTGGAGTGTGCACATGACCATCACCACCCATGCTGATGCATCTGGATCATTTGAAGCTTACAAGTAGTCTTTAAGGGAGCCCTATGAAGGGTACATTGTAATAGTCAAGATATGAGGTGAAGAATGACTGTCTGAAGGATTTTCAAATCCAGGAAAGGGTAAAACTGGCACACCTGATGGAGTTCTACAAAGGCTTTCCTAGCCAAAATTTTCCTTGCTCTTGAAGCAATAGCTATGAATCTAGGAAAGCCCCCAGATTGTGTATTGCTCTTGACTAAGGAAGTGCAATCCCATCCACAGTTAAAGATGGAATACTCTTTGGTCCAGTTGACTGACTTGGCTAATCTAAAGCCCATGTCACACTGAACCAACGGATGCAAAGAGGATGTAAAACGGACAAAAAACCTTGCCATCCGTTCGAAAACGCGATGTACTCACTGCCTCCATTTGGCTTCCTCTCTATCCGTCCAGCATCCGTTTATGGACGTTTCATCCGCTCCGAAAGTTTTGGGCTGCCTAAAACTTTTGCGCGGAAAATGTATCCAGTTCATCCATTTTGCATCCGCAACGTATCCGCTACGCATCCGCTATATCCGCTAGGCGTCCGCTATGCATCCGCGCAACTCCATCCGCCCGGACGTGGGGAGGAAGCGGAACAGATACAGAATGGATGCAGAATGGAGGCCTAGCGGATGCAGAATGGAAACAAAGCGTTTAAAACGGAAAAAACGTTCGCAGAGGGGACCTATCTCAGATATTAAGGATGTCTAGAGGATGCCTACAGGATGCCTAGAGGATGCCTAGAGGAAAACATATACTGCCGATAAAAAGGGGGAGCAACTCACCTGCATCTCACTTTCAGAACAGCAGCCCAGCGGTGCAGACCTCTGCAGCCTTCATCTGCCTCTTCCTCTTCCACAGCATCCAGTCATGTCCACCGTGGATTGTAACAAAGTCCTTTCGGCAGCCACCATAGTTCTGCAACAGGGCGAAGCCATCTGAAGGCTCTGTGAACACTACTGCGAGAAGAAAAGGAGCCACCCAAAAAGAGTCTGGGTCCAAAGCTGGTTCACCAGAAGAGCAGAGGACAGACTGTACAACAAGCTGATGGTGGAGCTCAGGAGCGAAGACACTCGGGTGTTTCAGAACTTCATGAGGATGCCTCCAGCCATGTTTGACGAAGTTGTGCAGCGCCTGACACCCAGGTTGACCAAGGAAAACACCAGCTTCTGGCCCAGCCTCGAATCTGGGCTCAAGGTGGCACTCACTCTGCGCCACCTGGCCTCAGGGACCTCCTACAGGAGCATGCAGTACGGCTGGAGGGTGCCATCCAACACCATCAGCATTGTGTTCAGAGAAGTGGTGCAGGCCATCATCAAAGAATACAAGGAGAAGCTCCTCCAGTGCCCCTCCACTGAAGAAGGATGGAAGAAAGTTGCAGAGCAGTGGTATCAGAAGTGGAACTTCCCCCACACCGTTGGAGCCATAGATGGGAAGCACGTGGCCTGCAAATCTCCAGCCAAGTCAGGGTCCACTTATTTCAACTCCAAGGGCTTCTTCAGCATCATCCTCTTCGCCATGGTCGATGCTGACTACAAGTTCATGTACATCGATGCTTCAGGCAACGGCTCCTCTTCAGATGCCCAGGTATACAACGCCAGTCACCTCAAGGAGGGGCTGGAACGCAACCTCATCGTGGGCTTCCCAGATCCAGAACCCCTGCCCAACGACACACAAGATGTGCCCTACTTCATCGTGGGGGATGACGCCTTCTCCCTCACAACCTACCTCATGAAGCCCTACACTTCCAGACTCCTCACCTGTGAAGAGAGGATCTTCAACTACAGGCTGTCCAGGGCAAGGCGGATGGTGGAGAATGCCTTTGGCATCCTGGCCAACAGGTTCCAGGTACTTCTCATCACCATGCAGCATTGCCCAGAGACCGTGAGGAGGATCATGGAAGCTTGCTGCATCCTGCACAATCTCATGCGCACCCGCTACCCAGTCTTGCAGAACAGGCTCCATGTCCCCATTGCCTTGTTGGAGGTCCACGAGCCTGTTCTGCAAGACTGGGTAGCGCAACCTCCTGAGACACTGGTGCAACTCCCCAGCTGGAGCAGTGGAGTGGCAAGACAGGATGGTAGATGCTTAATGGATGCTTCCTTCAGCCTGTCTCATCACACGGATGAGATTGGGCCATGTATGCTTGTTTGGCCTACAATGAACAGGGCGTTTAATAAAGAGTTGTGTTTATGTTGACATGTGTGGATAATTATTACATTATTATTGATAATAAAGGGCCGTAGGTGTGGCACCTGGAAGGCTGGACCATACAGTCCCACTATGCTTGCACTGGAGGCTTATCTATCCCACTGCTATCCTTACCCATCCCACTGCTATATTAACCCATCCCAAAAGCATGCAAAGGCTTAAACCATTTCTAAAAGTTTCCAGCAAGACTTTATGAAAAAATAGAAATGAAGCAAGTGTGTGAATCAAAAATATACTTTATTAACAACAAGCTATAAGACAAAAATGAGTCTCTGGCACTCCTCTTGGTCGCTCAGTCTCAGGGGTGAAGGGTGCAGGTGCTGTGGAGGTGGCTGGTGCTGGAATGCTTGTCATCAGCTCCTCCAGAAGCAGAAGCAGCAGAAGCCCCAGCCCCAGAAGCGCGAGCCCGTGCTGCAGAAGCTCCAGCAGAACCAGAGTGAGGGCCAGGGGGCAGAATGGTAGCCCTGTCCCTCTTGCCAGGGCTGGCAGCAGATGGCTGAGGCTTGCTGTGCTTCCACATGGTTGTGGGGTTGCTGGCTGGCAGGGAGGCTGGCAGGAACCAAGGCTGGCAGGGAGGCTCGCACCAAGGCTTGCAGGAAGGCTGGCACCAAGGCTGGCAGGAAGGCTGGCAGGAAGGCAGGCACCAAGGCTGGCAGGAAAGCTGACAGGCAGGCTAGCAGGCAGGCAGGCACCAAGGCTGGCAGGCAGACATGAACCAAGGCTGGCAGGAAGGCTGGCAGGCAAACATCAACCAAGGCTGGCAGGAAGGCAGGCAGCAAGGCTGGCAGGCAGACTGGCTGGCAGGGCAGGCAAGGCATTCGATGTGTCCGGCAGCAGGTCTTTCCTCTGAATGGCGACCTGCTTCCGAGCTGCTTCCGTTATATCCACGGGGCTGACACAATGCATCCTCCCCGCATGCGCAGGGAACGCCAGGCATCCATTAGGCTTCCGCTGTGCATCTGCTGTGCATCCGCTTTATCCGTTCGGCGTCCGCTGTGCATCCGCTGTATCCGTTCCTCGTCCGCTTCGCTGAGGCCCCCCAGAAGCCCTGCGGATGTGCCACCCACCCCCATCCACTCCCATCTACTTCTATCCGCTTGGCTTCCGTTCCACATCTGCTTTGCATCCGCCCTGCATCCTCTCCGCGTCCGTGTTATACACTCCGGTTATGCAAATTTTTGCCCCTTTTGAGAGCAGATAACAACGGATGGAACATTTTGCTCGTCCGCTGTGTCCTTTTTGCATCTGTTGGACAGTGTGACATGGGCTTAAGATTGATCGGTATAATTGTGCATCATCAGTACAATTATAATACTGAAACCCAAATACATAGATAATATTTAAGATATCTTAAATAACCAAGCAGAAGCCAAGTCCAAGAAACAGATGGCAAAACTAATAATGTTGAGCCATGGTTCTCAAACTGTGGTCCACAAACTCCTGGGATGTTATAATGTTGTCACAGGGGTCCATGAAGGCTTGAAAAAATGTTATGATTTAAATTTTAAGTCTCGGGTGTATGTGGCCGTGGTCTATGGTCATAAAAGATATTTAAAGAGTGCTGAAAAAAAGGCTGTTGAACCACTGTTGTTGAGAATCCTGTCCACTTCCTTAAGAGTTATCAACTTAAACTCATTTCAGATCATTTCTAGGCTGCATTAACAGAGAGATAGAATCAAGAAGTGTTAATACCATTTTATAATGGCTTGGTAAGGCCACACTTGGAATACTGCATCTAGTTTTGGTCACCACAATGTAAAAAATGTTGAGATTCTAGAAAGAGTGCAGAGAAGAGCAACAAGGATGATTAGGGGACTGGAGGCTGAAACATATAAAGAACGGTTGCTGGAACTGGGTATGTCTAGTTTAATGAAAAGAAGGATTAGGGGTGACATGATAGCAGTGTTCCAATATCTAAGGGGTTGCCACAAAGAAGAGGAAATCAAACTATTCTCCAAAGCATCTGAAGGCAGGACAAGAATCAATGGATGGAAACTAATCAAGGAGAGAAGCAACCTAAAATTGAGAAGAAATTTCCTGACAGAATTATTAGAATTACAATTAATCAGTAGAATAACTTGCCTCCAGAAGTTGTGAATGCTCCAACACTGGAAGTTTTTAAGAAGATATTGTTTCAATATAAGGTTTCCTGCCTGAACAGGGGATTGGACTAGAAAATCTATTCTATCATTCTATTCTATACCATAAGTCTAAGCCCAGGTACCACAGCTGGACTGCTTGATAGGAGCAGGAGAAGTGATGTGGTCCAAAGTTATAAACACTCACCCATGCCAAACAGTGACTAAGGTTTGACTGAAATTAATGTGTGACATGGGAAGTTTACATACTTGACAACAATGCAAAAATCCATATACCTTGCAAATCAAGTTAATTTCTATTAAATCAGGTTGAAGTGTAATTTAATCATTTGTTTCCTTCTTTTAGAGTCTCATTTTTCGGATGGAGATTATTTTATTCTCTTTTTTGTATTCCTTCTTAAACTTGGGGAAGAAAGAAAAACAGCATGGAATGAATTTTCATGACATTTCCTCCTATGACCATATTTGCTTGTCATGCAGATGAATTTCTTGGGAATAATTTTTGAGCGTACTTTTTCATAAAAATACCTCTTTGCATTTCACTAGGTTTGATAGAGGAGGGTGTGTTCCAGGTCCTTGGCCTTAAATGTTGACATCTAGTGGGACCAAGGCAGAGTGCCTTCTTGGTAGCTGCTCCTGCCATTTGGTCCCCTATATATCTAACCTTTTGAAAAAAAATGTAAAGATCTGATGTTTCCCATAAACATTGGGGTAATGTGAAGCTATAGCCCCGAAAGTGCTTTTGTGCATGTCAGGCTCTTGAGGGTGCCAGAAGTTTTCTATATTGATGTTTGTATATTTATAGTATAATGATACACCTTTTATTATAAAAGGTTATAAAGATATAAAAGGTTACTTTTATATTGTATAAAAGGGTACACTTTTTATAAAATAAGAGTATAAGAACACCACTGGGGAACTCTGGGTGGTTTACAGTTATAAAATGTATGTATACAGGTATATATAACTCCAATAAATTAATATTTTTAGTTATTAGTTGCGTATGTAGTTTCTGGAAGGTGAGATTTTAGCACTCGAGTGAGTTCTGGTTTGCATGTAAATCTTAGAAACAATGAATTGGGTCTGTGTAAAAAATTAGATCAAATAAAATTGTCTTCTATTTCTACTGGGTATTGGGTGAGCATACATACACTTGAGAAAGGAACACAGTTTTGGCTTTTGTTTGATTCTCTATTATAATGTGATTACTATTAAAACTTCATACCTATCATTTATTAGAAAAGTAGCATTGCTGTGCATCTCTCACAAGTAAATGTGCATATAAGGTTAATTAGTTGCTACTAATAAGAATTTCAGGATATTAACATTGTATAGTCCTGCCTGGGGCAGGGAAACTCACTTATAATACTGTAGGTAAAGCTATAATTTAAGGTAAGATCTAATCGCGTAAAATTTGTAGAAAAAAAATATAACAAAGTAAAATCCAAATTCATTTTTCCATCTCTGTGACAATAGAAAGATAAATACCCGGAGGCATGTGGTAATTGCCATAAAAAAAAAAAAAAGCAGCAAGACGTTTCTGAGATATGCAAAACATAGTCAGCAATGTTCTTTCTCTCCTTCCCTCCCTCCGTCGGTCTGTCCCTCCATCTCTGTTTGCCTTCTGCTATTTCTCTGTACAGTATAGCTGTATGGACATGTATGTCTGCATGTGCTTTGGTCACTGTTGAATATCCTCAGAGTGTACTGCTCAAACAGTGTGACATGATTGGAACAAGGCAAATGCACCAAAGTAAAGCCAAGAAACTGTATTTAGAAACCGTAGGAAACACAAGGTAAAATAATTCAAGATCATTACCTGGTCACAGTACTACAAAGGAGAAGATTTTGAGGTCAAATTAGAATAAAAAAATACCGAGGATAACAAAAAATACAGAATTAGACAATTGACAGTTGAAAGTGATTCAGGTAAGAAACTCCCAGATAGACTAATAATAGTAAGTCAAGTGTACCTCCAATAAATCCTAAATCAGGCTAATAGCTTTTAACTCTGAGCTTAGGCTAAGGAAATCAATTGTGCCTTCAGGACAAAGGTATTGTAGATCAGCTTCTTGGCTGCCCTGAGTCCTTAGAATAGGAAATTGGTCTAAGTCTTGTACCCTGTTATCTGCAGCCTCCATAGTCTTATAAAGTTCCAGAACATGACACTATGAAGATAATAAGCTTATTTGGTTATTCAGGTAAAGTTACTGACCAAAAAATAGCCATCGTTCTGCCTTGTTCCTGTTCCCTGTAATCGTATTTTCTCAAACTCAGCCCAGTTTTTCATGTAGCCCAGATGTAGTCAAATGTAAAGCTCTTCAAACTTGATTGCAGGAAGTATGATTTCAGCAACAGAGTGGTCCATGTCACAACCTGATTCTGTTGTCACCTACACAAACTCCCACTCCTCAAACTAACCTCTATTGACCTCACCCCATTCCTAAGAGGTCTATAAGAGGCGTGCATAAGGTACAATCATGCCTACCTTCCCTGTCCTATTGTCCCCAATTATTAGTTCCCATTTCTTATATTTAAACTTATGTTTATTCCTATTTCTATTGTATTGTAAGTTTTGACAAAACAAATAAACAAACATACAAACAAACAAACAAACAAATAAATAAGAGTACCAAATAAAAAGTTGTACTATCTGTATATATACTCATGTCAACTTAAGAACAGTTGTCATTCAGATCCTCAAACGATGCAGAGAGGGATTCAGAAAATAAAGATGTGTGTGTAACCAACACAATGTCCTACTTGAGGTCTTCCATGCATTTAGCTGAATATCTGAATAGAGCTATTTTCAGCCTGCAGAATCTGGTTACACAATAATATGTAATTTATTGCAAGCCATAGCAAACTGACAGATGGGAAAATTTCATTGTGAGTAAGACTCTAAGAAAGGAGATGTTGCTATCCTATGCTAGGTTTGGTGAAATTGACATATTGAAATATGCTTCTTTTTCGAGCCCTTAATGTTGTTGTTTTTTCAGTACCTAAACAAATCTTCCTTTGTCTCACATGCTTCTTTTGCTAATTCCTTTGTAGGTTCTTTTTGAGGTGCAATGACCTATCCACGTTTTTACTGAAATTTTATAAGCCATAATGTTTTCTCAAGTTGCCTGCTAAAATTACCCAATGATTTTGATTTCCAGTGGCATCTATCTATTTATTTATTTTTAAAAATTAAAATAGAACAATCCCACTATCTCTATAGTTCACAGTCTCAAAAGCTATTGTGGTAAAATGGCTCCTGAAAGAACACACTTACGATTTCATTTTCCACAATATATTCTCTATGGTAACTTGGAGTATAATACAATATTTTCATTTGGGATTTCCCCCCAATACTGGGCAACAGCCAATTGGTTACAATGTATGCCTCTGCTTCCAGCTACCAAAACCTTTATTTAGGTTCTAATTAACTTTTCACTTTCTCCTGTTAAATGAATCTCAGTAACAGCTTCCAATACAAAGTTTAATTACCATGCAAATGATTAGTCACATATGCAATGTACAGAATAATTCTTTTTTAAATGAATACTGTCATTTTCAGATAAAAAGGTTGGAAAAAACTTCTTATGAATGTAATTGTTACTTTAAAAAAAAGATCTAACTGATGGCATTCTGTTTTTAAATATTCGTCTGGGCAAAAATATTGATATCTGACTAAAACAATGCCAGGTTTTAAGTTAATCCTGATTTTTTTTAAAAAGTAAAGTGACATGCAGGTTTTAGAAAATTCCATACATTTAGAACAATATTGAGATACACATTCAGCTACCTTACAGAAAACACCTGGACATGTGCACAATGTACCTTCTGATCCCCAGGATGCAGTTTTACAGGTAGCTCTCAACTTATTACAGTTCATTTGAAGTTACAAGGGCACTGATCAAAGTCACTTTTGACTGTTTTCACACTTATGACCATTCAGCATCCCTATGGTCATGTGATCAAAATTTGGCCATTTGGCAACTGGCTCATATTTATGACAGTTGTAGTGTAATGAGGGCATGTGATCGTCTTTTGCGACTTTCTGACTAGCAAAGTCAATGAGGGAGCCATTAACAATCTTAACAACCATGTTACTAATGTAAAAACTGCAATGCTGACAAAAAGATAATAAAATGGGGCAAAACTCAGTTAACAATTGTTTTGCTTAGCAGTAGAAATGTTGGGTCCAATTGTGATCATAAGTTGAGGACTACCTGTACTGGAAACTGGCAGATGAGAAGCTGCTTTACCCCACTTTGCTTTTCTTCAGCTGATGCCCAGTCCTATGGATATGCTTTGTGAGATGAGAGAACTGGTGACTATAGAGTCACATTGTGTACGTGTGTGTGTGTGTGTGTGTGTGTGTGTGTGTTCCTTTCTCTTTTTCCCTACATATAAAACACAGCCAATGGAGAATTCTGGTGCTGAAGACATACACAGTATATCTTCTAAGAGACAAGATAGAAAAATCATCATATTTGGGAAAACCAACTAGATATTCCCATATCTAAAGAGGCCAGTTTGAATTGGGTTCAGAACAGAGGTTCACAAAATACAATGGCAATCATTGTATTATGACTCCCTTGCTATAAGCTTGATCCCTCTTTCTCATGCTTCAGTTCTACAAGTAGAATGCTTTGTAGCAGCTGCAAATAATACTACAGAAGCATTTTGCTTTAATGGTTCACTTGAAATGTGAACCATGGGAAGGAACTTGACTCACTCTGTTTCTCAGCACCTAGTTTCCTAGGGTACCAACATACTGGCATGGGTTGGAAAGAGCAGTCATCCAAGACTGTAATGCCAGGAAATATGCTTCCATGAGGTCATTTTGTTTTGTTTAGAGAAGAAAAGGATTTGTTTTTCAATACAAAACTGAAGGACAAAGATAAAGTTATTGGAGACATTCAGACCACACCTGGAATACTGCAATTAATTTTGGTCACCATACTACTAAAAAGATATTGAGACTTGGAAAAAGTTCAAAGAAGAGCAACTAAGATGATCAAAGGCCTGGAGACTAAACCATGTAACTGCCCTATCAAATCCCTTTTTTTTTTCAACACCACCAACAATACACCTACCCTACAAAAAGACATTGACTGTGTGTCAGAATGGTCAAACAAGTGACAACTTCAAATTTCAGCAAACAAATGCTCTGTCTTATATATTGGCCAAAAAAATAAATAAATCAGAAAATAAAATACAAGCTGAATGGACATGACCTTCTGGATGACCCCCATTCTGTCAAGGACCTTGGAGTACTCATCTCTAATGATTTAAGTGCTAGAGCTTACTGTAACAACATAGTCAAAAAGGCATTAAGAATTGTAAATCTAATCCTGCGTAGTTTTTTCTCTGGTAATATTGTACTACTAACTAGAGCATACAAAACATTTGCTAGACCAATTCTTGAATACAGCTCAACTGTCTGGAACCCACATATTGCATGTTGGGCATTAACACAATTGAGAGAGTCCAGAGATATTTCATGAGAAGAGTCCTCCACTCCTTTACTTGTAACAGAATACCTTATGCTATCAGACTTGAAATTTTGGGCTTAGACAACTTAGAACCATGCCAACTTCAGTCTCACCTAAGCATAGTACACAAAATTATCCATTGCAATGTCCTACCCATCAATGACTACTTCAACTTCAACCACAATCCATGAGCATATAATAGATACAAACACAAGGTAATCCGCACCAAACTCGATTGCAGGAAATGCGACTTCAGCAACAAAGTGGTCAATGCCTGGAATACTCTACCTGACTCTGTGGTTTCTTCCCAAAACCCAAAAAACTTTAACTTTAGACTGTCTACTCTTGACTTCACCCCATTCTACGAGGTCTTTAAGGGGTGTGCATAAGCTCATCAATGTACCTACCATTCCTGTCCTAGTGTTCTCTTTTATTCTTATCCATTTCATGTATGAATAATCATGTTTATACTTATATTTGTAATCTATTACATGCTCAACAAATAAAATAAATAAAATAAAAATAAATAAGAATGGCTGCAGGTTTTTGGTCTGGCTAGTCTAAAGAAAAGAAGAATTAGTGGTGACATGAGAGCAGTATTTTAGTATTTGAGGAGCTGCCACAAAGAAGAGGGATTCAAATTATTCTCCAAAGCACCAGAGGGCAGGACAAAAAATAAAGGTTGGAAACTAAATGAAGAGAGAAGCAACCGGGAATTAAATAAAAACTTTCTGACAGTGAGGACAATTAACCAATGAAAAAGCTTGCCTTCAGAAATCATGGGTGCTCTATCACTGGAGGTTTTAAAAAAGAGTCTGGACAGTCACTTGTCTGAGATGCAGAGATGTATTCAGCAGGTTCTGACCAGTTCTGGATAACCAGTAGCAGAAATTTTGAGTAGTTTGGAGAACTGCAAATACCACTTCTGACTGGAGATTTTATAGTATCCTTCCCTGCCACACCCACCAAGCCACGCCCACAGAACTGATAGCAAAAAAATGTTGAATCCCACCTCTGCTGAGATGGCATAGGTTCTCCTACTTGAGCAGGGGGCTGGATCTTCCAGCCTATTCTGGAAGGCCCCTTCCAGCTCTATTCTATTCTATCTCTGCAAACTGGGCAGATTCCCATTCCCCAGTGAGAATGAATGACTTGCAACACAGAATGGGTAACTAAGATTATGAAAATATTTCACTTAAACTCTTGTTTGTTTCTGTTCTGAAATTAGAAGACTTGATCAGTCACTGGCCATCTGGAAATACTTTTGGAAAGTATTCCAAAGGCTGAGAATAAGATCTTGGCTAAAGAGATCTGTGAAATTAGGAAAGAATTGTACTTATTGTCCCAACTTGATGGCAGTTCATACTGGAAGTGTAAAACAGCACTTTTTTTTTTTTCTGACCCAAACTGTGATGAACAGTTAATTCTATATCATCATTCTTTCATGGGCATAGCCCTGCTTGGATGAGTGTTGGATTAGATTTTCTAAAGCTTAAATCATATCAGATCATTTTTTAAAAAATACAAATACACTTCTATTCTTTATTTCTGCCTTTAACTTTTCAGCCTGAAATAGAACTAGATATCATCTTTGGTTCCTGTTATATGAAAATATTCTCAAAAGAAGTGGAAAATATGAAAAGATTTAGTGAAAAGAAGAAACCAGTGACAGTCTAGTCAGCCAGAGCACTATTTTCTTATGAGTTTTGCTAGCAATAGTTCAGAGAAGCCCACTATAATGTCATGCATAAGGAGTGCTGCATATTAGCTTATGGTAGGCAACAATGAGAAAGAGTTTAGGAGCACCTTTTCAGACAAACAAATTTTATCAAAAGTGCTAAGTTTGCTACATCAGTTTAACCACCGCATGCCTCTGATGAAGTGAGCTGTAGCTCATAAAAGCTGATGCCTTTTATATTTAATAAAATTTGCTAGTCTGAAAAGGTGCTAGTAATCATCTGAATATGCAGAAAGAGGAGGTTTGACTAAAAATATTTTCTGAGCAGCAGTAAATCCATTCTAATTTTCTAATTTCAACCAAAGAATTCAGATATCAATCACCATCATATGCAATATGGCAGGGGTCCCCAAACTTAGCAATTTTAAGACTCCAGCTATGCTGACTGGAGAATTCTGGGAGTAGAAGTCCACAAGTCTTAAAGTTGCCAAGTGTGGAGACCTTTGCAATAAAGTCTTCTAAAACAGTTCTAAGATAGTTGAATTAATATTGCAGCTGCTGTGGCCTGAGCAAGAAGACAGCTAACTATCAAAAGGTGATAGCAGTGAAGAAATTTAAATTTTCATTTAGAATCCTGCTGGCTTAATGCCCAATTGAGACTTTCTGCTTCAGGGAGCATACCAGCAATGGTAGTTGATTATTCGTGGCATACCATGAACAGCAAATATGTCCCACGAGTAGGGAATTTAAAATCTTCCTGACAGATCTTCTCTTCCAAGGCTTCTCCAGTTTCTTTGAAAAAAACCTGCCACCAGTCAAGCTGAACCTCTTAAGTCTCTCTGGTCTGTAAAAGTGGGGAATCTTCAGAACTTCTCTCTTCAGCCCAACTCTAGAAAAACAGAAGGGAACAAACTTTTTGCCTGTAGTGAATCACAAGGGGAAATTGTGTAAATGTGCAAACTTTCCTGTAGGAGGGGAAAATAGTGAAAATTTCCTTCTAAAATTAAGGAATCCAAATGCATAGATATAAAAATGAGGAAAAGAGACTGTGAGGAAGTTATAACCAACCCCCTCCTAGAAAAATGAAATATTTTGGGATATACTTTAAAAAAGGCAAAATATTTCCCTTAAGAGAGAAGTACAGAGAGGCAGAAACTCAGCCTCCCCACCTTTGTCAATGGGCCATTAAGGTCTGAGTCGGTCTATTCTACACAACAAAGGTAGGATTAACCCTCTACCCAACTCACCACATGGCAGAGGTGGTATTTAGCAGGTTCTGACCAGTTCTGGAGAATGGTAGCAGAAATTTTGAGTAGTTTGGAGAACCGGCAAATACCACCTCTGACTGGCCCAGGGGTGGGATTCAAATTCTTTAACCACCAGTTCTGTGGGTGTGGCAAAGTTGGTGTGGCCATGTGACTGGGTGGGCATGGCTTCTTATTTATTTATTTATTTTTGCAGCAGCAGCACCCCCCCCATTGTTTTGCCTTCTGGACCTCAGGGAAGGCTCCTGTGAGGGTGATTTTACTCCCAGGAAGCTTCCTTGGGGCCCAGGAAGGCAAAACATGGAGCACAGGGGATGGTGCAGCCGTTTTTGCCTCCTGGGCCTCAGGTAATCCTCCTGGGCAAAGCAGTAAGACAGCAAGGGGGATCCCAGCACAGCTGATCATCGGCAGGGGAGGTAGAAATACCTTGAGGAGTGACTGGGCAGGAGAGAACACAGTAAGCAAAGTCAGGTATGCATACTGTAGAAGAGCGGTGGATAATGACTGAGGCGCACATGGAACAACAGGCAGGAACCTTTATTTAGAAACAAAGGGGTTGCCGCGACTGCTGGGCTAATGAGCAGTCAGCTAGCGGCAACAGCTGATGCCGTTTGACAGCGCTTTATATAGCCGGCTGTCAAATGGCATCAACCAATCAGAATGGTCTGCGCTCCCGCCAGGAACGCGGACCAGAGGGAGAACTTCGCAACAACGCAACACTCCTTTCCCCCGGCAAGGAGCATGCGTAGTCCCGCAAGTAAGCTGGCCGTCTTCTCTGGCAGTCAGAATGTCGCAGAACAGGGGCTTCTGTTCGTTAGTCGAAGTCCTCTGCTTCAGGGGCCTCTTCGGAGCTGGTTACCGCAGGAGCCTCATCCTCCGGAGCTGTTGATGGGTCATCAGGCACTGGAACAGGTAGGTCCCTCCATCCACGGCTCTCCCGGGTGTCCTCAGTTGGCAGCGGCAGGCTCTCCTCGGCTGGTAGTAGACTCAGGTCGGTGGGTGGTAGACTGGGTCCATCAGCGGCCACTTTCCAACACCTCCTCAGCTGGTCGATGTGTCTGTGCCAGTACGACCATCTTCCAGCAGCACCCTATATGACTTAGGCCCTGTCACAGCTATGACCTGTCCTGGCACCCATATGGGGTGGCCTGCATAATTGCAGGCATAAACCAGGTCATTTAAAGCAAACTCCCTAGGCTGGCTGTCAGACTCAAGAGGAGTCACTGGGGCATAGCGGGGTTGCAGCCTGTCCAGGGCAGTCCTCAAGCACCTACCCATAAGGAGTTAAGCTGGGGACTTACTGGTAGTGGCACAAGGGTTTGTATGCTGGTATAGCAAGAATCTGGACAATTTAGAGTGCCAGTCACTTTGGCCAAATCTCCCTAGGGCTTCTTTCACTGACCTAACTGCCCTTTCAACCATTCCATTGCTAGCAGAGTGAAAAGGAGCTGTGAGGGCATGCCTGACCCCCAGGTTGGCTAAATATAGTTCAAATTCTCAGGAGGAAAATTGTGGCCCATTATCTGACACTACTGTGTCAGGGATGCCATGTGTCACAAATAGCCTGGTTAGGGTACTGGTAACTGCAAGGGTGGTTGTTGTGGGCAAGAAGGCCACATCAATCCATTTTGAGAAGGAGTCTACGACTACTAGAAATGTATCCCCTGCATTGGGCCCGCCAGGTCAATGTGCAGCCTGGACCAAGGGGCTCCAGTGTCTTTCTACTTCCCAGGGGATGCAGTTGGTGGGGCAGGTCTGGTTATCTGACAAGGCTGACAAGTGCTAACCCAGCTGGAGGTCCGGGCATCCATGCCAGGCCACCAGACATAACTACGGGCCAGGGCCTTCATTCTAATGATGCCCGGGTGGCCTTCATGCAGGAACTTCAGAACTGAAGCTTGCAATGAGGAAGGAATGACCACCTTTGTTCCCCACAACAAACAACCCTGAAGGGATGACAGTGCCAGCTGGCGTGCCTTGAAGGGCAGGAACTCAGGGGAATAAGGGACATCTGGCCACCCCTTTCTCACCCAGTCGAGGACTTGGGCAATTACCTTGTCCCTTGAGGAGTGGTAAGCAATGTTTGTTTATCAGCAGACAAAAGGCCTAGCAGAGGCTTGTGATCTGTGATTAGTTCAAAATGATGGCCAAAAAGGAATTCATGAAATTTCTTTACAGAGGCAACTGCAGCCAAAGCCTCCTTGTCTATCTGGCTATAGTTGCGCTCAGCTGAAGAAAAGGTTCTGGAGAAGAAGGCAATGGGTGCCTCAGAGCCATTTGGCAGTCTGTGACTAAGAACAGCCCCTATACCAAAAGGGGAAGCATCTGCAGCAAGAACTAATGGAAGATGCTGGTTGAACTGAATTAAAACTGCTTTAGAGGTGATCAAGGATTTGACAGAGTGGAAGGCATGGGCTTCCCTAGGTCCCCAACGCCAGGGGAACTTTTTGTCCAAAAGTCTATGTAAAGGCTCTGTGATTGAAACTTTGTGAGGGAGGAATGCAGCATAGAAATTGAGAAGTCCTAAGAAGGCCTGGAGCTCGGTTTTGTTGGTAGGAGTAGGTGCCTCATGGATGCCCTGATTCTATAGGGTGTATGCCAGAGGCATCAATTCTATAGCCCAGAAAATCAACTTGCTTAGTGGCAATGGTGCATTTGTCTTTCTTAAGTTTGAGGCTGTTTTGCCTGAATCGATCTAGAACTGACCTTACTCTTTGTAATAACTGAGGTTTGTCTGTGGCTGAAATTAAGATATCATCGAAATAGGGGACTACCCCTGGGAGATCTTGAAGTAGCCTCTCCATCAGGGACTGGAATATCCCAGGGGCTACACTCACGCCGAACTGAAGGCGTCTGCACCTAAAAGCTCCCCTGTGAATTACTATTGTCTGCAATTCTGCTGTGTGGTCAACTACAGGGAATTGCTGGTATGCCTGGGACATATCCAGTTTTGCAAAAATAGACCCAGGTTCAAAAGAATGTAAAAGGTGCTGAATGATGGGAACTTGGTAAGCACTGATTTGGAGGTGTCTATTCAGGGAAATTTTGTAATCAGCACATATCCTAATGCAACCATCTTTTTAAAGAGGAGTTACTATGGGGGTCTCCCATTTAGCAAAATCTACAGGTTCTAAGATTAGTTTGATTAGTTTGTCAAGTTACTTATCTAACTTAGGATGGATTGCAAAAGGCACTCTACGAGGTTTCAGGCATTCAGGAGTTGCTTGAGGGTCTACACTAAATGAAATGGGGGTGCCTGAGTAACATCCCAAATCTTCGCTGAATACATCAGCATAGTCTTTCAATAGGGAATCTACTTCAGCATTTAACCCAGAGTGTATGCCTGTTATATTTAGGCCAAGGGCAGGGAACCAATCTAAATCCAGTAAACTGGGGAGAGCACCATCCACTATAACAAGAGGCAAGTGGCCTTTAAAAGTTTTGAACTGAACGAGGAACTTGCCTTTCCCGAGGACAGGAATATTCTTGCCTTGGTAATCTCGCAAAGTCAGGTGGCAGTCAAGGAGCTTCTTCTTTGGAAATCTGGGTAGCAGCTTCTTGAGGGTGTTCCATGAAATAATGGATAGAGCAGATCCTGTATCCACCTCCATCTTGCAAGGTTTACCTTCTAAGGAGACAAAAATACTGATTTTGTTAGAGCAGTTGTTGGACTGGTTGAAGTGGTAACAGGTATAGCAGTGTTCCACTTGCTTTCAAAGATGGGGTTTGGCTGAGGTCTCTGAGTAAAGGTTTTCCCAGCTTGGCGGACCCTTGCTAAGTGACCCTTCCTCTGGCAACTGAAACAGATGGCATTCCTGAACCTATAGGATGCTCTTAAGTGATTTCCTCCACAGCTTAAACGGATGGGTTGCTGCCAGGGAGAAAAACTAGCCTTTGACTTTGAGTCTTCTGGAAGGGGTCTCTGTTGTCTAAGACGATTTGCAACAGCTGAATCCTCAGAGTCCTCATCAGGAGAAACCTCATCAAAATGGACTGTTGAGCTATTCTGTTTGATTGTGTTTCCCTGGATTTCAGCTGCAGATTGAGCAGAAAGCTCAGCAGCCTGAGACTCTTCAATGGCTATTACTAGGGTTAGTTCCCTTTTGGCTAATAGCTGCCTTTGCAGCCTTAAGTCTTTAACCCCACACACTATTTGGTCTAGGAGCATATCCTCTAGATAATCTCTGAATCCACAATGTAAGGCAGCAGACCTCAGAGCAGCCATGTATTCACTGATAGTCTCTCCCTCACCCTGAACTCGCCTCCTAAAGGCATGTCTCCTTGCAATCTGTGAGGACTTGGGTGAATAGTGATTAGAGAGGATTTCTTGAAGCTCCCCCCAAGGGACTTCTCTGACAGGTTGTTGGGGCTACCAATGCTCTGGCAGTGTCAAACACTGCAGCCCCACAAAAACTTAAGAAATAGGACTTTTTTCTATGAGCTGAAGCTTCAGTGAGGTCTATAGCATCCGGGAAGCAGTCGAAGCGGTTCCTATAGGATTCCCAAGTCTCTGCTGCTGGTCTAAATGGCAGGAACACAGGGGTTGAAGACATCTCTTCTCAGCAATGACAGTCTATTCGGCTAGGAAGTTGAATTTCGCGCTCGCGAAATGGCGTCAGCGGCTTGTGACAGTCAGCTCGTAGTGGCTTCAGCTCTTTAACAGTGACTGCACTCATCTGTGTTTTCTGATCGCCTCTTATTTGTATCCCATCCTCATCGCCAGTGTAGTAGAGCGGCAGATAAAGACTGAGGCAGACACGGAACAACAGGCAGGAACCTTTATTTACAAACAAAGGTGTTGCCGCGACTGCTGCACTAACGAGCAGTCAGCTAGCAGCAACAGCTCATGCCATTTGACAGCACTTTATATAGCCGGCTGTCAAACGGCATCAACCAATCAGAATGGTCCACGCTTCCACCAGGAGCACAGACCAGAGGGAGAACTTCACAACAATGCAGCACATACGATGTTGCGCATACACGATAAGGACTGACTGGGTGGGGAGGGGGGGTGGGGGGAGAGGGTCAGGGCCAGCCAGGGGCATGATCATAACAACCGGTTGTACAGAACCGGTCTGAACCAGTAGAATCCCACCCATGGACTGGCCCCACCCCCTCTATTCTCTGCCTCCCAAGTCTCAGCTGATTGGCTGTGTCTTCTTTTGTTGCCCTGCATAGGTGAATGGAGCTGGAAAGCAGATTAGTGGGGTGGGGAGGGAATGGGATTTTGTAGCACCCTCCCCCTGCCATGTCCACCAAGCCATGCCCACCAAGCCAAACCACACCCACCAAGCCATGCCCACAGAACCGGTAGTTTTGAATCCCACCACTGGCACCTGGGAATATTACATCAGCCAGTACTCAAACAAGACTGGGACATAGACAAAGCCTACAAAGTTAGCTTGGGAATCTGACCCTTGGGAATCTGACAGCCAATGAGATACATTTCTTACACAGGAACAGGAAACACTAAGGTGGGGCCTAACAGACGGTACAAAACTTAGGCACTCTCAGTATTTTGGCCTTTTTTTTCTTCACCCAACATCTTGAAGAATGTGATCCCCCTTTTCTCCCAGGAGCTTCAAGGCATGTGATCCTGTTCATCAATAAACCTTTTCAAGCAACTTCCATGATTCCAATGTCTTTTCCCCACTTGGAACTGAACCGAGAAGGATATTTTTTCCAACAATGGGAAGGCAATAGCCAAACACAGGCTTTCAATTAATACCAATGATTTACCTAAGCCAGTTATTACTGCCTGAGAAAGTTCTTGGGTTTCAGAAACTGCCTGAGAAAGTTCTTGGGTTTCCTTCTTGCAAAGAAAATAATTGTAGAGAAATCATTTGGTGTCTTCCAAGATAAGCAGCTCTTCTTTTCTCACCAGTCTTCCTTAATATTATTTCAGTTTTACAAAATATAGGGAATAATGGAAATCAGCATTTATAGGAAGATTAACTGATGCTTTTGCAACAATCTTTGATGTCCTGGGTTTATCCAGAACATCATTCATCTTCCGAATGAACCTTAATGGAATTGAGGCACTCTGATTATCACTTTTTCTGCCTTTCTTCTTTTTGTTGTTCTTTTTATTATTCCTGTCATATAATGGGGTCTGCAGTTTTGCATTTTGCCCACTACTTCATTCGGTCTGCAGTATTGACACCCTAGCTGAATCTTGATGCATAATGATGCGATGTCAAAATGTTGGCCATCTTGACATAGAGTCTGATGCCTACCCTGCTCCTTTCCCATTGCCACACTTGGAACTGGCAATGGCAGAGTTTTCACTGTTTCTGTCTTTGTATCCATTGAAATATATAGCTTTTTGGGAAATGAACATTGAAACTATCTATTTAATTCCCTGAGTATTAGGTCAATTTTTCTGTTTTAGAGGGCACTGTGGTGTTATATCAAATTAAGTGTTGTCAAAACCTTTCACTTGGCTTTGAATATCCTATTCTAAAATAATATACTCTGATTTTTAAACATGTTTTTGCAGCTTTGTTGAACTTGGAAAATAGAAAGATAAAACAGAACTAAAGTTCTACCTCTATATACAATGGGAAAACATAGAAATGTGCATTCTGTTGAATGGAAAAGACATGTGCCACATTGTTCATATATCAGTGCAGTGTTTCAACTTGGCCAAAACTCCTGCATAAGAAATAAGAAAGGGAGGGCATCTGGTTTGAAGGGCTTTGGCGGCAGGCAGGAATCCGCGATCATGCACGGTTTCTGCCTGGGTGCGTCGCCGGAGCGCCCCGAGCCAGCTGGCTTCGGGGCTAAGCCACCCCGTAGAGGTCAGTGAAGACAGGGGAGATTCCAGCAAGGTCAAGGAAAGCTGCATCTTTCCTCCCTAGCTGGCTAAACTCCCTTTCCCGAAGGCGGTAGAGCGGCGGTCAGAAATGGCCACCTCAAAGAAGCCCTCATCCAGAAAAGAATGTGCAGGAGGAAGAAACTGCTGAAATGAAAGTTTTGGCTGACCGGACAAGAAACAACAATTAAGGCATCCTGGAACTCAAATTTTAAAAAAAGGATACATCATTCCCAAAGAAGATTCGGAAGCAGCGAATAAAAGTGAAAAGGGAACAAAAAAATTTTCACTCTCCTTCCTTACATTGACAGCGAACAGAGATGAATGAGAAATCAGAAATATCTGCTTTGGCATCAACAGTTATTTAAGCTGGAAAACTTAATGCCAAGGGGATAATAAACATTTCTGAATATAAAAAGAAAAAGAAAAGAGAAGGATTTTTTTTTTTTTTTTGCTGTAAATGGGAAGGGAGAAGAAAAGAATAAGAACAGGATTTGGAAGGAGGAGATAGCCTGGAATCTAAAGAATCTAAAGTTAAATTTTAACAGGACTTCTAAAAGATACATTTTAACTGGAACTTTGTAACTAAATACTAACCCCAGGAAGAGAAAGTGAAAAAAGGAAGGTGTCCAAAGAAAGAGCTTGTGTGTATTTGGATTGCTTGCTGACTTTGGGACTTTTGGAACTATATTTGAAGGATTAAAAACACTTGGGTGGTTGTTTTAAAAGAAAAAAAAATCTCTACAATGGCATCACTTGTGGATGAACTGAAAATAGAATTTAAAAAACTTAAAGAAGAGGAAAAAGAAGGGAAGGGCTCTCTTGGTTCCGTTTTTCAATTCTTAGAAATGGCGATCTCTACCTACAAGAAATTACAAGAAAAGACTATGCAACAAGAAGATTGGGACAAACAAGAAGCCATTTTAAATGAACAAGTAACTCTACTTGGGGAAGAAAGGGGAAAGAGGGAAAAGAGAATGGAGAATTTGAGACCTAAAAAAACAACCAAAAAAGGGAAAAATAAGGTGAAAAGTGGATATAATGTGAGAAAGCAACAGAAAAAGGGAATACAGAAAAGGGAAATTGAGGTGGAGAGACAAGGGGGTAAAAAGGGCAGAGAGAAGAAGCAAAGGAGGAGAGAAGGGAAGAGAAGCTACAAGAGTGTGAAGCAAGACGTAAAGAAACAGGACTTATTTAGAGATAATGGGTAAAAATTTAATTGAAAAAATGATTCTGCAAAGGTACATATGATTGTATTGTTATATTTGTATTTAGAAATAATGTTAGAAAATTGGAAACAACGTATGATTTAGTGAAACATTTCTGAACAAAATAAATGGAATGAATTAAATGAGAGAATTAATTTAGAAAAGAATGGGGACATTTTAATGACATAATGTTTTAAAATGCAAGTGAAGTGGGGGGGGAAGTAATTATGGAAAGTTTATAAGCGTTCCCATAGAAGCATGATACCTACTTGAAAAGTAATGTGTTAAATGTTTAAAATTTAAATGAATATTAACATTAATGATAGAAGTGAATTGGTATAGATCATTGTTTTAATTATATTATATATTTATATTTTTCTTTTCTTTTTCTTTTTAAAATGTAGCGTGTAGCTTTAATGTACTACGCAGAATCCGAATGGAAGTTATGTTCTATATTAAGTGTTATAATTTTAAGGGAAAGATATAAAGGCGTCATACTCCAATCAGTGACCACAGGATGAATTTTGTTTAAGGAGAAAAGATAATAGATAGCTGAAATAGGACAGACAAAGAATATAAATATCATGATCTGATTTGAGATGAAACAAATAAAAATAAAATTAAGAAAGTTAAAAGTGGGGGAGAAACTATATAGAAAATGTAGAATGGTAATAAGATATGGAATGGTATATAAACATGAGCATGAATTTGAATTGGTGTTTGTACAAAGAGATGTAACCCGGGATCAGGCTGCTTTCATAAAAGAAGTTTTATGTTTTCATGTTCTGTGTTGTGTTTGTTTGTTTTTGTTTCTAAAAATCAATAAAATTTTCTTCAAAAAAAAAAAAAAAAGAAATAAGAAAGGGAGAAGAAATTCAACTTTGAGCAGTGTGGCCCTTCAAAATTCATGGCCATGATGCAATATTGAATGTAGGGCAGTCAGAAAGGGACAACAACTGGCAAGATATGATACCTTTCTGTCTATCTCAGGAACAGAAAAATCATGTTGGCCTATTGCAACAAGGAGCCTACAATATTGCCACATGATGGGAAGAATCCATGATTCTGCCTCTTACTATCTTGCAATAGTAATTGCATACAGCACAGGCTAATGACAGTGAACTTTTTGGGCTTGATGTGTCAAAAATTCAGAAAATGTCTAACTTGACTCTGCTGGTGTGTCTTGCTCCACCCCACCAACAAAGAATCAATTCTCTGTCTCACCACAAGAGCTTGGGCAACGACTTCAGTCCTGGTATCATCGCTGCTACTCCAAAAGGCTGCCTTTCACTGTTCACCATGGCACACAAGATTTGTAGAACATGCAATTGCCCCTTGCAACTCAATGCTCCCCAGAATCCATCATGTACCACTTACCTCCAGGCAGTATTCTCTTTCTATTGACTAACCCCTATGAACTACCTGAGACTACTTTGGGTCACAGTTCATTTTTGAAGCAACTTTGGAGAATGCTCTTCCAGGGCTTCTTCAGCCTTGGAAAACCCTGTGAAATCACACCCAGTTCTCAAATACTTTTTGAAAATCCTGGAAACTACACAAAAACACAGCCCTTTTTCATGAGTTTTGGAGGGTCCAGATGAGAGCACACTCCATTCCTGAATGGCCTTCACGGTCTCCAAAAATTATTTATTTATTTATTGAATTTATACTGTTGCCTATTCGCACATGGCAACTCAAAGCGGCTTACAGAATGTAAAACCCATTTAAAACAAAAGAACTAATACCAAAGAATCAAATAAAATTAATATAATAAAATTAAATCACCCCTCACCTCCCACCCCCACCCCGGTGACAGCACATCACATGAACCATTTAAGAATCAGGTCTTCAGTGCCTCCCAGAAGAATGTAAGAGTGGGGGGCATTCTAATATCTGAGGAAATGATGTTCCAGAGAGAGGGAGCCACCACGGAGAGGTCCTTTTCCACGGAGAGCCATCAAGGCCCTTCTTCTGCCTCCCACTAGGTGTATCTCCCTAGGGTATGAGACTCTCAACATTCTATGCCCACTCTGATGGGTTGGCAAGAGATGGTCTCTCACATGACCTGGTCCCAAGCCATGAAGGCTTTAAAGGTGACAACCAGCACCTTGAATTGCACCTGGAAGCAAATTGACAGCCAACACAGCTCCTACAGTCAATGTGATTCATGTGCACACCGGGGTCTGCAGGAAACCATGTCAACTGCTGCATTTTGCACTAACTGGCACTTCTCGATGTTCTTCAAGGACAGCCCCTGTAGAGACTGTTGCAATAGTAAAGCCAGGAAATGACTAGGGCATGAGTGACTGTGAGTAGGGATTGTTGGTCCAGGAAAAGGTGTAACTAGTGCATAACCCACAGTTGTGCAAAGGTCCTTCTGGCCATGACTGCCACCTGCTCTTCAAGCAGGAGTTGTGAGTCTAGGAGAACCCTCAGATTATACACAGGGTCTGTTTGTGATAATGCCACCCCATCCAAGAACAACGGTGCCAATTCTCCCTGAGCTAACAAACCCCAAACCCAGAGTCACTTGGTCTTGCCAGCATTTAGTGTCAACCCATTGCTCCCCATCCAGCCCCTAACAGCCTCCAGACACTGAGACAGGGAGCATCATTTAAGTTACCATGGCCAAGACATACAGCTGGGTATCATCAGCATATGTACCTTTCACCATGAAAACATTGGATCTAATTTCCCAAAGGAATCTTGGGAAAGATTCAAACTTTCAGCAAGAAAATATTTGGGATCTTGGCAGGGTTCTCGTTGGCAAGCATTAATTGCAAAGCTTTGCATTTTTCACATTTTTAATCTGGGGTTGTGAAAGGTGCAATAGTTTTTGGTTCTCAAGCCACTTTTGTCCTATTAGTTTGATAGGCCTATAAAGAATACAAATCATTGCTATTAAAACAGATGTCAGGTCTTCAAGACATTTTTCTAACCACAGGAAAAACATACAGATTTTCTTATATTGCCAAATAATTTATGTATTGTGGAACATAAATACATAAATACATTTTTTTGTGGAAAAAGTCAGTTTTTCCCAAATTGTCTGATCGGAGAAAGTTTCCATCTCTCTCCTCCAGTTTTTTTCCATTTTTCTTCCCAAGTCCTTTAGCTTACCTCTTTTCTCTGACAGTTATTCCCTAGAATTATTATTTTCCATTTATCTATTCAAAACTCCCAAGCTGATATTAATGCAAAGTCAACTTTAAAAAACAAAAACAAAACTATTTTCTTGCTCATAAAGGATTAATTCAACTCACCAGACATGCAGGCTCCTCATTCAACTGTAAAGGTTCATCAATTTGTTTTGGAAACTTGAAATTCTACAGAATTACTTGTTTACAGGAGATTTGTGTGCATCTAATGCACTGGATTTTTAGCAAATACGAACAGCATCAGCTGCTGTGAAGGAGGAGAACTAGCAAGGATAATAATTAAAGTCCCAGCAAGTCTGGAAAAGGCAATTTAATTCTTTCCTTCCTTCTTTTGAATAAAAACAACAGCATCTTTTGATGCTGGGATTTATTTATGGAGAGGAAAAAAATCAACCTTGATTATTCTTTGAAAGGACAGATACTCCAAGTGAAGGTCAAAAACTTTGGCCATGAAATGAGAAGAGAGAGCTCAATGGAGAAGGCCCTGGGGACAGTAAAAATTGAGGGCAAAGGAAGAATAACACAGCAGAGGATGAGATGGTTAGATAGTATCATCAGGGCAAAGAACATGAATTTTGAGCAAACTCTTGGAAACAGTGGAGGACAAGGGGGCTGGCATGTTGTGGTCCATGGAATTGTGAAGAGTCAGGCACAATTTAGTGATTGAACAACTAGTTTAACTTTTCTTGTACTCTGGAGCACCAGTCTTCACATACTCTGTAGAGTGTACACATTATGATGTAAAAATCTCAACAGCTGAAAGTCTGTCTTTATCTTAATTCTAAGATAAAACACATAGAATGTGCCAAAACATCTATTAGCCACTGAATAATGAATTGTTGCAGAGTGAACAATTTAAATGAATGTCTGAAACATTGATCTAAACAAAAGCATTTTTGTTTAGCTATCTTAACTGGGTAACATTTCAGTCTTACTGACAATGTATCATGATGTCTATGAACTCTGCAGAGTGATCTAAATGTACTGTAGGCTGATTTTGGAACTTTGTGAAGAAAAATATAAGTTCATCAATATATGACAGAAATAAATTGTCTTGAGCCAGCTATGATAGATATAATATCTACCCAGGGTCCATATATATCCAGACATATGTTTCTATCTAGAGGCAGAATACATATGTGCAGATGGGTGCTTTCCTCTACAACTCAGTCATATTAATTTCAGTATTGTCAGGTACAATTAGCTAGTCTCTGTTAAGGCCCTGTCACACTGGCCAACGGAGGCAAAACATTTGTAAAAAGGACACAGCGGACGAGAAAAATGTTCCATCCGTTGTTATCCGCTATCAAAAGGGGCAAAAATTTGCATAACCAGAGCGGACAACACAGAAAGGAATGGACGGGGGGAGGACGTAGGGCAGCAGGAAAGCGGATGCTCCACGGAAGCCTAGCGGATGGAAGTGGATGGGAGTGGATGGCACATCCACAAGGCATCCGGGGGAGTGCAGCAAAGTGGACGCGGAACGGAAAGAGCAGATGCAGAGCAGACTCCGAGCGGATGAAGCGGATGCACAGCAGATGGCGAGCAGATGAAGCGGATGCAGAGCAGAAGACTAGCGGATGCCTAGCAGAAGCCTAGCAGATGCCTAGCAGATGCCTAGCGTTCACTGCGCATGAAGGGAGGATGCATTGCATCAGCCCCGCGGATATCAAGGGAAGCAGCTCCCAAGCAGGTCACCATTCAAAGGAAAGACCTGCTTCCAGACAGAGCTCTCCAGCCTGCCTGCCAGCCTGCCTGCCAGCCTGCCTGCCTGCCAGCCAGCCAGCCAGCCAGCCAGCAACCCCACAACCATGGGGAAGAATAGAAAGCCTCAGCCATCTGCTGCCAGCCCTGGCAAAAGGGACAGGGCCACCCTCCCACCCCCTGGCCCTGACTCTGCTTCTGCTGGGGCTTCTGCAGCCCGGGCTCGCTCTTCTGGGGCTGGGACTTCTGCTGATTCTGCTTCTGGAGGAGCTGCTGATGCTGCTTATGGTGGTGGTGTTTCTGCTGGTGCTTACTCTGCTGATGCTGCTTCTGGCGGTGGTGCTTCTGCTGGTGCTTACTCTGCTGATGCTGCTTCTGGCGCTGGTGCTGATGCTGGTGCTTACTCTGCTGAAGCTGCTTCAGGCGGTGGTGCTTCTGCTGGTGCTTACTCTGATGGCGCTGCTCCTGGTGGTGGTGCTTCTGCTGGTGCTTACTCTGTTGGCGCTGCTCCTCATCCTGATGATCCTGCTGGTGCTCCTGGTCCTGCTGGTGCTCCTGGTCCTGCTGGTGCTCCTGGTCCTGCTGGTCCTGCTGGTGCTCCTGGTCCTGCTGGTGTTCCTGGTCCTGCTGATGCTGCTGGCGCTGCTGGTGCTTACTCTGCTGCTGCTGATCCTGGTGCTGCTGGTGCTGCTGGTGCTGGTGCTGGTGCTGGTGCTGGTGGTGGTGGTGTGGAGGAGCAGCCCCTACAACCTGGAAGCCCCTCAGATGAGGGCCCATATGGTCCTGCCAAAGGGAGGAAGAGGCAGATGCAAGAATGGGAGAGGAGGCAATAATCCATTGAGGAGGAACATGAGGATGAGGTGCTGGAGTGGATGAGAGAGAATGAGTATCTATGGTGGAAGGGACACAGGCTCTATAGGGACACCAAAAGGAAGCAGGCTGCTTGGAGAGAGAAGGCGGAGAGCCTGGGCTACACTTCGGTGGTGCTCCTCGGCTGGTGGAAGCACATGCACACCTGGTAAGGGAAGCTGAACCTCAAAAAATCTGGCCAGGCTGCGGTCAAGCTGATGGACAGAAAGACCTATGTGATGGCCAAGTGCAGCTTCCTGGAAGGTGAGATCCGCCACTGAGGATCAGCCCCTCCCACAACCCTCTCTCTCAGGTAGCCTGCTGAGAGCCAGTCCTCTTCCGGCAGAGAGTCAGCTCCTGTCTCCAGGCAGGTATCTGTAGAGCGTACCACGACGGAGACCCCCCCAATAGCTGTACTACCCATGGGGGAGCACGTGGAGGATCCCCTGACGCAGTGAGAGAAAGGAGATGGCACTTCCACCACAGCCCAACCAGCATCCACCCCCAGCTCCACCTCCACAGAAAGGCAGAGAGACAAACCGGAGGGACAGAGCCACACTGTCCTGCTGGAGATAAGAGACACCATCAGGAGCAGCATAGATCTCCTGTCTCAGCTGGTACACACCGACTCCTCATTCTCCAACCGCAAGCCCTTCCTCACCTATGTGAACCAGACCCTCATGGACATGGCGGAACCCCAGTACCAGGTGGTGAAGGACAGGATCACCGATCTGCTTCACAACCCTCCAGACCGAGATGAAACTGTTCCCAGCCAGTCCAGGTCTGCTCCTCCACCCCTGGTGATGTCACTCCCCTTCCAAGGCTTTCAACAGGCCCTCACCTACCAAGGCTATGGTTACCAGGAGGTCCAGCAGCACAGGCAGCAGCCCTTCCCAGTCCAGGCACATGTTCATCGGACACCACCAGTGCCACTCAAGCCACCGATGCCACCCACACCACTGATGCCACCTATGCCACAGATGCCACCGACACCAGTCCTCACCCAGCTGCAGACCAGACAGCCCCACTACACTGCTCCTTCCTCCTCCCCACAGCCAAGCCTGGCCTCAGTACATCTGTCATTGGTACTGGGGATGACACCCCATGTCATGGAGGAAGGGGCTCTCAACATCACAGGGTTGAGCCAGCTGTCTGAGAGCTTCCTCCACACCGTCCCCTGGTGCCCTCTCAGGGCCAGGCACCCAAGTGGTGCTTCAGACCAGCACTCCAGCACCAGCCACCTCCATAGCACCTGGACCCTTCACCCCTGAGACTGGGCACACCTCTGAGTGACCAAGAAGACTGCCAGAGACTGGGTGGCTACCTGTTGACTTTATTTTTGCTTTGGACACTTGACTTGGGTCATTTTTCTTTTACAGCTTGTTATTAATAAAGATAATCTTTGCTTCACACACTTGGTTCATTTATTTTATTAAATAAAGTCTTGGTGGAAACTTTTAGAAATGGTTTAAGCCTTTGCATGCTTGTGGGATGGGTAAGGAAAGCAGTGGGATGGGCAGGGATACCTGTGGGATGGATAATAGCTGTGGCATGGGCAGGGATACCTTTGGGATGGGTAATAGCTGTGGGATGGGCAGGGATACCTGTGGGATGGGTAATAGCTGTGGGATAGATAAACCTCCAGTGAAAGCATAGTGGGACTGTATGGTCCACCCTCCCAAGTGGCCTATGGCCCTTTATTATCAATGACAACATAAGCATTGATCCACACATTTGAACATAAACACAACTCTTTATTAAATGCCCTGTTTATTGTTGGCCCACCCAACATACATGGCCCAATCTCATCCGTGTGATGAGACAGACTGAAGGAAGCATCCATTAATCATCTATCATCCTGTCTTGCCAGTCCACTGCTCAAGCTGGGGAGTTGCACCAGTGTCTCAGGAGGTTGCGCTGCTTCTTCCCTTCACGTGAGACTCTGTTGGGGCCTTGCACATCCTCAGTGTCGATCAGGTTTCACCCTTGCCTCCATTCCCCAGGCTCCATATCCCCATTGCCTTGTTGGAGGTCCACGAGCCTGTTCTGCAAGACTGGGTAGCGGGTGCACATGAGATTGTGCAGGATGCAGCAAGCTTCCACGATCCTCCTCATGGTCTGTGGGTGATGCTGCATGGTGGTGAGAAGTACCTGGAACCTGTTGGCCAGGATGCCAAAGGCGTTCTCCACCACCCGTCTTACACTGGACAGCCTGTAGTTGAAGATCCTCTCTTCATGGGTGAGGCATCTGAAGGTGTAGGGCTTCATGAGGTAGGTTCTGAGGGAGAAGGTGTCACCCCCCACGATGAAGTAGGGCACATCTTGCGTGTCGTTGGGCAGGGGGTCTGGATCTGGGAAGCCCACAATGAGGTTGCATTCCAGCCCTTCCTTGAGGTCACTGGCATTGTATACCTGGGCATCTGAAGATGAGCCGTTGCCTGAAGCATCGATGTACATGAACTTGTAGTCAGCATCGACCATGGTGAAGAGGATGATGCTGAAGAAGCCCTTGTAGTTGAAATAAGTGGACCCCGACTTGGCTGGAGCTTTGCAGGCCACGTGCTTGCCATCTATGGCTCCAACGGGGAGAAGTTTCACTTCTGATATCACTGCTCTGCAACTTTCTTCCATCCTTCTTCAGTGGAGGGACACTGGAGGAGCTCCTGCAGGTATTCTGTGATGATGGCCTGCACCACTTCTCTGACCACAATGCTGATGGTTTTGTGTGGCACCCTCCAGCCGTACTGCATGCTCCTGTAGGTGGTCCCTGAGGCCAGGTGGCGCAGAGTCAGTTCCCCCTTGAGCCCAGGGTCCAGGCTGGACCAGAAGTTGGTGTTTGCCTTGGTCAACCTGGTTCTCAGCCGCTCCACAACTTCGTCAAACATGGCTGGAGGCATCCTCATGAAGTTCTGGAATGCACGAGGATCTTCGTTCCTGAGCTCCACCATCAGATTGTTGTACAATCCATACTCTGCTCTTCTGGAGATCCATCTTCGGACCCAGACGCTTCTTGGCCGCCTCCTTTTCTTCCCGTAGAACAGTTGAAAGAGCCTGTAGATGGCTTCGCACTGTTGCAGAACGATGGTGGCTACCAAAAGGAGTGTGTTACGATCCATGGTGGACATGAATGGATGCTGTGGAAGAGCAAGAGCCAGATGAAGGCTGCAGAGGTCTGCCCAGAAGGGCTGCTGGACTGAAAGTGAGATCCAGGTGAGTTCCTCCCCCTTTTTATTGGCAATAAAGGTTTTCCACTAGGTGTCCTTTTGCATCCTCTAGGCATCCTCTAGACATCCTTAATATCTGAGTAGGTCCCCTCTGCGAACGTTTTTTCCGCTTTAAATGCTTTGTATGAGAGCTGCATCCGCTTTCATCCTTTCTCTGTCCGTGCTACTAATGCTGCACGTCCGTTCCATGTCCGTTTCGCTTCCTCCCTGTGTCTGCTTTCCGCTGGAGTGGATTTGAGTTGCGTGGATGCGCAGTGGATGCCTAGCGGATGTAGCGGACGCATAATGGATGACGACGGATGCAGAACGGATGTTCCCCATATGCGTAGCGGATGCAGAATGGACGCGTTGGATACATTTTCTGCTCAAAAAGTTTTGAGCAGCTCAAAACTTTTTGAGCGGATGGAACCTCAGTCGACGGATGCTGGACGGATAGAGAGGAAGAAAAATGGATGCAGTGAGTACAGAACGGATGCATCACGTGAACCAACGGATGGCAAGTGTTTCTCTCCATTTTACATCCTCTTTCCATCTGTTGGTACAGTGTGACATGGGCTTTAGTGATAGGGTCTTGAAAATATGACAAAATCCACACACACCCCCAGTCAGTGAGCCAGGATGTCTGTTGAACCTTGTCTGTTAGGTTGGTTTAGAAAAATATTTTTTTCTTCAAAATTGGCAACTTTAAGATATGTGGACTTAACTTCCATATGTCCCAGCCAGCATGCTTTTTCAGATATTTTGGGAGCTGAAGTCTACACTTAACAAGTTACCAAATTTGAAAAATACTGCTTTAAAGTTCTGTTTGTTTTCTTTTTCAATTGATCAGAAGCTTTGTTTTCATTGTATTGTTTATGTGGGTTTACTTCTTTTGTTTTTCTGCTTATAGATACTTCAATCATTCCTATCAAATTTCTTTTTAATTTTACTTATACATGGTGTTTAAGCATTGTTTGTTGTGTAGAATCGCCATGTTGAGATTGGTGTCATAATGTCAGTCTAACTAACTAACTAAAGCCCATGTCACACTGGCCAACGGATGCAAAAAGGACACAGCGGACGAGCAAAATGTTCCATCTGTTGTTATCTGCTCTTAAAAGGGGCAAAAATTTGCATAACCGGAGCGGATAACACGGATGCGGTGAGGACGCAGGGCGGATGCAAAGCGGATGTGGAACGGAAGCCCAGCGGATGGAAGTGGATGGCGCAACCGCAGGGCTTCCGGGGGGCCTCAGTGAAGCGGACGCAGAACGGATACAGCAGATGCAGAACAGACGCCGAACGGATGAAGCGGATTCACAGTGGAAGCACAGCGGATAAAGCAGATGTACAGTGGAAGACTAACGGATGCACAGCGGAAGCGAAACGGATGCTGAGCGTTAATTGCGCATGCGGGGGGGAAGCATTACGTAAGCCCCCCAGATATAAAGGGAAGCACCTCGACCGTGGCCAGCATTCTGAGGAAAGACCTGCTGCTGGACACTTCGAGTTCCTTGCCTGCCCTGCCAGCCTGCCTTCCAGCCAGCCTTGGTGCCAGCCTGCCTGCCTTCCTGCCAGCCTTCCTGCCAGCCTTCCTGCCAGCCTTCCTGCAAGCCTTCCTGCAAGCCTTCCTGCCAGCCTTGGTGCCTGCCAGCCTCCCTGCCAGCCAGCAACCCCACAACCATGGGGAGGAAGCGAAAGCCTCAGCAACCTGCTGCCATCCCTGGCAAGAGGGACAGAGCCAACCTCACGCCCCCTGCCCCTGCCCCTGCTTCTGCTGGGGCTTCTGCTGAAGCTGCTCCTGCTGGTGATGCTTCTGCTGGTGCTGGGGCTTCTGCTGGTGTTTACTCTGTTGAAGCTGCTCCTGGTCCTGCTGGTCCTGCTCGACCTGCTCGTGCTCCTGGTCTTGCTTGTCCTGCTCGTCCTGCTCGTGCTCCTGGTCTGCTCATGCTCCTGGACTTGCTGGCCCTGCTGGTGCTTACTCTACTGCTGCTGATCCTGGTCCTGCTGGTTCTGCTGCTGCTGCTGTGGATGATGATGATCCTGCTGCTGCTGCTGCTGCTGCTGATGATGATGATGATGATGATCCTGCTGCTGCTGCTGATGATGATTATGATGATTATGATCCTGCTGGTGAGGATGATGATGATGATGATGATGATGATGATGATGATGATGATTCTGTTGGTGCTGCTGCTGCTGGTGGTGGTGTGGAGGAGCAGCCCCTACTACCTGGGAGCCCCTCTGATGAGGGCCCATCTGGTCCAACCAAAGGGAGGAAGAGGTGTATGCAACAATGGGAGAGGAGGCAATACTATATTGAGGAGGCGCACGAGGATGAGGTGCTGGAGTGGCTGAGAGAGAACAACTATCTGTGGCGGAAGGGACACCGGCTGTACAGGGACACCAAGCGGAAGCAGGCTGCTTGGAGAGAGAGGGCAGAGAGTATGGGTTACACTTCGGAGGTGCTCCTCGGCTGGTGGAAGGCACATACACACCTGGTACGGGAAGCTGCACCTGAACAAATCTGGCCAGGCCACTGTGAAGCTGACAGACAGAGAGACCTAAGTCATGGCCAGGTGCAGCTTTCTGGAGGGTGAGGTCTGCCACCGAGGAGCACCAGCAGCCCCTCTCACGACCCTCTCTCTCCGGCAGCCTGCTGAGAGCCAGTCCTCTTCCAGCCGAGAGTCAGTCCCTGTCTCCAGGCAGGTTTCTGTGGAACGTGCCACGGCAGAGAACCCGTGGACAGGTGTGGTAAGTGTGGTGGAGTGCGTAGAGGACTCCCTGGTGTGATGGGAGAAAGGAGACATCGAGTCCACCACAGTCCTAGCCACATCCATCCCCCCCAGCTCCACCTCCGCGGAAAGGCAGAGAGCCGGACAGCAGGAGGGGCAGAGCCACACTGTCCTGCTGGAGATCAGGCACACCATCCGGACCAGCATAGATCTCCTCTCTCAGCTGGTCCACACTGACTCCTCATCCTCCAACCGCAAGCCCTTCCTCACCTATGTCAACCAGAGCTTCAAGGAAATGGCGGATCCACAGTACCAGCTGGTGAAAAACTGGATCACCAAGCTGCTTCACAACCCTCCAGACCCAGAGGAACCTGCTCCCACCCAGTCCAGGTCTGCTCCTCCACCCCAGGTGATGTCCCTCCCATTCCAAGGCTTCCCACAGCCCCTCACCTATGAGGGCTACGGCTACCAGGAGGTTCAGCGCACAGGTAGCAGCCCTTCCCAGTCCAGGCACAGAGTCATCGGGTGACATCGTTGCCACCTGTTTCACTGATGCCACCGATGCCACCCACAACAATGATGCCACTGACGACAGTGATGCCACCCACGCCAATGATACAACTGACAACAGTGATGCCACCCACGCCAATGATGCCACCCACGCCAGTCCTCACCCAGCTGCAGAGCAGACAGCCCCACTACACTACTCCTTCCTCCACCCCATAACCAAGCCCGGCCTCAGTATATCTGTCATCAGTACTGGGGCTGACACCCCATGGCATGGAGGAAGGACCTCTCAGCATCATGGGGCTGAGCCAGCTGTCCGAGAGCTTTCTCAACACACCGTCCCCTGTTGTCCTCTCGAGGCCAGGCACTCCAGCACCACCCACCACCACAGTACCTGGACCCTTCACCCCTGAGACTGGGCACACCTCCGAGTGACCAAGAAGAGTGCCAGAGACCGGGTAGCTGGCTACCTGTGGACTTTATTTGGACACTTGACTTGGGTCATTTTTTTTTTACAGCTTGTTGTTCAATAAATTTATCTTTGATTCACACACTTGCTTCATTTGTTTTTTTTTAAAAAAAGTCTTGGTGGAAACGTTTAGAATTGGCTTAAGCCTTCGCATGCTTGTGGGATGGGTTAAGATAGCAGTGGGGTGGGCAGGGATACCTGAGGAATGAGCAGGGATACCTTTGGATGGCTAATAGCTGTGGGATAGATAAACCTCCAGTGCAAGCAAAGTGGGACTGTATGGTCTACCCTCCCAGGTGCCACACCTATGGCCCTTTTTTATCAATAACAATGTAAGCATTGATCCACACATTTGAACACAAACACAACTCTTTATTAAACGCCCTGTTCATTGTAGGCCCACCCAACATACATGGCCCAATCTCATCCATGTGATGAGACAGGCTGAAGGAAGCAACCATTAAGCATCTACCATCCTGTCTTGCCATTCCTCCGCTCCAGCTGGGGAGTTGCACCAGTGTTTCAGGAGGTTGCGCTGCTTCTTCCCTTCCCGTGAGGCTCTGTTGTGGCGTTGCACATCCTCAGTGTCGATCAGGTTTCACCCTTGCCTCCATTCCCCAGGCTCCATGTCCCCATTGCCTTGTTGGTGGTCCACGAGCCTGTTCTGCAAGACTGGGTAGCGGGTGCGCATGAGATTGTCCAGGATGCAGCAAGCTTCCTCGATCCTCCTCATGGTCTCTGGGCAATGCTGCATGGTGGTGAGAAGTACCTGGAACCTGTTGGCCAGGATGCCAAAGGCGTTCTCCACCACCTGCCTTGCCTGGACAGCCTGTAGTTGAATATCCTCTCTTCACGGGTGAGGTGTCTGGAAGTGTATGGCTTCATGAGGTAGGTTCTGAGGGAGAAGGCGTCATCCCCCACAATGAAATAGGGCACATCTTGCGTGTCGTTGGGCAGGGGGTCTGGATCTGGGAAGCCCACGATGAGGTTGCCTTACAGCTCCTCCTTGAGGTGACTGGCATTGTATACCTGGGCATCTGAAGATGAGCCGTAGCCTGAAGCATCGATGTACATGAATTTGTAGTCAGCATCGACCATGGCGAAGAGGATGATGCTGAAGAAGCCCTTGTATTTGAAATAAGTGGACCCCGACTTGGCTGGAGCTTTGCAGGCCACGTGCTTGCCATCTATGGCTCCAACAGTGTGTGGGAAGTTCCACCTCTGATATCACTACTCTGCAACTTTCTTCCATCCTTCTTCAGTGGAGGGGCACTGGAGGAGCTCCTCCTTGTATTCTTCGATGATGGTCTGCACCACTTTTCTGACCACAATGCTGATGGTATTGTGTCCAGCCATACTGCATGCTTTTGTCGATGGTCCTTGAGGCCAGGTGGTGCAGAGTGAGTGCCACCTTGAGCCCAGGTTACAGGCTGGGCCAGAAGTTGGTGTTTGCCCTGGTCAACCTGGGTGTCACGCGCTGCACAACTTCGTCAAACATGGCTGGAGGCATCCTCATGAAGTTCTGGAACGCCCGAGTGTCTTCGTTCCTGAGCTCCACCATCAGCTTGTTGTACAGTCCATACTCTGCTCTTCTTCCGATCCATTTTCGGACTCAGATGCTTCTTGGCTGCCTCTTTTTCTTCCCATAGTAGAGTTCACAGAGCCTGTAGGTGGCTTCGTACTGTTGCAGAAGGATGGTGGCTACCAAAAGTACTGTGGTACGATCCACGGGGGACATGACTGGATGCTGTGGAAGAGTCAGAGTCAGATGAAGGCTGCAGAGGTCTGCACAGGTGGGCTGCTGGCCTGAAATTGAGATGCAGATGAGTTGCTTCCCCTTTTTATAGGCAGTATAGGTGTCCCTTTGTATCCTCTAGGCATCCTCTAGGCATCCTCTAGGCATCCTCTAGGCATCCTCTAGACATCCTTAATATCTGAGATAGGTCCCCTCTGCAAACGTTTTTTCCGCTTTAAATGCTTTGTTTCCGTGCTGCATCCGTTCTGCATCCATTGTGCATCTGTTCTGCATCCGTTCTGCTTTCTCCCTGCGTCCGGGTGGATGCAAGTTGCGCGGATGCACAGCGGACGCTAAGCGGATATGGCGTATGTGTAACGGATGCATAATGGATGCGTAGAGGATGCGTAGCTCATGCAGAACGGACAAACTGGATACATTTTCCGTGCAAAAGTTTTGGGCAGCCCAAAACTTTTGGAGCAGATGAAACTTCAATAAACGGATGTTGGACGGATAGAGAGGAAGCAAAACAGAGGCAGTGAGTACATTGCATTTTCGAACGGATGGCAAGGTTTTTTGTCCGTTTTATATCCTCTTTGCATCCGTTGGTTCAGTGTGACGTGGGCTTAACTAACTAATTAAATAAATAAATAAATAACTGAATAAATTAATAAATGAATGAATGAGTACACAAATAAATAAATAAGAAAGTTATATAGGTGTTTAGCATAACTGTGCCTGCTTGAAAATTATCAGAGTCCCAGGAAAGGCAATTTAACTCTTCATTTTCTTCTTTTGAACAAAACTAAAACCTGTCTTTTGAACCAGAGGCTTATTTTGGAGGGAAAAGATGTCCAGTTCATGCTGGCTGGGGAATTCTGGGAACTGAAGTCCACATATCTTAAAATCAGCATGGTTGAGGAACACTGTCTCAGCCTCTGTTTTCCAAACCAAAGTTCCCATTGATAGCACAAAACTCTCTTTCCTCAATTTTATATTAATTTAACATAATATTTTACATATGTCTTTTCCCCACATGGTTTGGAGTGAGGGGGTGGGGAATTGAGAAAATGGGACAAATGTAAACTGTTTATATTTGCAAAATTGCTAAAAAAATGCAATCACTTTTGAATTTAAACCCCCCTTCATCTAACATTAATATTACCAGACCAACCAACGAGATCACAAGATAGGGAAGTAATGAACATCTTATGTAGAGAAAACCAAGAACAGATATGTGTTCATGAAGATCAAAGCCCATATTATAATTTTCTCTGGAATCTGCTGTGTTTTTTTTTCCTCCTCTTGATTTCTAAGCAAAAGATCTGAGCTGAAATAAAATCAATTGCATCAAGAACCGAATTACTCCTTTTCCCCCTTGTATCTTTTATAGGTAAGCTTGGAAAACAAACCATACTATTTCTTCATGTTTTAAGATGTGATTTTGAACTGAATTAGAACTGAATGAATAATTAGCCACCAACAGATTGTGAAATGCCAGCAAACACTGTCTCATTATAATTATTTCTCATGAACTGATTGATTATATGACTCTCCTCCCTTCAGCCATACCAAAAACAATGTGCTAGAAAGTATCAGACTTGTGGTATTCAGATTCTCTGGCTCTGTCAATTTATTTTGAAAGGTTACCCAGTCATTTTATAATCCGCTGTTGGAGGAATATAGATTTGGAAAGAAGGATAAAGGTTTGGACCTTTATTGGCTGATAACAGTTGATATTGCTTGATATCCTATGAAGGAGCAGAAATATGTGATGTTCAGTAGTAAAAGGCAAGCAGGCCTATAGAATTTTTAATGGTCCTCAAAGTTCAGGCTCAGAAACCTTTTTGTTGTTGAAGAGCTGAATGTCATATTTATTGGCAGAATAAGGATAAAACTAGGTTTTATTGTTTCCTCCCAATCACATAAAGCACTTGCAATCTGTGCACTTAAAGTTCCACTTTCCTTTCCCCTCCCCCAAAAGTGTGATAGTATTGAGGAAGGTAGAAAAACAGCATTTTCTTTTAGAGTAAATAAGTCCCATTTCAAATATCAGATGCAACATCGACTCTATCTAACCAATGATTTTTATATAATGAATGAATTAATGTTCAAAACCTTGAAAATGCACTTTGGAAATTTCAGCAAAGATTGATAAACATGGATTTCATCTTGCTTTATTGGCAACTTATTTAATTGACTGCAAAGTGATCTCTGAAGAGGCATCTCTAATATTATTGTACTTTTGCTGTGGGCAAATCTTGAGCCAATTCAGATTGTCAGTTTTAGGATTTAATTTGTGATTCCTACAAAATGAAATACAGTTTTGGTTGCAACTGAATCTTAGGCCCCTCAATTATTTTTTCCGAACTCTTCATATACAAATAGTCCAGTGGTAGTATTCAATGTTTTTCCCTACCAGTTCTGTAGGTGTGACATGTGTCCAACTTGACGTCACTCACATGCATGCACACTCAGTCTCATGACCCCCTGCCAAGCCATGCCCACAGAACACAGTAGGAAAAAAAAATGAATTTCTATCTATCTACCTATTTTCTGCCGAGGCCTGGCCTACTTTGCCTTCACCAGTTGCATGTATCACCCCATTTCTCCTCATTCAGAGGCCCCGGTGCTTAATCTTCCCTCTTCTTCCCCCATGACTGCCTCTTTTGTCATGCCGTGGCAATGATGTTACCTTCCTATTGTGGCTGGCTGCCAGAGAAGGGAAGCCAGGACTGAGTCATCATTGCCACTGCATCTGCCTCCCCATCAGCCTGCATCTCACTCCCTTGTTGTGAGATGCCTGCAGCTACCATGTGGTTTTTTTTGGTGTGGCTGGAGGCTTCCTGCAGCAAAAATTACCAATCTCCAGCTTTGCTCCGCTTCTCCAATGTGCCACTGCCACCTTGTTCTAGCTGCCAGCCATGAAGGAGCACTCCATTGCCTGATGCACCACTCCACTCAGATTTGACTTTGTAAGTCCCTCTGGCACAGCAGAAGCAGGCAATGGGGTATGCCTGCATGGCCGGCATATAGAACAGGGTGGCAGTGCATAGAACAGGGTGGTGGCAGCACGTTGGGAAAGCAGAGATCAGTCATTTTCACTGCAAGAAGCCTACAGTTGCCGCGGTGTTTTTTTTCAGTGTGGCTGGATTCTGAAGGAAGGAAAACAGGATGACATGACACACTTAAGGGAGAGTGGACAGCATGTTGCCTGACCCAGTCAAAGCAGCTGGCGGCTCTGGGGCCTTGGAAAATAGTGCATCCCTGGGGCCCTGGTGTTAGGAATTGATAGTCACATAACAGTTGGGTTGGAAATATATAAACCAGGATAGACATTTAATACTGTCTCTTTCAGGGAATGCTAAAATTATAACTAGGTGTGGTTTCTCAAACAGCCATAAGATGGAGCCAGAAACCTGGGTTGTTTAGTTCTGTTGTTGCCAGTTCCTGGTTGGTCGATGTTCTGATGTTCGCTGTTTTTGGTTCCTGAATTTTTCCCTATTTACTGTTGCTGATCGTCATTCTTCTTGGATTGCTGTTACTGAACTGTTTATGATACTGGACTTTGATATTTGGATAATCCCTGGATTGAAAAACTGACTGCTTTAACTATGTATGACTTGAACTGCTTGTTGGACTTTGCTTAACCGTTTACTGGAAGTAAAAACCTACATTTTACTATACAGTGTATCTGTGTGCTGGTTGTATGTTAGTCCTTAGCACTTCCATATTTTCAGAGCTGCATCAAGTTTACATCATTCTTTCCTCATTGGATGAAAGTTATGATGATTACATATCTTCACTGGAAGTCCTGACCAGAGATGAACTGACATTGACTGACATAACCGGAAGGTTGTTAGAAGAGGCAAGAAGATGGCTGGAAAGGGAGCAACTAAGAAACCACAAGAAGAACCACAAGAAGAGGATTTGTGTTCAACTGCCTATACTGTTAGGAAATGTTTTTCTTATGAGGCTAGGAGACATATAGCTAAATTCTGTAAGAAGGGAAAACGACAGAATACTGGTCATCACCAGAAGGCTAAGAATGTTAATTTAGCTATGTCTAGCAATTCAACTGTAAACCATGATTTGTGGGTTGTTGATAGTGGAGCATCACAATGCATTACTAAAAATAGAGAGAGGTTTGTAAAGATGTCAATGAGTAAGCAACATGTATCATTGGCAAATGAATGGAAGATGAAAGCATCTGGTGAAGGTACTGCATATTGTTCATGTGTAAATGAGCATTTACCTGTGTTATATGTACCTAAACTGAAATTTAATTTGTTATCAGTAAGGGCTTTAGTTAATATTGGTTATGTAGTAACCTTTAGGGGAGATAACTGTATAACAGAGAAAGAGGGTAAAAGTGTTACTGCTTCTTTAGATAATGATTTATATGTTATACATGAAGACCAATTGCAGATGGCGAACTCGGTTTATAACAATGTTAAACCACATGACGAATGTACATATTTACTGCAAAGACGTCTAGGGCACATTAATTTCAAAATGTAGAAACAAACTGTCGAATTGTCAGAGGGAGTAAAATTAAAACCCTGTAGCAAGTACTTAAACTGCAATGCAGTTTAAACTGCAACTTTTGGTTTCTGTAACCAAAAGAAAAGCAAGGTTACTCCAGCAAACAGACTTAATGGGTTTAAGACCAAAGAACCTTTAGAGGTTGTGTTTGATGACATAACTGATCCTAAAAAAACCAGTTTGGGAGGTGCCTGCTATGTTTTGAGTATAATAGACCATTACTCATCGTACGGTTTCTGCTTTTTCATGAAAAACAAAACAGAAACGTTCCAATATTTCTTTAATTGGCTGAGGTTTGAAGAGAGAAAAATGAAACATAGGATAATTACGTTAGTTATTGATAACAGGACTGAGCTTATTAACAATAGATTCCAAACTATGTTAAAATTGGCTAGTGTCAAGCATAAACGTTCTGCACCTTACAGGCCACAACATAATTCGTTTGTAGAACGAAGAAGGAAAACATTGCAAGCCATGGCTCTCACTATGTTATCTGATTCAGGTTTGCCTGAAACACTGTTGTGTGAGGCCATAATGTGTAGCAACCATGTGTTGAAAAATGTAGTGAACACAACAACTGGTCAATTGTCATTCACTCGGTGGCATGGCAGAAAAACAAATTTAAGTTACCTATACACATTTGGAGCTCCAGCATGGGTGCATATTCCCTCCCAAGTAAGAATGAAAGGACAACACAAAGCTAGGAAATTATTTTTCGTAGGTAATGGAGCCAACCATTGATCATTTAGATTTTGGGATCCAGGTATAGCTCATGTTTACTGTAACGTGAGCACTCAATTTATTGAGCACGTTGGGTGGCATAAACTGGAACAGGAATTAAACAATGATGTTCGAATTGACACACAAGTAGTCCCTAAAGATGAAATAATTAAACCATCAATAGCCATTAAAGAGGAAAAGCAGGCACAGGAGGAGGTAGAAGAACAGGAGCAGGTGGAACAGGAGAGTCTACCAGTAAGCCCTGTATTACCGAGTCGTTCAACCCAAGTAACATGACCACATGAAAGATATCAGGCTAGTGTTTTATGCCAAGTGAATACAGTTCCAAGTAATTATACTGAACTAAAACTGTATCCTGCTAAGGATCAGGCTGCTTGGCAGGAAGCAATGGATAAGGAACTGAAATCCTTACAAAGACTGGAGGTATATGAAAATGTCAGGTTACCACCAGGTAAACATGCCATAGGGTGTAAATGGATTTATAAGCTAAAGACAGGTGTGGATGGGACTGTTACCCATAAAGCCAGGTTAGTAACACAAGCGTTCAATCAGACAGCAAATGACTATGATGAGGTGTTTGCATCCTAGTCTGAAGGCTACAACATTACGAGCAACATTAGTGTGGGCATCTAAGGAGAAATACATTATAAATCATTTAGATGTAGAGATGGCATATCTGCATGCACCATTGCAACACACTATTTATTTAAAGAAACCTTTAGGTATAAAAATTGACAATACAACTGAGTACTGGAGATTGAAAAAGCATCTTCATGGCTTGAAGCAATCAGAATATGAGTGGAACCAGTGTATATTTAAGGAATTAACTAAGATAGGTTTTGTAGCTGGCATGGCTGATCCATGTTTATTTAAAAAGGAAAGTGATAGTGTAATTTCATTGTTGCTATTGTTTACTGATGACATAGCATTAATCACCAAAACTGAGCAAGAAGCTACTGAAATAATTTCACTGTTAGAAAAGAAATTTAAAATAAAACAGTTAGGTGAAATTAAACAATACCTTGGTTTAAAGATATATAAAACTAGGGAAGGATACGAAATCTCACAGGCAAATAAAATTAACCAATTATACAATGGAATTTTGTAAACCGGCTAAAACACTGATGAGCCAGAAGTTTAGCCATAGTGATGTACAAAGTGCTGTTTTTGATAAAGATATTTATCAGGTCTTGATTAGTAGCTTATCTTATCTCAGTAATTGGTCAAGGCCAGATATAGCATACAGTGTTAATCGATTAGCTAGATTTAATATTGAGTCAACTGAAAGGCACTGGCAAGCTGCTGAGCATGTGTTAAGATATCTGAAACAAACAATGCATGATGCATTATATTTAGAGCCTCAGGATGAACTAAGTTTAACTGCACATGCTGATGCAAGTTTCCTTACAGACAAAAATACACATAAATCAATGTGAGGTACTGTAGTGTTATTAGGAAAAGTGTTGATTGGATGGAGGTCTATTCAACAGAAACATCTAAATTTGTCAGCAATGGAGACTGAATTCTCATGTTTATCTCTATTATGTCCATATTTAGTTTATTATAAGCAACTATTGATTGATATGGAAATTGATGTAACAGATTCTATTGTTGTTTATGAAGAAAACTAATCAGCAATACAGATAGCTTCCAATCTTGCTGTGAAGACAAGATCAAAACACAGAGATTTAAGCTATTTAAATGTGAGACAATGTGTGCAAAGTAAAAGGATTATACTGGAGTACTGCATGTCAGAGAATAACATTGCAGAACATTTTACAAAAGCCCAAGGCTCTGGAAAGCATAAGGCTTGCTGTGAGGATTATGGATTTAAACTGTAAGGTGTTGTATATTGTCCTATCCAAAGGGAAGAATGTTAGGAATTGATACTCACCTAACAGTTGGGTTGGAAATATATAAACCAGGATAGACATTTAATGCTGTCTCTTTCAGGGAATGCTAAAATTGTAATTAGGTGTGGTTCCTCAAATGGCCATAAGATGGAGCCAGAAACCTGCTGTCAGGTGGTGCTCCATTCAAAATTCAAGAAAGAAATACTTAGACTCTTTAAGTTAGATAAAATATATCTTTTACTGAAAATGAAGTGGTAGCAACCATAGAATTCTGAATCTGAGAAATTAGGCATGTGAATCACATATACAAAGTGATGGAAATGTTCCCACCCCCAATAGTTCAGATGAATCTTCCAATTAGAAGTTGTGAATATGATCATGTGGGCATCTTCAGGTGGTGATGAGGCCTCTGTCCATTGACCTTGGCATATTTTGATAACGGGTTGCAGTTGCGCAGAGAAAAGAAAGCTAAGCGAGCAATAGAAACCTAACTCTGATGTATGCTCCCCCCTCCTCATTTTACACAACAGAAAAAATGTAACAACTCCAGCTCACTTCCCAGATTCATCCCCTCCCCCCCCGTTACTTATGACAGCCGAAAGATGCAAAGCGACAGTAGAAGATCTTGAAGGCTGACACCTGAGTTGTTTAGTCCTGTTGTTGCTACTTGCCAGTTGGTCAATGTTCTGATGTTCGCTGTTTTGGTTCCTGAATTTTTACTTATTTACTGTTGCTGATCATTGTTCTTCTTGGATTGCTGTAAGTCTGTAACTGAACTGTTTATGATACTGAACTTTGATATTTGGATTATCCCTGGACTGAAAAATTGACTGCTTTAACCGTGTATGACTTGTACTGCTTGTTGCACTTTGCTTAACCGTTTATTGGAAGTAAAAACCTACATTTTACTATACAGTGTATCTGTGTGCTGGTTGTGTGTTAGTCCTCACCACTATCATTACATCTTCCTGTGTGCACTCATTCTCCTAATGAGGAATTACCTCAACACCTGGCCCCCAACACAAGGTGAAGGGCGAGTAGGTGGCATGCATTGCTCACCTTTAGTGAGCTGAGCTGAGCTGAGTGGGTGTTGGTGAGGCAACTGGTGACACAATTAGCTAGACCATGTGGTGAAGGCAGAGGGTGGGGGTGGGAAGGGCAAGCATGGAATGGCCAGAAGGGGCGAGCGAGTGATCATGTTGTGACCAGAAGGGGCAAGTAAGCGAACGGGGGCGGGGGGAGGGGGGGGGGGGGGGAGGCATGGCCATCCAGAAGTTGCTACCATTTGGTGACCCTGGCCAAATTGCTGTTATCAGTTTGCCTGAACCAGTGCGAACTGGCTGAATACCACTTCTGCAATAGTCCTCAACTAAAGAATGGTCATCAGTTTTGAGTCATTGCATTGAATTCTATTGATCCTCATTTAGCACCAATTTTGATTTAACCACTAGTTGTTAAATTCTTGTATTAGAGATAGCAATAATATATTTTTTAGGCTTGAACTCAACAAATATTCATTACTTGTGCATTTCAATGGGCTGGCCATAAACATTTTAGCTAATTAATTAGCTAACAGAAAAAAATTCTTCTAAAATTTTAAACATACACTACAGGTTGTCTTTGCTTAATGAGTTTTATTCACTAACTCTTCAAACTTAACAATGGTGATGAATGAATGGTACTCATGCCCTATCCCTGAAGATGTGACCATTGCAGTGCCTTCACAGTGGGTGATTCACAATTTGGGTGATTGGCAATCCATCCACATTTACACCCACAGGGAGCTTCAAGTTCCCCCTGCCAATTTCTGCTCTTTTGGTCACCTTGTGCTGTGCAATCCTTGCCATTATCAGCTGACCATGTCCATCTTGTTCTTCCTACTGCTGCTGAAGTTCATCCACCTTGGTCCTTCACAAGCATAGTTGTTCAGGGATGGCTGTCATTGCTGGAGTGGCAGGGTGCCTACTGCCTCCAACTCATGTTCTCTGTCTTTCTCCTGCCACTGCCAATGAGGAGCATCGAGTCTTGGCCCTTCACAAGGCAGCAACTGGCTGCGTGATGCCCTTTTCCTGATGCTGCACAATGCCTTCATGAAGTTTGCTGTCTAGGGAAGACTTTAAAACTTCACAAATTGGAAAAACATTGCTTTTAAGTATTTGAAAGGATGTTCCTGCCACCACAAAATAAGGTTTGTTTTATATAATGACTTACTGGATTGGATTTTTATAACTTACCTATCAGACTGAATTTAGGAAACACAGTGCATTTTCTAGAAATATCTTGGCAAGGTCCTTTGCTATTTAGTCCAAGTGGTTCTAACTTCTTATCACTAAACTCTCCTCATGAGTAATTCTAGCTGTTTCATTTGTTAGCCGACTTGGCATGCTGAGTGACTCATTTTCTTCCAGAAAAGATGCTTTGATAACTCACTTCCATCAGCTCCAAAATATTTAAAAAGAACATTTTCATTTCTTATGCACACAAATCCTCAAGCCCTCAATCTTTCTGCTGAAATTTGGAACAATTATTCTCAATAAAATACAATCACTGCCAAAATCTAAATGCTTTTATTCTTTATGTTTTCCCCATGCTATACTATCGGAAAATAAAGATGTTTTTTTCAAATTTCATTCCAGATTTAGGCAATATTTTAAAGTTAAATGCCTTGGCATTCATCTACATTGGTCACAAATTAGGCCCTGAAATTCAGTGATGTACTTTTAGTAAAACTTTTCCAACTTCAAGGCAAAACTCTCACACTGGATCTCCACAAGGTTTCGAGCAAAGACAACCTGCATTTCTCATGATTTCTTACTGGCTGTGTACATATCTCACAAACATCCAATCATATGCTTTGCAGTAGCTAGTTTGTAACAGTATATGAAATTAAGAGTTCTAGTTTTTCTTAGGAAGTTGAAATGTTAGGCTGGGACTCAAAGCAGAGGAGGGTTGCCAAACTGGTGGCTCACAGAGTGGATGTATCATGCACAGGTCATGCCAATCCCAGCTCCGTGAAGTGAAGAAATAATATATGTCAAGTGATGGCAATGAGACGTCATCAGCTTGACATCAATTGAGGTACAGCCTTAACAGTAGCAGAGGAATTCTGGGAAGAACCATGAAAGGAACTGAAATAGAAGAAGTATAATGGTTGCAGCTAAGATGGATCTAGATTTATTAAAGGCAGTTGATAAACCAGAAATATCTTGGGCAGTATTAAAATTCTGGACCTTTGTTTTGTTTCTCAGTTAGTGGAAGGAATCTGAAATTGAAAAAGACTGAATCCCAAAAAGTCTGCTGATGATGAAGAGGATTTTTTTTTTTCTATGCAGTGCAGAGGAATAGAATTTAGGCAGAAATCCTGAATATGAAAAGAACTTATTTCTTTTTTTTTTTTAAAGATTTTTATTAGTTTTCAATAAATAAACATACACAAACAAAACACAAAACATCATTGATTTAGAGGAATGGCAAAAATTGTGGTCTCAAAATTATAAAATGACAATGTCAACAGCATATAAAGAAAACTTGTATAAGATGTTTTACAGGTGGCACTTCCCCCCGACAAGAATAGCAAGAATGTTCAAGAACAAATCTGAAAAATGTTGGAAATGTCATCAGATACCTGGCTCATACTATCATATGTGGTGGACTTGTGAGGATGCCAGAAAATATTGGACTAAAATTCACATGTGGTTGGAAAAAATGACAAAGAAACACATAGATTTGAAACCAGAGATTTTTTTATTGGGAATTTTACCTGATACATATAATAAAGACTTGAAATATTTGATTGTAAATGTATTAACAGCGGCTAGGATTGTATTTGCTAAAAATTGGAAGAATGAGAAAATACCATTACAGGAAGAAATTATTAAGAAAATATTGGAATGTGCTGAGATGAGTAGATTGACATTTGAAATCAGAGAGCAAGAAGATAAACAATTTTATGAAATTTGGGATCTTTTTTATCAATGGCTAGATGATAAAATACGATAATAGAACATTAATATTATATCTATAAAGGATTTTTAGGATTGATTTGTTATGATTATATGATTTGTTATCGAATAAATTGTTTAAAGTATTGTTATCTCACAAAGCATGAATGATTAAAAGTATAGTCAATTTTTTTTTCTTTTTTTTTTTCTTTTTTTTTAGTAATAGTAGGATATGGATTGACAATATGAATTGTTATGCAATATAATTGTAATTGACTATAAAATGAATGTACAAAACTGATGAACCAACCGACACACCGGAAGTATATATGAGAGCAGATGTTTTTAATGTTTTGTATGTTATGCGTGTTTGTAGAAAATTAATAAAACTCTTTTCAAAAACAAAACAAAACATAAAACTTCTTTTTAGAAAGTGGCTTAATCCCGGGTTATATCTTTTTATACAGACATAAATTCAAAATTCATCCTCACTTTTTATCCCATTTCATATCTTATTTACCATTCTACATTTTCTATATAACTTCTTCCTTATTTTCACTCTCTTAATTCTATTTTATTTATTTCATCTTAATTTAAATCATTATGCATATTTCCTTTGTCTGTTCTATTTCAATTTTCTATTACCTTTTCTCATTAACACAAAATTTCTCCTGTAATTACAGATTGAAGTATGACGCCTTGAAATCTGTTCCCCTAAATTTGACACTTAAAATAATATATACTTTTCATTCTGATTCTGCTGAGTACATTCTAAAGCTACTTACTATATTATAAAATAAAAAAGAATAATAAGTTTATTAGATAATTAAAACAATAATCCATAACAAATTAAGCTCTATTATTAAATCCAATTTTCTAACATTATTTCAAATATAAATACAATACAATCTTATGTACTTTTGCAGAATCTCTTTTTTAATCATATTTTTACCCACCATCTCTGAATAGATCTTGTTTCTTTACATCTTGTTTTAAACCTTTATAACTTCTCTTCCCTTTTCCCTTTCCTTTCTTCTCCAATCCTGTCTTTTTAACCCCTTGTCTCTTAATCTCCACTTTCTTCTGTATTTCTTTTTTCTGTTGCTTTCTGACATTGTATCGATTTTTCACCTTATTTTTTCCTTTTTGGGTTGTTTTTTTAAGTCTTAAATTCTCCATTCTCTTTCCCTTTTCTTCCCTGGCTAAAGTTGTTTGTTCATTAAAGATGGCTTCTTCATCATCCCAATCTTCTTGTTCTTGTAGTTTCTGGTAGGTATAAATCGCCATTTCTAAAAAATGGAAAACAAATCCAGAAAAGCCCTTCCCTTCTTGATCCGCTTCTTTTAGCTTTTTAAATTCAATTTTCAGTTCATCAACAAATAGTGCCATTGTAAAAAGTTTTTTTAGACAACCCAAATATTTTTAGTCTTCCAAATAATATTTTCCAAATGTCCCAAAGTCACCAAGCAATCCAAATACACACAGTCTGTTTCATTTAGCACTTTCTTCTTTTTATATTTTCTCTTCCTGGGGTTATAGTTCAGTTATAAAGCTCCAGTTAAAATATATCTTTTAGAAGTTTTGTTACAGTTTCGCTCTAATCTGATAAATTCCAAGCAGCCTCCTCCAAGAAAATCTTAATATTAATTCTTTTCCTCTCCCTTCCCACTTATAGCAAAAAAAGTTGTTGTTTTTTTCAATGCTCAGAAATCTTAATTGTCCTTAGCTTCAATTTTCAATTTAATTACCTGCTGATGCCAAAACGGGTTTTTCTGATTTTTCCATTCATTTGCTATCACCGTGAGAAAAAACAAACTTTCCCTTTTTACTTTCATTCGCCGCTTCTTCTGTATTCGTTGGGAATGATGTATCTTTAATAAAACTTAAATTCCAGGGTATTTAAATATTACTTATCATCCCGGTTATCCAAAAACTTTCACTTTCTCAGCTTCCTCCTGCACATTCTTATCCGGATGAAAGCTTCTTTGTGGCAGCCATTACTGACCGCCGCTCCCCCACTTTTGGAAAAGGGAGTTTAGCCAGCTGAGGAGGGGGGTTGTGATTCCCCCAGACCCCTGCTGAGTCTCCCCTATCTTCAGTTACCTCTCTGGGGTAACTATAGCCCCAAAATCCAGCTGGATCAGGGGCACTCCAGCGGTGAGCACAGCAGGAATCATGCATGATCGCAGATTCCTGCCACCGCCAAAGCCTTGCAAACTGAAAGTTGAAAAGAACTTCTTTCTGAATGTATTTTAAGAAGCCAGTAAAGTAGCATTATTAAGTGACTGGATGAAAGAAAGGAATTACACCATTGGAATATACATTCTGCTTAAAGTTGCCTAGCTGGCAAAACCCAATTAGTTGAAGCTGCTTGCTTGCTTTGATATCTTTTCTTAATAAAGTAGAGACAACATAAAATAACAAAAGATAGTGATTGCACTGTATCTTTCACTGAATCCTGAGAACCCCCTTGATACAAACCCCTGAAGTCCCTCAAAAACCAAGAATAGGCAAGAAGCGAAGAGTTATGGAGCTGGATCTTCCCTGCTATAATAACAATTCTGAATTTCATAAAGATGTCTCTTCACCTTATCAGCCAATAAAAGCATTCTTCCCTCCTACCTACTCCTCTGCACCTTCCATGCAATATACATTCACTCATGTGGCCAGGACATATTTCCCTTCTTGGTATATTTTTGACTCTCTCAAGGTGTTTGGGCCACACGTAGCTTGGAGCTTCACATTCTACATTTATGTTGTAGGCCCATAGGTGTGTAAGTAATGAACAAGTTCAAATATTCACTGAGGGGTATTGGAAGAAGGATTAGATCTTGCCCTGGCTGTGGTGGCATTTTAACATTGGACAGTGAGAGTGGCATATAAGTTTAATAAAATAATAAAGGTGAGATACAAAGAAAAAATTAAATTAAAAAAATATGTTTCAATCCATTCATTAGTTTTTTAAAAAGGTAAAATTTCTCAAGCCTAAATATCTTTATAGACTTTAATCTGTTGAAGGATCCTGTTTATTTATTTTATTTATTAATTAAATGTTTGTGCTGCCCATTTCACAGTCAAGTGACTCTGGTCACTTGAGAGTCACAAGTGACTCTGGTCCCAAGGGATTTTCAAGCGAGGGGCAGATTGGAAACTAAAGCCCCTGTCACAATGCACCAACGGATGGAAAGAGGATGTAAAACAGAGCAAAACACTTGTCATCCGTTGATTAAGGCGATGCATCTGTTCTGTACTCACTGCGTCTGTTTTTCATCCTCTCTATCCGTCCAGCATCCATCTATTCACGTTTCATCCGCTCAGAAAGTTTTGAAATGCTCAAAACTTTTGAGCAGAAAATGTATCCAATGCATCCGTTCTGCATCCGCTAGGCATCTGCTAGGCATCCGTTCTGCATCCGTGACGCATCTGCTATATCCGCTAGGCATCCGCTGCGCATCTGCGCAACTCCATCCACTCCAGTGGTAAATGGACGCAGGGAGGAAGCGGAACGGACGCAGAACAGATGCAGAACAGATGCAGAACAGATGCCTAGCGGATGCAGAACAGAAACAAAGCATTTAAAATGGAAAAAAACGTTTGCAGAGGGGACCTATCTCGGATATTAAGGATGTCTAGAGGATGCCTAGAGGATGCAAAGGGACACCTAGGGGAAAACCTATACTGCCTATAAAAAGGGCGAGCAACTCACCTGGATCTCACTTTCAGACCAGCAGCCCTGCGGTGCAGACCTCTGCAGCCTTCATCTGACTCTTGCTCTTCCACAGCATCCAGTCATGTCCATCGTGGATCGTAACAAAGTCTTTTTGGCAGCCAGCATCCTTCTGCAACAGTGCAAAGCCATCTACAGGCTCTGTGGACTCTATTACGGGAAGAAAAAGAGGCAGCCAAGAAGTGTCTGGGTCCACCAGAAGAGCAGAGTACGGACTGTACAACAAGCTGATGGTGGAGCTCAGGAACAAAGACACTTGGGCATTCCAGAACTTCATGAGGATGCCTCCAGCCATGTTTGATGAAGTTGTGCAGCACCTGACACCCAGGTTGACCAAGGCAACCACCAACTTCCGGCCCAGACTGGAACCTGGGCTCAAGGTGGCACTCACTCTGAGCCACCTGGCCTCAGGGACCACCTACAGGAGCATGCAGTACGGCTGGAGGGTGCCACACAACACCATTAGCATTGTGGTCAGAGAAGTGGTGCAGGCCATCATCGAAGAATACATGGAGGAGCTCCTCAAGTGCCCCACCACTGAAGAAGGATGGAAGAAAGTTGCAGAGCAGTGGTATCAAAGGTGGAACTTCCCACACACCGTTGGAGCCATAGATGGGAAGCACGTGGCCTGCAAAGCTCCAGCTAAGTCAGGGTCCACTTATTTCAACTACAAGGGCTTCTTCAGCATCATCCTCTTCACCATGGTCAATGCTGACTACAAGTTCATGTACATCGATGCTTCAGGCAATGGCTCATCTTCAGATGCCCTGGCATTGGCCAGTGACCTCAAGGAGGGGCTGGAAGGCAACCTCATCGTGGGCTTTCCAGATCCAGACCCCCTGCCCAACGACATGCAAGATGTGCCTTATTTCACCATGGGGGATGACGCCTTCTCCCTCAGAACCTACCTCATGAAGCCCTACACCTCCAAATGCCTCACCCGTGAAGAGAGGATCTTCAACTACAGGCTGTCCAGGACAAGGCGGGTGGTGGAGAATGCTTTGGCATCCTGGCCAACACGTTCCAGGTACTTCACACCACCATGCAGCATTGCCCAGAGACCGTGAGGAGGATCATGGAAGCTTGCTGCATCCTGCACAATCTCATGCGCACCCGCTACCCAGTCTTGCAGAAAAGGCTTGTGGACCTCCAACAAGGCAATGGGGACATGGAGCCTGGGGAATGGAGGCAAGGGCGAAACCTGATAGACACTGAGGATGTGCAAGGCCCCAACAGAGCCTCAAGTGAAGGGAAGAAGCAGCACAACTTCCTGAGACACTGGTGCAACTCTCCAGCTGGAGCAGTGGAGTGGCAAGACAGGATGATAGATGACTAATGGATGCTTCCTTCAGCCTGTCTCATCACACTGATGAGATTGGGCCATGTATGTTGGGTGGGCCTACAATGAACAGGACATTTAATAAAGAGTTGTGTTTATGTTGACATGTGTGGATGAATGATTACATTAGTATTGATAATAAAGGGCCATATGTGTGGCACCTGGGAGGGTGGACCATATAGTCCCGCTATGCTTGCACTGGAGATTTATCTATCCCACAGTTATCTTAACCCATCCCAAAGGTATCCCTGCCCATCCCACTGCTATCCTCACCCATCCCAGAGCTATTACACATCCCACAGGTATCCCTGCCCATCCCACTGCTATCTTAACCCATCCCTCAAGCATGGAAAGGCTTAAACCATTTCTAAAAGTTTCCACCAAGACTTTATTAAAAAAAAGAAATGAAGCAAGTGTGTGAATCAAAGATAGACTTTATTAACAACAAGCTATGAAACAAAAATGAGTCTCTGGCACTCTTCTTGGTCGTTCAGTCTCAGGGGTGAAGGGTCCAGGTGCTGTGGAGGTGGCTGGTGCTGGAGGGCTTGTCTGATCCCCCGCATCATCAGCAGAAGCAGCAGAAGCTCCAGCCCCAGAAGAGCGAGCCCGTGCTACAGAAGCCTCAGCAGAACTAGAGTGAGGGCCAGGGGGTGGGATGGTGGCCCTGTCCCTCTTGCCAGGGCTGGCAGTAGATGGCTGAGGCTTTCTGTTCTTCCCCATGGTTCTGGGGTTGCTGGTTGGCAGGGAGGCTGGCAGGAACTAAGGTTGGCAGGCAGGCAATCACCAAGGCTGGCAGGAAGGCTGGCACCAAGGCTGGCAGGAAGGCTGGCACCATGGCTGGCAGGAAGGCTGGCAGGAAGACTGGCACCAAGGCTTGCAGGAAGGCTGGCAGGCAGGTAGGCACCAAGGCTGGCAGGCAGGCATGAACCAAGGCTTGCAGGAAGGTAGGAACCAAGGCTGGCGGGAAGGCAGGCACCAATGCTGGCAGGTAGGCATGAACCAAGGCTTTCAGGCAGGCTGGCACCAAGGCTGGCAGGCAGGCAGACAGCAAGGTTGGCAGGGAGGCTGACAGCAAGGCTTGCAGGCAGGCAGACAGCAAGGCTGGCAGGGAAGCTGGCAGCAAGGCTTGCAGCAAGGCTTGCAGGCAGGCATGCAGGCAGGACAGGCAAGGCTGTCAATCCGTCCGGCAGCAGGTCTTTCCTCTGAATGGTGACCTGCTCCAAGCTGCTTCCCTTATATCCACGGGGCTGATGCAATGCATCCTCCCCGCATGCCCAATTAACGCTAGGCATCCGTTAGGCTTCCGCTGTGCATCCGCTTCATCCGCTGTGCATCCGCTGTGCATCCACTTCATCCGTTTCGCGTCCGCTTTGGTGAGGCCCCCCGGAAGCCCTGCGGATGTGCCATCCGCTCTCATCTGCTTCCATCCGCTAGGCTTCTGTTCCGCATCCACTTTCCATCCGCTCTGCGTCCTCTCCCCATCTGTTCCTTTCCTTGTTATCCGCTCTGGTTATGCAAATTTTTGCCCCTTTTGAGAGCGGATAACAACGGATGGAACATTTTTCTCGTCCGCTGTTTCCTTTTTACAAACGTTTTGCATCCGTTGGGCAGTGTGACAGGGCCTTAAGTTCATCAAACCATACTTTAAATCTTGGCATAATCTTACAGCGAAGACATCATTGCTTCCTCTCTGCTATATAAATTGTGGTTGGAAAGAGATTGTACTTCATGCACAATATGATTTGCAGTTTAACATTCCTCTTCTGATCATGTGCAAAAGCTTCCAAAAACTGAAGAAGTATTTTTAACAATTTGGAAGATAAACATGACTTACAAAGAGTCCAATTCACTGAGTGGTTTGTCATTTGCTAGATTCCCCCCCCCACCACCTTCTAAAGAAATGGACATGGAATCTCTCCCTTGCTATGAAAAAACAGTGCAATCTACTCAGAGAGCTCCAGACACACAAACTCAGAAATGCCTGTAAATAAATAAGAGACGTGGATTACAGTCATTATTTTATGTGTGAGATCAGCCTAATGGGTCTCTCTTGGAGACAGAGAGAGAGAGAGAAAACCATTTGCTATAAATACAAATAATAATAACAACTCATTTCATATGTACAACACTTCTGAAGATGTGAGAATCATTCATAATGAATAATTTTTCTGGGCAATTGGAATTTCCTTTCCTGTCTAGTACAAATGGTTTAAAAGAAGATCACATTTCCCTAAGATGAATTCATTCTTTTTTCACATTCAGAATAAAGAGGAGAATTTCCATACATTTGCTTTTGTCAATGTTTATTTTCATTGACCCAGAAATAAGAATGTGGGGACTTGTAATGCTTATGCATCATGACCCTGTAATTTACCTCTCATGTGGATTTTAATAGGAGCTAAGAAAAAAGCCAAAAAAGGCAACATTTTTCCTGTTTTCATTTCTCTTTTTTATCCCATGCCTGTTTTTTTTTTTTACTCATCCAGATGTCTTTTTATAACCCATAAAAGCAATCACTATTTGTATCTCATTCAATGTATGAAAAGAAATCACCACTTTTACTTGCTACTGCTGGCCCAGTACTAACTAAATTAAACATAATGAAACATTGTGATTTTCTGATAACATTTTTCCATGGCAAAGGAAAAGCATGTGCAAGTATTCCTGAACTACAAATATGCAGTTTCCCACATGCTGGAAACTTAGTTACTGTAGTTCTATTTGGCAGCCTCTGTTTAATCCTTGATATAAATTTCAAGAAAGAATGATTCTAAATCTTACAACAAGTTACAGCAGGTTATCAACCAGGTTGATCTTTTCAAAAGTCCAAGAGAAGGATGTAATCAAAAGGAAGCATTTGTTTCTTGATACTAGCCTGATTTTAGTGTCTAAAGTCAAACCATTAAAGCTTTTTGCCTACTTTTAATAGGTGAGATTCAATCAACTGCAGAAACTGATATTTGCTTGCTGAGGTGTTTAACTCCAGTGAAAAGTATTTGTTATTTTGGTAAGGTTTGTGTGGCTCATTTCAAAGGAGTCAATTTATAATGCTAGTGAGCATCCATGGGATGATTTGATTTGAGGAAACTTTGATTAAATCATGCCCTTTGCAACAAATTGATGAATGAAAATGGAGACTTGCTTTAAAAGAACAAATTGAATCAAGAGCTTCCAAAATATTTGGAGGTATAATGGAAATTCTGGTACAATATGCATTGTTGAAGCTTCAGATCCATGGATGGAGAACACCTGGGGAAAGGGACTCTGATCTGGCCAGTTGATTTTCCTCACCCCACTGAACAAAATCACAGCGATTTAAAGAAAAAAGAAAAAAAAAAGAACAGAATAAATAATACGTTTCCATGGTGAACTTGATTTTGGGGTGTGTGTTGTTTAGGTGTGTTAGGAAATTGTTTAGGTTTTCTTTTCCATGGGGCCAAATCACAAATGTGTCATCGATGTATCTTAGCCATAGTTTGGGTTTGTGGGTGGCATTAGCCAGGGCTCTGGATTC
>BLBF01000020.1:24395274-24405664 GCA_015471245.1 Laticauda colubrina | reverse complement strand
AAGCTGGAACACACCTCCTCACTAGTCCAACACATGAAAACCACAGGCCACAACATCAACTTCAATGGCACTAAAACCCTGGCCACTATAGAAAACCCCAACCACAGAATCATCAGAGAAGCCATAGAGATTGAAAAAAGACCTGACAGCATGAATAGAAGAGATGATTCCACCAGACTGTCAATCATTTGGAAGCCTGCACTCTCAAATAGAAAGATCTCCATGCCACAAGCCAGGCAAACACCTGGGCAAAAACAGACTCCCTCTGATAGCTCCAACCTCACCCCCCCACCAGGCACCCAGGTGAAACCCAGCTTGCTAATGAAGAGCAGCCGTCCCTTTACATGGAGCCAAGCTGCACTAAAAACCTCCAACACAAGAACAGACTGTTGCCAGCCAATCAAAGCCACAAAACAGACAGAAGAAACCAGGAACACCAGTCAATCAAACTCCAAGTCCAATGAAATAGGTCCAGGCTCCCAGCCAATCAGAATGAACCAGCCTCAAATTTAAAAACCAGGAGCTGTAAGGCCCACATCCATACAGAAGCCTGATGATGGCAGATGAGATTCTGCTGAAACGTTGCTACAACTTTAACAGAACTACAATGACGTGGGATAATACCCGAAGGAAGCTGAACAGCACATATATATATATATATATATATATATATATATATATATACATACATACACATATATATATATATAAATATGTTTTTAGTAAAGAAATAGTAAAGAAGCCCTTTACTATTGGGGAAGAATTGATTTTGCCAGTCCTTGAAAAAGTGTTTCTGTGTGAAACTGGTCCCTGGTACAAAAAAGGTTGGGGACCATTGCCCTACACTATTCTGAACAAATGGCTGTCCAACCCCTTCATGTGTGCCACCTTTTGCTTCTCATATGCAGCTTGGCAAGACTGTTCCATCTGAATATATTATTTCAACATTGTCAAACATTACTATCAACTTCAAAACAGATATAGGCTGATGCAGCCAACTTTTTTTTCCCTCAGATTGTCACACAAAATGGCAGGAGGAAAGAGAGTTGGAATGTCAGCCCAGAAAATAGCAACAAATCGTCCCACGGGAACCAAGGTAATATCAACAGGTACTGGCCATAGATTGGAAGGAGTGACCAGGGAGATGTCAGAGTACCTTATTGGACAATGTGACCTGTGACAAGAAGGGAGGGGAGCATCTATTCTTTAATTTTACCAAAACCAGGAGAAATTGTTAGAATTGGTTTTGCTTTCATGTATGCCAAAATGATGTACTCAATGAAACAGTTCTTTGAGAAACTTAATTGTCTCAGAATGCTGACTTGGTTGGGTTCATTAGTCAGAACTATGACAATTATTTCTCTATGTGCTATATTGGCCATTCTGCCGAAGTGAGAATAGAATACTTAGAATATATGGCATCTATCTGCATCTCTGTAATAAAGTTACTAAGAGAATAAGTAATCTCAGAAGGACATTGTTTCAAATCACTAGAATTGAGGATGGCCACCAAGTCACAAATTTGGTTGGTTATGTTACACTAAGACTTGTAATTAGTCACCTTTTGAAGTCATACACATAAGGAGCAATGCTTGTCAAATGTAGGGAGGCTATGTCTAGTATGAAAGTCAAAAAAATCAGTAGTCAAAGGACAGATGGTGGACTCATGTTACCTTTATTATACCTCATAGGCAGAAACTCTAGGAAAAACATCTTTCCCAGAAGTTATCCAAAGCTGATCTCAGGATTTGTCACACTGGCTTTTGGTAATATCAAAAGATTGGAGAACCTTCACATTCTGGAGTTCCCTAAGGCTGGAATGTAGAGATTGTAAATAAGCAGTTGTACCTTGTAGTGGCTCTGATTCTTGGAAGTTCAAGGCATGGAAAATATAGGTTAAAAAATTGAAATAAAAAAATTGGAACAAAGGCCAGATAACTTATTATCCTGCAGTGAGAAGCTGAACTGACTTTGGTTATGCAACCCAACAAGACAGACACAGACTTCATAGAGTAATTAGGACTGCAGAAAAAAAAATACTGACTTCCATCAAAGACCTTTATACTGGCCGTGTCAAAAAGAGGGCTGCACGAGTCAAAAAGAGGGCTCCTCACATCCTGGACATAAACTGTTTCAACAGCTGATGTGGTTGCAATTAGGAAGGCCACTCTATATGTCAGGAATTTAAGACTAGTGGATCTTAAAGGTTCGAATGGGCCAGTTGTAAGTGTGGTTAACACCTTGTTGAGATCCCAGGGATAGTGGTGAATTACAGGAGATCATAAGTTTGTGGCACCCTTAAGAAAGCTGTGGACATGTGGAGGGTGTGCTATGGAACGGAGGTCACCCCAGGTTATCACTAAGGCTAAAGCCACCACCTGTCTATGTAAAGTATTTGGAGATAGGCCCCTGGTCAACCCCTCCTGTAAAAAGTCCAATAATTGTCCTATTGATGGGGCAGTTGAGTTGATTTTAGAACCCTGGCACTAGCAACAGAAGGCAGAACATGTGGCCTTGTATATACGATTTGTTGAGCACCATCTGGATGCTTGAATGGTGGCAATAACATCTTCTGAAATCTGTTGGGCCCTTAAATGGCTCAGCTCAACCTCCATATGGCTAGACTGAGCCATTGTGGGTTCAGGTGAAGTATCGGCCCTTGGGAGAGGGAAACCTTTGACAGTGGAATTTTCCAAGGTTGTTCTCTTGATAGGTTCTGCAAATCTGCGAACCATGTTCGCCTAGGCCAGTAAGGGGTAACCAATATCAATTCCACTCGTTCCTCCAATAACTTCTGGATCAACCTGGATATTATCAGGAGTGGAGGAAACACATATAAAAGCCTGGGAGGCCACTGACATCTCAGGGCATTGACGGCCTCCGCCCCCTGAGTCGGGTACCTTGAAATATAGCGGGGCAATTGGGTGTTGAGAGGAGAGGCAAATAGATCGATCACTAGTTGCCCAAACCTCCGCACTGCTTCCTGAAAGACAGCCGGGTGTATACGCCACTCTGCCTGATCTATCGTGGTCCTGCTGAGCCAGTCCGCTTATGCATTGAAGGCCCCTGCTTTGTGTTCTGCCTTGAGGGAAAGCAGATTGGCCCTGGCCCACTTGAACAACTTGGCCATCTCCAGCTCATAAATTTGGAATGGGTAGCCCCGTCTGTTTACGTGGGCCTTGGTTGTCATAATGTCTGTCAAGACCAGAACGTGGCGTGATTGGAAAAGGGGCAGAAAGCTGCATAATGCCAGGTGAACTGCTCACAGATCCAACAGGTTGATGCTTTGTGATTGTTCAGAAATAGTCCAAATTCCCTGTGCAGTGTGGGATTCAAAATGAGCTCCCTGTACTACCAGGCTGGCATTGGTTGTGATCGTTGCCCTGCAAGGTTCCTTGTTTATCATTTTTTCCGGCCACCAGAGGAGCAATCGGAGGACATTGTGCGGTACCTTTATCTGGACATTGGAAGTGGCTCTTTTGGATTGCTGGAAGGGTAGCAGGAACCATTGCAGCTCTCTAGAATGGAATCGAGCCCAAGGCACAATGGAAATACAAGCAATCAGTTTCCCTAACAGTTGAGACAACAATGCCAGGGAAACCCTCTTTAATGCTCTCTTTGGCCAAAGTTTGGATACTGTTTAATCTGTTCTGAGAGAGAAAGACTGCTCTCAATGGTATCTATTACTGCCCCTAAGTGAACTAACCTAGTTGAAGGGATCAAATGGCTTTTATCCCAATTTTTGGAAAAACCATGACCCTGAAGGGTCTCCAGAGTAATCTTGTTGACCAATTTTGCTTGATGTCTGGAAGATGACAAAATTAAAATAGCATCCAGACACCATTGTAAATGAACAGATTTGATCCTGAGTAAGGCAGCCAAAGCCACAAGGACCTTGGTAAAAGTCCAAGGGGCCATAGGCAAACCGAATGACAGGGCGATATATTCATAGTGCTGATCACAATAGCAGAATCTTAGATATCTGTAGTGAGCAGGTCTAATTGATATATGTAGATAAGCCTCTGTGAGATCTATAGAGGTCATGACATTGTTCTCTCTGATGCTGAGCAGAATGGGCTGGAGAGTAGTCATCTTGAATTTTTGATAAATCAATGACTTGTTCAGCTGCTTGAGGTCCAGAATTGCCCTCCAATCCCCTGAACTCTTTGGAACCACAAACAATAGAGAGTAACAAACTTGACCCTGCTGTTCAGATGGGACCTCTCTAATGGCGTGAATATGCAGGAGATGATTGATAGCCTCCTGTCTCAAAGCCCTCTTAATGGGGTCTGTGGACCTAGGGCTCCTGATGAAAAAGCTCAGGGGGGAAGATTGAAACTCTAGCACCAAACCAAATCTTATGGTGTCCCTGACCCATGCATAAGAGGTGGAACTGTGCCACTGATCAGCAAACAGTTTCAGTTGCCCACCAATCGGAGCAGCTGCCCAGGGCTCACTTGGGGCAATGAAAAAATCGGCCTCCAGTGCCTCTGGGGTTTCTTCTATTTTGGCCTCCCTGCTGACCGCTATCCGAGGGTTCTGACCTATCCTGTCTAAAACTGGGCCTGTAGCCTGATGTTCTCTGAGATCTGGGACCGTAGGGGCCCTGATAGTATGGTCGAAAGGAACCCCTTTAAAATGACTGGGGCATTGTGTTTCAGATCTCAAAAAAAAAAGGGGGAAGTACTTTTTTCTTGTTTCTGTTCTCTATAAGGAGGGGCTTCAAGACGCTGCAAAAAAATTTATCCGCCGATATTGGGGCTGATGCCAATTTGCATTTATGCTTGATATCCGCCTGCCAATGTCTGAGCCATAGCAGTCTCCATGCTGTTATGTGAGATGCTATGGCCCTAGACAAGAATTTGACTGCATTAAATGTGGCATCAGCAGAGAATTCTGCGGCTGCAATAATTTTAGCTATGTCCTGGTGGGCTCTGACATTTGATGCTGGTAATATATCCCTCAAGTGGAAGAGCCATCAGTGGGAGGCCTGTGTAAAAAAGGATGCCGCTGTAGCTCCCTAATGGCCCAGGTGTCAGAAACGTGTGCCCTACGGAGTGCTTACTCTGTTCTCTTTTCTTCCGGTCTCAGGACTTCCTCGGCCTCGTTGGGAAAGTCGAAGAAGAGGCCACTGCCACAATGGGCTCATTAACCTCCAGTGTTTTGAGAAAATTTGCAAATTCTGATGTCAAATTAAAATATCGCTTATCGTACCCTGTTGGGGCTGGGTATGATGCTGCTGATTGACTTTATAATAATTGCCCATTGACTTTGTAATAATTCAGCAAACTTATGAGGGACAGGATTAGTTTCTGCCTCATAAGCCGGCTGTGAGAATATTAGTTCCTTGGATTCATCCTGAGACCCTGTTGGCAATGGATGAGGCTCTGATGTGCCTAGTTTAGCAGTGTTCTTTGCCTTGAATAGTAAAGATTTAAAGAGGTGTGGGCGAAAAAGGCCAGAAAAAGAAGGTTGGTCTGGAATGAGGCCTTTGTCATCTGACATTCCCCGTTCTAGTGGGTCATCCTCTGACAGCCCTAAGTCCATCTGATGGATTGACCCTCCCCTTCCATGGAAACCTCCTGATCCTCAAAATCCACTTCCTCCTGAAGGCCCTGGGCTGATAAGTTAGGAATATTGGGGTATACCTGAGATTGAAGTTGTTGGGTACACTCAAAGGATTGATCGGCCAGGGATCCCGCATCCGAAGCGGTCGAGAATTGTCTGGTCCGGATGGATTGCTGAAGTCCAGTTGCAATGCCCCTTTGAATCGCCATCTCCATGCATTGCCTCATTTCAATGGGGATAGTCTCAGGTAATCCCTCTTCCTATCTTAGGCCAGCGGCCGTAGGTGTGAAGGTTGCCTCTGGAATTGGCCGGGCAGTGCTCAATGGGAGAGATATGAATATGGGGGGTTGTCCAGAAACAGCCTGTCTGGGCTGGGTATATAAGCCCAAGGGCCCCATCAATGGATCTGAGTTCGGATCAGATTGCTCTGTCATAGCCATCTTGTCTGCCTCCCTGGCTCATTTTTGCAATTACCTTTCTAAAGCTAGGTGCCGTCTATGGGCATCCTTATCTGCTGCCTTAGAGACCTTTTTGGGGTCCACTGGCTTGTCTCTGGACTTACTGGGTCTGGAGCAGAAAGTGCTGTCACATTCCATTGTGTATGATGGATTGCCTGCCTCTGAATTTAAATTTGATTGTTTTTTTTAAAAAAATATTATGATTATTATTGTTATTGTGGTTGATATTTGAATATCTATAGGTAGAGCAGTCTACAAGGTGAACAGTATCTAAAGATCCCCAGCAAGAGAAACCCCCAAGTGCTTCAAGTGAGAGAAAAAACTCCAGATCTCTGGTCCCCAGCAAGGGAAACCAGCTATTACAGGCTCTGATATGCCTCCTTGCCTGTCAGAAATAAATGTTCCACAATATAAATATCACCCGCCCTTTCTGTCTGAATAAAAGATCCAAAGGCAAATGCAAAAAAATGCCTTATTAATGAGCAGCCGGTTAGTGTAACGTTAGCCAGAGGAATAGTTAAATCCAGGGAAGGTACAATGGAAAGTTAATATCTCGGTCCCCAGCAAGGGAAACTAGCGAGAAAAAGGAGGCTGTGGCAATTATTTTCTCGGTCCCCAGTAAGGGAAAATGGTGAGAAAAAGGAAGCTGTGGCAATTAGGTGCAAAATTGAGGCAGCCGTTGAAAAGGGTGGGAAGCGGAATCACCGGAGCTAATCCCAAACCGTCTGACGAGCCGTTGCTGCTGCTGTTCTAACTCGCAATCTGAAGGCTGCTGACAGAAGAAACAGCAAGGCAAAGAACACCATGGCTGGGAGAGGTCCGTTCCAATCGCAGGCAGATGATCGGAAGGCTAGATAAGTCAGTTTGCTGAGGTGGTAGCCTCAAGCTGCCTGCGGAGTGACAGGCTCCGCTATCTAAGAGGAAAAACCAATTTTATTCTAATTGATATTCTTGTTTACTGAAAACAATCTAAGGGAAAGCCTAATTAGATGGGGAAGGGTTTTAAAGAGCAAACCTGAGTTAGACAAGAGCCGTTCCAGTCAAGGAGTACACAACCTCTTACCACGAAGGCTGAGCTAAAACCGGGGGACACTGAGGAGGTGCTTTGTGGAGGAGGAGGAGTGTCCCGGAGTTTTAAGCCCAGCCTTTCCAGAAGAGACTGAAGCACCTCCCACTTCTGGATGCACTGAACAGCTCATGGGAGAAAGGAACATAATGGCAAATGTTGCTCCAAGCTCAGAGGTTTCTACAGCCATAATAGTATTCTTGATGACACTACAGAAATGTTTCTCTATACTCTTGCTTTCAATGCCCAACTTACTTCTTTGAGAAAATCTAGCTGTTGTCAATGGCTATTTCCACTCTGGTATTATCTGAAACATACACAACTATCTAAACATTTACAGCTGTATTCAAAAGCATGCTTTGATTTTTACATATCAGAAGCCCCAGATTTTATCACGATATCAGCTAGCTTTTATAATTGTATAAATGAAGGGCTGTATGATTCCTCTAGACACTGCCTATTGTAAGGCCGTGTCACACTGCCCAACGGATGCAAAGAGGACACAACGGAAGAGAAAAATGTTACATCCGTTGTATCTGCGCTAAAAAGGGGCGAAAATTTGCATAATTGGAGCGGATGAAACGGACATGGGGAGGACGCAGGGAGGATGCAAAGCGGATGCAGAACGGAAGCCCAGCGGATGCAGAACAGATGGCGCGTTCGCAGGGCTTCCGGGGGGTCTCAGAAAAGCGGACGCAGAATGGAAAAAACGGATGCAGAACGGAAGCCTAGCAGATGCACAGCGGAAGCGGAACGGATGCCGCGTGTTAATTGCGTATGCAGGGGGGATGCATTGTGCAAGTCCCCCGGATATAAAGGGAAGCAGCTCGGAAGCAGGTCACCATTCAGAGGAAAGACCTGCTGCTGGACACTTTGAGTTCCTTGCCTGCCCTGCCTGCATACCTGCCTCCAAGCCTGCCTCCAAGCCTGCCTCCCAGCCTGCCTCCCAGCCTGCCTCCCAGCCTCCTGGGCAGCCTTCCTGCCAGCCTGCCTTCCAGCCTCCCTTCCAGGCTTGCTGGCAGCCTGACTTCCAGCCTCCCTGCCAGCCTCCCTGCTAGCCTGCCTTCCAGCCTCCCTGCCAGCCTTGCTGCCAGCCTGCCTTCCAGCCTCCCTGCCAGCCAGTCTGTCTGCCAGCTTTGGTGGCTGCCTTCCTGCCAGGCTTCATGCCAGGCTTCCTGCCAGCCTTCCTGCCAGCCTTGGTGCCTGCCAGCCTTCCTGAAAGCCTTCCTGCCAGCCAGCAACCCCATAACCATGGGCAAGAAGCGAAAGTCTCAGCAACCTGCCGCCATCCCTGGCAAGAGGGCCAGGGCCACCCTCCCGCCCCATGTCCGTGACTCTGCTTCTGCTGGGGCTTCTGCTGCTTGGGCTCGCTCTTCTCTTGCTGGAGCTTCTGCTGTGGCTGCTCCTGGCAGTGGTGCTTCTGCTGCGCACTCTGCTTCTGCTGCTCCTGGTCCTGCTGGTCCTGCTCGTTCTGCTCGTGCTCCTGGTCTTGCTGGTCCTGCTGCTGGTGCTTACTCTGCTGCTGCTGATCCTGATCCTGATGATGATGATTCTGATTCTGATCCTGCTTGTGATTCTGCTGCTGCTGCTGATGATGCTGATGCTGATTATGATCCTGCTGGTGATGTTTCTGATGATGATGATTCTGCTGCTGCTGCTGCTGTTGGTGTGGAGGAGGAGCCCCTACAACCTCGAAGTCCCTCTGATGAGGGCCCATATGGCCCTGCCAGAGGGAGGAAGAGTCATTCGCGTCAACGGGAGAGGCGGCAGTACTTTATTGAGGAGGTGAATGAGGATGAGGTGCTGGAGTGGCTGAGAGAGAAGGACTATCTGTGGCGGAAGGGACACTGGCTGTACAGGGACACCAAGCGGAAGCAGGCTGCTTGGAGAGAGAGGGCGGAGAGTCTGGGCTACACTTCGGAGGTGCTACTCGGCTGGTGGAAACATATGCACACCTGGTATGGGAAGCTGCACCTCAAAAAATCTGGCCAGGCTGCGGTCAAGCTGACGGACAGAAAGAACTACGTCATGGCCAGGTGCAGCTTCCTAGAGGGTGAGATCCGCCACCGAGCAGCACCAGGAGCCCATCTGTCTACCCTCACTCTCAGGCAGCCTGCTGCGACCCAGTCGTCTTCCAGCCGAGAGTCAGTCCCTGTATCCAGGCAGGTTTCGGGGGAGCGTGCCACGGCGGAGAACCCCCAGGCAGGTGTTGAAAGCTTGGTGGAGAACGATGAGGACTCCCTGGTGCAGTGGGAGAAAGGAAACATCGAGTCCACCGCTGCCGAAGTCCCATCCACCCACACCGCCGCCTCCACAGGAAGGCAGAGAGCCAGACCGCAGGAGGGGGAGAGCCACAAGGTCCTGGTGGAGATCAGGGACACCATCCGCACCAGCATAGGTCTCCTCTCTCAGCTGGTCCCCATCGAATCCTCCTCCTCCAACCTCAAGCCCTTCCTCAATTATTTGAACCAGACCCTCAAAGAGATGCCAGATCCCCAGTACCAGCTGGTGAAGGAGAGGATCTCCATGCTGATTAACAACCCTCCAGATCCAGAGGCACCTGCTACAACCCAGTCCAGGTCTGCTCCTCCACCCCAGGTGATGTCCCTCCCATACCAAGGCTTCCAAAAGCCCCTCACCTACCAGGACTACAGCTACCCGGAGGTCCAGCAGCACTGGCAGCAACCCTTTCCAGGCCAGGCACAGAGTCATTGGGCGGCACCGTTGCCAGCTGTTCCACTGATGCTACTGATGCCACCCACGCCAATGATGCCACCAACGACAACGATGCCACCGATGCCACAGATGCCACCCACGCCACTCCTCACCTCGCTGCACAGCAGGCAGTCACACTACACTACTCCTTCCTCCATCCCACAGCCAAGCCCGGCCTCAGTACATCTGTCCTCAGTACTGGGGCTGACACCCCATGGCATGGAGGAAGGACCTCTCAGCATCGCACGGATGAGCCAGCTGTCCAACACCTTCCTGAACACACCGTCCCCTGTTGTCCTCTCGGGACCAGGCACTCCATCAGCACCTCAGACCAGCACTGCAGCAGCACCCACCTCCAGAGCACCTGCACCCTAAAAATTAGACTGGGCACACACCTCCGAGTGACCAAGAGGAGTACCAGAGACTGGCTGCCTGGATATTTCTGAACTTCATTTGGACACTTGACTTGGTTCATGTTTACTTTACAGGTTGTTATTAATAAAGTTTATCTTTGTTTCACATGCTTGCTTCATTATTTTTTTTCTATAAAGTCTGGGTGGAAACTTTTAGAAATGGTTTAGCC
>BLBF01000020.1:24365972-24395174 GCA_015471245.1 Laticauda colubrina | reverse complement strand
GTGGGATGGGCAGGGATACCTTTGGGATGGGTTAAGATAGCTGTGGGATGGGAAGGGATATCTGTGGGATGGGTTAAGGTAGCTGTGGGATAGATAAATCTCCAGTGGAAGCACCAGTCTTTCAGAAGGTTGTGCTGCTTCTTCGCCTCACGTGAGCCTCTGTTGGGCCCTTGCACATCCTCAGTGTCAATCAGGTTTCGCCCTTGCCTCCATTCCCCAGGCTCCATGTCCCCATTGCCTTGCTGGAGGTCCACGAGCCTGTTCTGCAAGACTGGGTAGCGGGTGCGCATGAGATTGTGCAGGATTCAGCAAACTTCCATGATCCTCCTCATGCTCTGTGGGCGATGCTGCATGGTGTTGAGAAGTACCTGGAACCTGTCGGCCAGGATGCCAAAGGCGTTCTCCACCACCCGCCTTGCCCTGGACAGCCTGTAGTTGAAGATCCTCTCTTCACGGTTGAGGTATTTGGAGGTGTAGGGCTTTTTGAGGTAGATTGAGAGGGAGAAGGCATCATCCCCCACGATGAAGTAGGGCACATCTTGCATGTCGTTGGGCAGGGGGTCTGGATCTGGGAAGCCCACCATGAGGTTGCTTTCCAGCCCCTCCTTGAGGTGACTGTCGTTGTATACCCGGGCATCGGAAGATGAGCCGTTGCCTGAAACATCGATGTACATGAACGTGTAGCCAGCATCGACCATGGTGAAAAGGATGATGCTGAAGAAGCCCTTGTAATTGAAATAAGTGGACCCTGAGTTGGCTGGAACCTTGCAGGCCACGTGCTTGCCATTGATGGCTCCAATGGTGTGGGGGAAGTTCCACTTCTGATACCACTGCTCTACAACTTTCTTCCAGCCTTCTTCAGTGGAGGGTCACTGGAGGAGCTCCTCCTTGTATTCTTCGAGGATGGCTCGCACCACTTCTCTGACAACAAAGCTGATGGTGCTGGGTGGCACCCTCCAGCCGTACTGCATGCTCCTGTAGGTGGTCCCTGAGGCCAGGTGGCGCAGAGTGAGTGCCACCCTGAGCCCAGGTTCCAGGCTGGGCAGGAAGTTGGTTTTTGTCTTGCTCAACCTGGGTGTCAGGCGCTGCAGAAGTTCATCAAACATGGCTGGAGGCATGTTCATGAAGTTCTGGAACGCACGAGTGTCTTCGCTCCTGAGCTCCACCATTAGCTTGTCGTAAAGTTGGTACTGTGCTCTTCTGGTGAACCATCTTTGGACCCAGACTTTTTTTGGGTGCCTCCTTTTCTTGCCGTAGTAGAGTTCACAGAGACTGTTGAGGTTTTCGCAGTGATGCAGAAGGATGTTGGCTGCCAAAAGGATTTTGTCGCAATCCATAGTGGAGATGACTGGATGCTGTGGAAGAGGAAGAGTCAGATGAAGGCTGCAGAGGTCTTCTCTGGTGGGCTGCTGGGCTGAAAGTGAGATGCAGACGAGTTGCTCTCCCTTTTTATAGGCAGTATATGTGTCCCTTTGCATCCTCTAGGCATCCTCTAGGCATCCTCTAGGCATCCTCTAGGCATCCTCTATGCATCCTTAATATCCGAGATAGGTCCCCTCTGCGAACATTTTTTCCGTTTTAAACGCTTTGTTTCTGTGCTGCATCCGTTCTGCATCCGTTCTGTGTCTATTCCGCTTCCTCCCTGCGTCCGAGCGGATGCGAGTTGCGCGGATGCGCAGCGGATGCCTAGCGGATATAGCGGATGCGTAAGGGATGCAGAACGGATGTGTCGCGGATGCGTAGCGGATGCAGAACGGAGGAAATGATACATTTTCCAAGCAAAAGTTTTAGGCAGCCCAAAACATTTGGAGCGGATGAAACGTCAATAAACGGATGCTGGACGGATAGAGAGGAAGCAAAACGGAGGCAGTGAGTACATCGCGTTTTAGAACGGATGGCAAGGTTTTTTGTCCGTTTTGCTTCCTCTTTGCATCCGTTTTTGCAGTGTGACATGGCCTGTAAATCCATTTTTCTCAGTTAACTTGTGGTCCAACTGCATGGAGTGAGACAATTTGGAGAATGATTTCTGGCTCTATTAGATTGCTCTGAATTACTGCTGTCCTGTAATGGCTTCAAAACAAGCACTGTATTTTGAAGTAAAATAGAGAATTAAGAATTAAGAACCTTGGAAATAATGTTATTGTAAGTATAAGCAGGGGTGCAATTCAAGTGATGTAACAACTGGTTTAGTGAGCATGTGCTTTGCGCGCACGCAGAGGGTTTGCTACTGAGCTTTTCCAACAATCTCCCTGTATTGAAAGGTTGACATGTGGCAATATGCTGTGCTCTGTGAGTCACCTGAGCTTGAAAACCAGAATATAAAGCATAGACTAGAGCCAGAGTGGGCAGGTGGGCCCAACAGCTGATTGTCAGAGCAAATTGTTGACCCTCACAGTTGACCCTCAGAGTTACTGGTTCACCCGAACTGAGCTAAACCAGTAGAATCCCACCCCTGACTACAAGATAGGTCTATGATTGCTCATTATCATCTATAATGCTTCAGAAGACCACTGAAGATCAGACCTTGGCCTATGGCATAGTATCTGTTTCCATAAAAAGATAGATAAGTGTCTCTTTAGTAAAAGAGAATTGTCTGAATTGGAATCACACATACACAAAAAATGGATGATGTGGTTTCCTTAGCAACTGTGCCTTCACAAACAATATACAGGGGATACAATGACAAAATAATTCAGTTACACATTTTATTTCAGCTGATATCCAGTTAGGATATTGATTCTTGAATCTTGAATGTGACTCAGGATGATATTAGTTTAACTCATTAATCATTGTTGTTAGGCTGCCCTTTTGCATGACAGTCTTGCAGAACCTTGAATCTTCTTACATGTTCAAATTTATGTAACATGGAAAAATCTTTATCTGAAAAGAGAAGCACTTTTTGTTAATACTCCTTTGTGTGCACAAATAGACTCAATTCATATACTAATCAGAGGAGATCCATAAAAGGAAATGAGGAAGAAATATGTATACTTAGCCTTTTCAGACTTGGAAGTGTGTGATATGCCTATATGCACAGGATATTTACACCAGAAAACAGCAAGCTGTATTTTTTCTAAAGGATTTCAGCCTGCATGATAGAGTAGAATAATAGAATTATTCTATTCTATTCTATTCTATTCTATTCTATTCTATTCTATTCTATTCTATTCTATTCTATTCTATTCTATTCTATTCTATTCTGTTCTATTCTATTTTTCATCATCTTCCTTCCTTTCTTCCTTCCTTCCTCTCTCTTTCTCTTTCTCCTTCTTCTTCTCTCTCTCTATGTGAGGAAGAGAGAGAGAGATAGGGAGAGAGAGAGAGAGAGAGAGAGAGAGAGAGAGAGAGATGCCAGTATATATAAAAAGTATGATAAATAAGAAATCTTGGTCTAATCCAAATGAAGGGGTTCATTTTATTTTGAAGCATTCTCTAGCTTTTTCTTCTATATATTTATCTCTGAATGGATGGCAGGTTCAGACCTGCACTCAGAAGGGACCAGTAATATTGTTTTAAGGTTATTGATTCTAAAGATGGCAAGGGAGAAATTCAGGGTCATTATGCCTCAGGCATCTGAAGTGAGAAAATCTGTGACAAGGAAATAGGCTTCTGGGAAGATATGAAAGGGCTTTGGGATTGAAGGAGAGAAACGTTGCTCTGGTTACATATGCACTAGAGAGTTTGCAGCATTATAGTTCAATGAGCTCAAACTATGAACCTGAAACCCAGCATTATCTTTAATAGCTTGAAGAAATGAAAATATTCCAGCCCAGGAGCCAAATCAACATTCCATAAAGGCAACTATGGACTAATTCCAGATGTTTAATTCCAGATTGCTTTGCCTCAATGCAATCCATAAAACAATATCACCTTTTCTGCATTTAGGAGTAAAGCACTGCATTGGGACTTCCAAGCTTTCACTTGACATCATTAATGTGGTTTAAACTATAGCCTATCTTCTAAGTGCATGTTTTCTGTGTTGTCTTTTTTTTTTTTTTAGAAAAGAAAATAAGAAAAAGAAAAACAAGAGCTGAAAAATTAAGTGGTTCTTTTCTACTTTTAAAAACCAAACATTGCCAAAAAAGTGTTTATGGGGATATGATCGTTCACTTCATACAATTATTTTAAATATTAACCATACAATTAATTAATACGTAAAATGCTATGTTAATATACCAACATTATTAATATATTTCTTGCTTTATTTTCACCTTGGAAAGGACCTAGGGTTTGGGTCATGTAGAACTAGGAGTTTGAAACTACCCAATCAAAGCTTCATATATGTGAAAAACTATTTTTAAAGATGATTAAGGCATCCTAAGAATTTTCTTTCCTGAATTAATCTTAAATCAGATGATTCTGAAAGTTGGAATTTATCTATATGCCCACAAGGAACTTCTTGCATCTCTATTAGTTTTGATTTCAAATTATCAGAGAAATTTCGGGAGGAAGATTCCTCTGTAGCCATAAGCTTGAATATAGAGAGAGTTGCTATTTCAATGAGACAAAGACAAACACTCTATTCACACTCCTGCAAATTGTAAAGCATCTTTTTCCACTGAAACACAAACAATGAACAACCTTATTAATAATATAGTGATAATCAGGGGACTTGTAACCCAATAAATCAAATCCTTTGCTCAGTGTCCAGGTAATCCAGGTAATCCAATGAATCCAGGTAATCCAATGAAGAGAAGCCCATCACTTCTCTGGATAACTGATTCCATGTTGAAGTGGAATCAACTCAACTTACACATTAAATTTAAACATGAAAAAAAAATATTAATCCAGACTTGACAGCTTCAATTAGGCCATTTTTGAATGGGCTTTACTTATAAATATGTTTTCAAGATCATTTTAATAGTTATCATAGATAGAGGCAGCCATTCACCTCTGGGAGGAGATGATCGTAACCAGTGCTTACCTAACTAAATTCTGAAGATGATCTGAAACCACTGGCAGATTAATTCAAGTGCATATATCTTAGACCCTAGTGTTCCGTTAGGACAATAAGCTACGTGAGACCGGTATCTCAACAACAATTATTTATTAAACAGTACAGTGACTTGTAGCGGAACTTTTGCCAAAGCTGCGGCAGCTCTTCTTATAGCTGCTTGCGGCTTGTGGCCAATGACAGTTCTTTAGAATTCCCACCATCCGGTGGGCCAATCAGATTGGTGTGTAATTGCCCAATCCAAGAACGGCCTTTTCGGCCAATCAGTTTTAGCTATTTGGAGTTTTCCAATTTCCACACACAACACCCCTCCCCCCTTGGTTTCATCCAATGTGCGTAACGCCACACAGGTAGGTGGGGCTTTTGCGGGTCCTACTTGACCTGCACATCTCAGTCTCATTGTGGTCTTCCATAGGTTTGGACAGGATCGCCTTTTCTCTGCGTCTTCTCCATGGAACCTCCTGGAAGGGTGAGTCAGCCTTGCCGCTCTCACCTGGGTTTCTCGGGCTGGTTAAGGTGGCTCTGCCACTCCCTCCTGGTTTGTCCGGGTTGGTCAAGCCGGCCTGGTTGTCTCCTTCCAGGACGGCCTCGCCTGCTACCAGTTCTCTTCTCTGAAGGTCGTCTATGGGTAAGTGCTTTCTTTGTTTTATCAGAGTTTCTAATTCAGGTTTGTGTTGTGTTTTTTGTCGTGTTATTGATGGTTCATCTCTCCCTTTTTTATTATTTTGTGTTTCCCCCCCCCTCGGTTGTTTTTGGAGTGTTTATTGGTGTTGCCGGCAGTGCTGTTGTGTTTCGTTCCAATGTCCTAGAGCGAAGCTGGTCAATGTGCCGCTTCCATGTTCTGCCGTCATCTAGTGTGAGTCGATATGATCGGGGCCCTGTCATTTGAGTAACTGTGGCTGGAAGCCATAATGGGTTCCCAGTAAGATTTTCCACATAGACTAAGTCGCCTATAGCAAAGGAGCGATATTTACTTGAGGAATCAGGGTTTTTTTCAAAAGTATAAGTGGGGTGCAGTCTATCAAGGTAGGAACGCAGTTTTCTACCCATGAGGAGTTCAGCTGGGCTTTCATTGGTGGTTGTGCTAGGGGTGATATGCTGAATCGTTAACAGTTTGTTAAGTTTATCCTGGACATCCCCAGTGTCCATTTTGTCTAGGGCCTCTTTGGTATAATGAACCATGTGTTCAGCTCGTCCATTTGAAGCTGGATGAGCCGGTGTAGTTAGGGCATGTCGGATGCCCTGCACAGCCAGGTATTGCTCGAAGGCTAAAGCAGTAAACTGGGGGCCATTGTCAGAGACTACTACATCTGGCAGTCCATGAGTAGCAAAAAGTCTGTTCAATTGTTTTACGACTGCTTCAGTAGTAGTGGACGCCATAAGGAAAACTTCTAACCAATTTGAATAAGCGTCAACAATTACAAGATATGTGTTACCTTTCGTTGGCCTAGCAGAGTCAATATGCAGTCTCGACCAGGGGCCTCTGGGAGTTTCCCATTCCAGGACTGGTGCAAGAGGGGGGGTAGGCCTAGATTTCTGGCAGTCATGGCATGTAGCCACCCATTTTTCAATGTCTTTGTCCAGCCCTGGCCACCAGACGTAACTCCTAGCCAGGGCTTTCATTTTTACAATGCCCAGGTGTCCCTCGTGCAACATGCCCAATACTTCCTCCTGCAACTTTTTTGTCTCCCCAAAGTATACAACCCCTTTCAATGGACAGTTCAGTCTGCCGGGTGCGAAAAGGTTTAAAAGTCTTGCTTCTATCCTCAATCTGGCCAGCCCTTACCTACCCAATGCAGGATTCAAACTGTCAGCAGGTCTTTCATGGTGGCTTTAGCGATGTCTGCTGCAGTTAGTGACAGGTTCAGCCATGTCTCGATCTGAAAAGTGGAGATGGTGGAAGTTGGGTTGCCTTCGTTGTCGGGCAGTGGGGAACGGCTAAAGGCATCTGCATGGGTGATGGTCTTTCCAGGGTGATGGATGAGTGTGTAATTGTATGCAGCAAGGAATTCTGACCACCTCGTCATTCTTGGTGATTAGATGTTTGGGGTTGGTTTGTTCCCTGCCAGGATCCCTAGCAGGGGTTTATGGTCTGTGATAATAGAAAATGTCCTACCATAATGCTATAATTGTGAGGACTTTTCGGACAAGTTGGCTGTAGTTTCTTTCAGATTCTGACAGCATTTTGGAATAGAAGGCAATCAGTGCTTCTCTGCCATCTGGTAGTTTATGGCTCAGTATGGCGCCAATTCCAAAAGGCGATGCATCAGGTGACCGTCAGTGGCAGGGTGTTGCTGTATTGTATTAAAACGGTGTTGGATGTTAATAAGTCCTTAATGTTTTGGAACGCTGTTTGTTCTCGGTGGTCCCAATTCCAGACAGTTTTTTTTATCTAATAGTCGATGTAATGGCTCTGCAATGGTTGCCTTTTGAGGCAGGAAGAAATTGTAGAAATTAATGGGATCTAATAACGCCTGTAATTCTGTTTTGTTCTTAGGCATGGGTGCTTCTTTAATTGCCTTTATTTTCTTTTCAGTGGGGTGTATCCCTTGCTCATCTATTAGGTAGCCTAAGAATTCGACTTGATTGTTGGCGAGTTTACATTTTTCTCTTTTGACCTGAAGCCTTGCTTCCCTGAATCTTTGCAAGACTCCTCTTAGTCTGTTTTCCAATTGGTGTTGACTTTTTGCTGATATGAATACATCATCAAAATAGGGAACAACTCCTTTTATTCTATTTAGGAGGCGCTCCATGAGGCTTTGGAAAACGCCTGGGGCAACGCTAACCCCAAATTGAAGTCTGTTACATTTGAATGCCCCTCTGTGTGTGACTATAGTCTGTGCCTCTGCAGTTTCGGGGTCAACCGGCAACTGTTGATATGCTTGCATGAGATCAAGCTTCGCGAAAATTTTTCCTCCCCCTAATGAATGCAACAGGTGTTGAACTACCGGAACAGGGTATGCGCTTTGCTGGAGTGCATGATTTAGGGTAGCCTTATAGTCACCACAGATGCACACTGACCCATCTGGTTTGACAGGAGTCATGATGGGAGTTTCCCACCTGGCATGGTCGATTGGCTCTAACACCCCTTGTGCGATGAGTTTGTTAAGCTGCTCGTCTATTTTCGGTTTTAAGGCAAAGGGAATGCGTCTGGCTTTGAGCCTGATGGGAGCGATCTTCGGGGCTAGGCTGAATGTTATTGGGGTCCCATTGTACTTGCCTAGGGTCCCATCGAATACATCCCGGAACTCTTCCAGCAGGCTCTCCTCCCAATTGGTCTCAGCGACGCTGTTGATCCCAGTCACTCCGATTCCCAGGGGCTCGAACCATTCGATTCCCAGCAGGCTAGGATGATCCCAGTTGATGGTTGTCAGAGGAAGTACCTCAGCGTGGTTTTTGAACTCTATTAAGAAATGTCCAAGACCTACTACCGGGATTCGGTTTCCTTGGTAATCTTTAAGTATTAGCTTTTGCTATTCCAGTTCTCTTTGCTTGATGTCTGGTATCAGGTTTCTGATAGTGTTCCAGGATACCATTGACAGGTATGATCCAGAGTCTACTTTCATCTCACAGGGCTTTCCTTCAATTTTCACATTTATTCGGACCTTTTTTTGCATTTGCTGCACTGGCATTACCGATGATTATTGTTTGATGTGTTTCTTCTCTGTCATTCATTCGCCGGTTCCTGTTCGCTCGGCTCCATCAGCTTCTGGCTTGTTTCTCTCTGTTTCTGGGGGTGGGGTGGCATGCTGCCGCGTCTCTTTGGACTACAGCTCTTTTTGTTTCGGCAGACCCTAGCAATATGCCCGTTTCTCACAGAATCTACAAAAGGCATCCAGGAATCTGCATTTGGAGCATGGGTGATTGCCTCCACATCCAGCATACTGGAATTCTCTCCTCCTTCCTCTTTTTTCTTGCCATTTTCTTCCCAACTGAAGCCTATGTTTATCTTTGTTGTCATGCGGCAGGCAATCAGATTGGTGCGTAATTACCCAATCTGAGAACGGCCTTTTTGGCCAATCAGTTTTAGCTATTTGGAGTCTTCCAGTTTCCATACACAACACCTAGACCCAATGCCTTGGGCATGAAAAAATACATGTGAGCTTCAGGAATTATATTGAAGGCAAATTTATGGAGGTTGAAGTAGGAAGAAGGTGTATATAAACAGACTTAAATTTAATCCTACCAAGGCAAAATGGTTGAGAATATGAAACTGAGTCCAGCAACAGTCTGTTTTGAATGGATTGTATTATGATCCATCAGAGAAAACAGGCCTGCAATTTGTAGGTCATCCTAGACCTCTAAGGAACAGGGCACAACCAGAGGGGCCACTGCACAATTTCTTCTTGTATCTTCATCTTCAGGAGGAAAAGTTTACTTGCAGTCTCTCATGCCCTGGTGACTTCATAACAAAGGTTATTGGAAAGTGTTCTATAGAGAGCTGTCCTTGAAAACACACAGAAGTTTAATTTAATATAACATTAAACAGCTCAGATAATTAAAGAACATCAAGGGCTGCCAGAAGCACTGGAAACTGTTAAGGCTATGAGTTTAACTTCATTGAACCATTTAAGAGCTGATTGTCACCTTTACCGATCTACATGGATAAGGACTGAAATGTTCATGGCAACCTTCACTCAGATTTGAGTGCGTTCAATTAGCCTTTGGTAAGATCTTAAAAGCCTACTCCCTGTCCCCCAGACATTGTGTGTTAAGATGTGGATAAGCCTTTCTGAGACATTGTTTTAGTATGTCAGTGTGTTGTGATTTGGCCTCAATTATGTTACAGTGTGATGCAGTTGTGGGCTTTTGATGTGTTTAGATTATTTTGTTAATTCCATCAGCCACCCAGGTTCTTAATTTACAAGTTGGATAATCTAAATCTCTGGGCAGAGCAGAACAGCTGATGGTTGTGAAAAAAAAGGAAAAATAACAACTTACCAAACTAGGTAAGTTGGATGGCTCGCATGCCAGGAAAGTGAGTGGGCAGGGAGGGGCCAACTAGTGGAGCAATTTGCTCATTCTCCAAACTGCGGACAATCATAACACACTTGTGTGCAGTGTTTGCAAGAAATCATCAGCTGTGCCGGCTGGACAGCTGACAAGCACTGTGCGCGGATGCACAGTGTTTGAAAATCCTTTTGTTTCCTGCTTTTTCAACCTCAGCTGTGCTGCGCAAAGCAGCTGAGGAGGGAAAACACGGAATAAAGAACAGCCAAGAGCCTGGGCAGGCGGGTGGGCCAAACACGGAATCAGTTCGGTGTCAGCTACTCATATCATCTGTAAGTAAGTTTAGAAATTGCCCATAAAAAGTGAATTATGGGATCATTTGTTTTATTATACCGTTGATCTCCTTTCAGAAGGGATCCTCAAAATAAGTCCTAATGGCAGAATTTAAATAGTAAAAATCCCATTCCATAGGTACATGTGTTTAAATGATGTTTGTGTGCAGTTGGATAGAGAAAGAAAAGTAAACAATATATCCTGTCCCCAAATCTAAACATGAAGTAGTATACTTATGAATGCTAAAAAAAGAATTTTGATAAGCTTTCAAAAAAAAAGTAAATAAAAGGCATATATTGAAGAATAATATACTGAAAATATATTGCTTGCCAAAAATTTTTTTTCTGGCTGTGAATTTAATGTACCAAACAATTATGTCTACATATTTCAGCTGTCCTGTAGTTTTTTTCTTGCAAGATGGTTAAAGTTGGGGATTATCTGTTACCGTGATTCATGTATCCACAGCATAATTACAAGGATATTACATTAATTGATTGCATGTCTGGAAGGTAAAAATGCCTCGGGGATGTGATATTTTAATATTAGTGACAGGGGGAAAAAAGGAGCAAGAGGAATTTACCTATTTACTTGAATATGTACAAATTATTTATTCATTTGAATATGTACAAATTATGAAAAGGTACATAAAGCACACCTGAATTTTCTGAAATAATTTATTTCAAGAATGAGCTGATCTTCTACATACATAACTCTTGATGTGTACTCCCATGAAAAATTAAACATGAAAAATTTCTAGATTCAGGCAATGCTAACAACAATCTACTCTCTCTCTCTCTCCCTCCCTCCCTCCCTCCCTCCCTCTGTCTCCCTATCCCTTCCCCCTCTGCCCCCCTCTCCACACTCACGCAAATACCTTCTAATCACAGAGTACAAAACAAAGTCAAAATAACTGTAATATAATACTAAGGCATCCTAATATAATGTACTCCCAAATACATACTTATTGGGCTCAAGTAACATCCCTGATCAGTTTCTGGTGAAAGAGCCAAATTTACATAGCCTTCTAAAGGCCAATATGATTTCATGGGGACGCAGAGGTGGTATTCAGCAGATTCTGACCAGTTCTGGAGAAACGATAGTGGAAATTTGGAGTAGTTCAGAGAACTGGCAAATACCACCTCTGACTGGAGTTTTTACAGTGTCCTTCCCCTGCCATGCCAGCAAATTATGCCCATAGAACCGGTTGTAAAAATTTTTTGAATCCCACCACTGATGAGGAGGCAGTTCCATAAGAAGAGAGAGTTTGTCTCCTATAACCCAACAAATAATATTGTTTAATAGAGAGAAGGATCCTGTCAATGATGGTGGGATGGGTAAAAATCTACAAGGAGAGCTGATCCTGTAAGCAATTTGGTTGTGGGACATGCAACACTTTAAAAGTGAAAAACAGCACCTTGGGAGCATTCTGGGAGCCAGTGTGCAGAATAGCCAGCTATTGCAGAATAGCAGAATAGCATGGGGGAACCCCACTATGTCCAAAATGACACACACTGCTAAATTCTGGATCAAACAAAGTATTTCTAAGAGCAATCTCATATAAAACAAATCAAAGTAGTCCAACTGGAAAGTGGCTGAGGCATGAGAGATCATGAGCTGAGCCTCCCAGTCCAGGAAATTGGACTCAGTTGGTACATGAAATGGGTTTGAGCAAAGTTCCCTATAGGCATGGCTGCCACCTGTTCTTCAAGCAGAAGCTGTGAGTCCAGGAAGACTCCCAAGTTGTGTACCAAGCGATCAAGAGTTAAATGCAATCCAGGAGGTGTCAAAATCCAAAGTCTTGCTGGGGTTGAGTTGCCTTCTCTTTCTCTCCCTCCCTTCAGACCCTCACAACCTCCAGGTACTGAGTAAACACATCAAAAGCATCATTTGTCTGCCAGAGGTATAAATGTATAACTGAGTGTCATTGGCATACTGATGACCCAGTGCTGACAAATGACTTCACTCAGCTGTTTCATCTATATGTTAAATAGGACTAAGCCCAGAAGCACCTTGCATAGAAGTGCCCTAGAGTAATGTCCTCTCCCCTCACTGATTCTTATGGGACAGGAAGTTATGAAATGGCCCAGATTGTTCCTGATTCTTCTTTTCTGAGTCTCTCCCCCCCCTTTCCTGGCCACATGAGCCAGGGCACGATCTGTCTTTGCTTCCTGCATAGAAATAAGGCAGAGGCAACAGAGTACAAAAACATGCATGCACACATTCACACACTGCATTGCTGTGTCACACTGAAGAAAATATAGAGAAGATAAACTGTCTTTTGTAGTCACTGTTGATAAATGGGGATTAGAAGGAATTTCAGAAGCCAAGCCCAGCATGCTTTCTTTATCTTGTTTCTTTCCAAATTTGAAACACCAGTGCAAATTTATTGGATTAGAATAATTGAAACTGTACATTAATTGGATTGGCATAAACACATGGCTGTGAAGATAAGAAAATGAAAACACATATATGAAAGGGATTTTCATGAATTTATTTTACTTCTGCTCAATTGTGTCCAATTCTTGGAGATTGCTCTGCAACGTTTTAGCAAGGTTTTTCAGAATTGGCTTGCCATTGCTTCCTTTCTAGGGCTGAGAGAGAGTGACCAGTCCATTGTCATCCAATTGACCCAAGGTTGGACAAGAACTCAACTTATTTTAGCTTTTAGCCTGAAGTCTTAACCACTGCACCAAACTGGCTGAATATAATTTATGACTGACAAGAATGGGAATGATTTCAACGTGTGGGCTTCAGCCCTACTCATTGCTTAATGTGTTCTGTATTTTTATCCTGAGTAAATAGGGCCCTCAGCCATAAAAGAGCCTTCACCATTTGTATAAAGACTTAGGATGACTTTTAGAAAGGTCGATGTGATTTTTCCAACAATCAATTTTTCACAAGACATCCTTTTTTGTAAAAATATTATAGCACAGGGCTATCAAACTCCTGTCCTGCGGGCCAGATGCATCATGTGCTGGCCATGCCCATGCCCAGTTTAGCAAAGGGGAAAAAAGTCCTGATACATCACCTGTCGCCACCATGATGATGTGAGTTTGATACCCCTGCTATAGCACAGTCAGTCCATGAAGCACTTTTTATTTAAATAATATCTAAAGTGAACTACTTATAAAAATCTATTGGCTTAATGTTGAGAATGATCAACACAGAGTGCTTGCCATTGTGTTCCCTCATGTTGTTAATCTTTCATTATGTCTAATTTCTGCCAATTAACACAATTTATCATTTTTCCAAATCTTATCTGAAGCAATAGCTTACTATTTCATGGCCCCATGATTTCATTCATTTTCAAAACAGATCCACTTTTGTTTGTGACCAATATAAACTACCTATTATGAGGGATATGTGCTTAGATGTTTAACGAGTCAGCAACAACCATGCTTCTTTCATCCCTCAGCCATTGTTTATATTTGATTTTAAATCTGTAAAAAAAATTAAATTCCTTCTAATCCCTTGATCTGTACAGTAATTTCCCTTTGTTCCAAGTTGTTAAAGGTGTTTTTGAATTACTTTAAGAGGCACCCTTCATCTGTTCGCTTCAGAGAGTGCTGCTTTCATCATAAAAAAATGAACATCATAAAAAAAGAATTCTGAAATCAAAGTAAAAAAAAAAAACAAAGGTGAGAGAACTGTGTCCTGCAATAGGATAAAAGTCAGAATAGCTGCTGAAAACTATCAGTCATTATTACTTTAAATTGCTCTTGATTTGCAGAAGGGGAAAAAGACCCTGCCTTACTAAACCAGCTCCCTTTCTAAAGGTACCTTTCTGTGTTTTTTTATTTCCTCCATTTTAGCTCTGTGAATTTTCATTCACTATTCTATGCAGCTGAGAACCAGTCTGTTAAAACCTACATCTCATTGATAAGATGGTGTTGTTGCTTACGGCTCTCCTGCTGTGAAGGCCTCCTAGCATCTTGAATTTTCCTGTTCTTCAGGCTACGCTGATTTCAGGGCAGCATTCATGAGGAAATTCAACAATGTAGCCTCAAAAGCTTGTCAATATAGAATCCTAAAATAGCTTCAGCATTAGTGACTGCAAATCACTTAATATTGCTTTGTATTTTATTCCCGTATGATAAACATAAAAGCAGCTAAAAAAAAAATATTCAGCCTTTTCAAAAAAAATACGGGGCAAAGAAAAGCAGTGTTCAGAACAGAAGCTTGCTGGATAATTGAGTAAACAGCAATAGAAGCCATCCCTATTTCAAGTACAATGTGAATAGGCAATGAGGATTACAGTTGATACATTTGAATTGGCAGAGGCTGAGTGCATAATTCAGGCTCCTGTTCAAGCCAAACAGCTACATAAAAACTGGGACAGGGTTTGGGAGATATCCAAAGGCTTGTCTAAAGAGGAAAATTCTTCAGGACGGTAATTTTACAGACTGCCTATAAAATTAAATTCAAATGTATTAAATTTAAGACGCACAATTTGGGTATTCAACAGCAAATTTCTCTTGCATTTCATTTGTGGTAACAGAACAGCTGGGTTGCATGAATTTCACAGTGGCTTTAGGTGGAATATTTCCCCAAATCAGAGTGTTAGCTTTACATCAAAATTAACCTGGTTAGCAAAACTCTATTCGTTTCTCTTTTACATGGATAACTCTTTTCTGACCTTTTCCTTTAAGTAAATATTTAACCCTTCAGGGAAAGAAAAATTAAGAGATTGGCTTGAATGTAATGGTAGAGTTAGACATGTTTTCCAAGAAATTATGAGTTCCATCTTAATATGTTGAAGCACATGTTTTACATATAAAGACTCCCAATGAGATCTATGGTATCTCCAAGGAGCAGCATCTAGATGTTGACAGAAGATGATATTAAAAACCTTTATCTCATAAACTCTTGGAACTAATGACTATCAGAGTAGATGTGATTAATCTGAAGTTCCAGGACTACAAGTCATTGCCTGAAAGTCTTGAATCAATTTAAAATCTTGTCCCCTAGCCTGAAAGTTGCCATCAAAACAGGAATTTTTAAGGTGAAAGATGGGGAATTGAATGGAATGCAATTTTCTATGCAGAATTTAGAACAGAACAGAACAGAATGCTTTATTTGGCAAAGTGTGATTAGACACATAAGAAATTTGTCTCCAGTACAGAAGGTCTCAGTATACATGCAAAGCAACAGGGTAATAATAATCATAATAATGATACCAATAAGAGGGCATAGTAGAGAAGATGAGAAGGATATAATAATACTACAGCTATACAACATGGATGAATATACTTAGACATGAAACAGTATTGTGAAGATTAGGTAGTCCTCAGAATGATGGATGAGGATATAAAGCACCTGTCCCACAGCACCAATGGATGGAAAGAGGATGTAAAACAGAGAGAAACACTTGCCATCCATTGGTTAACGCGATGCATCCATTCTGTACTTACTGCATCCGTTTTTAATATTCTCTATCCGTCCAGCATCCGTCTACTGACATTTCATCCTCTCAAAAGGTTTTGAGCTGCAAAAAACTTTTTGAGCAGAAAATGTATCCAACGCGTCCGTTCTACATCCGCTATGCATACGGGGAACATCCATTACATGTCCGCTATATCCGCTAGAAATCCGATGTGCATCCGCGCAACTCGTATCTGCTCCAGTGGAAAACGGACACAGGGAGGAAGCGAAACAGATGCGGAACAGACACGCAACATTAGTAGCACAGACGTACAAAGGATGAAAGCAGATGCAGCTCACATAGAAAGCATTAAAACAGAAAAAACGTTCGTATAGGGGACGTATCTCAGATATTTAGGATGTCTGCAGGATGCCCAGAGGATGCAAAAGGACACCAAGTGGAAAACCTATATTTCCCATAAAAAGGGGGAGAAAATCACATGGATCTCACTTTCAGTCCAGCAGCCCTGCGGTGCAGACCTCTTCAGACTTCATCTGGCTCTTGCTCTTCCACAGCATCCAGTCATCTCCACCATGGATCATCACACACTCCTTTTGGTAGCCACCATCGTTCTACAACAGTGTGAAGCCATCTACAGGCTCTTTTACCTGTTCTACGCGAAGAAAAGGAGGCGGCCAAGAAGTGTCTGGGTCCGAAGATGGATCGCGAGAAGAGCAGAGTACAGACTGTATAACAAGCTGATGGTGGAGCTGAGGAACGAAGACCCTCGTGCATTCCAGAACTTCATGAGGATGCCGCCAGCCATGTTTGACGAAGTTGTGGAGTGGCTGAGACCCAGGTTGACCAAGGCAAACACCAACTTCTGGCCGAGCCTGGACCCTGGGCTGAAGGTGGCACTGACTCTGCGCCACCTGGCCTCAGGGACCACATACAGGAGCATGCAGTACACCTGAAGGGTGCCACACAACACCATCAGCATTGTGGTCAGAGAAGTGGTGCAGGCCATCATTGAAGAATATGTGGAGGTGCTCCTCCAGTGTCCCTCCACTGAAGAAGGCTGGAAGAAAGTTTCAGAGCAGTGGTATCAGAAGTGGATCTTCCCCCACATCGTTGGAGCCATAGATGGGAAGCACGTGGCCAGCAAAGCTCCAGCCAACTCAGGGTCCACTTATCACAACTACAAGGGCTTCTTCAGTATCATCCTCTTCGCCATGGTCGATGCTGACTACAAGTTCATGTACATCAATGCTTCAGGCAACAGGTCATCTTCAGATGCCCAGGTATACAACGCCAGTCACCTCAAGGAGGGGCTGGAACACAACCTCATCATGGGCTTCCCAGATCCAGACCCCCTGCCCAACGACACACAAGATGTGCCCTACTTCATCATGGGGGATGACACCTTCTCCCTCAGAACCTACCTCATGAAGTCCTACACTTCCAGATGCCTCACCTGTGAAGAGAGGATCTTCAACTACAGGCTGTCCAGGGCAAGGCAGGTGGTGGAGAACACCTTTGGCATCCTGGCCAACAGGTTCCAGGTACTTCTCACCACCATGCAGCATTGCCCAGAGACCACGAGGAACATTGTGGAAGCTTGCTGCATCCTGCACAATCTCATGCGCACCCGCTACCCAGTGTTGCAGAACAGGCTCGTGGACCTCCAACAAGGCAATGGGGACATGGAGCCTGGGGAATGGAGGCAATGGCGAAACCTGATAGATACTGTGGATGTGCAAGGCCCCAACAGAGCTTCACATGAAGGGAAAAAGCAGCGCAACCTCCTGAAACACTGGTGCAACTCCCCAGCTGGAGCAGTGGAGTGGCAAGACAGGATGATAGATAATTAATGGATGCTTCCTTGAGCCTGTGCCATAACACTGATGAGATTGTACCGTGTATGTTGAGTGCCCATCCCACAGCTATTACCCATGCCACAGGTATCCCTGCCCATCCCACTGCTATCCTTACCCATCCCACAAGCATGCAAAGGCTTAAACCATTTCTAAAAGTTTCCACCAAGACTTTCTTTAATAAAAGAACTGAAGCAAGTGTGTGAAGCAAAGATAATCTTTATTAATAACAAACTGTAAAAGCAAAATGACCCAAGTAAAGTGTCCCAGTCAAAGATAAAGTCAACAGGTAGCAACCCAGTCTCTGGCACTCTTCTCAGTACTCTGAGGCATGCCCATAGTCTCAGAGGTGAAGGGTCCAGGTGCTATGGAGGTGGCTGCTGCTGGAGTGCTGGTCTGAGGCGCCATTGGGGTGCCTGGCCCCGAGAGGACAACAGGGGATGGTGTGTGGAGGAGGCTTTCAGAGAGCTGGCTAAGTCCTGTGATGTTGAGAGCCCCTTCCTCCAGGACATGGGGTGTCAGCCTCAAGACCAATGACAGATGTTCTGAGGCCGGGTTTGGCTGTGGGGTGGAGGAAGGAGGAGTGTAGTGGGTCTGTCTGGTCTGCAGGTGAGCTAGGTGAGGCGTGGGTGTCATCTGTGGTGTTGGTGTCATCTGTGGCATTGGTGTCATCTGTGGCATCGGTGGCATCAGTGGCATCGGTGGCACCGGTGGCATACGATGTACCTGTGCCTGGACTGAGAAGGGCTGCCTGTGCTGCTGGAACTCCTGGTAGCCGTAGCCTTGGTAGGTGAGTGCCTGTGGGAAGCCTTGAAAGGTCTGTGACATCACCTGGGGTGGAGGAGCAGACCTGGACTGGGTCGGAGCAGGTTAAGCTGGGCCTGGAGGGTTGTGCAGAAGACTGGTGATCCTGTCCTAGTACCTGATCACCTGGTACTGTGATTCGGACATGTCCATGAGGGTCTGGTTGACGTAGGTGAGGAAGGGCTTGCAGTTTGAGGATGGTATGTCGGTGTGTACCAGCTGAGAGAGGAGATCTACGCTGCTTTTGATGATGTCCCTGATCTCCTGCAGGACAGTGTGGCTCTGGTCCTCCGGTCTGGCTTTCTGCCTGCTTTCTGTTGAGGTGGAGCTAGGGGTGGATGTGGGTTGGTCTCTGGTGGAAGTGCCCTCTCCTTGCTCCCACTGTGTCAGGGGGTCATCCACGCGCTCCGCCATGGGGAGTGCAGCTATTGGGGGGGTCTCCATCATGGGACGCTCCATGGATACCTTCCTGGACACAGGAGCTGACTCTTGGCCAGAAGAGGACTGGCTCTCTGTGGGCTGCCTGAGACAGAGGGTTGTCAGAGGAGCTGCTCCTCGGTGGCGGATCTCACTCTCCAAGAAGCTGCACTTGGCCATCGTGTAGGTCTCCCGGTCCATCAGCTTGACTGTGGTCTGGTCAGATTTCTTGAGGTGCAGCTTCTCATACCAGGTGTGCATGTGCTTCCACCAGCCGAGGAGGACCTCTGAAGTGTAGCCCAGGCTCTCTTCCTTCTCTCTCCAAGCAGCCTGCTTCCTTTTGGTGTCTTGATAGAGCATGTGTCCCTTCCGCCTAGATACTCGTTCTGCCTCAGCCATTTGGGCACCTCATCCTCATGTTCCTCTTCGATGGAGTATTGCCTCCTCTCCCGTTCTCGCGTATGTCTCTTCCTCCCTCTGGCAGGGCCATCTTGGCCCTCATCAGAGGGGCTTTGAGGTTCTAGGGGCTGCTCCACCACATCACCACCACCAGCAGCAACAAGAACAACAGTAGCAGCAAAAGCAGGACCAGCAGGACCAGCAGGACCAGGAGCACCAGCAGCACCAGCAGGACCAGGATCATCAGCAGCAGAGTAAGCACCAGCAGGACCAGCAGGACCAGGAGCACCAGCAGCACCAGCAGCACCAGCAGAAGCACCAGCACCAGGAGCAGCGCCAGCAGAGTAAGGCCCAGCAGAAGCCCCAGCACCAGCAGAAGCCCCAGCACCAGGAGCAGCACCAACAGAGTAAGCACAAGCAGAAGCACCAGCACCAGGAGCAGTGCCAGCAGAAGCCCCAGCACCAGAAGAATCAGCCCGAGCATCAGAAGCCCCAGCAGAAGCAGAGTCAGGGCCAGGGGGTGGGATGGTGGCCCTGTCCTTCTTTCCAGGGCTGGCAGCAGATGGCACACATTTCCTCTTCTTCCCCATGGTTGTTGGCTGGAGCTGTGTCTGGCAGCAGGTCTTTCTTCTGAATGGTGACCTGCTTGCGAGCTGCATCCCTTTATATCTGTGGGGCTGATGCAATGCATCCTCCTCGCATGCACAGTGAACTCTTTGCATCCACTAGGCATTTGCTAGGCATCCACTAGGCTTCCGTGATGCATCCGCTGTATCCACTCTGCATCTGCTCTGCATCTGTTCCTTTCTTGCGTGTCCGCTTCACTGTGCTCCCCCGGAAGCCCTGCGGATGTGCCATCCACTTCCATCCGCTAGGCTTCCGGGGAGCATCCGTTTAACATACTGGCTATGTCCTCCCCCCGTCCGTTCCTTTCCATTGTTGTCCGCTCTGCTTATGCAAATTTGGGGCACTTTTGAGAGCGGATAACAATGGATAGAACATTTTCTCGTCCGCTGTTTTCTTTTTACATACGTTTTGCATCCGTCGGCCTATGTGACAGGCCCTTAAAACCCATTTACTCTATATATTTCCTCCATCCTTTACTGGTATGCCTTATTATCTTATCATATAAATTTGGAGGCAGGACTTCCTTCTTTGACCATAATCCATTAGTTTTGGATGAATTGGCTGACAAGTATGGGCGAGAGAAAATAGTTTTATGCAGAACAGTTACATCTAGATGATTGCTGCATCTGAGATAATTGTTGATGTTGAGAGATGAATATTTTTTTTAACCACAAAAAGACTATTGATATACCTTTGAAAACTGCAGCTTCCTAGCCCCTCAAAATTCTAGCTGAATTATTGGAACAGCATAATATCTCAAACAGAGACCTCTTAGTGCTATTGTGCTTCTGGATCTTTCTTTCCTTTCATCTTCCTGAAGCCACTTTCACCCACAAAACATTTTTGATTAAGCAAATTATTTCCTCTTCATCTCCATTCCATTCTATTCCATTCCATCCCATTCCATTCCACGGTCTACTGTTTCACTATTCCACTATTCCACTACATTCTAGTCCATTCCAGTTCCATTGTTCCACTATTCCATTAATACACTATTCCATTCCATTCCATTCCACTATTCCTCTCCATTCCATTCTACTACTCCACTATTCCATTCCATTACTCCAGTTTTATTATTCCACTATTTCAATATTCCATTCCATTATTCCACTGTCCCACTGTTCCACTGTCCACTATTTCACTATTTCACTCCACTACACTCCATTCCATTCCAGAATTGGACTTGTTCTTGAAAAAAAAAACCCTCCTCTTTCCAGAAGTGAAGGTATGAGGAAACAGAAAGCATCTTCATGAGTGCAAATGTTTAAATATTTTCAAAGTAAATTGCCTCAAAGTTTTGGAACTGTTTGATATGGATGTACTGTAGCTTAAACCTACTCTTGGGAAGAACAGTTTTGAGATGCTTTTTCACATGATGGATGTGAGTGATTTTGTGAGCAAAAGGCACTATCCTTTTTGTATTACATTTTGGCAGAGCTAGGAGAAGAAAGTAAAGGCATTTTTTCCTTAACCTGTATCTTTCATAAACTTGAAGCTGGAAATTGGCACTTTAATATACTATACATCTGGCTAAACATTCTTATTCTGGTCAAATCAGACCACTCTCATTCCTCCTGCATATTAGGCAGACATAGTTATATTGACAGAATATAACTTGTGCACTATAGCATACACAATTTTGATAACAGGAAAAATGCACAGAGTGATATTTTCAACAAAAACTAATATTTCACACCAAAGAATGGGGTGATCTTGGAGTGCAGGGAAAGACAGTACACAGTAAAACAAAACAGCTGACAGTCAGCAGGTCCATTTGAAGGTGAATGTAGAAATCAAATAACTATAGTTTCTGTTAGATAAACAAATATTAAGCAAAATTATACAGTATGGCTGATATTTTCTAAAAATATCTTGCTTCACAGGGTATAAAAATACAACTGGAGAGCTATCTGATGAAGAATTTTGCACTGGATTAATTAACAAGCACTGTGCTTTCAATGAATCTGTATTTTAAGAGAAATGATCCATACGTTTTTAATCGTGCAGGCTGACTCTCAAAGTCATCATCAACTCATCTTTCGACTTTCTTTTCAGTACTAAAAAAGCTATTTTGAAATGAATTTTCACAGATAAAAGAAATATACTTGTACAATTTCAGCAGAATGAGATGGTAATAAATAAGGATGCATACATCTGTCTGTTTTGCTTTTTAAATGTTCACATTTTCCCAAGCGTATGCTAGCTGAGTCTGGTAATTTAGAACAGATTTTCACTTTTCTGGAATAGTTCAAATATGCACCTATTCCATTCTGATTTACTTCTTCAGAAAGTTCTAGTCTTGATTTAGTTATAAACATAGATACAAAAATTGTTATGTATAATTTTTAGAATGTATGAAAATGGTCACAAAAGGAAGAGAGGAGGACAAGGAAAAAGAGGACAGAAATCAGAAATTTCAGGTCTCAGGTTCTGAGTTAATTTTAAAATCCTTCCAAATTAAGTTTATTGGAAGTTGCAAGGTTATGCATATTGATAGGAGAAAGATAATCTTAGGTCCTATCCCTACTTGCAAAATCATATTAAAGGCCCTGTCACACTGCCCAACGGATGCAAAATGTTTGTAAAAAGGACACAGTGGACGAGAAAAATGTTCCATTCATTGTTATCCGCTCTCAAAAGGGGCAAAAATTTGCATAAGCAGAGTGGACAACACGGAAAGGAATGGACGGGGGGAGGACGCAGGGCGGATGGAAAGCGGATGCAGAGTGGAAGCCTAGCGGATGGAAGCGGATGCAGAGCGGATGCGTAGAGGATGCATCGAGGATGCATCGAGGATGCAGAGCGGATGCGTAGAGGATGCATAGAGGATGCATAGAGGATGCGTGGAGGATGCAGAGCGGATGCAGAGCGGATGCGTAGAGGATACGTAGAGGATGCATAGAGGATGCAGAGTGGATGCAGAGCGGATACTTAGCGGATGATGCAGATGCGATTTGCATCCGCTTTCATCCTTTCTCCGTCCGTGCTACTAACGCTGCACGTCCGTTCTGCTTCCTCCCTGCGTCTGTTTACTGCTGGAACGGATTTGAGTTGCGCGGATGCGCAGCGGATGCCTAGCGGATATAGCAGATGCGTAATGGATGCAGAACGGATGTCCCCCGTATGCCTAGAGGATGCAGAATGGATGCATTGGATACATTTTCCGCTCAAAAGTTTTGAGCAGCTCAAAACCTTCTGAGCGGATGAAATGTCAATAGACGGATGCTGGACGGATAGAGAGGAAGCAAAACGGAGGCAGTGAGTACAGAACGGAAGCATCGTATTAACCAACGGATGGCAAGTGTTTTTCTCTGTTTTATATCCTCTTTCCATCTGTTGGTGCAGTGTGACAGGGGCTTTAATAACAACAATTTCAATCTTTGTCCTCATATCCTTATCTTGTCTGGGCCTTAAGTTGTCATAAGCTGCATGAATATCAAAGTAGCATTTTCCCACTTATTTCTATCTCAAAACACCCTCAAAGTGTGCAATATTTGAGACGGTTTACCATTAATTACTACATCAATTAAATATTAGTGGTAGTATGCAGAAGTGTATTGGGAGGCATACATTTAAATGCTTGTACACACACACACACACATACACACACACACCAAGCTTTTAAATATAAAGGTTTGTATCTCTTTCCTATCCCTTTTCAGGAGGCAACTGGACTTCCTTGTTTTTTCTTTGAAGATGTTTCTCTTCCCATTCAAGAAGCTTCTTCAGCTCTGATAGGATAGTTGGGAAACAGAGCTGAACAAGCTTCTTGGATGAGAAGAAAAAACAAGAAAGTCCAGTTGCCTCCTGAAAAAGCACCTTTGGGATAACCATGACCTGGGTGACTGAGAATCTCTACAAACTTTTATCTCTTTTGTGCCATTTATTGGCTATTTGGAGTTTGGCAGTTCAGATATAACAATCCTAACAGTAGTACACTCCCAACACTTGAAGTGATAAAAGAACATGACTAGTTTCATAATGCTTGGCCAATCCAGATGTTTTAATTTCTTTTTATCATATCATATTGCCTGTTAGAAAACTTTAACAAAATTACATAGCAATTATTCATTTCATAAGCTAAGCTTTCTAACAGATGCAGTACAACACCTTAAGAGGGATGAACCCTTTGGATTCTTGTTTTACCATAGGCATTTTTTTTAAAGTGAAATACTCCAGTGTGGCAGGTGAAGCACAGATTCTTGGGAAGCCATGGCTTCAGAAACTGTAGGTGGTTAGATGTTCAAAAGATTGCATTGCCATGGATTTATTGATGAAACAGTGGGAAGCACTCCTGTCCTGTTCTTTCATAGTATGCTCAGCTAGCCCTGGAGGTGGCTTCCAGCAGTGGTCCTTTGCTTTCAAAATATTATTTCAAGCTGTAAGTTCCAGAACCATGCCAACATTCCTAGGCTGTTTGTAGTAGAATGAAGCATGACAGTTCCAAAATATAAAGAAATAATTTTTCAGTGGGATATAATTTTAGAACTTTTGTGAAAATGGGAATGGAAGTATCTATCTATTGAACTTTGACACACAACAAAAAAATGTACATGTCTTGTCAATGCACAAAAATAAAATTGTAAAACATATCCAACACTCTTCAAAAATAGAGTACACTGCACTATTCTAAAATATTTTACATTTTAAAAAATATTTTGCTTGAATTATCAAAGACTCATTTGGACATGATGGATATTTTGATAGGGTAATTAAAAAAAGGATGAGTGTATGTTTCCATATTTGTTTACTTGTATTTTAGCACACTTTCCAATCTGACAAAATCTGAAGAGACTTGACAGATGTCTGCTCATCTGTCACATCTTTGAACTGTAGCTTAATGCAGGTGGCTTGCTATGAGTCCACAAGTTTAGTTTAAGCATTTCTAGATCTGTGGCGAGGGCTTTTCTTTACCCCAGCAGAATTTGATGGGCAATAGAATATAGAACAAAATGGTCTGCACCTGTTGTGCTCAAAGATTTTTGTTTAGTCTCTAGAAAATGGAAACAGTGGATAGTTCTGTTGAACTATTGGCTAAAATGGAACTCTTGAATATTAAGTAGTAAATAGAAGCAAATATTCAGGTATACACCAGGACCCATAGATCAATCCCAATATGTTTTATGAATTAGAACTTTTTTTTCTTCAGAAGAGGTGTGGCATTTGCTCCTTGTTTATGTATAGTAATTTGTTCCACTAGTGTTAGTGGGGGTTGTTTTCCTTCCCTAGTTTTCCACTTGATTGTTTAGCTGGTGCTAATCCCTGCTTACCTGGGAATTACTGCTGGAGATGGATGTATTCTACTTTTTGTTTCCTTCTTAACTTTTTATTGTCTCTTTTGAATGGTGTGCAAATGCGGTTTATTTCTATGTGCCTATTAATGATTGGTTTGCCTAAATGTCAAGTGTCTAGGAATTTCTTAGAGTTGGATTAAGCTTGGTCCAGGAGGCTCAATTTTCCAGTTGAATCGGTGGTTGAGTTTTTATCAAAAAATTGTCTCACCATTCACTCCATTGTAGCACAACCAGCACAAGCCATGAGAAGGGTAACACGACCAAAAACATCTCAGGAATAACCAGTGGATTATTACAACCATATAACATTATTGTAACACAGAAATCAACTAAAGTCACCTGAAACATCCTAAGAAAAGCAAAACACCGTGAAGAAAAAATGAAAGTTACCTATAACATAAAGTGTAAAGACCATAACAATCACTATGTAGGACAAATAGAAGACTAGCAGAGTACGTGTTTGAATATTAATTAGCAGTCAAAAGACAAAATGACAACTCCTTAATCTCATAAAACATGGCAGATTCAAATATAACTGCGGACTCCACCAAGGACTCCAGTCATCTAAGTTCACTGTTCTGCCTGATATGAATTGTATTAAGATTTACATTTTTACTTCCTTCTCCTAATGACACCTAAGTAAAATTCATCTCAGGATTATAATTGTAATGAGATGATGGACATCTATTGTAATCTTCACTTTTATATATCTTGACGTAATTTTCACCGACAAAGTCTGAGTTGCTGCATTTGCATTAGGAATACAAATGTATTTGATTTGTATTTAGCAAACAAGCACAAACTTTTGCTGCTCTGCTTTTCATTAATCATTATCACGTAAAGTTTGACTCTGTGATAGGTCATGCACCACATGTCATAATAGGAGATCAACATCTAAGAAACCTTTGAAATTGAATTAGGAGAATTATCAGTACTGGCTCAAGTAGAAAGCAGCTTTATTCGACAAGCTAGAGTGCAAATGTATTTTCAAACATCTGATTAGGTTTCAGTGCACACACAAAGCACATTTACCATAATATCAGCTGTTCTTGTTGCTGTTGTTATTTTAAATAGCTTGAAATCGCTGTTCCAGAATTAAAAGAAATATATGCCTGTGGTCATTACCATCTCTTTCCAAGAGAGAGCAGCAAAGAATCATTCATTGTATTACAATAGGAATCATTTTTTTTTGCTGGTGAATTGTGCCACTAGCACAGTTTCAACTTTATAACCTTTCAACTTATTGACCATGAAAAATACTCTGACATGATGTGACACATATAAATGTTTAAAGTTCAAAGGGTAATTATCTATGTTCATTGTTAAAACTTGATTTTACAATGGAAAACACATGTTTCCCCAAAATACTTTCTTTCAGTAAGCTGAACAGCACCCTGATTCAGCCTGAGTAGGTAGACTGGTTAAAATAATAGCAGCATCTTCTTTTAATTCAGAAGTTCATTTATCATTTTGGATCAGGAGGTCTGGAGGTGAACTTTCAATACTTGAAGGCTTAGTTTGAAAAATAAACCAAAGGTGAGGGCAGAGATTCTGTAGATATTTAAAACTGTCATTTTGAGTACACAGGAGAAAATGTGGTAGTTTTTAATTTAACTATTTTTTAGAATAAATATCAACCAAATAAACATGTGCAGAAGTATGCAAAGTATACATTATTAGCATTAAGCTGCAATTTAGCCAGTAGAGTTGATTAGTCTTAGGATCTTAGGATCAGGCTTCACACTTTGTTGATGGTAAAAAGGGATATGGGGAGGGCGGGGGGGACATAAGTTGGCAAACTTCAAATAAAATGTATATATTGATTCCTAATCCACATGAATAAAGAATATAAAATATTTTGTTTCAGAAGAATGTGAATGTCCAAGCAAGTATTTCCACAAATCCATATGAACATATTTTGTTCATGTGAATTCTTTTTCTTTTTCTTTTTTCATGACCATTGTTCTTACTGGTTTAGCAAGTGACATCTGGAATGGTGTAATCATAATTATGGCTTAATTATAGCTCAGAGGTGTCAAACTCATGTCACCACGGCATCTTCACGTGACGTATCATGACTTTTTTCCTCATTGCTAAATCAGGTATAGGCGTGGACAGTGCATGATGTACCCGGCCTTCAGGCCATGAGTTTGACATCCCTTTCATAACTTATCTAAAAAATGAAACTAATATGCCAATTATAGTTCTGTGATGATTATATTGAATAGTGATTAAGATTACACTAATTAGGAATAAGTTTAAAGTCTTTTCTAGCCAGCAATACAAAATACCTTCTTATGGAATGTGAAAATCCAAAACAACAACAACAAACAAAACAAATCTCAAACTCTTCAATCTAACATCAACCCTCGGATTTTCATTTCTTGATGCTCTTCCGTTGAAATAATCGGTTCTACCCATGTTTAGGTTTTTGAGATTAGATGATGTCAGCTGACAAAATTGGGGGTTCAGATTACACTCTACCATATACTAAAAGAACATTGGAAAAATAAGTTAAACTCTAGCTTCCCCCATTCTGACATGAGCCATAGCCAGTTTCAATCTCTGCCCATGGTAGAAAAAAAAAGCACTACATATACAATGCATTCAGAAAGTATTCACACTCTCTTCACTTTTGTCAATTTTGTTATACTGCAGCCTGATTCTACAGTTGTTGAAATTCATTTTTTTCTCATTAATATACACTCAGCACCCCATAATGACAACGTGAAAACAGAAGTATAGAAATGTCTTTAAATTTATTACAAAGAAAAGAAATGAAATATCACATTGGCATACATATTCAGACCCTTTGCACACTTGGAATTTAGCTCAGGTGTATGCCAGAAACAATCAAGAGAAATGGGAGGCACCTGAGCTAAACGACCAAAAGAAATGAGAGGATCAAGAGAAATGGAGTCGACTTGTGTAAATTAAATTGATTGGCCATGATTTAGAAAGGCACACACCAGTGGTGGTATTCAAAATTTTTTACTACCGGTTCTCTGGGCGTAGCTCGGTGGGTGTGGCTCAGTGGGCGTGGCAGAGGAAGGATACTATAAGATCCTCATTTCCACCCCAGTCCAGGGGAAGGATAGTATAAAATCCCCATTCCCTACCCACCCCATTAACCTGTTTTCCAGCTCCGTTTTCCAGCAACAAAAGAAGACCCAGCCAATCATCTGGGACTTGGGAGGCAGTAAAAAATGGGGGTGGGACTAACCAGAGGTGGTATTTACTGGTTCTCCAAACTACTAAGAATTACCACTACTGGTTCTCCAGAATCTGTCAGAACTGGCTGAATACCACCTCTGGCACACACCTCTGTATAAATAAACAGTGCATACTGTAGTAGAATTAAATGCATACTGTAGTAGAATTAAACCATGAGATGAAAAGAATGGCCTGCAGAGCTCAGAGACAAGATTATTGCAAGGCACAGATCTGGGGAAGGCTACAAGAATATTTCTCCTGCATTGAATACATGCCAATTGTCAACTGTTCAAATTTTGATTACATTACCATGGGGATGCTCCAACAGTCATAAGTGTGAAAGTAAGTCATAAGTCACTTTTTTCAGCGCCATTCTAAACTTTGAACAGTCACTAAACAAATAGTTGTAACTCGAGGATGACCTATACTTTAAACTGAACCATACTCTTATATTTACCTTAAGATGTAAAAAAAAAAAAAGGGGGGGGGGAGTTATAGGAGTGAAACAAAGATTTTTGAACTGAAATGTTCTTAAAGGGATCCTAATTTCAATTTCCCAAAACATAGCTTTTCTCAAACTTTTATAGCAGTACTTTGTTACTTGACATTAAGTAAAGATGACATTAAGTCTGTTATCTGCAACCCTATAACTGTCTGGTTTGGTTCTGCAACAAACAGGACAGATACAGACCTCAGAGGATAATTAGGACTGCAGAAAAAACAATTACTACCCACCTGCCTTCAATTGAGGACCTGTATACTGCACCAGTCAAAAAGAGGACTGTGAAAATATTTACAGACCCCTTACATCCTGGACATAAACTGTTCCAATTCCTTTCCTCAAAACGATGCCATAGAGCACTGCACATCAGAACAACTAGACCCAAGGACAGTTTTTCCTTGAATGCCATCACTCTGCTAAAAAAACATTTATTTATTTATTTATTTATTTATTTATTTATTTATTTATTTATT
>BLBF01000020.1:24343991-24365962 GCA_015471245.1 Laticauda colubrina | reverse complement strand
ATTTATTTATTTATTTATTTATTTATTTATTTATTTATTTATTTATTTATTTATTTATTTATTTATATAGTCAAATTCTTATATTATAATAGAAATAAGAATAAACATAAGTTTAAATACATGTAATAGGAACTAATAATTTTGGACAATAGGAAAGGGATGGTAGGCACCTAAGTGCGCTTATGTATGCCCCTTACAGACCTCTTAGGAATGGGGTGAGTTGATAGAGCTTAGTTTGAGGGTAAAGGAATGGGGTTTTGAGCATGTGACAACAGAATCAGGTAGTGAGTACCAGACATTGACCACTCTGTTGATGAAATTGTACTTCTTGCAATCAAGTTTGGAATGGTTTACATTTAGTTTATATCTTTTGTGTGCTCTTGTATTGTTGTGGTTACAGATGAAATATTCATTTACTGGTAAGACATTGTAACATATGATTTTATGTACTATACTTAAGTCCAATCTTAGTTGGCTTAGTTCAAGTCTGGTGGTGTAGAGTTTTCTGTTGCGAACAGAGAAGTGTAATGTTTTTCTTGTAAAATACTTCTGGACTCACTCAATTGTATTAATGTCTGATATACAGTGCAGATTCCAGACAGCAAAGCTGTATTCAAGTATTGTCTAGCAAAGGTTATGTATGCCCTAGTTTGCAAATCAGTTTTACCAGAGGAAAAACTTCGTAAGATCAGATTTAGAACTCTTAAAGCCTTTTTTGCAATGTTGTTGCAGTGAGCTCTGGTGCTGAGATATAACTCCAAGGTCCTTGACAGAATGAGGATCATCAGCGAGATCATATCTGCCGAGTTTTTATTTGGTGTACTGATTTTTTTTTTTTTTTTACCAATGTGTAGGACAGAGCATTTGTTGGTCAAGATTTGGAGTTGCCAACTGTTTGGCCATTCAGACACATAATCAAGGTTGCTTTGAAGGATGGTAGCATTGTCGGTGGTGTTGAATAGTTTTACATCATCAGTGAAGAGGACACGGTTACTTATAAGGTGACCACAAAGGTCACTTATATAGAGTGTAAAGAGTGTGGGTCATAGAACGCTCCCTTGGGGGATACAGCTGTTAACTGGTTTAGGGTTTGATAGGGCATTTCCTATTTTTACTATTTGTTGCTTGTTTGACATGAAGGCAGTAATCCACTTATGATGGGAATCCAGAAATGCTGTAAGATTTTAATTTTAATAGTAGTTTCTCATGTACCACTGAGTCGAAGTCTTTGCAGAAGTATTTTGCTTAGGGGTTCTGTTATGACAGTGGAGAGCTTTTTAAAGAAGCATGCATGTAATTACATCTATTGCTTTGCCCTAGTCAAGTAATGTATTCCATATGTTTTTGCAGTGTAGAAGTTGCAAGTTATAGGACAATTTTTTTGAAACCAAACTATTTGTTGGAGAAGGTTGTTTGGCTCTAGGTGAAAGATAATGCATTAATTAATAATTAATTCCATAACTTTACATGTGACACAACACAATGAGATTAGTCTGTAGTTTTCAACCAGGCAGGAGTCACGTTTTCAACCAGGCAGGAGTCACCTTTTTTGAAGATAGGGATGACTGTTGATAAATACCATAGGTTTGATAAGGAGCTGGTTTTGAATGATATCTCATATATTATGCTTAGGGGTTCTGCTATGGCAGTGGAAAGCTTTTTTAAGAAGTATGCACAAAAGCCATCAGGGCCAATAGATAAGGATGCTTTTAGGTGACGTAGTGCATTTTCTACATTATTTTCAGTAAAAATCAATATCATTGCAGTTAGTTGTGGTACGATTAGGAAATGTGGGGCATGAGCCATTACTGTTTACAAAAACTGAACTGAAGAATGTGTTGAAGAGGTTTGCCTTAACGGCTTCATTGCTATAGTCTTTCCCACTTGGTCCTTTTAAGGGTAGGATGGTTTTTGAGTCTTTAAGTTTGGTGTTTACAAAGTTATAGAAGGTGTGGGTGGATTTTATGCATAAAAGTTTTTCCTCTTGCTTGCAGTGGTAATAGGTGCATTCTGCCTTTATTGGTCGGCATAAGGTGTTGTATATGTTTTTAAAGTTAGCTGCGTATTTAGTTTTGTTTTTACACCATAAGGTTTTTTTTTAGATTGAAGTTTTCTTATTATTTTGGGTAAATTGTTTTTTGTTTTGGAGGTTTACTAACAGAACATATAGGTTAATGACTCTTTCAAGTTCAAGCAAGAAAGTGTTATAAAGTTCTTCTGTAGTATTAAAGCCAGAGAACAGAATGTGCCAATCAAGAGATTCCCACAACACTGTCCAACTATTTTCAAAGTCTGCACTATTACTATTAATCTTCTCATCACTCCTTATCACCCATCCCCTCCCACTTGTGACTGCATGACTGTAAATTTGTCGCTTGTATCCTTACGATTTATATTGACTATTTCCTAGTATGATTTGATTGTTTATTGTATCCTATGATTATTATTAAGTTTTGTACCTTATAATTCTTGATGAATGTATATTTTGATGAATGTATCTTTTCTTTCATGTACACTGAGAGCATTTGCACCAAGACAAATTCCTTGTGTGTCCAATCACACTTGGACAATAAAGGATTCTATTCTAATTGATTATAGCAGGCATGATGGGAACTAAAAACTATGAGTGCCAAACAAACCACGAGACTTCCCATTTGATGCTTTGTTTTGGCTGGGAAAAATGTTCTGTCTGTCTTTATCCTATGATAGTGACTTCCCAGCAGGGCTGACTTCCTATCAATCCTCTGCGGCTATTCCCCACCTTCCTTTTGAATTGAATAAGAAAGAAACTATGAATACCAGAACATTTTCACAATAAAACATGTCAAGTACCTAATTCAACGAGTTCTGAAACAGATGAATATCAAGATACCACTGTACCTTTTTCTGGTAGGTAAGGTAAAGCAGTTAATTTCAGATCCTGTTTGAAAGTACTGCAGTAAAGAATTACAAACAGAGAGTAAATTGTACATTTCTGGAATAATGAGAAGTCAAAGGAATGATTTAGTTTCTTTTCTTTTCTCTTAAAGGCAAATGTGAAAATGACTTTTTAATGACTGCCTAGTGTGCATATTAGTCTGGCTGAAACTTTTTTCCTCTCCATGTTATGTCATAGGTTTGTTTTGGGTTTTTTTCTTTTTCTTTTTGTGCTACAATAGTGCATGCCCATTTAGTACAGGAGATACATGCAGAAAGATTTATTAAAAGCAAAAACAAGGGAAACATGTTCCTTTTCTATAAATTTGATTTGACACTTTCCAAAAGTACATTACAGAAGGAATGGAGAAACAAGACAAGAGACCATTGCCAGTTATGTAAGAAATTCCCAAGCTTTCTGGAAGATTGGCTTTGTTACACTGTTATTTTTTAATAATTTTTTATTGAATGCTTTTCTTAATAAAAATAAAGACAATAGGAAAGAGAAAAAGGAGAAAAAGAAAGAGGAATGGGAATGACGAAAAGAAAAAAAGAGGGGGGGAAGCAATGACTTTCAACTTTTTTGGTGTAGTAAATTACACAGTAAAATTATAATCTTACCTTTTAACAGCACATGATCATTACTGAACACTGATATTACAGCTAATAATAACAACAATGTGAATATATATTTACCTTTGGATCAGCTGTAGGATACAGTACTGTGTTTGTTCCACCATTCCAAAGAAAACTTTATTTCCTATAAGATTTGCTTGGAGTCATATCTTTGTTTTAATCCTCAGTACATTTATTTTGAAGAAAAATCTATTTCTTCAATGCAAAGTTCATTCAACTTTTAACTTCTGAAATGATCAGGTTAGCCAAATTCTTTCTTGGGTTTGTTTACAGCATAAATCTACTTATCTGGTTTTTATTTTAACCCAGAAAATTTATAATAGTTTAGAAACAATATTTAATGACAATTTTCAATCAAAGCTTTATATTCAAATGAAATAAGTAACATATACACATAAGCATAAGAACAGTAGAGTCCATGGGTAGAATTGCAACAGCCTTTTTCATGATAAGGAAGATGATTTAACTCTCAGAACAGAGAATGTAAATACCAGTTAGAAACTGGGAATACTGTAGTTTGGAAGTGATAGATCTCTCCTGAAATGCTTATATGTATGTGTCAAGTCCTTGGTAGAATCAGACTCTGAGAGAGAGGAGGAACAGCTGACAGGGAGTGGAGGTGTGGCTCCAGAGGTTATAGAGGAGGCTGGGGAAGGGCAGAGGCAGGCTGGCAGTCAGAAGAAGAACTAGGCCCATTCCTTCTGCATCTTAGGACACACAGGGAGGAACAGAGAAAGCAACAACTTGGCTTGCAAGAGAGGAAGTGGCCATGATCCTCCTCATTGGTTGCAGCTGGGGAGACGATATATAAGAGAGACATTTAAAACACAGGTTGTCAGAAGCAAAGTGTGTTTTATTTTGGTCTGAAGTTATCTTGGTTGGCATCCTTCCAATAGACTGTGCCTTGGTATCACCTTGAATTTGGTTTTTTATTTCACTTCTCCTGTTCTATTGTGGAAATTTAGTCATTGTAGTTTGTTTGGTTTTTTATTTCACCTCTATCTGTTCATTAAATTCAGACTGTATTGCTTTCTTTTGAAGACTATTTTTGAGTACAATCTCCAACTGAGACTTTATCTCCAACTGAGTATTATTGAACAGTGGGGCCACATTGGAAGCATTAAAGGAGATTTATTTATGTTTTGGATTTTGTTATGTTTATGTTACACTATGGGTCATCACAATATGGATACAATCACCACCTTTGAATCAAACAAATGTGCTTTTTCCAAAAGGCAACTTTTTTCTTCATTGGAACCATTTTGTTTCTTATCCAAGAAGCAGCTGATCTTTGGGACAACCATCACCTGATGTCTGTAGAGATTCTCAGTCATCCAGGTCATAGTTGTCCCAAAGGTACTTTTTCAGGAGGCAATTGGACTTTCTTGTTTTTTCTTTGAAGATGTTTTGCTTCTCATCCAAGAAACTTCTTCAACTCTGACAGGATCCTTCCACTCTCCAATGTCCTGTCAGAATTGAAGAAGCTTCTTGGATGAAAAGTGAAATGTCTTCAAAAGAAACAACAAGAAAGTCCAGTTGCTTCCTGAAAAAGCACCTTTGAGACATCAACTGGAGAAATATCCTTAGACATTCCTTGCTTTCCACTTTATAGAACTCTAATACGCTGGTGTCAAACTTGCCGTGTCATGTTGCCATCGCATGACATATCACAATGGTTTTTCCCTTTGTGGAGCTGGGTTGGGCGTGGCCTGTGTGTGACGCATTCAGCCCGTGGCCCACCAGTTTGACACCCCTATGTCTAGTAGCTTCTATATGATTGTTGTTGTTGGTGAAGTAGCATAGTGACTTTAATTTTTGCCTAGCATACAGAACATTTCCAGTTCATATCTAGCAGAACTATTTATCTTTTCCTAAGCAAATTGGTTTCCTCCTGGAGCTTTAAAAAAGGCATATACACTGCTGACTCTTTCAGCATTTTCTCAGTCAGCTATTTAGTTGTGTCAATAAAACTCTTTCACCTCAGTTGACTGGAAAAACAATAATATGCATCACTGTAGACTTATCTTTAAAAAAAAACAAAGAGAAAAAACTGGGTTGCTTATGAAAAGAAAAATAATTTCAAAATGACTGTTATTGGTGCACTCTGAATTGGTCAAATCATCTTTTTTGCTCAGTGAACATCTTCAGATAAAGGGACATGTTGAAGCCATTAGAAAGGATGGTAACATGGACTCCATTGAATGAATGTTCTTGCATCTGCAAAGTAACAAGTGAACTGCTGCTGTTAGTCGAAACAAACTGAAGCATATTATCCAAAAAATGCTTCAGGCAACATAGAACATGGAACATGGAACACAGTTATTTAGAAGTGGATTAGGAAAATATCCTTATGAAAAACTGAAAAATATTCATTTTGACAATGAATAGGTCATTAGCAGAGGATGCTATTTTCTATTTCGTCTTCCATTCTGCCTATCTGTGGAAATTCTCAGAACTGGAGAAAATTCTTGGATGAGAAGAGAAACATCTTCAAGGAAAAACAAAGAAAGTCCAGTTACCTTTTGAAAAAACATACCTTTTAATGGTGCTTCCGTCGTGCTTTTCACCAATATTTTAGTGACAAAGAAACTGGGCTGGACAAAGGATCCCTAAAACAAGCTCTTTATGTTAATCTTCAAATAGTTTGAGAGCAAGACATATTAAAGATTTACTGAGTTTACTACATAAACCTTGTCAACTGTTATCATCAGGGATGGGATTCAACTGGTGTTACTACTGGTTCGGGACTATGTTTTGCACATGCATGCACACTGTGCGCATATGCGCACGTGTAAAATAATCATCAGCTGTTCTGTCCAGACAGCTGAAAAGTGCTATGCATGGGTGCACAGCATTTGAAAAACCTCTTTTTTCCTGCTTTTTGGACCTCAGCTGTGCTGCACAAAGCAGCTGAGGTTGAAAAAGCAGGAACTGATAGCATCCCACCCCTGGTTATCATATATCTCAGATACCTTTCTTCAGGTTTCCATATTATCTACAATAAATGATGATATCAAACTGCAGAATCACTTTAATTGTAATGTATTGACTTTTCTTCCAAAGCTCATATGTCAAAAATTCTAATGTCTATTGTGAAGCCAGCAGAATATATTCTTATTTCCTAGACTTCTTTACACTAGGGTGGAAACCTATAACCCTACAAATATTTCTGAATTAAAACTCCAGCAATCCCAGGTGGTGCAATCAGTGAAAAGGGATGGTACTTGTAATTCAGAAACAGCTAGAAAACCCAAAAATTTCCAACCTTGTTGGAGAGAAATTTCATGCTGGATCTTAGAGCTTAATCAAGTATTTTCCACTTCACTACTTGAAAAGAGTTCCATTCAAGAATTTCTAATTTTCCTATACCTGTGATTCCTAACTTCAACAACTCTTAATTCCTTTGAAATTTATATGGATGGATAATACTGCTGAAGATATCCTGTTCTTTTATACCAGTGACAATACTCCACTACTTCTGTGTGATGACCTGGGACCAGGCACAAAGGCAACATAGGTAGCAGATAATTTAAAACTTCTATTCATTGCTCCAACTTTGCCCCAAACGCTCCCACATTTCTGGCAAGTCCCAGAGTGCTCTCTCTCTCTCTCTCTCTCTCTCTCTCTCTCTCTCTCTCTCTCTCTCCCTCCCTCCCTCCCTCCCTCCTCCCCCCCTCTCTCTCACACACAGGGTAGCTGGCTGCAAGGAGTCCACCAAACATTGATAGCACAATAGCAATGTCCAGCAAAGCAAAGGAACAAGGCAATAAATCCATGGACACAGGAAGAAAATATTGTTCACAAAGCAGGAATAAGGCAAGAAGTCCTGCAAACTCCAGATGTCAACAATGGCTCACCAAACTCCACAAATTCAGTACTTGTTCCCAACAAATACCCCTCCCCACAGCATCTCCTTAAGTCTCAGTCCTTGTGTGCCTTGTGAAAAGGTGCCGAGGTGCTCTACTCCCAATTCTTCGGGTTTGTCTGCACTGTTTCCACCTTCTCTCCACTGTCTGTGCTTAGGGATCAGGAGTGGGTGGTCTTTGCTCATTGTCTGACCACTGTCCCTCTTTATCTGCACTGCCTGCCCTGTCTCGGTTGTCCTGCCCCCATTCCTGCTGGCAAGCCGTCCCAAGTCCAAGGGGTGAGGGGCTGCCTGGTTCTGGTCTTTGTGTTTCTCCAAAGCCAATGAGGCTGCCCCTCAACCTCCATTGGCCCCAATTCCAGCCTATCCTGCTCTGCAGATTCAGCCTCCAACGGGGGTATGACATTCTGTAGTTTTTCCATGATGGGATCTGTTCTATCTGTCTTTCAGTTTGAAAAGGAAAATGCCAAATCTTTTCTGCCTTCTGCACAGAGGTGGATTTGAAGCTGTACAGATGGAGATAGATAACTCAATTAACGTCCATAACAAATTACATTTATTGGTTCATCAGGTATCCCCATAACTCAAGTTTATAACAAAGTTCTTGTTCAATGACCAATCCTTTGTATATCTGCCTTGTAGTAAAAGATGGTTATCTCCTAACCCATCTCGTAGTGATAGAAAGCAGCTCCCATCAGTCAGGGAGTTCATGCAAAAGTGAGGAAAACCTCCCCCAACCCACCAAAGGTCAATTCCGTGACCAATCAGGATTACAGGTGTGGTCACGTGACATGGACTACATTTCCCAGGATACCTTTAATAACATTTACCATGATGCCTTCCCTTAAGAGGACAGCTTATAATCCTAAGTAACAATCCAATTCCCATAGACTGCCTGTGACAGCACAAGATTGAAGCATTCATGGTTCATCTCCCCATTTCATGTCTTATCACTATTGTATAAATTTTAAAAATGTTATTATTTTTTATTCTAGTTAGATATGTCTATTAGATATATTAGTATCTTTCTTTTCCTTCATGATTTTCAAATAATAGTTAAAGTATTGTAAAAGAAAGGAAAGATACTTGTATTATATCAATTGGCTAATATGAAGTTTTAAACAAGAACAATATTATCTTGTATTATGTCATTCTTGCATTAACCAACAATAGGAATGATCTCTGCAAACTTCCAGTTGCAAGGCTGCGGCAGCAGCAGGAACGTTCCTGCTACGCTTGCTGCCGAGGTGTCCCCAATCCAGCTGGATTTGGAGGCTATGGTTACCCCGTAGAGGTAACCGAAGACAGGGGAGATCCGGGCAAGGCTCTGGGGGAATCGCAATCCCCTTTCTCAGCCGGTTTAACTCCCTTTTCCCAAGGCAGTGGAGTGGTGGTCTGCAATGGCTGCCACAAAGAAGCTTTCAGCCCGATAAGATTGTGCAGGAGGAAGTTTGAAGAAGTGAAATTTTTTGGCTGAACCAGGACAATAAGTTACATCTTTATTCTGGAGGTTCAACTTTTTAAAGGATACATTGTTTCCTAACAAGATTGTTAAAAGTGGCAGAGAAAAGTTAAAGGGAAAGTTTTTTTTTCTTCTCACTCTCCTTCCCTATGGAAATAGCAGATGAAAATCGGAAAAACCTGCTTTGGCACAGAAGGTAATTAAATCTGAAAATTAAAGCCAAGGGGATATTAAGATTTCTGAACATTGGAACTAAAAACCAAAAATGTTCCTTTTTTTTTGTTGTTATAAGTGGGAAGGGAGAGGCAAAGAATATATATGAAGATTTTGTTGGAGGAGACAGATTGGAACTTTTAAGATCAGAGATAACAGCAATAAGACTTTTTAAAAATTACTTTGGAACTGTCTAATTAAATTTCACCCCAGGAAAAGATAGTACAAAAAGAAGAAAGTGCTAAATGAAACAGTTTGTGCTAATTTGGATTGCTTTGTGACTTTGTGACTCTTGGAAACTATTTTTTGAAAGACTAAAATCATTTGGTTTGTTTGAAAAAAAAAATCTTACAATGGCATTATCTGTTGAAGAATTGAAAATAGAATATAAAAAGTTAAAAGAAAAGGAACAAGAAGGCAAGGGATCTTCTGGATCTGTTTTCCACTTCTTATAAATGGCTATTTCTTCCTACCAGGAATTACAACAAGAAAGCTGGGATGAAGAAGAAGAAGCCATCTTTAATGGAAAAATAATTTTAGTTGAGGAAGAAAAGGGAAAGGGAAAGAAAATGGAGAATTCAAGATTTAAAAAAACAACCAAGAAAGGGAAAAATAAGGTGAAAAATTGATACAATGTCAGGAAGCAACAGAAAAGAGGAATACAACAGAGAGGGGAGACCAAGAGGGTGGAGATTGAGAGATGGGGGGATAAAAAGACTAGACTGGATAAGAGAGGAAGGAAAAAAGGAAAGAGAAGTTATAAAGACATAAAACAAGATGTTAAAAAAACAGGTTTTTTTAAGAGACAAAGGGTAAAATGTAATTAAAGAAGAGATTCTGCAAAAGTGCACAGGATTGCATTGTAGTATTTGTATTTGAAATAGAGTTAGAAAATTGGAATATTATATGAGTTAACAATATATTAAAGGGAATGTATAAAATGTCTAATAGAGTTTAATTAGCTATGGAATATTGTTTTTACTATACTATAAGCTTACTATTTTTTTCTCTTTTTTATTACTTTAAAATGTACTATGTAGAATGCACTAAGCAGAATCAGTATGGAAATTATATATTATTTTAAATGTTAAATCTAGGGGAAAGATAAAAAGTCATCATACTTCAACCAGTGATTACAGAGAAATTTTGCAATAAAGAGAAAAGAAAAAATAGATAATTGAAAAAGAACAGACAAAAGATACAAGTAAAATGATTTAAACTGAGATGAAATAAATAAAATAGAATTATGAGAGTGAAAAGAGGGGAAAAAACATATAGAAAATGTAGAATGATAAATGAGATATGAAATAGTATATAAGGTGAGCATGAATTTAATTTATGTCTGTATAAAAAGATTCTATCCCAGGATTAAGCCGCTTTCCAAAAAAAAGTTTTATGTTTTCATGTTTTGTCTGTTAAATTAGCTTATTGAAAATTAATAAAATTTTGGAAGAATGTTAGAAGAAAATAATGAAATTGTAAACAAGACAAATGAAAGTATAAGTACAATGAATAAAGAGATATAGAAATTTAGGTAAAAGGAGAAGTTGGAAAAAGAATAAATAAGATATGCATATGTGATAATCTGGAACTATGTTATATTCAAATAAGATGTTTTATTTGTTTTGTTAAAATTTAATAAGCAGTTTTTAGAAAAGAGATTGTATGTTATTAGGTTTTATGTTTTGTTTGTGTATTGTCTTTAAAAACTAATAAAATTTGTGTTTTTTTTTTAAAAAATAGGAATGATCTCTGCCAGTTTCAAAATGATGTTTAGGACATTTCTATGGGAGTTTACATTTCTATGGAAGTTTACATGCCAGTAATTTCTGTACTGTTCAATGATACTTATTACCTAATAACTTGTGTTTAGGGCTACAGCCTTTATCTTTGATGCTATATTTGTGTCTTTGTGGATTTTTCTTTTACAAGCTGCCTCTCATTTATGTATCCAGACAAGAATGGCTTTATTTCTGAATCTGCCAAAACATTTTGGAGCAGAAACACTTGGTTGTGATCAGCCTAGGCATTAAAACAGGCCTAGTTATCATCAAACTTTCTTCACTTTATAAATATATCCAATTTTGTTATTTTTATACTTCTGAGAGAAATGATAATAGCTTTTAAGAGTCCAGCTGTTCAGAATGTTAATAACTGTAAATGTCTTTTAGATCTAGTTGTAGAATATCATCTTTGGGATTACAAGCAAAATTGCAAAAAACAAACACAAGTACATTTACTGTTAGAGCAGAAGTCCAGATGATTGCTGGCCAAAAATGAAAATGAAGTAACAGAAGGCTACATTATAATTTCAGAGCAATGATTGATCATAACTGTGCTCCAGAGCACAGTTTGTATAGCATTCACATTGTTGTATATAGCATCTGAATTTTTCTGAAAAAATGCAAATGGTACTTCCTCTTAAACAGATCAAATAATATGAAAGATTTTTGCCACAAAGGATTCCAGAATAGCACATAAGGATGAGAGATATATAATTGGGTGAATACAAAGGAAAGTTCAAGCTAGTTCAAAGGAAGTTCAGCTAGTTTTCAGGAAGCCAATCAATCAATTGATCAATCAATCAAAAGTGAGATTGGTAGGAAGCTGAGAAAGTGAATGTTTTTGGCTAACTGGGATAATAAGTAACATTTAAATACCCTGGAATTTAAGCTTCATTAAAGATACTTCATTCCCGACGAAGATGGTAAAAGCGGTGAATGAAAGTTAAAAGGGAAAGTTTGTTTTTTTTCACTCTCCTTCCTTACGGTGATAGCAAATGAATGGAGAAATCGGAAAAACCCATTTTGGTATCAGCAGGTAATCTTGAAAACTAAAGCCAAGGGGACAATAAAGATTTCTGAGCATCAGGGGAAAAAAAAAAGAGAACTCTTTTTTGCTATAAGTGGGAAGGGAGAGGAAAAGAATAAATATTACGATTTTGTTGGAGGAGGCTGCTCGGAATTTATAAGAACAGGGCTAAACTGTAACAAGACATCTAAAAGATATATTTTAATTGGAGCTTTGTAACTGAACAAAAACTCCAGGAAGAGAAAGTATAAAAAGAAGAAAGTACTAAATGAAACAGTCTGTGTATATTTGGATTGCTTGGTGACTTTGGGACTTTTGGAAATCATTATTTAAAATACTAAAAACATTTGGGTTGTATAAAAAAAACTTTTTACAATAGCACTACTTGTTGATGAACTGAAAATTGAATTTAAAAAGCTAAAAGAAGAGGAACAAGAAGGGAAGGGCTCTTCTGGATCTGTTTTCCATTTTTTAGAAATGGCAATTTCTACCTACCAGAAATTACAAGAACAAGAAGACTGGGATGAAGAAGAAGCCATCTTTAATGAACAAACAACTTCAGCTGGAGAAGAAAAGGGAAAGAGGGGAAAGAGAATGGAGAATTTAAGACTTAAAAAAACAACCAAAAAAGGGAAAAATAAGGTGAAAAATTGATACAATGTCAGAAAGCAACAGAAAAGAGGAATACAATGTCAGAAAGCAACAGAAAAGAGGAATACAGAAGAAGGTGGAGATTAAGAAGGTGGAGATTAAGAGACAAGGAGGTAAAAAGGCAGGATTGGAGAAGAAAAGAAAGGAAAAAGGGAAGAGAAGTTACAAAGATTTAAAACAAGATGTAAAGAAACAACATTTATTTAGAGATAGTGGGTAAAAATATGATTAAAAAAGAGATTCTGCAAAAGTACATAAGATTGTATTGTATTTATATTTGAAATAATGTTAGAAAATTGGATTTAATAATAGAGCTTAATTTGCAATGGATTATTGTTTTAATTATATTATAAACTTATTACTTTTTTATTTTATAATATAGTATATAGCTTTAGAACATACTAAGCAGAATGACAAGTATATAATATTTTAAGTGTTAAATTTAAGAGAAAGATTTAAAGGCGTCATACTTCAATCAGTGATTACAGGGGAAATTTTATGTTAATGAGAAAAGATAATAGAAAATTGAAAAAGAACAGACAGGGAGAAGGCGGAGCTTCGTCTCGGTGCTACAGCTGAGATCTCGGGGCTCTGAGATCTCAGCTGATATTTTCACCCCTGGTCAGTCCTAACGGACCTAAACCGTCCCGTAGAGATGGGGATGGCACAGTCCCAGGATCCCAGAGATATCGCAAATCTCTGGTTTGATCCGGGAGAAGCCCTTTTGCTGGCAGTGGAAAGGCAGCCTCCAAAGCTGCTGAAGTCGGGACAGCTCCGAAAAGAAAGTGGCTGGAGCGTGTGTGTGTCGGTTGGGTGAGAAACTTCTTTTGTATTGCAAATTGGCTGAGACCTGAAAGGATATCCTGAACAAAGAAGAAACCTGTGACTTTATTTTTGTTTGACTGGAATCTGGTTGAGCGGCGTTTTTTAAGTGATGTCAAATTGAGGCTTGGATTCTTCCCTTACTATTTTTTTTTCTCTTTTCTGAGGACTTTAATGTGACTTTGTAGGTAACCAGATTGAATTTTTTCTTATATATATTTTTATGCTTCTTTTGATTTTTTAATTTTCTTTAGGATAGAGGCCCCCTTTGTTTCTTCTGAGTTTTGTATATATTACTCTTTTTTCTGGCTGAGGGGGGAAAAAGTATTAAGAGATCTTGCAACACTGCCAACTAGAGGCTTGAAAGTACTTTATTTGAGTTGGGGAGAAATGTATAAACACTCCTTCTCAAGGACATTTTAATGTGATAAGATGGAGGGAGAGCACAGAAAAATATTATTACAGGTGTTTTCCTGGACTCTTATCAATATCTCAACACTTGAGGCTTGGCTTTGAAGCTGCTGGAGAAGAGAGTCATAATAAGAGCCTTGGATAAATAAATAAAGTGCAGTGTGCAGTCCATATATATATATATATATATTTGTGAAACCTCTACTCGCCAGCCTTTTTGTATATTTCAATTTTAGTAATATTTTTATTTTTGCTTTTTATTTTATCCTTTTTCTTCTTTGGTTTTTTGGGTCTTTTTATTATTGGATTTTTCCATTTTGGATCATAATTGACTACTCTATCAGATGGATTGAAGGTCAAAAAGAATTTGAAGTTTTTTGAAGCATTAAAATGAAAAAAAAAGTGAGAAAAAGAAGAAAGTGTTAAATGAAATAGACTGTGTGTATTTGGATTGCTTGGTGACTTTGGGACTTTTGGAAATTCTTATTTGAATGATTAAAATCATTTGGGTCGTTTAAATTTTTTCTTTTTTTTTACAATGGCATTACTTATGGATGAACTGAAAATGGAATTTATAAAATATAATCAAGAGAAACAAGAAGGGAAGGATTCTTTTGGCTCTATTTTTCATTTTTTAGAAATGGCAATTTCTACATATGAGAAACTACAAGAACAAGAAGATTGGGATGAAGAAGAAACCATCCTTAATGAACAAGCAACTTTATTTGGGGAAGAAAGGGGAAAGAGGAGAAAGAGAATGGAGAATTTAAGACTTAAAAAAACAACCAAAAAAGGGAAAAACAAGGTGAAAAGTGGACACAATATCAGAAAGCAACAGAAAAGAGGAATACACAAGAGGGTGGAGATTAAGAGACAAGGGGGTAAAAAGGGTAGAGGGGAGAAACAAGGGAGGAAAGAAGGGAAGAGAAGCTACAAAGGTTTGAAACTAGATGTAAAGAAACAGATTTTATTTAGAGATAATGGGTAAACATATAACTGAAAAAGAGATTCTGCAAAGGTACATAAGATTGTGTTGTTGTATCTGTATTTGAAATAATGTTAGAAAATTGGAATAATATATGATTATAAAATGGGACAAAATATTTAATGTAACTTAGCGAAATTTTTTTTTAAAATAAAATAAATGAAATTAAATATGAGAGAATTGAATTAAAGAAAGTAACTAAGCAAAATCTATAAGTGTTCCCATAGAAGTATGATATTTATTTAGAAAGGATTGTGTAAAATGTTTAAGACTTAAATGAATATTAATTTTAATGATATAATTTCAATTGCTATGGATTGTTGTTTTAATTATATTATATATCAAAAAAAACTTTTTTCTTTCTGTTTTAAAATATTGAGTTTCTTTTTAGAATGTATTACGCAGAATCCGAATGAAAATTATGTGTTATGTTAAGCTTTAAAATTAGGGGAAGGATAAATATGACAAGGCATTATACTCCAATCAGTCATTACAGAAGAAATTTTGTGTTAATGAGAAAAAATAATAGACAGCTGAAACAGGACAGACAAAAGATATAAGTATAATGATTTAAATTGAGATGAAATAAATATAATAGAATTAAGAGAGTGAAAAGAGGGGAGAAGCTATATAGAAAATGTAAAATAGTAAATAAGAAATGGAATTGCTATATAAAGGTAAGCATGAACTTGAATTTATGTCTGTACAAAAAGATGTAACTCGGGATCAAACTGCCGTCCAGAAAGATATTTTATGTTTTCTATGTTTTGTGTTTTGTTGGTATATGTTTGTTTGTTAAAAAATTAATAAAAAAAAATTCAAAAAGAAAAAAGAAAAAGAACAGACAAAAGATATACGCATAATGATTTAAATTGAGATGAAATAAATAAAATAGAATTAAGAGAGTGAAAAGTGGGGAGAAGCTATATAGAAAATGTTGAATGGTAAATAAGATATGAAATAGGATAAAAAGTGAGCATGAATTCGAATTTATGTCTGTATAAAAAGATGTAACCCGGGAAGCCGCTTTCCAAAAAGAAGTTTTATGTTTTTATGTTTTGTGTTTTGTTTGTGTATATTTGTTTATTGAAAATCAATAAAAAAAATTTTAAAAAGTGAGATCGGTGAAATGGACTTTCTTTTTTTAAAGAAAATATATACATTTTAGCCAAGGATCTTTTCCAGCTTCTTTTAACATTTGAAAAGCCCTATGTAATTTTAGTAGCACTTGTTCAGCAAGGCTTCTGTCCTTTTCTAGCACTTGCTGGAATGACCAGATGATAGAAAGATATTGGTTCTCCATACAGCCATTCCAGGAAGTCCTAAAGAACCAAAGATGCCTCTTTGCAAAGAGACCAGAACTTCTGAAAGAGTATCAAGCCTTTTCAAGGTTGAACAAAGCTGAAATAAATCCCTTTCCTACTTTAATAATTTTTTTTTTTTTAAATCAGAGTAATCCCCTTCAACTTCACTCTGGCAAAATTTTTATTACATGTGAACTTAAACTATTTTTTTTAGCATCAGCACATCTCTAATTGAATGGAGGGAAGTATCTGGCTATCAGAGAGAGATGCTACTGATGAGATCTAATTGGATAGGACAGGAAAGGCAATCCCTCTTGCTTTGACATGATCTATCCAGCATAAGGAAATGATTTTTGATAGCAATTACACCATTGACAAATGTTTGATCTGGCCATATGGACATTGGTTAGGAGGTTCAAATGATACCTCTTGTAACATGAGGCCATCATACAAATCATAATGGTCATGCATATGTTCATGCTATTTTGTTATTTTCAATATAGCATGAATATGTGATTTCAATAGCATTGGAGCTTGTAAAAGGTGCCTCTGCTTCCAAGAAGTATGAAGTGTTAAGTTTTAAATGCATCTGCAATCAGAAGTATGTTTCTGATTCATGTGTCCTGGAATACTACAGACATTACCATCATGAGAATGCTAATGAAGCCTAGTTATGATTTATAGATCCAAGAGATTCACAAGCAGGAAAAAAATATGACAATGAATTGAAGAATATCATTCAAGGAAAAAGTTTGAAAAATTGTCAGCATGCAGTCTTTCTCCCTTTTTTTCTGCCTTTTTTCTGCCAGTATTTGTAAGGAGGCAATACATTTCTACCTTTCACTCATCTATATAGTCAGAAGGTGGCAAAAGGTGACCACATGATTCCTGAATGCTGCAACTGTCATAACTATGAGTCAGTTGGCAAGCACCTGAATTATGATCACATGACCATGGGAATGCTCAATGGTCATAAACATGAAAAATGGTCATAAGTCACTTTTTTCAGTGCTGTCATTAAACAAACTGTTGTAATTTAAGGACTACCTGTATTGCTGTTTGGCATCAGTTCATAGCAGGGAAAAAACCAATTCATAAAGAATACATGGAGGTGGATGCGCAAAAGGCTTGACTGCAGCAGCAAAATAATTGAATCATTTGAGTTATTTACAAGCTTTATAATTTACTGAAGTGCTGTAATTTATTATTTCTGTGGTTAATGTTGATTTAGAAAGCCATCAGTTTGCCTAGAAATGTGTGTTATTCATGTCACAGTTAATGATCCTTAAGTGATTATTCACAAGACACATCCAAACAAGAATGTAATTCTACAAAGAACAAAATGTAATCACATAGCAGAGATTACATAAAAGTGCTAATATTTTTTTTAGTTTTTATATGTCAAAGAAGAGATTTATGAATGGATTAACTTCATGTATTTCCTGTAATTCTCCATTGTCCCTACATGAATAAGAATGTAGTGTAAAAGAAAAAGACTTTCAGTTTACTGAAAATATAACTTAGTCATCTGTTATTCTTCTTGTGAAAAATAATTATTTGATTACTTTTTTTACTGAGTATCTCAATACACTTCCTGCATCTCATGGTTGGTAGAGACAAGCAACGTTTCAAAGTAGATTCCAGGTTATAGATCCTACTCAAAGCATGACCATACTTTGAGTAAAATTGTATTTGTGATAAACTGGCAAATAATATGTCAAAACTGACCAATATTCTCTCAACCATTCATAGAAAATGCTATATATGACTGGCATACAACTAGTCTAATCTAAAAGGAAAGATATGACACATGGTATAGTGTAACTTGGTAATAGATGGTACATGCTAAAAGAGTATGAATTAATAACTAATGTAAATGAAATAAAAATTGATATGGTTCTACAATTAATAGAAAGGAGAAAAACAAATGTTCTAATTGAAAGTAGACTGATTTCTGTAGTAAAAGAGATAAATTCATACATGAAAGTGAAAGTATATATTTAATTATTATTAAAAGTAGAAATCATGATTTCATGCCACTAGAATTGTTGTGGATTTCTATGAAGGTATATCCTACCTTCAATTCTAAGTTGCAGGTTACTCTCCATGCACAATGATAATAAAAGAATCAGGAATGAGTTGTGGGGGAAAATGCACAAAATTCTGAAAGAAGGGTGTTTGGATATATCTATATAGAGAGAATGTATGAAGAAATAATAAATGGGTGACAAAAAGGAGAAGAGCAAGAAAGTTACAAAGTTCAGATCCTAGAAAAAAAAAAAGGTGAGAATCGTAAAGATTAAAAGGCAAATTATGAATAGAATGCAAAGATGTTTGCAAAGATAGAAAAGTACGAGGAGTTATGGTGAGGGCAAGCATAGGGCTAAATCAAATTTAATTAGATTTTCGTGTCTTTTACCTCGAGCATCTTTTGCTTCCTGTGCTTTGTATACTGATGTCATCACAAAAGAGAATGATGTGATAAATATGTATACATGTAGATTGACCAGTTGTCAGGCTTCCAGTGATGTTATATTTGCAATGAGTTGATTAAAAATAATCATGTCAAAATATCTGGAAGAAGCCCACTGAATTCAAGAAAGCTTAATTTGTGTTGTAAGTTGGTATCTTGTCAGGCAAGGAAGTATCTTCTCTGGCCCCTGCTTTGGAATAGCATCCCTCCAATGATATGCATGGCTCTTAGTCTCCCTGGTTTCTGAAAGTCTCTTAAAATCTGACTTATGTTCAAAGCCCTGGGATTAAAATGTCTCTGGAACCTCTGTTGAGTCTTCCTTGCATACTGATGAGTTTTGTTTTTGTCCAGATAGTCGTGAGAGTTTTAACTGGGATTTTAACTTATATATTTGACAAATCATAAGCCACCCAAAGTCTTTGTGGACCTGGATAGCCTTAACAAATCCAATATGTATATTATAAATAGAGATAGAGGGATGTGGTGGCTCAATGGTTAAAACGCTGAGCTTGTTGATCAGAAAGGTCAGCGGTTCGAATCCCTAACACCACATAACAGAGTGAGCTCCCATTACTTGTCCCAGCTTCTGCCAATCTAGCAGTTTAAAAGCGTGTAAAAATGCAAGTTAAAAAAAGGGGGCCACTTTTGGTGAGAAGGTAATAGTGTTCCGTGCATGTTCGCCATTTAGTCATGCCAGCCACATGACCACAGAGACATCTTCGGACAGTGCTGGCTCTTCAGCTTTGTAACAGAGATGAACGCTGCCCCCCAGAGCCAGAAACGACTAGCACATATGTATGAGGGGAACCTTTACCTTTAAATAGAGATAGATAGATAGATTTCTAAAATACCTTATTTCTTGGTAGCCTTTGTATTGCATCTCTGCTCCATAGCTTTTAGCAGTTCCTATAAATTTTATATTACAATATTAGATGTTTTATAATGTTTAAATAAAGGCTGCTGAAGCTACTGGCCCACTCTGAATGAGTTTGAATGGAATGTGGAAACTCTGCTCTAAGATATACAGGTAAGTATGAAGATGAGAATTTTCAAAAAGCATTTAACCCACTTTAAAGTTGATAATGTGCTGAAAGTTAATGACACTTACACTTGTGAGGGACTTAGATACTTTTAAAATCCCCCCCACATTCCATGTTCAGGAAAGCATTTCAGAAAGTGTGCTTAAAGCTAAGCAGAAGCATAATTGCTTCTCATAAATAACGCCGTCAGGAATAAACCTAGCAGAACTACCTTGACATAACCAGCTCCTAGAGCAGAAAGGAGCATCACAAGTGTAGAAAGCTTACATTCAACCAAAACCATTTAGCAAATGAAGAAGTGTTTGTTTGCTTTTTGAACAATCCAACTTTCCTGTAGGAAGTCATTCACTTTTTCTGGTAGGCTGCAATATTTTTTTTTGTCTTTATGCTTGCTTGATACATTTTTTATTATAGTAATTTTTAGGTGAGGATAAATTGCTCAATAGTGTGTCTGAATCTTATGGCAAGTTCATTTTATAGCATTCCTTCTTTCTTCAGTGCTTCTATTAGGTAGAAATACCAAGACAGCTTCACTATGTCTGTGGCAGATTAGATTTTATGTATGGCAGTTAAATTCCCCTCTGAGTCAACTGGTTTATAGGTTTATAGATTTAAATTTCATCTTGTCCTTCTAATTTACTTCCCCTAATGCTAGTTTAGTTGTTCGTCTAAAATTCATCTATATTTATCTATCACAAATATAATAATGGTTCCTTCTGTCTGAGTTGGTTAATAATCTCAAGCCAATGTTTTCAAACATTGAAATTTACATTTACAAAGAAAATTAGCTGTAGCATTTCATGTTTTTGCCAGGATTTCAAAGAAAATGAATCTAGAGCATTAAATAAATGCTTTGAACAGATTAGACAAACGGCCCACTATTAAAATGAAATATTTTTATCACCCTAGAAGCATATGCCATATTTTTTATTATAGTTATTAGTTCTAGATTTCATTATAAGAAAACAATAACTTAAATATTTATTGCAGATAGTGCTAGCATCAAAAACATAACAGCCTAAAGCCATATTCAAGCATGTGGTAAATCTATACAGAGCAGGTAGGTTGAAATATTCAATTAAACAAATAGCTTGGAAAGCTATAAATTACTTCATGAGCAAGCTGCTATCTTTGCCTCACAATCCAAAATGAAACATGTTGGTCCTTGAAAAAAGAAGTATAAATCTCATAATTAGACCAGGGCTGTCAAACTTATGTCATTATGGTGTCCTCACATGATGTATTGGAACTTTCCCTCCTTTGCTAAACTGAAGGTGGGTGTGGCCAGTGTATAACGTATCTGGCCCCAGATGTCGGGAGTTTGACAGCCCTGTTTTAGACCAATCAGATATATATAGCATTGTGAGCAAACCTTCAGAACTCAAATGTTTATATTTGGCAGGAGCTTGCAAAAGTTTAAATGGGAGGAATGGAAAATACAATAAGATTTTAAAAAACTTTGATTTCTTTTAAATGAAAAAATTGTGTTTAAATATCTAAACACACCATTCAGACAGGTAATGACTACAAAGTTATGTTGATAATAAATGATGACAGCTATCACAATAAGATGCCATACAATGTAATTTAGATATGTTATAACTAGCCTTGGAATGTCAGGAAATATCTTGGCATATTCATCTGTAATTAAAGAATAGTAATTGTAATAGCAATGGAAATACAGTAGCAAAAGAATAGCAATTGTAATACCACCAAAATCTAATAAAAATGAATCTGCATTAATTATTAGTATGGCTCTTCTTGTAAATCAGGTTTACTCTCCCCCCAAAAACTATGATGATCTAGGTATTAAATACTACTGATTACTGTAGTGTCATTAATATTTAAATAAGTTCCATGTGTATGGAAATATTCAGATATCATACCTGAACAAAAAGCAACATAAAATAGAGATCATCTGTGGTACTGATTAAAACCAAAATTCCCCTTTCAACTTCTTAGCTTGAGTGTGAAGGTATGAAGTGAATTGTTTTTCACTTGTGCTGTTTGAATGCAAGAAATTCATCGAATAAAGCACAATTGTATAGTTTTACTCCTATTCAGATGGAAATATGAAATTCTCCCAACAGACCTTGCTCAGTGTTGCAAAGTTAGGGAAAAAGAAGATGGTTCTGGAATATGTGAGGATGTTTGACAGTGAAGTTGAAATTCATGGTCTTATGCAGTCATGCATATAATCTATAGTATATTGATCAGATCCTCAGACTGCAAGTAATTCATGTTTTAAATATATATATTTATGTTTTAAATTTATATATTGTAAGCCGCCTTGAGCCACCACAGCGAATAGGTGACAATACAAATCTAGTAAATAAATAAATAAATAAATAAATAAATAAATAAATAAATAAATAAATAAAT
>BLBF01000020.1:24293432-24335966 GCA_015471245.1 Laticauda colubrina | reverse complement strand
GATGGTAAGCACGTGGCCTGCAAAGCTCCAGCCAAGTCAGGGTCCACCTACTTCAACTACAGGGCTTCTTCAGCATCATCCTCTTCACCATGGTCGATGCTGACTACAAGTTCATGTACATTGATGCTTCAGGCAACGGCTCATGTTCAGATGTCCAGGTATACAATGCCAGTCACCTCAAGGAGGGGCTGGAACGCAACCTCATTGTGGGCTTCCCAGATCCAGAACCCCTGCCCAACGACACAGAAGATGTGCCCTACTTCATCATGGGGGATGACACCTTCTCCCTCAGAACCTACCTCATGAAGCCCTACACTTCCAGATGCCTCACCTGTGAAGAGAGGATCTTCAACTACAGGCTGTCCAGGGCAAGGTGGGTGGTGGAGAATGCCTTTGGCATCCTGGCCAACAGGTTCCAGGTACTTCTCACCACCATGCAGCATCGCCCACAGACTGTGAGGAGGATCATGGAAGCTTGCTGCATCCTGTACAATCTCATGCGCACCCACTACCCAGTCTTGCAGAACAGGCTCGTGGACCTCCAACAAGGCAATGGGGACATTGAGCCTGGTGAATAGAGGCAAGGGTGAAACCTGATAGACATTGTGGATGTGCAAGGCCCCAACAGAGCTTCACGTGAAGGGAAGAAGCAGCGTAACCACCTGAGACACTGGTGCAACTCCCAGCTGGAGCAGTGGAGTGACAAGACAGGATGATAGATGCTTAATGGATGCTTCCTTCTGTCTCATCACACTGATGAGATTGGGCCATGTATTTTGAGTGGGCCTACAATGAACAGGACATTTAATAAAGAGTTGTGTTTATGTTGAAATGTGTGGATCAATGATTACATTGCTATTGATAATAAAGGCCAAAGGTGTGGCACCTGGGAGGGTGGACCATACAGTCCCACTATGCTTGCACTGGTGGTTTATCTATCCCACAGCTATTACCCATCCCACAGGTATCCTAACCCATCCCACAGCTATTACCCATTCCACAGGTATCCCTGCCCATCCCACTGCTATCTTAACCCATCCCACAAGCATGCAAAGGCTTAAACCATTTCTAAAAGTTTCCACCAAGACTTTATTTAATAAAATAAATGAAGCAAGTGTATGAAGCAAAGATAATCTTTATTAATAACAAGCTGTAAAAGCAAAATGACCCAAGTGTCCCAAGCAAAGATAAAGTCAACAGGTAGCCACCCAGTCTCTCGCACTCTTCTTAGTCACTCTGAGGCATGCCCAGGCTCAGGGGTGAAGGGTGCTGCTGGAGTGCTGGTCTGAGGCATCATTGGGGTGCCTGGCCCTGAGAGGACAACTGGGATGGTGTGTGGAGATAGCTCTCAGAGAGATGGCTCAGTCCTGTGATGTTGAGAGCCCCTTCCTCCAGGACATGGGGTGCCAATACCCATGACAGATGTTCTGAGGCCAGGCTTGGCTGTGGGGTGGAAGAAGGAGTAGTGTAGTGGGGATGTCTGGTCTACAGGTGAGTGAGGTGAGGCATGGGTGGCATCTGTGGCATGGGTGGCATCGGTGGCATGGGTGGCATCTGTGGCTTGGGTGGCATCAGTGGCATGGGTGGCATGGGTGGCATCAGTGGCATCAGTGGCATCGGTGGCACCAGTGGTGTTCAATGTACCTGTACCTGAACTAGGAAGGGCTGCCTCTGCTCCTGGAGCTCCTGGTAGCCGTAGCCTTGGTAGGTGAGGGCCTGTGGAAAGCCTTGGAAGGGCAGTGACATCACCTGGGGTGGAGGAGCAGACCTGAACTGGGTCGGAGCAGGTTCAGCTGGTTCTGGAGGGTTGTGAAGAAGACCAGTGATCCTGTCCTTTATCACCTGGTACTGTGATTTGGACATGTTCATGAGGGTCTGGTTGACGTAGGTGAGGAAGGGCTTGCGGTTGGAGGATGGGACGTCGGTGTGTATCAGCTGAGAGAGGAGATCTACACTGCTTCTGATGGTGTCCCTGATCTCCAGCAGGACAGTGTGGCTCTGTCCCTCTGGTCTGGCTTTCTGCCTGCTTTCTGTGGAGGTGGAGGTGGGGGTGGGGGTGGGTTGGTCTCTGGTGGAAGTGCCCTCTCCTTGCTCCCACTGCGTCAGGGGGTCCTCCACACATTCCGCCATGGGGAGTGCAGCTGTCGGGGGGGCGTCTCCATCATGGCTCACTCCACAGATACCTGCCTGGACACAGGAGCTGACTCTTGGCCAGAAGAGGACTGGCTCTCTGCGGGCTGCCTGAGAGAGAGGGTTGTGAGAGGGGCTGCTCCGCGGTGGCGGATCTCACCCTCCAAGAAGCTACACTTGGCCATCACGTAGGTCTCTTGGTCCATCAGCTTGACCCTGGCCTGGCCAGATTTGTTGAGGTGCAGCTTCCCATACCAGGTGTGCATGTGCTTCCACCAGCCAAGGAGCACCTCTGAAGTGTAGCCCAGGCTCTCCACCTTCTCTCTCCAAGCAGCCTGCTTTCTTTTGGTGTCTCGATAGAGCCTGTGTCCCTTATGCCACAGATACTCGTTCTGCCTCAGCCATTCGAGCACCTCATCCTCATGTTCTTTTTCAATGGAGTATTGCCTCTTCTCCTGTTCATGCGTATGCCTCTTCCTCCCTCTGGCAGGGCCATCTGGGCCCTCATCAGAGGGGCTTCAAGGTTGTAGGGGTTGCTCCTCCACACCACCACCAGCAGCAGAAGTAGCAACAACAGTAGCAGCACCAGCAGGACCAGGATCAGCTGCAGGAGAGTAAGCACCAGCAGCTCCAACAGCACCAGCAGGACCAGGATCAGCAGCAACAGAGTAAGCACCAGCAGGACCAGCAGGACCAGGAGCATCAGCAGGACCAGCAGAACGAGGAGCACCAGCAGCACCAGCAGGACCAGGAGCACCAGGAGCACCAGCAGGACCAGCAGGAACAGGAGCAGCACCAGCAGAGTAAGCACCAGCAGAAGCACCAGCACCAGGAGCAGCGCCAGCAGAGTAAGCACCAGCAGAAGCTCCAGCACTAGAAGAGTCAGCCCCAGCAGCAGAAGCCCCAGCAGAAGCAGAGTCAGGGCCAGGGGGTGGGATGGTGGCCCTGTCCCTCTTGCCAGGGCTGGCAGCAGATGGCAGAGTCTTTCTCTTCTTCCCCATGGTTGTTGGCTGGCTGGCTGGTTGGCTGGCTGGCTCGAGCTGTGTCTGGCAGCAGGTCTTTCCTCTGAATGGTGACCTGCTTGTGAGCTGCTTCCCTTTATATCCATGGGGCTGATGCAATGCATCCTCCCTGCATGCGCAGTGAATGCTCTGCATCCGCTAGGCATCCGCTAGGCATCCGCTAGGCTTCCGCTCTTCATCCGCTTCTTCTGCTCGGCATCCGCTCTGCATCCGCTCCTTCCGCGGCATGTCCGCTTCACATCTACTTCGCTGTGCTCTCCCGGAAGCCCTGCGGATGTGCCATCCACTTCCTTCTGCTTCCATCCGCTAGGCTTCCGTGGAGCATCTGCTTTCCATCCTGGCTGCGTCCTCCCCCCGTCCGTTCCTTTCCGTTGTTGTCCACTCTGGTTATGCAAATTCGGGGCACTTTTGAGAGCAGATAACATGGAACATTTTCTCATCCGCTGTGTCCTTTTTACAAATGTTTTGCATCCATCGGCCAATGTGACAGGCCCTTTAGAGACACTGTAAAGCACTGTGAAACAGTATATCAGTGTTATAAGTGCTATTATTCTATGAAATGGTAGCCTTGATAGAGAGGTATATCAAAAAATTAATCCAACAAACATTGGATAAAATAAGAATGTCCCTTAAATGATGATACAAGAAAAAAGTGGAAGAAATTTTTTAAAAACTATTTTTTAAAAAATATCACATTTATTAAATGGATATCATAAACAGATATGCAGAGAGCCAGTTTAGTGTATGGATTAAGGCATAGGTTGGAAACCAGGAGACCTAAATTTGAGTTCTAAATTTGCCTACAAAGTCAGGTGGGTGACCCTGGGCCAGTCCCTCTCTCTTAGCCAATGAGAGAAAATTTCAGGGCCTTGTCAACACTAACTCAAAGATGGAGGAGGAGGGGGAGGAAGAAGAGGAGGGGGAGAGAAAGAGAAAGAAGAAAAATATGGACCTCTCCTTGTAAAAGGTTATGGTAACCTCCTTGTTGCCATTTGATAAGCTTAAACATACAGAAAGGCAAGAACATTGGTCTACTGCAGAAAAAAAACTGTCCCTCCAAACATAACTGATTTGATCTTATTTTCATTACAATGCAATCTTAATTTTCTAACTCTCTGTCCACCTTTGATGTGATAGACAAAACATTATTTTACATTTCATTTTTAAATAATGGGCAAAAGAATTCCAAAGCAGCTTGGGCATTTGACATAATTTGCTTAATTTAGTCCATTAGCATAATTTTCAGAGTGATGTTTTTAGGTTATTGGAGTTACTTGATGCTGTTTTCATGAGGCAAATGATAGCAGTTGCTGCAAATGATGTAAAACTAGCAATCATGTAATTATGTAAATGACATAAATTACATCAATGATCTTATATCAGATTTAATAGACATCCCACCCCTAATGACCTGTTAAACTGAGGTACTACTGTATAGCTAAAATCAGTCAAGAATGTACACTTCCCAGGAGGCACTTTCTAAAAGAAAACTAGCAAATTATATACTGTAGTATGTAAATGTGAATATTTATGCCACTTCTTTATTGGATATTAACTATTGGGCATGTATGTATGATTGAAATATTGTGATAGATATTTCTACTACCCCTAAATCTCCATAGATCCTTAGTTACTTCAAAAAAGAATAATTATATGGTAAGGTTAATGTTGTAACCTGCCTGTGGCAGGAAAAAGATAATGTCACGTATATGACCCTTTTTAAAAAAAAATTCAAAATGTTCTGAAAACATAACATAACCTCATTTCATAACCTCAGGAAAACTTTTCTTTCTTTCTTTCTGAAGCTTCTTCCATAGCAAATTTCTTCAGAAGAATTCAAGGAATGGTCAATTACTCCAATTAATATTAACTCTTTTTCCCAAACCACTGCTTTTCTGAGCTGATCTTTGAGTGGCTTACTAGACCACACTCCCAAAAATGGATATAGCTAGGACCAACATTTAATTGGGTTGTTCTTTCACTTTAAATTAATCTAATAAATTCATCACAGCTAAAATGATTGAAATCCACATATTTATAATGTTCCCATTCTGTCATATTAAAACTTTACATTTCAGCTTTAACTTTGGGGAGACTTTGGGAGCCCTCAAAATTGGCTCCTGCAGATTTCCTGCCACTCCTGGTTCTACATCCTTACTTTGATGGCACACATTTTTGTGCTACATTCCTTGTGATGCTGAACACAAAAAAATGATTGGCTTGGGATGATTCTATACTAGTTGAATGACTAATCACTAAAGAGTACTCTGGGGATACCTGCTACAGGGATTTGATTTTTCCAATTTGATCCAATAATTATTCTAAAAAATTGAGTGTTGGTTATTTGTTAGATAGACCCCTTTCTTAGGTAAGGTTCTTTTTGAAGTAACTGAAAAGTTGACTTCAGAGGAACTAGTAAATGGGACTAGAAAAAGTTGACTAGGGATTGAACAACTTTAAAGCTGATGGACTTGGCCCAGCATCAGCCAATGTAAAAGGAAACATGCTTCTCATCCAGTGGATGGGTTCCATTTTTCTTCATCTAAGACCCATTGTGGACTAGAGGTTTCAGATTAAGCCCATGTCACACTGAACCAACAGATGCAAAGAGGATGTAAAATGGACAAAAAACCTTGCCATCCGTTGGAAAACGCGATGTACTCACTGCCTCCATTTTGCTTCCTCTCTATCCGTCCAGCATCCGTTTATTGACGTTTCATTCTCTCCGAATGTTTTGAGCTGCCCAATACTTTTGCGCGGAAAATGTATCCAGTTTGTCCGTTCTGCATCCGCTACGCATCCGCTAGGCATCCGTTCTGCATCCGTTACGCATCCGCTATATCTGCTAGGCATCTGCTGCACATCCGCACAACTCCATCCGCTCCAGCGGTAAACGGGCGCAGGGAGGAAGCGGAATGGATGCCTAGCAGATGCAGCATGGAAACAAAGCATTTAAAATGGAAAAAACGTTCGCAGAGGGGACCTATCTCGGATATTAAGGATGTCTAGAGGATGCCTAGAGGATGCCTAGAGGATGCCTAGCGGAAAACCTATATTTCCTATCAAAAGGGGGAGCAACTAATCTGCTTCTCACTTTCAGAACAGCAGCCCAGTGGTGCAGACCTCTGCAGCCTTCATCTGGCTCTTCCTCTTCCACAGCATCCAGTCATGTCCACCGTGGATTGTAACAAAGTCCTTTCGGCAGCCACCATCGTTCTGCAACACTGCGAAGCCATCTGCAGGCTCTGTGAACACTACTGCGAGAAGAAAAAGAGGCAGCTAAAAAGAGTCTGGGTCCGAAGATGGTTCACCAGAAGAGCAGAGGACGAACTGTACAACAAGCTGATGGTGGAGCTCAGGAACGAAGACACTCGGGCGTTCCAGAACTTCATGAGGATGCCTCCAGCCATGTTTGACGAAGTTGTGCAGCGGCTGACACCCAGGTTGACCAAGGTAAACACCAGCTTCCAGCCCAGCCTGGAACCTGGGTTCAAGGAGGCACTCACTGCACCACCTGGCCTCAGGGACCTCCTACAGGAGCATGCAGTATGGCTGGAGGGTGCCATCCAACACCATCAGCATTGTGGTCAGAGAAGTGGTGCAGGCCATCATCGAAGAATACAAGGAGGAGCTCCTCCAGTACCCGTCCACTGAAGAAGGATGGAAGAAAGTTGCAGAGCAGTGGTATCAGAAGTGGAACTTCCCCCACACCGTTGGAGCCATAGATGGCAAGCACGTGGCCTGCAAAGCTCCACCCAAGTCAGGGTCCACTTATTTCAACTACAAGGGCTTCTTCAGCATCATCCTCTTCGCCATGGTCGATGCTGACTACAAGTTCATGTACATCGATGCTTCAGGCAACGGCTCATCTTCAGATGCCCAGGTATACAACGCCAGTCACCTCAAGAAGGAGCTGGAAGGCAACCTCATCGTGGGCTTCCCAGATCCAGAACCCCTGCCCAACGACAAGCAAAATGTGCCCTACTTCATTGTGGGGGATGACGCCTTCTCCCTCACAACCTACCTCATGAAGCCCTACACCTCCAGACTCCTCACCCATGAAGAGAGGATCTTCAACTACAGGCTGTCCAGGGCAAGGCAGGTGGTGGAGAACGCCTTTGGCATCCTGGCCAACAGGTTCCAGGTACTTCTCACCACCATGCAGCATTGCCCAGAGACTGTGAGGAGGATCATGGAAGCTTGCTGCATCCTGCACAATCTCATGCGCACCCGCTACCCAGTCTTGCAGAACAGGCTTGTGGACCTCCAACAAGGCAATGGGGACATGGAGCCTGGGGAATGGAGGCAAGGGCGAAACCTGATAGACACTGAGGATGTGCAAGGCCCCAACAGAGCTTCACATGAAGCGAAGAAGCAGTGCAACCTCCTGAGACACTGGTGCAACTCCCCAGCTGGAGCAGTGGAGTGGCAAGACAGGATGGTAGATGCTTAATGGATGCTTCCTTCAGCCTGTCTCATCACACGGATGAGATTGGGCCATGTATGTTTGGTTGGGATACAATGAACATGGCGTTTACTAAAGAGTTGTGTTTATGTTGACATGTGTGGATAATTATTACATTATTGTTGATAATAAAGGGCCATAGGTGTGGCACCTGGGAGGGTGGACCATACAGTCCCACTATGCTTGCACTGGAGGTTTATCTATCTAACTGCTATCCTAACCCATCCCACAGCTATTACCCATCCCATAGGTATCCTAACCCATCCCAAAGCATGCCAAGGCTTAAACCATTTCTAAAAGTTTCCACCAAGACTTTATTAAAAAAAAGAAATGAAGCAAGTGTGTGAATCATGAACAGACTTTATTAACAAGAAGCTATAAAACAAAAATGAGTCTCTGGCACTCCTCTTGGTCGCTCAGTCTCAGGGGTGAAGGGTCCAGGTGCTGTGGAGGTGGCTGGTGCTGGAGTGCTTTTCATCAGCTCCTCCAGAAGCAGAAGCAGCAGAACCCCCAGCCCCAGAAGAGCGAGCCTGTGCTGCAGAAGCTCCAGCAGAACCAGAGTGAGGGCCAGGGGGCGGGATGGTAGCCCTGTCCTTCTTGCAAGGGCTGGCAGCAGATGGCTGAGGCTTGCTGTGCTTCCGCATGGTTGTGGGGTTGCTGGCTGGCAAGGAGGCTGGCAGGAACCAAGGCTGTCAGGAAGGCTGGCAGGCAGGCATGCACCAAGGCTGGCAGGCAGGCAGACAGCAAGGCTGGCAGGAAGGCTGGCAGGAAGGCTGGCACCAAGGCAGGCACCAAGGCATGCACCAAGGCTGGTGGGGAGGCAGGCACCAAGGCTGGCGGGAAGTCTGGCAGGCAGGCACCAAGGCTGGCAGGCAGACAGGAACAAAGGCTGGCAGGAAGGCAGTCACCAAGGCTGGCAGGCAGACCGGCTGGTAGCAAGGCTTGCAGGCAGGCTGGCACCAAGGCTGGCAGCAAGGCTGGCACCAAGGCTGGCGGAAAGGCTGGCACCAAGACTGCCAGCAAGGCTGGCACCAAGGCTGGTAGCAAGGCTGGTAGCAAGGCTGGCAGCAAGGCTTGCAGGCAGACATGCAGGCAGGGCAGGCTTGGCAGCCAATCTGTCCGGCAGCAGGTCTTTCCTCTGAATGGCGACCTGCTTCCGAGCTGCTTCCATTATATCCGTGGGGCTCCTCCCCGCATGCGCAATTAATGCCAGGCATCCATTAGGCTTTCGCTGTGCATCCGCTGTGCATCCGCTTCATCTGTTCCGCGTCCGCTATGCATCTGCTGTATTTGTTCCACGTCCGCTTTGCTGAGGCCCCCCGGAAGCCTAGCGGATGTGCCATCCGCTCCCATCTGCTTCCATCTGCTGGGCTTCCGTTCCGCCTCCGCTTTGCATCCACCCTGCGTCCTCCCCGCGTCCGTGTTATCCGCTCCGGTTATGCAAATTTTTGTCCCTTTTGAGAGCGGATAACAACAGAAGGAACATTTTGCTCGTCAGTTGTGTCCTTTTTGCATCCTTTGGGCAGTGTGACATGGGCTTTAGGACTAAGAAAACCCAACTTCCTTCCTCAGTCATTTAAATTCCCTGGTCAGTCACTCCCCTTTAGTCATAGATACTTAACAGAGTCATTGTGACGATAAAAGAAAAAATGTTCTTTTAGCTTGTGGATAAAAGGTTGCAAATGAAACATGAAACTAAAATAATAAAATACATAGTCTAAAAATGATCAAGGATCTGGAACTTTGTGAATGTGAATTTGAAAGTGGCTAAGATCAGCTCCCCTTTGACATTTAATTTCCTTACACATAATGTTGGAAGATAAATGTCATACTTCTGTTCAAAGTTGTGTGTGTGAGAGAGACACAAAAGTCAAGATAGTGACCAAGACTCTGGTAAGCAGAGCTCCCCCCCCCTTTTTTTTTTTAAGGCGTTACATGTATGCTAATATAAATAAGGAGTGGGACATCAACTATGTTTGCTTGTTTCAATTGATAAGGTTTTTTTTTGAACCAGCAAAACAGTATACAGCATATTTCTGTGCAATATAATATTTAATAGTCATCATCATCATCATCATTTCAACCATTGTCTATCCACTGCAGGATGAAGGCCTCTTCTGCATGTTTCCAATATGGTCTTGAGCTTTCTTTTGGGCATATAATACTTGTTAATGTTGTCAATCCATCTTGTTTGAGGTCTCTTTCATGATGCTTTTTATCAAGTGGGATTCATTTTATGACTGCCTTGGTCCACCTGCCATCAGCTCTTCTTGCTGTGGGACCAGCCCATTTCCGTTTTCCATTCTTTTACTCTCTTGAAATAATTTATTAAAAATAATGCTTTTCTGATCGATCCATGGTTCTGATCTCAGATCTTGTTGTCTTTCCCTAATACTTAATGTTATCAGTAAACTAGAGACTAGGGCAAAAATTAGATTTTATTTCATTTTAGTTGCATTTACACATAGTTAATAGCATGCTCCTCTTGTATTTATTTATTTTTTCTTTTCTATCATGTAAAAATATTGGACATATTCTAGTAGCAAAACTCTAATGATATGCTGTTTTGCAATACAGTTTTGAATTTGAAGACTTTTAGAATTATTTCTATAGAAGTAAAAAGGAATCCCATACAATATTCCTGGATTTCAGGAAACCAAAAGGAACATATGAAAGAAATGGAATAGGGCAGTGGTGATATTCAGCAGGTTTTGTCCAGTTCTGGAGAATGGAAATTTTGAGTAGTTCAGAGGACTGCCAAATACCAGCTTTGACTGGAGATTTGACAGTATCCTTCCCCTGCCATGCCCACCAAGCCATGACCACAGAACCGGTAGTAAAAAAAAAATGAATCCCACCACTGGAATAGAGGCATCGACAAAGGTTATGGAAAAGTTCGAAGGGTTCTTTAGTTTGAGAAGGCATGCTTTTGGAATTACTAAGTAAGTTGTGGTTATTAAAAAGTATAGTTAACTGTGCCTATTAAATGTTTAGCTTAGCTTTCAACATGAATGTGAAAGGAGAGATATATTTAGTACATATTCCAACTTTTATGTTGTTTACTCAAGAAGCACTATTCTAAATTGTTTCTATAAGCTTGGGAGAAAAATCCTCACAAGTAGTATAATTTAGGCTCATAGTTCTTTAATGCCTCACTAAAATTGGGATCAAGAGGATAAAGTTATGGTGGAGTTTTAATGTCAAGAAATTTAATCTTTACCTTATACTGGATCTAACACCAATTGTATAAGTGATGTCACTTTTATATCTATATTTATATAAGCCTTTATTTTTTTTGTTTATAATTAGTTTGATAATAGGTAAAGAATTCCTAGGAATTGGGCAGCACATAAATTTAAACAACTATGTTTATCAAAAAGAAAAAGAACACAATAAGATACACAGAAAAATATGCTTTCCATGGAAGGAATAGAAATAAAATTGCAGTTGACTTGAATGAGGCAGGATGCACTGGATATCAGTATGTGAATGACTGCTAAACAAATTGTCATTTTAGAAATGGAAACGATGAAAACTACACTCACAATGGAGGGTAATATTTTATTCCTTTAGCTATCCAAGAATTTTGAACAATAGAGTTGTGTTTGTATTTTGTCTCTTTGCTTTGTGGCTTGACTCAGAAACATTGAAATAAATAGTTTATTTCTATTTTTGTAGTCTCATAAGAAATTCTTTGTTGATTGAGGGCTCATTGTGGAGGTCTCATGGATTGTCTATGGGCAAGACAAAAGAGAAAGTGGGTTGATCAAAACAGAAAGTATCCATGTCCACAGAAGGTTACCCATTAATTGTAAACATTAATTCTTACTTTTCTTCATTTTCTCCAAGTCTTAAATCAGATGTACAGGTGAAACTTGAAAAATTCGAATATTGTGCAAAAGTTCATTTATTTCAGTGATGCAACTTAAAAGATGAAACCAATATATGAGATAGATTCATTACATGCAAAGCAAGATAATTCAAGTCATGATTTGTCATAATTGAGGTGATTATGATTTACAGCTCATGAAAACCCCAAACCCACAATTTTAGAAAATTAGAATAGTACATGCAATCAATAAAACAAGGATTGTACATAGAACAATATCGGACTTCTGAAAATTATAAGCATGCATATGTACTCAGTACTTGGTTTGGGCCCCTTTTGCAGCAATTACTGCCTCAATGCAGTGTGGAATGGAAGCTGTCAGCCTGTGGCACTGCTGAGGTGTTATGGAAGACCAGGATGTTTCAATAGCAGCCTTCAGCTCTTCGGAATTGTTCGGTCTCATGACTCTTATCTTTCTCTTGGCAATGCCCCATAGATTCTCTATGAGGTTCAGGTCAGGCGAGTTTGCTGGCCAATCAAGCACAGTAATCCCATGGTCATTGAACCAGGTTTTGGTGCTTTTGGCAGTGTGGGCAGGTGCCAAGTCCTGCTGGAAAATGAAGTCAACATCCCCATAAAGCTCGTTTGCAGAAGGAAGCATGAAGTGCTCCAAAATTTCCTGGTAGATGGCTGCATTGACCCTGGACTTAATGAAGGACCAACAGCAGCAGATGACATGGTTCCCCAAATCAACACAGACTGTGGAAACTTCACACTTGACTTCAAGCATCTTGCAGTGTGTGTCTCCAGACTCTGGGTGCTTGGTTCCCAAATGAAATGCAAAGGTTTCTCTCATCAGAAAAGAGGACTTTGGATCACTGAGCAACAGACCAGTTCTGTTTTTCTTTAGCCTAGGTAAGAAGCTTCTGACATTGTTTGTTGTTCAGGAGCAGCTTGACAAGAGAAATACATTTGAAGCCTATGTCCAGGATCCATCTGTGTGTGGTGGCTCTTAATGCACTGACTCCAGCCTTAGTCCGCTCCTTGTGAAAGCCCCCAACACTTTTAAATGGCCTTTTCCTGACAATCCTCTCCAGGCTGCGGTCATCCCTGCTGCTTGTGCACCTTTTTCTTCCACTCTTTTCCCTTCCACATAACTTTCTATTAATGTGATTTGATACAGCACTTTAGGAACATCCAACTTCTTTTGCAATTACCTTTGGAAACTTTCCCTCCTTACAGAGGGTGTCAATGATGGTTTTCTGCACAACTGTCAGGTCAGCAGTCTTTCCCATGATTGTGCTTCCTCCTGAACCATACTGAGAGACCATTTAAAGGCACAGGAACCCTTTGCAGGTGTTATGGCTTAATTAGCTGATTAAAGTGGGACACTTTGAGACTAGAATATTGAACCTTTTCACAATATTCTAATTTTCTGAGATTGTGGATTTGGGGTTTTCATGAGCTGTAAGCCATAATCATCTCAATTATGACAAATCATGGCTTGAACTATCTTGCTTTGCATGTAATGACTCTATTTCATATATTCGTTTCACCTTTTAAGTTGCATTACTGAAATAAATGAATTTTTGCATGATATTCTAATTTTTTGAGTTTCACCTGTATATTATACTCTGATACCAAAAAATGAAAGATACTTGAGAATCAGGCTGGGAGACCACCAAGTCTTGAAGACAATATAGGGCATTAGTTTCTTATGCTGTGTCCTCATGTTCTATATTGTGTTGTATTTATATTATTTGCTTTATTAAGTATAGCTTTTCATGTAATTGCATTATGAAACTCATGTTTAATTCAGTGTCTGACTGTTGAATAATTATGATGGTTATCAAGGCAGCCAAAAAATTTTAACCTTACCTAGCTTTGAACCTGGAATGTTAGACTGAATTTCAAAATTAATGATGAAGATCATTTATATATTGCTACCAGGTAATGAACTGAACACTTCAATCAATATAATTCTTCATCTATATGTTTTGGAACACCATTCTTAATTATTTAAACCAATCAACCACCCAAGCTTTCATTTATTCTTTCATTCATGAGAAGACATAAAAAATATTGTTGAGATGCAATTTGAAGAATGGACTAGGACAGCTTTCCTGCTTTCATAGAAGGGCAAGAAAATCAGGTCCTTGCACAGCTGGCTACTGCTTCTAACTTCAACAACAAGTCTAGAGAGACAAAGGCATTAAGTAGGCAGCGAAGTTCAGTCAGGTCAGCATCAGCTTCTAAAATTGCTATGTATGTCTTCACCTTCTGATTCATAGCTGGCTACTTCATCCTGCTGAGACAGAAAATAGACCTCTGGTGAGCCTCCTCAGCTAACCATCCCACACCGAAGCTTGTTCCAGGTGTCATTTAAGATACAGAATGGACAGTGTCAATTACTTATTCTGCTCCTTCATTGTTTGATTGTTGCTAAAATTCTATTTAACTGGGTAATTTTGGCCAACCTGTGCAGTAGGGCAGCTGACAAGGGAAGCAGGAGCTCTTCATTTTTGCACTGTTGTTGTGTGTTGTAGAACTGGTATTTTTCCTGGGTAATGGGCATTCACAGCAGGGCATCATTTTTGACTGGATAAATGGCTCAGCTTCCCACAGTGCCTCAAACCAGAAACTTTCATTACGTGGAAATTATGCCATGGCTGATTGTATAGCCTCTAACAACACAATGTTTAACCTGGGTCTCTTTCTCGCTAAGACCAATGGCTATCCATTTCGTTCTGTCATGCAAAGGAGCTAGTGAGTTACTCACTTCAGTCCAATAATGGCAACAGAATAAACTGAACATCTGAAATAAAGAAAGTTGCTTCCATATTATTCATTGCTATTAGCCAAAGATCAAATATAAAAAGGCAGCTTCACAGAACAGCAGTATTCTGTGGCTCAGTGTGTTGAATGTATTTGTTGGAGCAAAAATTGGACCAATATAATATTAAGATGTCCATACTAGTAACTGCTGTTAGTTTAATAGCATTGATATTTTAAACATAAATTGAAATTTGACAATATTTGAGGTTTCCTAAGGTAGGTATCACACTTTGGGGATTATGGTCAAAGTACAACTGTAGATTTTGAATTATGAGAGTATTGCTGTTTGCTCTCATCAAATGCCTTGTTTTTTAAAAAATGATTACATTGGGAAGCCTAATATTTCTTGCTCTCAAATGATTGTTCCCCTCCTTTATAGTTATAGTATAGTTATATATAGTATAGTATAGTATATATATAGTATAGTATAGTATATAGTATAGTTATAATTCTAAATTAGACTGCAACCAGGTTGCATCTCCAGAATGTTTGTGCTCTGTGAAAACTTTTGGATCTTTACCTTTTGAACCCAAAGGCATTCCTGATCTGCTAGATTCTAGAAGGTGGTGCTATATTTATGCTGATGTTCTGTCTTTCTCTTAAGAAGAAAGTTAAAAAGTTAAGTTAAAAAGAAAAAATCTGGAATTGCAAGTTCATATTTATTATAATGCTCAGCTAATTGAAAGATCTAAATTTGAGAAGAACGACTTTGAAAATGGTAAGACGGTAATTAATGTAGAAATGTGTACAAATGATAGTCATATAATTGCTAAGGTGTACATATTTTTATTGAAAATGGAAACAGAGGATGAATTAGTTAAAGACTATATGAAAAAATGGGCAAAATATTTTGGATATAATATACCATTGGACCAATAGGAGAATGTGCGAAAGAAAGATTTGAAATTCTTGTTGAATTATAACCTTACATAATGATATATTGCTTGTATGTGACACCAGATAAATGACCAAAAATATATAATGGAATTTCAAAAATTTGTTGGAAACATAAACATTTTGAAGGCATTTTTTTCATCTTTGATGAAATACAATAAAGCTAGAAAATATTAGGACCACCTTACATATTCAGATCATAACATTTTAAAGATAAATTTGCAATGGAAACCAGAGGTTAGTGGAAGGAGCAGTTAATAAACAAACTAATTGAAATATATCATGTAATTTTATTTTATATATAACAGTGGTGAGTCTCTTATATGCATAATGGTGAAAAAACATCCAAATACCTACACTGGAAGAATGGATAGATGAACTGATAGAATGTCAATATAAAATGTTGATCCTAGAACAATGGTGGCTAACCTTTTTGGGCTCCTGTGCCAGAAGGCAATGTGCATGCCCCCCCCACACCCCCTACGCATGCATGTGTGATTCCCTCTTGCCCCCTTACCTGCACTGCATGACTTCCAGCTGATTTCTGGCCCATTTTGGGCCTTTTTTGATCTCCCAGAGGCTCGAGGGAAGCCTCTGCAGCCTTTGGAAGCTGAAAAATGGCCTGTTTCATCACTTCTGGTATTTCTGGAAATACAGGAAGTCATGAAACAGGCCTGTTTTTCGGCCTCCAAAGGCTGCAGAGGCTTCCATCACATCTCTGTGAGACCAAAAAAGCCCCCAAATCAGCCGAAAATCAGCTAGGATTTTCACATGTACAATGCAGGTAAGTTTGGCCGGGGCTCATGTGCCCATACAAATTGCTCTGCGTGCCACCATTAGCCTGCATGCCATAGATTCGCCATCACGGTCCTAGAACCTGCCCACATGATCTTCTGTGAAGTGAAACTTTCATGACTGGAATATTTCCACATGATTATTTAGATTTCCACTTCTCTTCAGTGATAAAGGTATAATCATTCTGAGTTGTTTTTTTTTAATGGAGTAATTGATAAGCTGGCTTTATTTTGTGAAATATGGTCTTACTCAAAATGTGTATATTAATATAGGGATGCCTTAATATGGACAAAATCTAGTAATCAAATTGTCTTTTCATTGCTCAAAGAAATAACCCAAGCACTTTAGCAAAATACTTTGAATATACCTAATAAGCGAGATGTATTGAGCATTCCAGGATGCTTCACATAGCCAGACAAAGGGGCACTGCACAAAAGGAAGTGACAGGGGGAGAAAGGGAAGAGTAATAATGGCCCTTTCAACTGTCTTTATACAGTAAATCTATTTTCTGCCATTTCCCCTTGAGGAGCTATCTGGACAGCAAAGAGAAGTGACAGGCAGGTCACAGCAGGAGCTTACAAAATGTTGAGTTGCTTAATGCAGAAAAATGGTTTATCGTTTGAACAGTAAAACATTCAATTTTATGGCATTATGAGCAAATGGTTTATTACATGCCTAAACACATCAACAGTTCTTGGGACCCCCAGAATATTTCAGATCAACTTTCTGCATTTGCTTATAATCACCTCCCAGCTAGCCACCTATTGCAATTCCAAAACAATCTGACCTAATCCACAATGTCCTAGAATAAAATGACTGGAATGTCCTTGTTTGCTAGGTTTTACACTCCAAGGTGTTTCAACTCAGATAAAAACCTGTGTCTAAATATGGTCTACATTTACATTAAAAGTGAAATAGGTAGGAATATATGTTTGGACTGTATTTTGAACAGAAAAAAAGATTTAGAAAGAAAGTTGCACTTTAGATTCAGCCCTTTGTTTTGCTTTAATACTGATTACTGTATATAAGAATACAGTGCTTATTAAGGATTGTAAATTGGGGAATGATGTAACCAGCGCATATGTTAAAGAAATATGATTTTTTTAAAAAGAAAACATGGTAAACAAGGCATGCTAAGTCTGATTTCTGGAATTTCTTCTATGCTATTTACTAGTAGTAACTATACATTTCATCATATATGTGCACCAGGAAACATAAAGCAGACTGTCACCTACATTCCAATTTAGGTCACATGACCAAGAAGGAAATAAAAATGGTTGTCAACATTCCAACTAATGAACCAGATCCGATCTCTGAGACTAGAATACTCTTCAAACAACTTCTTTATTGAATACATCATATCGGCACTGCTTTAAAGGAAAACCAAATCTATATATTACTCACAGTTTCAGTATAATTAAAATAGGAAATAAGCCCATCCCCAAGTGTCACAGGTCATATTAGCCAATTAGGTCAATTGGCGGGCTCTCCAGGCACTCCTTCCCTCAGCTTATCCATTGCCAGTAAAAAAAAGACCTTGGTTCTCATAAAAAAAGCTCTCTTTTGTGTCTAACAAGGCATTCCAACCTACTTCCCCTCTTTCCTCTCATGTGGCAACTGAGGAACAGGAAAATGTCTGTTCTGTTCAGGTTCTGTTCAAAATTGACAGAATTAGAGTGGAGAAGTTACTAATGTTCTGAGCCAATCGTGAACTGTTTCATCCATGAGGAAGCCTTAGTGATTTGCCCCCTTGCCAGTATTAAGTTGGGTCTCTAATCCATTTTTAATGTTAGTCTTTCTTTTGTTTCTTTCTTTCTCTGTTGAAAATTTGGTCTTGACAGAATAACAGAATTGGAAGGGATCCTGAAGGTCTTTTAGTCCAATCCCCTTCTCAAGCAGGAAACCACATACCACTTCAGACAAGTGGTTGTCCAATCTCTTCTCAAAAGTCTCCAGTGTTTGAGTACCCACAATTTCTGGAGGCAACTCATTCCACTGATTAATTGCCCTAACTGTCAGGAAATTTAACTTTAATTTTAGGTTGCTTCTCTCCTTGATTAGTTTTCATCCATTGCTTCTTGTCCTGCCTTCAGGTCCTTTGGAACTTTGGTTGATTCTCCCCCTTCCTTCTAGAATCCCCTAAAATATTAGAACACTATTACCATGTCACCTCTAGTCCCTCTTTTCATTAAACTAGATACACCCAATTCCTGCAACCATTCTTCTGTGCAGAGTCCAGTTCAGTTTCTGGACTTAGTCACGGGTGGGATTCAAATTTTTAACAACCGGTTCTATGAGCATGGCTTAGGTGCTGGGCGTGGCTTGGTGGTCATATGACTGGATGGACATGGCTTGGTGGTCATGTTATTGGCTGGGTGTGGCCAAGTCAATATCACTCACATTGAGGCATGCAGCTCCTCACCTAGCCTCTCATGACTGTGGGGATGCTGCAACAGTTGTAAGTGTGAAAAATGGTCATAAGTCACTTTTGTCAGTGCCCTTGTAACTTTGAATGGTCACTCCACACAAGCAAAGTTCCAGCAAAGGAAGGAAAAAAAACTCCAGAGACGTTTCTGATACAGGAAGTGTAGTCCTACCAAGAATGTAATATGTAAATGTAAATGGAGAGGCAGTTTTGTAAGCAACACCAGAATGTTTCCTTCCTGCCTGCCTTACAGGATTAGGCCAGTAATTTTTTCTAACAACTGGTTCTCCAAACTGCTTAGAATGTTAACCACTGGTTCTAGCGAATAGGTGCGAACTGGTAGAATCCCACCCCTGGACTTTGCATAATGAAGGGCCAAGTTCTGATAACTTCATGTGGTTGTTTTTTTCCAATTACCATTTGGTTGGTGAGAATAAAAAAGATTACAGAATGGCGCAGAAATACAATCTAATGGTCATTATATAGTCTAAGCCAGGGATCCTCAAGATTGGCGACTTCAAGACTTGTGGACTTCAACTCCCAGAATTCCCCAGCCATCCAGGCTGGGTGGGAAATTCTGGGAGTTGGTCCAAAAGTCTTAAAGTCACCAAGTTAGGAGATCCCTGGTCTAAGCAATGCTGGAGATAGATCCAAAAGTTCTTAAAATGTATTTTACAGACAATTTGGCATTAAGGAATTTTCTAAATGTACTTTTTAATGTAGACATTTAATATAGACATTTAATGGAGTTGTATTTGTGTGTGTGTGTGTGTGTGTGTGTGTGTGTGTGTGTGTGTGCAAGTGCATGTTTGTACATACATACACATGTAGAAACATCGAAAGTTGTTGCTGGAGGCATGGACTAAATGAGCTTTCACAGATAGGGAGAAATGTTTATGGGAAGGAAGCCCCATATACTTCTAGTGGTAAAATCACAAAAGCAAAGTTCCCTCAAAAACAATGGATCTCCTGTCCAATGATCCTGAATATTCTGTTCAGTTATTTGCATGCTCTGCTCACCCAGCAAAGCTTGATGTCTGAAAGTCACAGGGATTGATGTAGCAGAAACAAATCAACAGGCTTTTCAGGCTGCCTGCACAGATACTATTAAGCAAATATGTTATTACAAGAATACTCTTTGGATGATGTAGTTAAATCATTATCTTTGTACAAACTGGTGGCATTGGAGATTGGAAAAGAAATCAAACTATCTGTAATAGATACTTCCTGATTTAATGAGCACATTGTTTTAGAGATACATGATCTGAAAATAAATTTGAGATTCTTTTTGGGTCTTTTTGAAAGACTGGAGCACAGTGGTTTAAATCTGTCTAATGCTAATGAAAGGAAATAGCAGGGCAATTTGTTTTCAAGACATTAATCTTGCTAAAGTATCTCTTATGGGAAGCCTATCCATGTTTGCACTCCCCCGCCCACCAAAAAATATCAAACAAGAAGAATATAAGGCGAGGTCAAGAAGCAGAAATATTTTCTTAGCAATGGTAATATTTTATTTTATATTTTCTTCCTCTCAAAGGTCTTGCAAGTCAAATAATGTTATAAAAATGGCAGAAACATAGCAGCAAGAATTATGAGATTTTTTTGCCCTGGATGATAATATTAATAAGCATTGCTGAATTTTGGAGGTTTGCATTACAAAGGTATCCTTTATTATGATTTAGCTCATTCACTGCAATTAGCAATAGTTGGCAATGCAATTTTGTAATTGTTTCTAAAACAAAAGTGAGGAGCAGTGTGGTTTTTAATTCAATAAATCAAAATCAAAAGTTAGCTTCATACATTATGAATTTTCTGATACTTAAATTCTGTACCTATCTTTCTTGTGTCTTTCTATCTTTTTTTTTTCAAAAGTGCGCAGGAACATGTATGCCCATTTTCATGTGCATTCCAACTCATCTTTATATTGAAAAATGCTATTTTACTTAATAGTAATAGCATTTAGGCTTATATACCCCTTCATAGTGCTTTACAGCCCTCTCTAAGCAGTTTAAAGGTTCAGATATTGCTGTTGTGGTCCACTGGCAGCCTGCAGAGATGGCAGCATAGCAGACAGTGGGGAGGAACATGGGCCAGTCTGGGAGTCTGGGGAGGACTCAGACGAGGGTCCTACATTTGATACAGAGATGGGCCAGGGCCATCTGGGAGTTATGTGCTGACTCTGGAGCCTCCAGAATCTTACAACAGCGAGGCAGAGGAACAAGTGGAGCCTATTCCCAGTGCACATGTGTGCAGAGCTGCCAGAAGGCAAGAATAGTTAAGACAAAAGGGGCAACTCAGGTGTAAGGCTTGGAGGTGATTGGCCCTCCCATAAGACATAAAGGAGGAGCAAAGGGACAGGAACCTTTGCAGGAAGCAACTTTGTTCATACTGGTCAGTTTGAAACCTGAAGCTCTGTGTTGAATTTGTGCTCCAGTTAGAAATTTAGTGGTTAGCAGCATTTCAAGGAAGATAAAGGTGAGTGCTTATCAGACTTATCCTGAAGGACCTTGGCAGACTTCCATGGGACTATTTACAAACTGTTTGAGACTCATTACGGGTTGTGAATGACTAAAATTCACAGCCATTAAAATAAATAAAAAAGGATTTTAGGACTAACATGTGTTTGTTAGTGTCTCAATAAGCCTTGGTCAGAACAATTGCTAGCCTGGGTTCTCATTTTATCAGTCTTGGAAGAATGGAAGGCTGAGTCAACCTTGAACCAGGGAGAATCAAACTGCTGGGAGTCAGCAAAATTAGCCTGCAATACCACATTCTAACCACTGCACTACCATGGCTCTTTATATTTTTCATGATGCTATATATTGATTAAATTGTACATGGCCCAGAGTTCCTTTGCAAGGGAGATTGGTGGTTAAAATATTTGTTAACTAAATGAGTGAATGGATGGATGAATGAATGAAGCAAAGTGCCATCTCTCCTCCACCTTCTCCTCTTCTATAAAAAGCTTTCCTCCCAATATCACAATTTTTTGCTTCGGAAAATATGAATTTGTTTAACTGAGAGACAATCTGTCAATAGGAAGAATTTCCCTCTATCTGTTTGTGCCTCTAGTCTCTCTCTTTCCCTCCATCTGTGTCTCTTGTCTCTTGCACTCTCTGTGTGTCTGTGTTTTGTCTCTTCCCCCTTTTTCTCTTTCTCTGTGTCTCGTCTCTCTTTTTCCCTCCTTCTCTGTGTCTCTCTCTCTCCCTCTCTGCCTGGGGGGTGGGGGAATATAAGTCACTTTTTCAGTGCTGTTGTAACTTTAAATGGAGGCTAAACAAATAGTTGTAAGTCAAAGACTATCTGTATCTACACCTCCCAATTAGCATCTAACTAGATTTCAGCTGCATCTCTGGACCAAGCACATAGAATTATTTCCTAATTCCCCAAATGCAGAAAATAACCCAAGCTCACAAGAAGTTGCACTTCTGAGTGTTTTTCAAGCTTAGCAACTTTAAGACATGTGGATTTCAATTCCCAGAATTCCCCAGGCAGCATGAGTCCTGATCAATTGATTACTCCCAAGTCAGTAACATGAAAGAATTACCAACTTTAAAGATACTGAGCATTGTATCTCTGTATGAATTGATTTAATAAGATCCTATACTTACCACGCTCATATCTCTGCTTGGACAGAACCATCAAGACACTTCTACCTGATTACCCCTTTTACCAAGGCTCTGATTTAATATTGTCCCCCCCCCCAAAGGGATACTTGCTCCAGGCTACTTTAAAATGCTCTAAAGCCCAGTTCAGCTACAGCAAGCCTTCCTGGAACTTCTCCTTGTAGCACTGAGCTCCTTGGCTTTTATTATTTATTTTTAAATTCAGCACTCTTGGGCTTCAGCGTTGGATTTTAAAAGGCAAGCTCAGTACTACAAGAAGTGCGGGGAAGCCAATGAATTAGTCAATTAAATAATATTTTTAAACTACTTTCTCTCCCAGCAATCTGGGCTGAAGCAGAATTAAACAATATCTGCTCCTTTGTTTTCTGAATGGATTTTATAAAAGAAAGCTTAAATTCACACGCGCGCACACCAGCCACTTCCCACTCAATCTACCTCATTGAGAAAACATGGAGGACGACCTCAGCAACAGCAAAACTCAATATCTTCCAAATGGGATGGGGTGGGGGGAGGAGAGAAAGGGATTCTTGTTCCAGGTTTGAAGCCTGGCAGGTCCAGAAACATATCTTCAGCCTCATCAGAGGTAAGTGTCTGAGAGGGGAAGGGTTGGGGCTATCCAGGGGCATCATTTGCAGTTCTTTGAACTGAACAGAATCATAATGTTGGGAACTGGTGGAATCCCACTCCTGGTCCCCTACATCTATTTGCAGAAATTTAGGATCAGCTATTCAGTAGAAATATGTTGCTGCCACCAAACATAATTTTTGGCAGGCCTTGTGTTGAGATAAGTAGGAAATAAAAAGGAAAACATTAACAAGCATAAAACTTTAGAACATCAGCTAAAGGTGTTTCACAAAGCACAGTTGGCTTATGTTATTCAAGTGGATGAAAAATAGTGTGTGTGAAGTACATTTTTGGCATCATCTGTCAATTGTCTACTGAGTGTGGCAGGAGAAAATTTAGGAATGATTCTTCCCTCTAAAAGTGAGTCAGAAATAATTCCTTTGGCACATATATTACATTCATACAAAATGGATACAATGGGAAGAAACTGATAATAACAATTCTCAGATTGAAGAATTAGTGTTGACCAACTATTGCATAAAGGCATTTCAAAATATTTCCAGCTATAGTTTTGTACTGGTTTTCAAATGACTGATTCAGATTCCAGTCCACCTTCACTCACAAAAAAATAATAATAATAAAAAAATCACTGGATGACTTTGGATCAGTCTCCCCTTACTTCCTTTTTATTTTAGACTGAGTTCCTATAATCATTCATATTTATTTCTTTTGAAACTGAGAATTAGATTTGATAGGCATATAAATGTTGTGTCAATCTCTGTCAAGAACTGGAGACTTCAATCAATAAACCATGTTACTCACACTTGTAGAGATGAAACTGAAGAGTTTATTGCTGTGTTACCAATCGTGGCTGAGAACTATAACAATGGATGTCTGTGTAAAGTCAGCGTTGAAAACAATTAACTTCCAACATTGTTTTATCCATCCCTGCTCAATTACCTCCTCCCCATCCTAATCTGCTCCTTACCTAGTTATCCACACCACTACCACATGCCTAATTGCACCATGCCTCAGCTAATATTACGTTCCTCCCTTCACCCTACCTCCCATTAGTATCCTAAATAACAATGATCACTTCACCTCAAGCCCAGCACTGTGTTAAAACCAAAGTGTTGAAGCCAAACATTGCAAAGGAACATCCATCTGTATTATCTGAGTTCCAAGGCTACACAGCCCTCCCACATTCCGAAGTTGACTTCTGAGGCTGTGAAATGTCACCCACATCCCTCCTTCCCTTCTCTGCTAGTCTGGATCGATGCCTGCTGTAGCGTTCGCAATAGACTAAAGCCGAAGTCTTCACTCCAGTCTGTGTTTCCAGCGGGATCACGGACCGTTCCTATTGGCTCATGCCATTTGACAACTGGCTATAAAAGGGAGGTGTCAAATGGCATCAGCTGTTGTCCACCAGCTGGCTGCCTTGTTAGCGTGGCAGCCACGGCAAACCTTTATTGTTGCAATAAAGTAAAAAGCTAAAGTTCGCTCCAAGTTTTGCCTAATGTTATTCCGCCACTCCACAACACCTGCCAAGTTGCAATGCTGGACTCGAAGTGCAGTTCATGGATTCACAGCTATCAGGAATTCACACCTCCAAGGCACAGATGTAATGTCAGGCTTCAAGACGCTGGTAAGATGTAGAACCTGACATATTGTCTCTACAAGTTAATTCGAATGTACATTTAATAATCCAAATTTAAATCCAATCCACCATCAGATAAATGAATCTCCAGTTTTGCTAATGGCATAACTTGAAGAACAAACAACTCGTAAAGGTAAAAGTTCCCCCACATATGAGTGCTAGTAGTTACCAGCTCTAGGAGCAGTGTGTTATGTATATGTAAATAACATAGTTGGGTTGACAATATATAAACTACAAATATATATGTTTGTAGCTTTAAGGAAATATACTGTAATGCATTATTCTGTGTTCTGATTGGTTAATTATGTTACAATTTGCCATAAGAGGGAGCTGTAGATCATGGTTTAACTCTCTTTTCCATGATGATCTCTCTTTATACTGATACTGACTGAATACAAACCGATACTGACTAACCCTGTTTAGTTTGATATTCTATTGATATTAAGTTTATCTGTTGTATTATGGTTTGATATTTGTCTGCTGTTAAAGATGTGAAACCGGTAAAACTTTATAACTGGATATTTCTGGGCTGTTAAAAACATGGATGACATGGACTGTTTATTGGACTGTGCTATTTCTTCAAGTAAACATTAATACCACTTGTTTAACTCTGTGTGGCTGTATATTTATTCATAACTGTTCTCATAAACAGTTTCCATGTGCATATCCTTTTTATACAAGGGTTACTCTGCACATATCCTAACATGGTGCTTGTCTCCATTTCTAAGCCAAAGAGCTAGCACTATCTGAAGAAGTCTAAATGGTCATGTGGCCAGCATGACTACATGACAAAGGTGCACAGAGTGCTGTTACCTTCCCACCAAAGTGGTCCCTATTTTTCTACTTGCATTTTTACATGCTTTCGACCTGCTAGGTTGGCAGAAGCTGGGACAAGTAACAGGAGCTCACTCCATTATGCAGCACTAGGGATTCAAACTGCTGAACTGCTGACCTTCTGATTAACAAGTTCAGTGTCTTAGCCACTGAGTCACCATGTCCCAGAAACAACTAGTACTGGCCCTCAAACAATTAGTATTAATAGTTTGCATATCAGCACCACAATTGTAACAAGGGGAATCTTCACTGATACAGAGCAATTTTTTTCCCAGTATCACAACTAATTCTGTTCAATTTTACCAAGACAGAGTGAGGCAGGTCAAACCCAGGTGCTTTAGTAGAGGAATTGCTAATAGTCAGGCCATGAAAAGGTACCTTGGACCATTCCTCTCTCTAAGCATTCTCAGAGTTAAACTGGGCAGATATTAAGTGTGAATAGCTGTTTTCCATTCTATTTAAACAGTGACAATAAAACATGCAGGTAATGTTAATGTTGCAACCATACAATTCATAGTAGAGGAGAAAGCCCTCCTTACACCCTTGGCAAGTTCACTTTCAATAAAGTGAAACAATCACTCTAATAAAGCAAGGTAATTGAGCTCATAAAACACCATCTGTGATACCATCTTTGTTTTGTGCTTTTTTTTTTTAAACGTAATGATATACCAACACAGGATAAAGCATCAGCACATCTTAAATCAGTAGAGAAGTTAGTAAGCCAATGAATCTTGATATTTGTCAGACTTCAGAAGAAATATAATTTGTCAGAAGTCGAATCCTCAAACACTTTTAGCAAAGTAATACTGACTGTTAGAATGTATATAAAGTTTATGTTTCTATGTATCTTAGTGTTAGTTCATAAAAGAACTCCAACCCCCAAAATTTAACACTGATTGTGGCCAAGTCTTGTCTAATCTGATTCACAGAGTTGATTCAGTCTATTGTGCAGGATTACTATGGAGGAGGTATCTTTAAAATCTTACACTATTGGTGCATTTTGATATTAGATATTAGGTTTCAGAGCATGGTGCAATATTCCTAATGATCTTGTTTTGTGTCTTTGGTGGGTGGAGCAGCGTGTGTGTGTCAACAAAAGGTCAGGATAATGTTTGAAGCAGTTTTAGCAAAACCATACTGTTTTTTACATGAGCTTACAAAAAAAGTAGAATTTTGCAATGACACTGTGCAAGATTAATCAATTAAACTTAATTATTTTTATTTGTCCTCACATGTTGTTTAGGCTCATTTATTAATCACCTATATTGGGCAGCAATAATATAGGGAGGTGCTGGAAACAGATTATCACTTCATGAACAATGACAGTGGCATCACTTCTTACTGCATAGGAAAAGGTAATGGAAAACCAGTCATGTACTTTATCAAGAAATCACATAGATAGACATAGTCAATGCAAAAAAAAAAAAAAAAAAAGATTGATGACACAGTCCTGGATGAAGATCCTTCAGATAGATGGCACTTACGTGTTATTGAGCACTCACGTGCTAGTAAGGGAGAATCAAAAATCTTTCAGAATACTAATGTGGCTAAAGCCTTATTTAATTGCTGATGTTATCATGCAGGAAAAGAAAGTATGTACCTGGCCCTCAAAAAAACTGAATGAAAACTAGATGCCAGCAGAGATGCAGAAAACTTTCATTCTTTGCTGACATTCTGTTGTCATCCAAAGTGTTGCAACTCAAGGTAACATATAGCTAATTTTATTGTTTTCTTGGCAATGCAGTAGCCTAAAATAGTTTCTTTCTTATCTCTAATATTTTTCTATGTTAGAAATAATTACATTCTGGATATTCCTTTTTCCTTTTTTGCCAAACATCTAGGACTTTTATTTACATAGCAGGCAAGTTTTCATAAAAGAATAACATTTTTTCTGAAAAGAACCTTTTAATTTCTTTCCCTAGGTATTCTGGCTTTGAAAAAGGGAAATGATTTTATCTCATTCATGTCAAAAGAGGGTTAAACAACGTAGGAATGAAATAGATTCCACTGAAGACTTAAAATTGGTCTTCAACTCCCCAATTATATTCTTCACTTTCCAAAAGAAAATTACTGTAGACAACTCTGCAACTACAATTACTGGACACAGCAGCTAATCAATGCTTTTTATCACCCAGCTGCCGTTTTCTTTTTCATGTTAGATTTATGTGATGAAAATAATCAAAGTCGTGAGTTGTGATTTCTACCTCCCACAGCTGATCAAACGCACAGGTACAGTATCTAGGTTTTGGCTTTTTGTGTGTATATATAAGTGAGGTAAGTAAGCAGCACTTAGCAATCAGTGGAAGAACTTACATTATAGTGAAGGCGTTTTTTCTGTACGCCTGGTGCTCTGAAGCAGAGGGTTTTTTTTGGGGGGGGGGCTGTTTATAAATAAGCATTTGATAGGGAGAATGATTTATTTATTTTTAAAGACACTCTATACTATTTCCAAATAATAATTGGGAAAAAATTCCAAATCTCTGGAGATGCTGATGATAGGAAATGCACTCTTTCTCATAGAATGAATCATAATTTTTGTACTTTACCTTTTTATTTAAAACTTGGCAACTTTGGTATCTTGTATATAGTACAGTCTTGGTATATAGTACCATTCATGTGACAAATATGGTACTTGATTTTTTTAAAATATAAATCTACATAAACTGTTTCATTTTAGGTATTTTTAAAATTATTACATACATTTGTGTAGCATTTTCCATGGTTGGTCTTTAATTTTCCTTTGTAAAGCCATTATAAACAAATGATTTTTTTTTCATCCTTATGGATCTCTTTTGGATTTGTCCCTTTTTCAGTTTTTTCCCAAGAAAATAGGCTTACTTTAAGTGTAAAAGGATGCCTCTATATCCTAATGCAGCTTTTCATCCATCACATCTGTAACCTGATAGTTTCCATGTCTATTTTAATCTCCAGATGCTGCATGCTGTTCGAAGTTTAGAGTGGGATTTGGTAAATAATGTTAGCACGCATCAAGCTGAAATCCACCAAGTATAACTGTGGGAAATGATTATGTGTTTATTACAGTAGGCAAAATTTGTGAGAAGCAAATTGTAACAGCAATACATTTATCAGGTTTTCTGCCTCCAGGGACTGGGAAGATTACATATTTAAGCTTCTGATTGGATGCATCTTTCCCTGATTTCATTTTGACTGGAAACACCAATGGAGTGCATGGATCCTCATTTGTTAAGCCATCAGAGCATAGTAGATTCAATAAAATATTTACTGCTTATACTGTGTGAAGTAAAATATACATTTCAACGTATGAGGATTTTGTTGCGTGAGTGAAAATTAGAACTGTGTTATACACTTGTTTTGATTTTTTTTAAAAAAATAAGTATTTATAAATGGAATATATATTTTTGGCTCATCTGAATGCTTACATAATGCACTTTGACATTTTTGCAGGAATGCATGGCAATAGATTTTAGGCAAGAGAGTACAAACCTGTTTTACGCAAAGAATTAAAAACTGTCTTTGTTAAAACACTCTGCTGAACAAAAGGGCCTAATGAGATGGTAGTGTTCACAGTAAAGTACTTATAAAGTACAATAAAGTAAGATTAATACAGTTTATGATTTTTAAAATATATATAAAACGGATGTATGAATTCCTGCAGAAATATTACACATATTAAAAGTTCCCATTCTTTCTTTTGTTGAATTGATTTTGAAAAAAAACACCTGGGAGATATTATATTCAGCTCTGTCTTCAAAAGATGCCATCTAAACACAACTAAATTTCTAACACTAACTTTTGCATGGACTTTTCCCTTTACGCTATGCTTACTCCCTTATGATCTAATCTTTCATTTTTTAAAAAAAATCTTCATCTAAAAGCAAATGAAAAGTAGATCAGTTCTACCTTGAAAAGGATTAAGTTTCACATTGCATAAAACTCTAGATATTCTATTGTTTTTTTTAATGGGCTTCCTCTGAAATGTTGTTAGACATTTTTTTAAAATAAAAATCCCAACGTCTTTTCTATGATCCAGTTTAACTTTCTTCCTGAAAGTCATTCAGCATCCTGTTGTTCTCCCATAGAAGGTGCTTAAGGAAATGGATCTGCAGGGGTGAATTTTTAATTGGATCTGCAAAACTCAGTTTAAAAATAGGGTCTGGGTTTTTATCAGAGCCTTGTTAAAGGAGGCTGGTTGGTGAAGACATTGCCACTTTGCAATCAGATAAAAGTAGTTAATTTTTCTCCCCTGCCCTTAATGTTTCATCACTTTGCAATTTTCAGTTAGATCCTCTATTCTTCTATTAATAATGAATTCCTTTATGTAGTGTTCTCTAAACCTTACAATACTAGAACATGGGCTGCTAAACAGCAGCAGGTAAATGGCCATTTTTAAGACATCTATAGTGTTATGTTTGACTGAAGGAGACTCACTTTTATAAAAAAAAAAAAAAAACAACTACCTATGAGAAAATTGGATTTTCAAGCATGGTATGGTGCTCAACATAAGATAACAGTGGATGGCTAATTTTGCTCATGTTTTATAGTGTTATACATAGATGAATCTATATAAGTATTGAATATCCATTTAGATTAGTCTGAATTTTATCATTAACCAAGGATTGAAGGTAATATAAAATCTCTCTGGAATAAGTCTTCCTACAAGGTTTTTCCAGTAAAAGATAACTAAAATAGGCTGCTATCAGTAAGGCACCTCCAAACAATCCATAGTCTGTGCAGATGGATGGTTCTTAACTATATTAGTACGCTTGTTCCAAAACCAACTTCAAGAATTAGAAAGAAAGGTATTTTGGGATCTTCTTAGATAAAATCCAGAAATGAACAAATTTGAGCCAACCCTGAAATACTTCGGACAAGCTGTGTAATTGTGCATTCTTATCTGTGCAGAAAGTTTCAGTGAGAAATCCCTATTTAACAACAATGAAGCCCAATCTAAATAACTTGAAAAAAGCAGTTTATTGAGGAAAGAGAAATATTGGCACTGTTAGAGAAGCCAAGAATAACACAGAGAGGGAATTCCAAATCAAACCAATATTAAATGTCATAAATGGAGAATAGTCATAGTGGATCAGAGTACAGGATATGAGACAGTCAAGTATTTAATTCTCAGTTCAAAACTAAGAGAATATGAAATAACTAGAAAAGGGCAAAGGATTCCACCCCATTTTTTCCCTCATATCATTTACCTTCTCACCTGTGCACACTTAAATGGTAAAGATGTGTTTGCCAATATATTGTATGAAGAACACCTTTTGTCTTTAATTTGCAGAACAGACAGAAGAGTTTGCAAGCTTATTTGATTGTTGTCCTCCTCCCCTTAGAATGGAGCCACAAGCCATCAGAAAGATACATGCATTTTGTTAAATAATCAAAGCAGAGAGATACAGATATTACATTATGTCATGGCAATTTTCACATGACTTCCACCCACTCCCCATCTTGGATGTGAAAAATTCCTCTTTAATTTCTCAATATCATTACTTGCAACCATTGAAGGGCAGAATCTGGATAGTTCTTAAGGTGAATGTCACTATATTGCATATCTAAAATGTGAATGTTTATGAATTCAATACTTAGTAGACAATTTGAACCAATAGCATAATATCTGGCTACTCACATTTGAGGAGTCTGAATAAGGATGAAACCAGTCATCTGACAGGCAAGACTATAGAATTTAATCACAGTGTGCCTTTGAATTAACCAGAGGCCTATTAGTAAAATAGACATAAATAGGCATCTATGGCTTTATCTTTCTTTCATTCAACATTATCAGAGTCAGGAAAAAGAAGTAGCAGAAGAAAGGGAGCAATGTTTCTTAATCACACTCTCTTTTTCTTTTTTGGCACAGTTTTGTTCTGCCAAGAAGTACAAATCTAGGCAATAAACCAAAATGTAGTCTTCTACTTAGACAATAATCCATTTTTTTATATCTTCATTTACTTTCACAGGATCACTCTTGGAAATCAGAGCAAGTCTAAGTCTTTTTGGCTTCTCTGATTGTGTAACTCAGTTGTTAAACATGTGTACACCTCTTAGTGCACTCCAGCTGTTACCCTCTTTAATATCTCTAGTAACCATTAAAGTCTGTCCCCCCCCCCCCCCCATCTCAGATCATTTAGGTCAATGTATCTGTTACAGACGTGTTGAAGAAACACATTTGTATATGTTTGCATGTGGACTCAAAAAACATCCATGAAGAAAAATTCTTTCAAACTACTTAACTTGAGAGGTGAGATAAACATACTTAATAAAAATTAGCAGTAATCAAATATGTATTTTTTAATAAAATTTTATTTGGGTTTTCACACACACAAAATACAAGTAAAACATTTTTTTTGAAAATAGCATGGTCCTGGATTGAACTTCTTTATACAGACACAAACTCAATTTCATGCTCCTTTTTGTGTTCTATTCCATATCTTATACTATTCTACATTTTTTAATATAGTTTTTCCCCTCTTTTAATTTTCTCAATTTTATTTTGATTATCTCACCTCAATTCAAATCATTATATTTATACTTTTGTCTGTTCTGTTTCAATTTCATATTATCTTTTCTCATTAAACAAATTTTCTCCTGTAGTTATTAATTGGAGTATGACACCTTTATATCTTTTAATTATATCCATTCAACTCTTATTTAAATTTCAATATATACCTTAAGGTTATGACCTTCAATATAATACATAATACATAACTTTCAATCGAATTCTGCTTGGTATATTCTTATAATACACACTATATTTTTTTTTTAAAAAGATTGTAAATATATGTAATTATAAACCCTCCTTCCATTCCAATTAAGCTCTATCATTAATAATTATTGAAGTCTTAACATCTTTAACATTTCTTTCAATTAAATATCATACTTCCTTAAAGACATATATAATCTCCATAATTAATTTTTCCCTTATTTCTCTTCACATATGTTTTGTAAATCATTAAATATTCATTTTGTTACATTTATTTATTGACAAGCATTCCACGAAGTTACGATAACTATTTTATCAAACATTTTAATCAGACATTGTTTCATATTTTCTGAAATTATTTCTATTTCTAACATAACAATACTATCTTATGTTCCTTTGCAGAATCCCTTTTTCCATACATGGCACAACCTCATCAGTGTTATGGCACAGGCTCAAGGAAGCATCCATTAACCATCTATCATCCTGTCTTGCCACTCCACTGCTCCAGCTGGGGAGTTGCACCAGTGTCTCAGGAGGCTGCGCTGCTTCTTCCCTTCCTGTGAGGCTCTGTTGGGGCCTTGCACATCCTGAGTGTCTATCAGGTTTTGCCCTTGCCTCCATTCCCCAGGCTCCATGTCCCCATTGCCTTGTTGGAGGTCCACGAGCCTGTTCTGCAAAACTGGGTAGCGGGTGCGCATGAGATTGTGCAGGATGCAGCAAGCTTCCATGATCCTCCTCAGGGTCTCTGGGTGATGCTGCATGGTGGTGAGAAGTACCTGGAACCTGTTGGCCAGGATGCCAAAGGCGTTCTCCACCCCCTGCCATGCCCTGGACAGCCTGTAGTTGAAGATACTCTCTTCATGGGTGAGGCATCTGGAGGTGTAGAGCTTCATGAGGTAGGTTGTGAGGGAGAAGGCGTCATCACCCACGATGAAGTAGGGCACATCTTCCGTGTCGTTGGGCAGGGGGTCTGGATCTGGGAAGCCCATGATGAGGTTGCGTTCCAGCCCCTCCTTGAGGTGACTGGTGTTGTATACCTGGGCATCTGAAGATGAGCCGTTGCCTGAAGCATCGATGTACATGAACTTGTAGTCAGCATCAACCATGGCAAAGAGGATGATGCTGAAGAAGCCCTTGTAGTTGAAATAAGTGGACCCTGACTTGGCTGGCTCTTGGCAGGCCACGTGCTTGCCACCTATGGCTCCAACAGTGTGGGGGAAGTTCCACCTCTGATACCACTGCTCTGCAACTTTCTTCCATCCTTCTTCAGTGGAGGGGCACTGGAGGAGCTCCTCCATGTATTCTTCGATGATGGCCTGCACCACTTCTCTGACCACAATGCTGATGGTGTTGTGTGGCACCCTCCAGCCGTACTGCATGCTTTTGTAGGTGGTCCCTGAGGCCAGGTGGCACAGAGTCAGTGCCACCTTGAGCCCAGGGTCCAGGCTGGGCCGGAAGTTGGTGTTTGCCTTGGTCAACCTTGGTGTCAGGCGCTGCACAACTTCGTCAAACATGGCTGGAGGCATCCTCATGAAGTTCTGGAATGTACGAGTGTATTCGTTCCTGAGCTCCACCATCAGCTTGTTGTAAAGTCCGTACTCTGCTCTTCTCCCAATCCATCTTTGGACCCAGACGCTTCTTGGCCGCCTCCTTTTCTTCCTGTAGTAGAGTTCACAGAGCCTGTAGATGGCTTTGCACTGTTGCAGAACAATGGTGGCTGCCATTAAGGACTTTGTTACGATCCACGGTGGACATGACTGGATGTTGTGGAAGAGCAAGAGTCAGATGAAGGCTGCAGAGGTCTGCACCACAGGGCTGCTGGTCTGAAAGTGAGATCCAGGTGAATTGCTCCCCCTTTTTATAGGCAGTATAGGTTTTCCCCTAGGTGTCCCTTTGCATCCTCTAGGCATCCTCTAGACATCCTTAATATCCGAGATAGGTCCCCTCTGCGAACGTTTTTTCCATTTTAAATGCTTTGTTTCCATTCTGCATCTGCTAGGCATCTGTTCTGCATCCGTTCCGCATCCGTTCTGCTTCCTCCCTGCGTCCATTTACTGCTGGAACGGATGGAGTTGCGCAGATGTGCAACGGGTGCCTAGCAGATATTGCGGATGCGTAACGGATGCAGAACGAATGCATTGGATACATTTTCTGCTCAAAAGTTTTGAGCGGATGAAACGTCAATAAACGGATGCTGGATGGATAGAGAGGATGAAAAACGGAGGCAGTGAGTACAGAACATATGCATCGTCTTAATCAACGGATGACAAGTGTTTTTCTCTATTTTACATCCTCTTTCCATCCGTTGGTGCAGTGTGACAGGGGTTTAACTGTGGACAATCCATTAAAGATGTATTGCAGCATTATTTGCTTTTCATGTTTTATTGTTGTTCTGTAGAAAAAGAATTGTTTAGTTTGTCAGGTCAACTGGAATGAGATTCACAAACTGCAATTATAAAATCTTCATGTGTTGTAATGCAGAAAAGCATAACCAGTACAATATTTCCTGCTCAGTGTCTTATTTCTGATAGCAGGAAAATCACCATGATAGATATTTATGCAATTATTATTTTTCTTTCTGGGATGAAGATTTGACTCTAGGATTTCTTTAAAAAGAGTCGTCGTCGTCGTCGTCGTCGTCGTCGTCGTCGTCGTCCTCCTCCTCCTCCTCCTCCTCCTCCTCCTCCTCCTCTAAAAAAAAGCTGAGCAGGAGTACAGAGAGCAAAAGAAACAAAAGCATCTAATTTAGAGACATCACAAATCCAGTAATTACTTCCCTCCATCCCCAACCATTATTTCAGAACTGTCAGCAACTTAAAATATAGATTATTGAGGCATATCAAATTTAGATCTGCATAACATGGGGCTATCTGATCTCCTGAAAAAACCTGACTTATCTCTAAAAAAAACCCACTGGGGTATCCAGTGCTTGTTTTTGGGAGATATCAACTTAGTCAAGATTGACAGTAGAGAAGGAAGTGCTTTGGTACTGAGCACCTATTTCTCAGTGACTTCCTCCTTTTCTTAGTGGCTTCCTCCTTTATTTCTTCCATATTACTATTTTACTACAGCAGTATTTCCCAACTCTGGCAGCTTTAAGATATATGGGCTCCAACTCCCAGTCAGTTTGGGAGTTGAAGTTCACACATTTTAAAGTTGCCAAGGTTGGGAAACACTACACTACAGAATGTTTTGGTCCCTGCCCTTGAAGAATGATAACCTGTTGCAAAAATCCAAATGACTGTGAGATACTTAAAAAAAAAAGATGGATATTTTGATGCCATCTAATTATCATCCACACTTTTGAAGTCCAGGAAAAAAAGTCTTATTATTGAAGGCAAAGAAGAACCCAGCAAACTTCCTGTCCCTCTTGTCCCTAGAACAATTGTCTCTATTGCTTTCCTTATGTTTATGCTATTGATTACAGAAGGAAGGAAGGAAGGAAGGAAGGAAGGAAGGAAGGAAGGAAGGAAGGAAGGAAGGAAGGAAGGAAGGAAGGAAGGAAGGAAGCCTTCCTGCAAAGAAAGATTTTTTTAAAAAAATAGTTCACCTAGTAGATCATATGAAATGTATCAGACATTCCTGTTGCTCCAACCAGTAAATTCTTCTGAAAATGTCTGCAGAGAAAATGAAATAAGGAGAATCTTCTAATACATCAGCATTCATGCAAATAATTGTCCCGGTTTATCTTCCTGCATTTTCTTTCTTTGGAGAGAATTGTTATAAAGAGTTTAATCCCTACTCAAAAATTTTCAAATAATAGACTGAAGTCCTTATTGTACCCATAAATGATAGGCTTTGATAGACTCTGACTACAATTTAGTTAAAAAAAAAACTTGGTTCCACAAGATCAGAAATAATGGCTTGTACTCATTACAGGAATCACCAAGCATTATTAACTATCCAAAGATACAGGGAGGCTACAACCGCACCAAGTATAGTGAATGGGTCAGTAGAAATCTCATCTATATTAGTTCTGTGTGTACTTCTTTGCTTTTTGGTACTTTCTGATTTCTCAATAGATTCTTTTTTAAAAAAAGACAACACCTGCATTGGAAAAATCTACAGCTGCTGTTTTACAGATTGCTAATGTATTTTCCTCCACTGTACTTATCCCCCCTCCCATGCATTATATTACTACTCTCAATATGCAGTATTCTCTGTACAATTTCCTTTATATGTGCTTTATTTAAATGCAGCTTGGCCCTAGCATATGGTTTCAGCTTACGTAGCTTTCTCAAACGGTATGCTGATTTTTATGAACATGTCTAATGGAGAATGATAGACAGCAGCAGATTCCATTCATTATTGCCTTCTGTGCCACAGTAGAGTCTCCTTGGAAAGATTACAGCAATTTGTCATAAAAAAAACCCATGATCGCTGTCTTTTTACATCTCTAACCCTGTGTTGGGCTAATTTGATTTGTTTCTCCTTCTGAGAGCTCACGCCATCACAGCATTGGGAAAGGATTTTTAAGTTACCTATAACCCTCATAGCTCTGGAAAAGTGAGACAGATTGGCCACCAACTTCCTATAGCTTTGGATGGCAAGTTCTATGTTCACTTGTTCTTAGTTTTCTCTGTTTCCGTACGACAACAAACAAAGTAGTGAAGAGGAATGGATAGATGTGGTGTAAATTTATAGGGCTTTTTTACTTTTCCAAGAAGAACCACAATGGTATAACACACATTTGCCCTCAAAAAATAGCAGGGACAAAGCAGGGACATTCATCTAAGTTGGACAAGTGATAGATTCTTTTATGTTGCCGACAGAATAGGATCATTGAAAATGTAATTGTGCTGTATTTATAGACAGCGCTCTAGCCATTCAGTTTTAGAGGAAGACACCTACTGTCATGCCCCTGTCGGAGTCTGAATCCGAAGAAGAAGATGAACAGCTGACAGGGAGTGGGAGTGTGGTTCCTTTGGCTGTGGAGGAAACTGTGGAAGGCAAAGTCCATTGGGCAGAGCAGGGAAGCGGTAGAACAAGGGAGAAGGAATTCAGAGGAAGACCCAGACCCACCCCCTCTTCAGGGAGGCACCCCCTCTTCAGGGCATGCAGGGAGGAATGGAGAAGAGAGCAATGTGGGTTGTGTGGCTTACATGGGAGGAAAGGGTCCTAATTCCTTTCATTAGCCACACCTGGGAATGAAAGTTTAAAAGAGATGCAAGCTGAGTGCAACATCTGATGGGAACAAACATTAATTTATCTTGTGTTGACTTTGGTTATCTTTGTTCCTGGCATCCTCCCAACTGTGTTGAATTACTGTCATTCTTTCACATCTGGAATTCCTTCTTTGTCCTGCCAGACTAATTACCTCATCTTGCCTTGACTGGACTTATAGTTACAGTTTTTTGAAAAATGTTTTGTACTTGATTCTCTGCAGCCCAAAGGCTGTTTCTGGGAGAGTTTTTCTCCTGCCTAAAAGGTAACCAGGACATTGGGAGAAAAGTTGGAGCTAATAAAGGGACTCCTACTGATTATCTGATTGTGTTGCCTTTGTGCCATGCCCTGGGTCACACCCAAATTGTTACTGACATATAGATGAGGCATTTTTTCATAACAGACTCCATTCATATGGAATTAGCAGAAAACATATGATCCCAGTGATAGCCAAATCATTTTTCATGGAAGATTTATTTTGGTAAGTTTGAAAATAAACCTAGTTAATGGATCAAGTTAACTGCTCTTTTGTAATTTTTCAAATATAGCTAAATTATTTAATGCAGTGGCACTTTCTAATCAGGTTTTTTTTTTTTTTGGGGGGGGGGGGAATCTCCAATATGCGGACCTAGATATCAGAAAATTTGGCCTTTTGTGTTGTAATGTATAGCTGCCCAAACGTCTGAACAATTAAACCTATCTTATTCTGTTATCCTTATTTTATCTTCTCTTATCTCATTTTTTCTTGTTTTAGTTTAGTTTATTATTTGGTTATTCAGTTCAACTGGGCATTATTTCAAGCATATGAAGAGGGAGGGAAATATAGCTTTCAGCTTTTCCCTGCACTTAAAGGAAGAATGTACAGATGAGGGACATGTCCACACTGCTCCTTTAAGTTGCTCCTGACCTGTGTTTAAACCTGTTAAGAAAATCCTGTTTGGATCGAGATAATTTGGTGGGGCTTTTAAAATAGTTAAAATGCAGTACACCATGTCTGAACAATTTCCTTCTCCAATGGTTTCTTAATTTTCTGTTTTAGAAAAACAGTCATCAATTGTTTTGCTCTGTGAGCAAGTCGCAATAGGCATATATTGTCTCTTTTTCTCTCTCTGCAGAAGATGTATATTAAAATATGCACCCATGAAATTAAAGTTAAATATAAAGTTAAAATGTATGTATAGGAAGGTCAACTAGCTTTAAAATAATACCCCTTTATTGCATTTCCCCTGATTTTCCATTCATTGTGATTATTACACTTGTCTGCTATGTAGAATGTCTCTTATTTAGAAGCAACATGAATGTTTTTGAAGTCACCTTCCCCGTTTTTCGCTCCCATAGCTACCCTTCTTTTCTTGTGTTTTTGTTTTGTTTTTTAAAAAGTCCACCAGTGCAGTATTTCAACACTTTTCCAATCATTTGCACTAGTGGGCTTAAAAATATATCTCAAGAAAATAAACATAGTAACTAAATACACCATTTTGTGCCAGGTTTGAAACCCTGGATTTGTTGCTTCTCAACCATGTATTTCCTCATTATATGAGCCAGAAAGAGAAGCTGCAGCTGATATTATTCAGAAAAATATGTTGAAGGGCCATTCCAGCCTCTGTGAAGTAACCATTCAAAGTGCAGGACTGGGCTAGAACAGTGTTTATCAATCTTGATAACTTTAAGGCATGTGGTCTACAACTCCCAAAATTCTCCAGACAGCATGGCTGTGCGCACGTGTATATCGTCATCAGCTAGCTGCTGGGACAGCTGAACAGCGCTGTGCGTGGGTGAACAGCAGTTGAAAAAGCACTTTTTTCCTGCCTTTTCAACTGCAGCTGTGTCACCCAAAGCAGCTGCAGTTGAAAAGCAAGAAATAAAGGTCAAGTAAGAGCCTGGGCAGATGAGCGGTTGAGCCAAAACAGCAGCAGACATAGAACAGTTCTATTCAATTCAGTTCTATTCTATTCTGAACAGTTCTGTTCAGAACTACTGGTTCTACAGAGGTGGACAGAACTGGTAGAATCACACCCCTGATGTGAAGTATATCAGACAAACTGGACAGTAGCATTTGAGTGATGGAAGTAAGAAAAACACATTTGCAGGGGCTCAGCACAGGGTGTTGTTCATTCCTGTCCTACAAAAGAGGTTGCTGGCTCGACTGACAAAGGGAGTAATCTGGCAGTATGGAAGAGCCTGGAAAAGATGAAGAGAAGGAAAAGGCAAGGATTTTAGAAGGGGCCTAATTGAGCGTCTCAGATCAGATGAGGAAGAATGTTAATATTGGGGAGATGCTAATATTCCCCATCTCTGATTTAAAACAAGAATAAAATATTAGAACTCAAAGGAAAGGATTTTTACTGCATTGTCTTGTCTGGTATTCTAAAGGGTTTTTTAAAAAACCCTAGTGAAATAAGGAGTCCTTCAGTTCCAGTCCCATTGGTTGTTTTACAAAGATGTATCTTTATCCTAACCCAGCTGTGAAGAAATACTATGTTCTTGAAAAGCCTATTTTGATTTTTCCCATGATCCTATTTTCCTTCCCTTGTTGGTATTTTTGGTGATGGCCCATTGGGTTTTACTCTGATTTGCATCTTCTGAAATCTCTTCACTGTTTAACTTCTCCCGGTTCTTGTTCTCCTAGCTTCTGCTTGCTTTTTGCTGCTATGTCCCCTGTTGCTTAGATTCTCCTAATTGTTCTTCCCCATTTTTTTTAAATCTCTGTGCTATTTGTGATATTTGTTATATATCTCCTACTGTTTAACTTCCGTTAACAGTTGTTTTGTTACTCCCTACCGTCACTCCTTTGACTGTGTTGCTTAAAGTTGTTTTCTATTCTGCTTTCTGAAAGTTTCTCTGTAGCCCACTTTCCTCATGGTTCCAGGGGTGAACTAGAAACAGGTCTAAGGTGATTGAGAAGAAATTTCCTGACAGAAGAACAGACAGACATCAGAAGATAATAGGACTGCAGAAAAAAACAATTATTACCAACCTGACTTCAATCGAGGACCTGCACAAGTGAAAAAGAGGGCTGTGAAAATATTTACAGCCCCTCATATCCTGGACATAAACTATTTCAACTCCTTCCCTCAAAATGATGCCTAGTATGATTTCATTGTTTATTGTACCCTATGATTATCATAAAGTGTTGTACCTTATGATTCTTGACAAATGTATCTTTTCTTTTATGTATACTGAGAGTATTTACACCAAGACAAATTCCTTGTGTGTCCAATCACACTTGGCCAATAAAGAATTCTATTCTATTCTAAAACAATTAATCAGTGGAACAACTTGCCTCCAGAAGTTGTGAATGCTCCAACACTGGAAGTTTTTAAGAAGAGATTGGACAAACATTTGTCTGAAATGGAATAAGGTTTTCCCCCTGAGCAGGGGTTGGACTAGAAGACCTCCAAGTCCCTTCCAATTCTGTTATTCTATTCTATTTTATTTGATGTGTCAGGAGCAAAGGATCAGAATCATATGTTAACTTCCAGTTAAGTTGTCTGTGGAGATTCTCAGTCATCCAGGTCTGAGGAAGCTTCTTGGATGAGAAGTGAAATGTCTTCAAAGACAAATAAGAAAGTCCAGTTGCCCCCTGAAAAAAGTATCTTTGGGAGCTCTATACACAAATCAATTATCCATCAGCATTAAATTGGCACAAGTTAATGGAATTCCAAAGTGGCTGGATTTGGATCAGTTGTGACAACGTAACAATTCCAGGCTGATTCTTCTCATGACTTGACCCATAGGCTCTGCCTCACCTTCTCCTACATCATGTGACATGGTAGGGTCAGTTTACAAAAACCACAAAAGACTGACATTCCTTTTAATATAAAAAAAAAAACAAACCAATCAAGTTTTTTTTTTAAGACTCAAGCTTTATAGAATATAAAGCAACAGAAAAGTAAGGAGTAAGAATATAGAGTAATTAGTGAATTAGTGTAGAATAGTATTTCTAAACCTTGCCAACTCTAGGATGGGTGAACTTCAACTCCTAAATTTCCGTATTTTGGGGAACTGAAGTCCACAAATCTTCAAGTTGCCAAGGTTGAGAAATGCTGCTCTGGAGAAATGGATGTAGAAATCTTTTTAGTAAAGACCCTCCTCCTTCAGCGAGTCCTGTTCTAATAAGTGCTCTACACTATTGTAGGAAGTTAGCATCCATTCCTCCCTTGAAAAATGAAATATCTTAGGAAATATTAAAAAGGCAGAATATTTCCCCTAAAAAGAAAAGCAAAATTCAAAGTGGCAGAAACTCAGCCTCCCCAACTTTGCTAATGGACCATCACTCTGGCCTGGGCCAGTCTATTTTACATAACAAAGATCTACTCTAAGTAGAGCTATAATAGGAATTGCCCAAAGCCCTTTCATTACATCATCATCCAGCAAGGCTCAATCAAACCTGGGACTCAGGACAGCCTACAGAGTTGGCTCCTTGGGAGTCTGACAACCAATCAGAATACAAGCTCAAATTCAAATCCCAACAGAGGGTATAAAATGCAGACACTCTCAGCATATCAGCCCTTATTTTCCTTCACCCAACATCTTGAAGCATGTGATCATCCTTTTCACTTTGGAGCTCCAAGCCATGTGGTCCTGTCCACCATTAAACCATCTTTCAAAACAGCCTCCATGTTTCCAGTATCTTTTTCCCCACTTGGAACTGAACCCAGAAGGATATTTCTTCCAACAGATGGATGAGTAGTACATTCTGAAGAATGGATAAGTTTAATAGCACTTTTTCCTCTCTAGTGCAATCTGGGTATGGTATTGATCAGACTGTTATAAACTGAGAACAGTTTCCACGCTTTTAAGTGAACGTGAGCAGACTTGCATTAAGGCAGCCAACAGCCTCTCATGTCAGAGCACAGTGGAACTTAATTCTGAGAAAATTATACATAAAATTGTGCTATTATGAAACTCAGAAAGAACTGAAAGATGATTTGCACAATCATGCCGAAACCCATAAAAATGGATGGGCGGCCAAGAATAAGGTTAAAACGAAATTGAAACACTGCAGAAAAGCAATTGTAGGAAAAGTGTTTAAATGATAAAAAGCAGGTGCTTCTATTCAGACTAGCCTTGAACTGAAGGCTCACTCATTCTACTTAGAATATTTATTGCATCTTTCTTCATAGATAAAGAGAAATGGGGGATAAAGTTCCCAAGAGTGAAAGGCAACTTGAGCTTAGTAAAATAAGGATAGCAATGATATTGGCTTCTAAGATCAGGATGGTGGTTAGGAAAATAGATGACTTAGTGTAATACAATTTACCAAAATAAAAACAGTTTGCAGCTCAAGCTACTTTCTAAACAGCTGAAATAAGAAGGTAAGTAATATATGCCTTAAGCACTCACAAAGACTATGTGCAAAATCAATATGGTATCAGATCCAACACGTGAAAGAAAGGCCTCTCCTCTGTTTTAAGTGACAGCCAAAAAAGAATCTACACTCCCAATAATGAATTCTTTAGCTTTCAAGGTTTTTGACAACACCACAAACAAAATGTGCATGTGTGTAGATAGATAGATAGATAGATAGATAGATAGATAGATAGATGGATGGATGGATGGATGGATGGATGGATGGATGGATGGATGGATGGATGGATGGATGGA
>BLBF01000020.1:24234746-24293422 GCA_015471245.1 Laticauda colubrina | reverse complement strand
GGATGGATGGATGGATGGATGGATGGATGGATGGATGGATGGATGGACGGACAGACAGACAGACACCTTGGTAGTGTCCCTCAAGGCAGTGTTCTAGGACAAACTCTCTTCATACTCTACATAAATGACCTCTGTGATCATACAAAGAGCAACTGCATTCTCTTCGCTGATGATGTAAAGCTGTTCAATACCACAGATGATACTACTACCCTTCAAAAAGATCTTGACTATGTATCAGAATGGTCAAAGAAATGGCAATTTCAAATCTCAACAAACAAATGCTCTGTCTTACATATTGGCAAAAAAAAATATCAGAAAATAAAATACAAGCTGAATAGTCAAAACCTTGTTGATGATTCAAGATCTGTAAAGGACCTTGGAATACTCATCTCTAATGATCTAACTGCTAGAGCCCACTGTAACTACCGTGTTTCTCCAACAATATGGCCTCCCCCAATAGGAAGTCCCAGCATGCTTTATCGGCATAAAATCAAATTAAGCCCCTCCCCCCAAATTAAGGCCTATATTACACATGCGAAATGGGGGAGAATGGCGGAGGGGGGCCCGGCCATTAGTAAGTCCTTTTGTTGCATACCTGGATATGGTGCTGCCTGCATTGACCTCGGCATTGGTGGGGAACTTCGTGTCAGGAGACCTTTCGCCATTGCTTTACCTTCTCCCCATGCTGCCGCGGCATTTAGAGCAACGCTGCGGCATTTGGCACAACCATGCGTGGCCAGCCAGGGCTCCTCCCTGCAACCAGAACCTGGCGAAGGTACTCGTCTTCAGGTGCTCCTGTCACTACCTTCAATTTGCCTTTGAAGGCAAAGCCAGTTCTTTTAAAAAAGACACCTCCCCTGCCCAAAAGGTCAGTGCAACCCCACATGGGGAGGTGAATCTCCCGGGGCCACAGCACAAGATCAGCCCACCCCGGGAGAAGCGCCAGCCAGCGGGTCTGGCAGAGAGAGCCCGAAGCCACCCGTCCTTTCCACCCCTCGCCCAGCCCATCCCCATGCATCTCCAAATGTGCCAGCAGCTCCAAATGCTGCAGCAGCATGGGCATTGGTGCTCACTCGGCGAGGCGAGGGTCAGAGGAGGATGGCTGAGCCCTGCCGAGTGAGCGCCAATGCCCATTCTGCTGCAGCGTTTGGAGATGCTGGCGTGTTTGGAGATGCATGGGGATAGGGATGGGGATGGGCTGGGTGAGGCGTGGAAAGAACGGGTGGCTTCGGGCTCTCTCCGCCTGACCCACCGGCCAGGGAAGCAGTGCTACTGTTGCCTCACCTCCCTGTCCATGGACGGGTGGGCGCTATCATTGCCTCAGGCAGCCTCTTGGGTTCAGGCTTTGAGGGACTTGGGAAGGAAGCCAAGCTCAGGTCGGCTCGGCTCTTCGGTTATCAGGTGGAGTGCAACTGTGGCTCACTTTCACAGCTCTGCCCAGCCCGCATGGCTCTGGCGGGATGAGCAGAGGGTCTGGCGGGGAGGGCTCGTCTGTCAGCTGTGCTGGGCGCCCCAGGAAAAGGTCTTCATGCTCTGCCTGGCACCAGGAAAGGATGGCAGCTGGGAGCTTCTCCCAGGGTGGGCTGATCCTGTGCTGTGGCCCCGGGAGATTCGCCTCCCCACGTGGGGTTGGGCTGCCCTCTTGGGCAGAGGAGGTGTCATTTTTAAAAGAACTGGCTTTGCCTTCCAAGGCAAAGGGAAGGCAGCAACAGGAGCGCCTGAAGGCAAGTGTCTCCGCCGGGCTCTGGTTGGATGGAGGAGCCCTGGCTGGCCACGGATGGCTGCTCCAAATGCCACGGCGTTGCTCTAAATGCCACAGCAGCACAGGGAGAAGGTAAAGCAATGGCGGAAGATCTCCCAATACAAAGTACCCCACCAACGCCGAGGTCAACATCCAAGCCGTCACTGCCCACCCTCCCGAGGTTGCAAGGGGGGGGGGAGAAATTAAGTCACCCCCAAAAAGATGGCCTAGCCATTTTTTCGGGGAGCAAAAAAAATAAGGCCCGGCCTTATTTTGTGAGAAACACAATACATAACCAAAAAATAACCAAAAAGTCATTAAGAGCTGTTAACTTAATCCTATGTAGCTTTTTCTCTGGTAATATCACACTACTAACAACAGCATACAAAACATTTTCTAGACCAATACTCGAATACAGCTCATCAGTCTGGAACCCACATTACGTATCTGATATTAACACAGTTGAGAAAGTCCAGAAATATTTCACAAGAAGAGTTTTCCACTCCTCTACTTGTTGCAGAATACCTTGTGCCACCAGATTTGAAATTCTAGACCTAGAAAAACTTGAATTACACCATCTTTGGTCTGATCTATGTATGATTTTATAAATAAAATCATACGTTGTAATGACTTACCTGTAAATGAATACTTCAGCTTCAACCATAACAATACAAGAGCAAAGAATAGATACAAAATCAAGGTTAATCGCACCAAACTTGATTGCAGGAAATACGACTTCAGCAACAGAGTGGACAATATCTGGAATATTCTACCTGACTCTGTGGTTTCTTCCTCAAAACCCAAAAACTTGAACCTTAGACTTTCTACTATTGACCTCACCCCCTTTCCTAAGAGGTCTGTAGGGGGCGTGCATCAGTGCACCAACATGCCTACTGTCCCTGTCCTATAGTTTCTTTTATTTTTCTTATATGTATTCATTTCATGTATTCATAACTATGTATAAACTTATACCTATTATCTTCTAAGCGATTGACAAATAAAAATAAATAAATAAAAATAAATATAGATATAAAGATATAGATAGATAGATAGATAGATAGATAGATAGATAGATATACTATATATATATATATATATATATATATATATATATATATATATATATATATATATATATATATTTGTTTTTTTAGTCTTTCGCGGGTACTTACATGTGTGCTGTTTAGCTTCCTTCGGGTATTATCCCACATCATTGTAGTTCTGTTAAAGTTGTAGCAACGTTTCAGCAGAATCTCATCTGCCATCATCAGGCTTCTGTTTGGATGTGGGTCTTACAGCTCCTGGTTTTAAATTTGAGGCTGGTCCATTTTGATTGGTTGGGAGCCTGGACCTGTGTTCATTGGACTTGGAGTTTGATTGATTGGTGTTCCTGGTTTCTTCTGTCTGTTTTGTGGCTTTGATTGGCTGGCAACAGTCTGTTCTTGTGTTGGAGGCTTTTAGTGCAGCTTGGCTCCGTGTGAAGGGACGGCTGCTCTTCATTAGCAAGCTGCTATTCATTAGCAAGCTGGGTTTCACCTGGGTGCCTGGTGGGGGGGTTAGGTTGGAGCTATCAGAGGGAGTCTGTTTTTGCCCAGGTGTTTGCCTGGCTTGTGGCATGGAGATCTTTCTATTTGAGAGTGCAGGTTTCCAAATGATTGACAGTCTGGTGGAATCATCTCTTCTATTCATGCTGTCAGGTCTTTTTTCAATCTCTATGGCTTCTCTGATAATTCTGTGGCTGGGGTTTTCTATAGTGGCCAGGGTTTTAGTGCCATTGAAGTTGATGTTGTGACCTGTGGTTTTCATGTGTTGGACTAGTGAGGAGGTGTGTTCCAGCTTTTTTACTGCATTTTTGTGTTCATCTAGGCGGGTACTTATTCTTCTATTGGTCTGTCCAATGTATGTGGCTGGGCATGATGTACAGGGAATTTCGTATATGCCTTGATTTTCCAAGTCAATTTTGTCTTTGGGGTTCCTCAGGATGGCTGCTATTTTTTTGTCTGTTTTGAAGGCAGTCTTGATGTGATGCCTGTGTAGTATCTTACTGATTTTATCTGTGGTACTTCTTATGTAGGGCAGGACAGCTGTTCCATGGATCTGTTGATCTTCTAGGTCTCTGTTATGTCTTGGTGTGTTTTTGTGGATCAAGTTGGTGATTTTGTTTTTGTGGAAGCCATTGGCTGTCAATACTTCAGTCAGGGTGCATAGTTCAGTCTTTATATGTGTCTTATCTGCCAGGCGTTTGGTTCTGGTAATTAGTGTTTTCGCTACGGAATTTATCTGTGCTGGGTGGTGGTGGGATTGGGCGTTGAGGTAGCGGTTGGTGTGTGTTTTCTTTTGGTATATGGTGTGTCCCAGTGTGCCATCTGTTCTTTTTTAGATTAGTACATCTAGGAATGGTAGTTTTTTGTTTATTTACGTTTCCATGGTGAACTTGATTTTGGGGTTGTGTGTTGTTTAGGTGTGTTAGGAAATTGTTTAGGTTTTCTTTTCCATGGGGCCAAATCACAAATGTGTCATCGATGTATCTTAGCCATAGTTTGGGTTTGGGTTCCAAATGCCCCAAACTGTACGGCCTCCCAAAAATACACAAAGAAGGCATACCTCTCAGACCCATAGTCAGCTCCAAAGGAGCATCACTACAAAACCTAGCTATACACTTAGCAAAACAACTAGAGCCCCATGCTGAAACTGCAGCTTCATATGTACAAAACTCATACCACTTCTTAGAAATGAACAAAGACCTACACGTGGAACAAGAAGATCTGCTTGTAAGTTTCGACATGGTTTCACTATTCACTCAAGTCCCGATAAAAAAAACTCTCGAAATCATCAAAAATAAATACCAACCAGCTAAACAGCTCATGGAACTAACAGAACACTGCTTAAGCCCATGTCACACTGCACCAACGGATGCAAAGAGGATGTAAAATAGACAAAAAAGCTTGCCATCCGTTGGTTAACGCGATGTACTCACTGCCTCTGTTTTGCTTCCTCTCTATCCGTCCAGCATCCGTTTATTGACATTTCATCTGCTAAGAAAGTTTTGGGCTGCCTAAAACTTTTGTGCGGAAAATGTATCCAATGCATCCATTCTGCATCCTCTGGGCATACGGGGGACATCCGTTCTGCATCTGTTATATCCGCTAGGCATCCGCTGTGCATCCGCACAACTAAAATCCATTCCAGCGGTAAATGGACGCAGGGAGGGAGCAGAACGGACACGCAGCATTAGTAGCACGGATGGAGAAAGGATGAAAGCGGATGCAGCTCATCCGCTCTGCATCTGCTCTGCATCCGCTCTGCATCCGCTCTGCATCCTCTACGCATCTGCTCTGCATCCTCTACGCATCCTCTTTGCATCCATTCTGCATCCGCTCTACATCCTCTACGCATCCGCTCTGCATCCTTTAGCATCCTCTACGCATCCTCTACGCATCCTCTATGCATCCTCTACACATCCTCTATACATCCGCTCTGCATCCTCTATACATCCGCTCTGCGTCCTCCCCACGTCGGTTCCTTTCCGTGTTATCCGCTCTGCTTATGCAAATTTTTGCCCCTTTTGAGAGCGGATAAGAATGGATGGAACATTTTGCTCGTCCGTTGTGTCCTTTTTGCATCCGTTGGGCAGTGTGACATGGGCTTTAACCAACATATATTTCATATACAAAGGACAAAGATACAAGCAAATTCAAGGAGCCCCTATGGGATCACCACTGTCACCCGTCATTGCAAACCTGTTCATGGAAGAATTCGAATCCGAGCCCTGGCTAATGCCACCCAAACCCAAACTATGGCTAAGATACATTGATGACACATTTGTGATTTGGCCCCATGGAAAAGAAAACCTAAATGATTTCCTAATACACCTAAACAGCACACACCCCAAAATCAAGTTCACCATGGAAACGGAAATAAACAAACTACCATTCCTAGATGTACCAATCTACAAAAGAACAGGTGGCACACTAGGACACACCATATACCAGAAGGAAATACACACCAACCGCTTTCATCTTATCAACAGTTGTCAGGTTTGGGGTATGGTATGTTGAATTCTTGTCTATTTAAATTATAAAGTTCCAGAGCATTTTAGCTTTTTTAAATTTTCTGTTACTTTGTAATCCCATCAGTTCTCTTGCAGGCAAATGATATTTCTTGCAGATACAATATTCCAATACACCTTTGTTGCTGCTTTTCATTGTTTGAAATTTTGCAGCAGCTAACTAGATGATCTAGTGTTTCTTCAGTCTCACTCATTATAGAGACTGCATTTGCAGTCTATTTCAGTCTTCTCAATTTTGGCTTTATATGCATTTGTTCTTAAGGTTTGGTCTTGTTAAGTCAAAATTCACTTCTTTGTTTCTTTATCCAACTTTTCTGCTTTTATCCATTGTCAGGTCTTGTTAAGTGCTTTGCCTGCTAGTTTTTTTGGGGATATAAACCATGTAATTCTTTGCCTTGTTGTGTTCTTTTTCTATTCTTTATTCAGTCTTGTAAGTCAGTTTGATCTCTTCAGTATTTAATAAACCTTCCTGATATACCAGCCTTAATGCATCTTCTTTACTGTCCTTCAGATAGTCTCCCAATGACCTTATTTCTTCAAGTTCAATTGGTAGACTTGCAACATTCCACACCCACCTTTCCTTCCTGGTAAACATAGTCAATCCATGTTGCTGCGTGTATGAAGGGGTCACTAAATGAACAACTACTGATTATCATCTTCCTTTGCTTCACAAGCCTTACAAAAGTCATAAAGGTAAAGACTGGTTGTAAAGTTACTTTTTCATCACCTTCATGACTGCAAATTGTTGCTAAATGGGACAGTCACTAAAAGAAGAGTACCTTTATGTTTATTTTGCTTCAGCATGTTTAAACCTGTTAAAACCTGTTCAAAACCTTCAAGGAAAACAACCATAGGCCAGGAGTGAGATTTTGGATTCTCCTCCTCCTCCTTCTCCTCCTCCTCCCCCCTTCCATATCTGTTAGTGATATCTATTATAGGATGTTGGTGATCATGCTGGTGATCCTATTTAGATACTAGAAAAAAAATTGAAGCTCTAGCTTCTTACAAAATGCTGCAAAGGACATGTTTCACCATAAATAACTGTCTGTGACAAGAGTGATATTATTGGCAGCATAATGCACTGTCATTCACTATAGCTCTGCAGAGAGTGTCAGGAAATATGAGTATTTTTAAAACCTGCCTAATAGCTTCATTTAAGACTTAAAATCCATTTCTTTGTCCTATATTGTCTTAACTGAAAGGTGGCCAAAGATTAAACTCTGTTTATTTTTTTTTTAAACTGCTGGATTGGCATTAATGGTGCAAACCTGGCCAGCTGGCTTCTATTGCCTGATAGTTTCCTTTTCAAGGCATATATGAATTATATCACGTAGGTTAAAAAAGATGAGTAACATGCTCTCAAGCTCACACAGCTTAAATGTAATTTATTATTGGCAAAACTTTAAAAAATGAATATCCCAGTACAAAAGATCTTATTTATTTTTGGCACAATAAATGCACAAGTTCTTCCTTTTACAGCAAAAGAAAACATTAATGAAAGTGCGAATACATGCTACAGATCTGAAGTACCAGGAAATAAAAACCTGAGCATCCTTTGGCCATCAGGAATTCAGCACCATTTAAGGATTTGGATAACACCTCATTCAACATTGAAAACCATAGGAAATCAAAGCCAAACACATTTCTTTTCAATTGCGGTTATGAACAGTGCATTCAATATTTCATTGTTATTAAAGTTTCTGTTTTATAAATGTTCCAGGGATTATTGTAATAAATAAATGAAGAACCCTTGCTTGACTTAAAAGTTCCTTTTGTAGTTTCTTCAGAAACACTGCTTTAGCTGATTTCAACCATGTTGGTCATTGGGGTACTAATTAGGTCTTGTTCAAACCATTTCAGAGTTACATATTATATGCATGTACATGCACACGTACAAACTATGCCATAGTTAGTTTATGCCTCTAGCTACTCATAATTTCCCTTTTTTAAAAAAAAATAGTGATGAAGCTGGTCACATTTTTACAATCAAACCCAAATGCTTTGGTAATGCTAATTAAAGAGATGTATGTCACATTTGTTTTTTCCCTGAGTTATTAACTGGCCAATGCCATGTTCATTCTGGTTATTGTTCTTTGCCTTTGCGTCACTAATATTTGCTGGCAGGAAAAAAAAAGATTGATTTTTTTAACAAGAGTTTAACTTCAATATTAAGGAAGACAGTCATCTGACATTAGTGAGTAATAGGTGTAAGATTTCTTTAACTTTTATGTTCTGAAGATACATGAAAAATTAGCTCGAACTCTCCATCTGTTACAATTTTCTGGAAAGACTTGGAATAAAGATGTTGCTGAAATGAATATATTCACTCTGTGATGTTAGCGTGATATGTGAGTTCAATATTCTCTCTTAAAGGAATTGATAAATTTAATTTTGTTTGATAATTTGTATACCTATCCCAGTAACTGGATTTTTTGTTCTTTTGATGACCCTATAATCCCTTGCATTGGGGTGAATCAGTGACTGAATGGAGCTTGAACATTTACTGGCCAGATGCCCTCCCTGATGCCTATGTGGAATTCATAGCAGACAACTCATTGTATTCAGAGAGAGAAATATCTGCCATTACCTAGGATCAAACTCATAGCTTCCTGATTGTGAGGTGAGAGTTCCACCTCTAGGCCACCACACTGCTCTCTATCCCAGGTAATTGGATAATATATTGTAATTTTTTTTTGGGGGGAGGGGAGAATTGTAAGGCATCCAGTCAGCTGAAATGGATGGCTATAAAAATTGAATAAATAAAGAAATAAATAAGAATTCCAGACAGCCTTTAAAATCTCCTGAGTGGACTTGTCATACACGTCCCTGCTCTTCTCTAAAGCCTATATTTTCACGATTGCAATATATATTTTGCATCCAGACTCAGTTTGGACAATTAATAATTAACAGTTTGGATAACAAAAAAACAATTAGATTTTCAAATTGATTGTTAAAATAGTTTTGCTTGCACTTCATCAAGGCTTTTCAAGTTACAAATATATCAAAACAAGGCTTTTGTAACACAACAAAAATGCTACTTGATAAAGTTTAGAAATACTGTGTTTCAAAAGATTTCTCTGAAATCCTATCACTAGGAAGCAAAATGATTACAAACTGGAAGAGTAGTAAAAAAATCTTTACAGGGTTGATACATCTAAGGAAAGTTTTCTATCAAATCTAGGAATAATATAACACCAAGCTGCTAAACTCTTCTTCATATTCTAGTTTGGACTTTTTGTTATTAATTTGCTCTGATAGAATTCAGAGAATACCGTTCTTGAATAAAACATATGATCAACTGATTAATCAGATTCCTTTTCTGATGTGAATCATAATTTGGCATTTGAAGGATACAGAAGGACAGATTGAGCATGCAAGGAAGAATGTTGAATTCCCAGTCTGACTGCAAAGAAAAATGAAACAAAAAGTAAAAGAAAAGTACATTTAGTGAAAGAGAATATCCAAGGTTTTTTTTTCTTATGATTGTTTAAATTAAGGTTACCTTGAGAATGTTAGGTAGACGTGACTACTATATTAATTTTGGACAATGTGTTTAATTTGTTATTTTAGCTAATTAAATAGAATATTACAAAATCTTAAACCTAATAACTTTTCATGCAGATTCTTTATATGGAACTACAATACAAATGCTTAGATTTTCAAGTTATATATGTTAAGAAAAATCTTCTTGAAGTAGATGTATTTTGTAGTTATTTTTCTTAATTATTCCCATGTCTGAAGAATCTTAAATAGATGAACATAATGACAATCACCAAAAACAAAACAGTCACGGTGAAGTTTGGCAGATATATATATATCATCTACTGGTGAATGTGGAAAGCAAAGGTTTCTTTCTACCCTTGGAATTACAGAGAAAGTTGATAAGATGTCATAATCATGTCCTTCCTCATGTGCTTCCTATGTATGCCATAGTTGTAAATAGATTTGGTATTCTTGACACTCTGAATATTTTCTCTATGCAACAGCAACACCAAGAAATTCCCAGCCACTTTTTCTTCTTGGAACCAAAGAAATTAGAGGTGGATCTCTCACCTCACAATCAGGAGGCTATGAGTTCGATCCTAGGTAGAGGCTAATATTTAGAATAGACTCTCCTGCTTGAGCAGAGGGTTGGACTAGATGACCTCCAAGATCCCTTCCAACTCTATTATTCTATGAATTCTATGAAATTAATTCCTCTTTGATTGTTGCAAAATTGAAAGGTACAAAGTTCCTTGGGTGGGGGGGAATTGGACAAGATGACCTACAAGGTCCCTTCCAACTCTGACTATCTGTTATCTATTAAATATCTGACATCACAAGAGCACCAAGTTTTCACCATCCTTTTCTATTCTAGAGCAGAAAAGGTTAATTAAGTAGCTGTTCCTCCTCTCCCCTTTAAAAAACCCGCCACTTTTTCTTGTCCTCAGAGAAATGTTCTCCAGCTGAAGGAATTGCAAAGATCTCCGGACCTTCAACATTTTTTGATCTCCTCCCATAATAGCCCCACCAACATGCCAAATATGAGCAATTACAGGTATTCCTTGGCTTACAATAATTCATTTAGTAAACAGTGGCACTGAAAAAAAGTGATGGATGTTGTGTGGACCATTTTCCACACAACATCTCAGCACAGCATCTCCGTGATCATCTCATCAGAATTCAGATGCTTGGCAACTGGCTCATATAAATTGCACAGTGCACAATTGCTGTGTCCCAAGATCATGTGATCACCTTTGTGACCTTCTGACAAGCAAAGTCAATGGGGATTCAGATTCACTTAATAACCATTACTAACTTATCAATTGCAGGGATTCACTTAACAACGATAGCAAGAAAGGTAAAATGGGGCAAAATTAACTGTCTCACTCAGTGAAAGCGATTTTAGTCTCAATTGTAGTTGGACTACCTGTGATCAGTGCAACAGCTTGCTTTCAGAAGTTGCAGGTGCTTCATTGCTGGAGTTTATCAGCCATTTGTTTGATATGGTATTGGGCAGGTATCTCCAACCTTTTGGACCTCAGGGTCCAAACTCATAATTTTAAATCCTGGGCACCCACTAATATGAATTTTGACTGACGGTGACTTGCTGATGTTGGTGGGAGAGAGAGAGAGAGAGAGAGAGAGAGATCTGATCTAACCTCTCTCCCTCCCTCTCTCTCTCTTGCTAGACCGATACTCAGATACAGCTCATCAGTCTGGAATCTGCACTGTATATCAGACATTAATACAATTGAGCGAGTCCAGAAGTATTTTACCAGAAGAGTACTACACTCCTCTGCTTGCAACATAATATTCTATATCACCAGGCTTGAAATTTTGGGCTTTGACAACTTGAACTACATTACTATGTTTGGACTTAAGCGTAGTACACAAAATTATCTGTTACAATGTCCTACCAGTCAGTGACTACTTCAGTTTCAACCGCAACAATACAAGAGCAAGCAACAGATACAAACTCAATGTTTACCGCTCCAAACTTGATTGCAGAAAGTATGACTTCAACAACAGAGTGGTCAATGCCTGGAATGCACTACCTGACTCTGTTGTTACATCCTCTAACCCCCACTCCTTTAACCTTAAACTACCCAGTATTGACCTCACCCCATTCCTGAGAGGTCTGTAAGGGGCGTGCATAAGTGCACAATCGTGCCTACCATCCCTGTCCTATTGTCCCCATTTATTCATACCTATTGCCTATATTTTTACTAATGTTTATACTTACATCTATTATCTTGTAAGCAATTGACAAATCAAATAAATAAATAAAAATAAAATAAATAAAGATATCCAATTAAGAAATGTACATTATTTGGAAAGTGCTTTAAACTGTGTTTTCATCTCAGAAACTGTGGATTCATCTCTAAAATACAAGTGTTATCACAAAGTCTGCCTTTTCTAAGCATAATCTCAACTGCTAAACCTAGAGATCTATATGTGGAAAAATAGTTACATAAGAATGTCACTATTACATTGTCTCAGCATAATCTCAACTGCTAAACCTAGAGATCTATATGTGGAAAAAATAGTTATATAGGAATGTCACTATTACATTCTCACTTTAAAAGATTTTATAAGACTGAAGGGAAACTAAAGATGTCCAGATGGACAGACCCAGAGGTGGAAGCTGAGATTGAAAGAGAAGGACGAATTGAAGCAGAAAGGGAAATGAAGACATTAAAGAGTGAATGTTGTAGAAAATAGGAGCAGAGAGACATTGGATTAGAGACCTGTCTTGCCCAAACTGTGTTCTTATGATGTTTTAGAATGTTCTCATGACAGCCTTCAGCTTTACACAAGGAACAGAAATCATTATTTATCTGCCCTTTGTGGGGAAAACATTAAAAAAGATTTAAAGATGATGATTGTCTCTTGAACTATATTCCCCAGTTCTTCTTTGGAGGGAACAAAGATCTAACAGATTTCTGTATATCAGGAAGATTTCCCTCTGATTAAAGGAGGCTGGGTGGAGAGCATGGCTTAAAAATAAAGATAAACAATATGTGTTTGCCTAAATAATAATAATAATAATAATAATAATAATAATAATAATAATAATAATAATAATAATAATAACAACAATAACAATAACAATAACAATAACAATAACAATAACAATAACAATAATAATAAGTTACCAATGTCTCTCCTTGCTTTTAATAGTCTATATTAACTTATTAATTTAGTTGATTCTTTAGTCTGTCATATTCCCTTTTTATTACACATTCTTTTTTTTTTTTATAAAGAATTTTATTAATTTTTAATAAACAAACATGTACAAACAAACACAAAACATAAAAAACATAAAATATCTTTTTGGACGGCAGTTTGATCCCGAGTTACATCTTTTTGTACAGAGATAAATTCAAGTTCATGTTTACTTTTAAATAACATTCCATTTCTTATTTATTATTTTGCATTTTCTATACAGCTTCTCCTCTCTTTTCACTCTCTTAATTCTATTATATTTATTTCATCTCAATTTAAATCATTATACTTATATCCTTTGTCTGTTCTATTTCAGCTAGCTATTTATCTTTTCTCATTAACACAAAGTTTCTTCTGTAATGACTAATTGGAGTATAATACCTTGTCATACTTATCCCTCCCCTAGTTTTAAAGCTTAACATAACACATAATTTTCATTCGGATTCTGCGTAGTACATTCTAAAGATAAACTCAATATTTTGAAACAAGAGAAAAAAAATTTTTTTTTAAAAAAAATATAATATAATTAAAACAACAATCCATAGTAATTAAAGTTATATCATTCAAATTAATATTCATTTAAGTCTTAAACATTTTGCACAATTCTTTCTAAATAAGTATCATGCTTCTATGGGAACACTTATAGATTTTACTTAATTACTTCCCCCTATTTCACTTATATTTTAAAATATTAAACAATAACAATGTTCCCATTTTTCTTTAATTCAATTCTCTCATATTTGATTTCATTTATTTTTATTTAAAAAGAAAAAAATTCGCTAAGTTACATTAAATATTTTGTCCCATTTTATAATCATATATTATTCCAATTTTCTAACATTATTTCAAATACAAATATAACAACACAATCTTATGTATCTTTGCAGAATCTCTTTTTCAGTTATATGTTTACCCATTATCTCTAAATAAATTCTGTTTCTTTACATCTTGTTTCAAACCTTTGTAGCTTCTCTTCCCTTCTTTCCTCCCTTGCTTCTCCACTCTACCCTTTTTACCCCCTTGTCTCTTAATCTCCACCTTCTTGTGTATTCCTCTTTTCTGTTGCTTTCTGATGTTATGTCCACTTTTCACCTTGTTTTTCCCTTTTTTGGTTGTTTTTTTAAGTCTTAAATTCTCCATTCTCTTTCTCCCCTTTCCCCTTTCTTCCCCAAATAAAGTTGCTTGTTCATTAAGGATGGTTTCTTCTTCATCCCAATCTTCTTGTTCTTGTAGTTTCTCATATGTAGAAATTGCCATTTCTAAAAAATTAAAAATAGAGCCAAAAGAATCCTTCCCTTCTTGTTTCTCTTGTTTATATTTTATAAATTCCATTTTCAGTTCATCCATAAGTAATACCATTGTAAAAGAAAAAAAGAAAAAAAAAAATTCAAACGACCCAAATGATTTTAATCATTCAAATAAGAGTTTCCAGAAGTCCCAAAGTCACCAAACAATCCAAATACACACAGTCTATTTCATTTCACATTTTCTTCTTTTTTTCCCCCCTTTTTTCCACTTTAATGCTTCAAAAAAACTTCAAATTCTTTTAAACCTTCAGTCCATCTGATAGAGTAGCCAATTATGATCCAAAATGGAAAAATCCAATAATAAAAATGGCCCAAAGCCAAAGAAGAAAAAGGATAAAATAAAAAAAAATAAAAATATTACTAGAATTGAAATATACAAAAAGGCTGGCGAGTAGAGATTTCACAAGTATATATATATATATATATATATATATATATATGGACTGCACACTGCACTTTGTTTATTTATCCAAGGCTCTTATTATGACTCTCTTCTCCAGCAGCTTCAAAGCCAAGCCTCAAGTGTTGAAACATTGATAAGAGTCCAGGAAAACACCTGTAATAATATTTTTCTGTGCTCTCCCTCCATCTTATCACATTAAAATGTCCTTGAGAAGGAGTGTTTATACATTTCTCCCCAGTTCAAATAAAGTATTTTCAAGCCTCTAGTTGGCAGTGTTGCAAAGTCTCTTAATACTTTTCCCCCCCCCTCAGCCAGAAAGAAAAGTAATGTATACAAAACTCAGAGGGAAAAAAAAACAAAGGGGGCCTCTATCCTAAAGAAAATTAAAAAATCAAAAGAAGCATAAAAATATATATAAGAAAAAATTCAATCTGATTAACTACAAAATCACATTAAATTCCTCAGAGAAAAAAATAGTAAGGAAAGAATCCAAGCCTCAATTTGACATCACTTTAAAAAACGCCGCTCAAGGAAATTCCAGTCAAAGATAAATAAAGGTTTTTTCTTTGTTCAGGATATCCTTTCAGGTCTCAGCCAATTTGCAATACAAAAGAAGTTTCTCACCCAGCCGACACACCCTCTCTCCAGCCTCTTTCTTTTCGGAGCTGTCCCGACTTCAGCAGCTTTAGAGGCTGCCTTTCCACCGCCAGCAAAAGGGCTTCTCCCGGATCAAACCAAAGATTTTGCGATATCTCTGGGATCCTGGGACTGTGCCCTTCACAATCCCCGTCTCTACGGGACGGTTTAGGTCCGTTAGGACCGACCAGGGGTGAAAATATCAGCTGCGATCTCAGAGCCCCGAGATCGCAGCTGTAGCACCGGGACGAGGCTCCGCCTTCTCCTTACACATTCTTTTTATACATGCTAGATTAATACAAATTTTAACACTAAAAAAAAAAAACATAGGTTTCCTCCCCTTTTACTGTTTTCAGTGTGACACTTAAATGATTAAAATATACATTTATTCTCTCATCTTGATTCCCAATAAACCATTATTTTTAAGAAGTTACAGTAATAAGCATTATATCTTTTCATTTGGATTCACAGTGGAACCTCCTCGCTGATGGACCGCAGATCACCACTCTCTGTGGCTATGGTCTGTACTCTTTCATTGGAGAGCACCGATTATTATGACTAGGGGCTGAAGCTACCTTGGAGGGGCGGTGGAGTAAGGGGAAGCTGCAAACCCAGTTGAGGGGAGCCAGATCTCTCTCCCTGGGCTTGGTCTTTTTTCCCCCCGAAGACAACTGCAGCGGTGCTTTAAAATGGTCACCCAAAGAGGAGGACTCAGCTGGATTAATATTTGTGCAGGAGGGAAGAAAGAGGTGGATACCATCTGAACCGGGACAACTGAGCAATACAACTAAACAAAAGTATCCCGGGATTAAGGTAACATGGAATTTTGAAGAAAAGAAAAGTGAGTGGTGAAATTACAAAGGCACAGAGGAAAAAAAAAAATTTTTTTTTTTTTGACAGCTAAGCGGGGCTTTGAACCAGGAAAGGAAGAAGCTGGAACTAAAGACTTAATTAAATTGGACTGAAATATCTTGGCAATAAAAAGGCATAAAATAAAGCTGGATTTAAGATTGTCAAAAAATAATAATAATAAAATTTATAAATTGGAGACTGGACTGTGCTGGAATATTGAGGTTCAAAAAACCCTAAATAAAAAAATAAGGGGAAAAGGTGAAGGCTTTGTATAATGGAGATTGCCACCTTTTGACAAAAACTTGAGCTCAAACAAAAGGGAAAGCATCCTGTTTCTGAATGAACTTGTGTGGATATAACATTAAAGAAATATTGAAACAAGAAAGAATCTTAGAAAGTGAAAGCAGAACAAGAATAAAGAAAAAAGCAAGGAAAGACTGACGGTGGGATTGATTGATGTTTTTGGTACAGACACTGGGCTGAGAACTTTAGAAAATTGAAAGAAGAAAGAAGGAAAGTAAAAGTGTTGGGTTTTTTTGGGGTGGACTTTAACAATCATAAAATATAAGAGTATGCAATGATGATATCTCTTCAAAAATTAAAAATGGAACTTAAAATATGAGAGAATTACTACAGGAAAGACACGAATCATTTTACTCTGTGTTAGAAAAAATGGAAATGGCGATTAAAGAACAAGAAGAAAGAACTTCAGAGGGGGACGAGTCGACTCAAGGAGAAGACATTTTAAATACATAAAGAACATTACAAAGAAGTGGGGAAAGATGGAAGGTTAAAAAGTTGAAATTTAAGAAGGTAATCAAAAGGGGGAATACCTGTGAAGTCAGGAAACACAGAAAGACCCAGCAGAAAAGGGGAAAGGAAGATATTAAGAAAGAGAGGGATATAAACTGGAATGAGAAAAGATATGGGGAAAAGAGGGGGAGGAGAAGCAATAAGAAACAGGTGCATGAAATAAAGAAATACGGAAATAGTATAATGTTGAAAAGAAATTGTTTTTTCAGAGATAATGGTGGATGAATTAAAAGGGGATTTTGCAGGGTGACAAGGGGTAATAAGAATATTTCTGCAATTAAAAATATTTCGAAAATAGGGTGATATAGATAACTGATAACTCTTATTAAAAATCAAGGGGGGGGGAAGTTATACATTTTCAAAATGTTCTTTTGTACTAAAGGCCCTGTCACACTGCCCAATGGATGAAAAACGTTAACAATGGACGAGAAAAATGTTCCATCCATTGTTATCCACTCTCAGAAGGGGCAAAAATTTGCATAACCGGAGTGGATAACACGGAAAGGAACGGACGTGGGGAGGATGCAGGGCAGATGGAAAGCGAATGCGGAATGGAAGCCCAGCGGATGGAAGCGGATGAGAGTGGATGGCGCATCCGCTAGGCTTTCGGTGGACCTCAGCAAAGCGGACACAGAATGGATACAGCGGATGCAGAATGGACACCGAACAGATGAAGTGGATGCACAGCGGATGCACAGCGGAAGCTTAGCGGATGCCGAGCGTTAATTGTGCATGCGGGGAGGATGCATTGCGTCAGCCCCGTGGATATAACAGAAGCAGCTCGGAAGCAGGTTGCCATTCAGAGGAAAGACCTGCTGCCAGACGGATTGACTGCCTTGCCTGACCTGCCTGCATGCCCTGCCTGCAAGTCTTGCTGCCAGCCGTGCTGCCAGACTCCCTGCCAGCCTTGCTGTCTACCTGCCTGCCAGCCTTGCTGCCAGCCTCCCTGCCAGCCTTGCTGTCTGCCTGCCTGCCAGCCTTCCTGCCAGCCAGCCTCCCTGCCAGCCTTGGTGCCTGCCTGCCTGCAAGCCTTGGTTCATGCCTGCCTGCCAGCCTTGGTGCCTGCCTCCCTGACAGCCTTCCTGCCAGCCTTGGTGCCAGCCTTCCTACTAGCCTTGGTGCCTGCCTGCCTGCCAACCTGCCTGCCAGCCTGCCTGCCAGCCTTCCTGCCAGCCTTGGTGCCTGCCTGCCAGCCTTGGTGTCTTCCTGCCTGCCAGCCTTGCTGCCAGCATTGGTGCCTGCCTCCCTGCCAGCCTTCTTGCCAGCCTTCGTTCCTGCCAGCCTCCCTGCCAACCAGCAACCCCACAACCATGCGGAAGCACAGCAAGCCTCAGCCATCTGCTGCCAACCCTTGCAAGAGGGACAGGGCTACCATCCCGCCCCCTGGCCCTCACTCTATTTCTGCTGGGACTTCTGCAGCACGGGCTCGCTCTTCTGGGGCTGGCGCTTCTGCTGCTTCTGCTTCTGGAGGAGCTGATGACAAGCACTCCAGTACCAGCCACCTCCACAGCACCTGGACCCTTCACCCCTGAGACTGAGCGACCAAGAGGAGTACCAGAGACTCATTTTTGTTTTATAGCTTGTTGTTAATAAAGTCTTTTTATGATTCACACACTTGCTTCATTTCTTTTTTTTAATAAAGTCTTGCTGGAAACTTTTAGAAATGGTTTAAGCATTTGCATGCTTGTGGGATGGGTTAAGATAGCAGTGGGATGGGTTGAGATAGCAGTGGGATGGGCAGGGATACCTGTGGGATGGGTAATAGCTGTGGGATAGATAAACCTCCAGTACAGGCATCGTGGGACTGTATGGTCCACCCTCCCAGATGCCACACCTTTGGCCCTTTATTATGAATAACAATTTATTCATTGATCCACACATTTGAACATAAACACAACTCTTTATTAAATGCCCTGTTCATTGTAGGCCCACCCAACATACATGGCCCAATCTCATCAGTGTGATGAGACAGGATGAAGGAAGCATCCATTAAGCATCTATCATCTTGTCTTGCCACTCCACCACTCCAGCTGGGGAGTTGCACCAGTGTTTCAGGAGGTTGCGCTGCTTCTTCTCTTCACGTGAGGCTCTGTTGGGGCCTTGCACATCCTCAGTGTCTATCAGGTTTTGCTCTTGCCTCCATTCCCCAGGCTCCATGTCCCCTTTGCCTTGTTGGAGGTCCACGAGCTTGTTCTGCAAGACTGGGTAGCGGGTGAGCATGAGATTGTGCAGGATGCAGCAAGCTTCCATGATCCTCCTCACGGTCTCTGGGCGATGATGCATGGTGGTGAGAAGTACCTGGAACCTGTTGGCCAGGATGCCAAAGGTGTTCTCCACCACCCGCCTTGCCCTGGACAGCCTGTAGTTGAAGATCCTCTCTTCATGGGTGAGGTATTTAGAGGTGTAGGGCTTCATGAGGTAGGTTGTGAGGGAGAAGGCATCATCCCCCATGATGAAGTAGGGCACATCTTGCATGTCGTTGGGCAGGGGTTCTGGATCTGGGAAGCCCACGATGAAGCTGCGTTCCAGCCTATCCTTGAGGTCACTTGCATTGTATACCTGGGCATCTGAAGATGAGCCATTGCCTGAAGCATCGATGTACATGAACTTGTAGTCAGCATCGACCATGGCGAAAAGGATGATGCTGAAGAAGCCCTTGTAGTTGTGATAAGAGGACCCTGAGTTGGCTGGCGCTTTGCAGGCCACGTGCTTGCCATTGATGGCTCCAACGGTGTGTGGGAAGTTCCACCTCTGATACCACTGCTCTGCAACTTTCTTCCATCCTTCTTCAGTGGAGGGGCACTGGAGGAGTTCCTCCTTGTATTCTTTGATGATGGCCTGCACCACTTCTCTGACCACAATGCTGATGGTGTTTGTGGCACTCTCCAGCCGTACTGCATGCTTTTGTAGGTGGTCCCTGAGGCCAGGTGGTGCAGAATGAGTGCCACCTTGAGCCCAGGTTCCAGGCTGGGCTGGAAGTTGGTGTTTGCCTTGGTCAACCTGGATGTCAGCTGCTGCAGAACTTCGTCAGACATGGCTGGAGGCATCCTCATGAAGTTCTGGAATGCCCGAGTGTCTTCGTTCCTGAGTTCCACCATCAGCTTGTTGTACAGTCTGTACTCTGCTCTTCTGGTGAACCATCTTCGTACCCAGATGCTTGTTGGCCGCCTCTTTTTCTTCCCTTAGTAGAGTTCACAGAGCCTGTAGATGGCTTCGCACTGTTGCAGAAGGCTGGTGGCTGCCAAAAGGACTTTGTTACGGTCCACGGTGGACATGACTGGATGCTGTGGAAGAGCAAGAGTCAGATGAAGGCTGCAGAGGTCTGCACCACAGGGCTGCTGTTCTGAAAGTGAGATCCAGATGAGTTGCTCCCCCTTTTTATAGGCAGTATAGGTGTCCCTTTGCATCCTCTAGGCATCCTCTAGGCATCCTCTATACATCCTTAATATCCGAGATAGGTCCCCTCTGTGAACTTTTTTTTCGTTTTACATGCTTTGTTTCTGTGCTGCATCTGCTAGGCATCCGTTCTGCATCCGTTCTGCGTCCGTTCCACTTCCTCCCTGCGTCTGATCAGATGTGAGTTGCGCGGATGTGGAACGGATGCCTAGCGGATATAGCAGATGCGTAACGGATGCAGAACGGATGCCTAGTGGATGCGTAGCGGATGGAGAACGGACGAATTGGATACATTTTCCGCGCAAAAGTTTTGAGCAGCTCAAAACTTTCTGAGTGGATGAAACGTCCATAAATGGATGCTGGACAGATAGAGAGGAAGCAAAATGGAGGCAGTGAGTACAGAACGGATACATCGCATTAACCAATGGATGGCAAGCTTTTTTTTCTGTTTTACATCCTCTTTGCATCCGTTGGTGCAGTGTGACATGGGCTTAAAAAGATCATTGAAGTTGGTATTTTATGGGATTATCTGAACAGTTTTGATTTTGATGAAAATCATGGCAAAATATTTTTCCAACAGCTCATTTCATTTAACCCAATTTTAAGACATGCAAATGAATTAATTACATTTAGTTATCCCTTCCTTTTCATTTTAATTAAATGTGTGTTAATTTTAAAATACATTTGTTTTAAGTTTACTGAAAAAGCTATATTATAATGGATAAAATAGCAATAGCAATAGCACTTAGACCTATATATCGCTTTGAAGTGCTTCATAGCCCTCTCTGAGTTGTTTTACAGGGTAAGCATGTTGCCCCCAACAATCTGGCTCCTCATTTTACCCACTTCAGAAGGATGGAACACGAAGTCAGCCTTGAGCCTGGTGAGATTCAATCTGTCAAATTGCAGGTAGCCAGCTATCAGCAGAAGTAGCCTGCAGTACTGCATTCTAACCACTGCACCACTGAGGCTCTTATTATTTGAAAATAACATTTCAAGTGAAAGCCAGTTATATATTTATCAAATATTTGGGTTCTTGTTATCTTCTACATAAAAACTTTTATTCATTTGTACCCTGCTTTTATTATTTTCATAATATCTCAGGACAATGAACATATTCAACACACCTTCTTTTTCCTATTTTCCCCATAACAACAACAATCCTATGAAGTGAAGTGGGCTGAGAAAGATTGACTGGCCTCAGATGGCTGTTTTTCATGGCTAAGGAGAGATTTGAACTCACAGATTTCTGATTTCTTGCCTGGTCATTTAACCACTAGACCAAACTTGACTATACCTATAATTTGATTTAATTGTTAGTATTCTTCACATAAACCCTGTATGGATACATCAATACACTTTTGTTACTTGATGTAATCTTTACTCAGTATATTTTATATAATTGGTTTTTGTTAATGTTTATATTGTAACACGTTTTTAAGGTGCATGTGTGTATATCGGTTTTTAAATGACAAGATAACACAAAAAATTTTGGATACCTCATTTTTTTAAAGAGTACATAGGATGTGAATAGTGAGTCATTAGTTTCCATGGACCATCTATGGAATTTGTAGAATTTGGCACTGTTATAATTGCAGTCTGTCAGAGACCAACAAATCTGTGATGTGTTAGTTAATGATCGTACAATGAAAGGTGTCTTCTAGGAAATGTAATGAAGACATCAATTTAATATAAAATTTACAAAAGGTAAGTGTGCAAAGGAGTAAATTAAATATCCTTATATTAGAGTCTATTATCAACTTGTCATGCAAACTATATTAGTTGCTGCCTTAAATCTTTAAGAGGGAATATATTTTTTATCTTATAATAGCATTTCACCTTCCACTTCTCATACAGAATGATAGTGTTACTGATATTACAACACTTACCCTGTCTTAAACATGCAATTTAACTGAAATATAATTTAAATCTAATTACAGGAATCCTGGAGAGACAAACAATATATTGCTTATATTTTAAATGAAGTTATAATCAAGAAGTTCAATAAGATAGTAAAAAGGGAATGTATACAAAATACTTCATTTTAATCAGAATAATAAAATACCTATCTTTTGAATGTTTGTGTTTTTCAAGGTGTTATGTTGAAACTTTAAAAAACAGATTTGTATAAAGGAAAAAGAGAATGGATTTTAGCAAAGGAACAAAAGAGAAGAGCATTGTCAAGCTACTATTCCTATCTTTTTCTATGCCATTTCTTAGTTTTTTTTCCCTCTCATATGCTTTTCATCATTACATTTAAAAGACAGATCAGTAGATGGGGAGGTTCAGTAATAGTGGTGTGTGATAATCAAAGTCACATCCAATCTCAGTCCGGATACAGGCACTGCAAAGAAGATTCATCTGGAATTCAGTTAAGATCTTTCCATATTTTCTCATTCCATTATTGATTCACACACTGTATTACAAAAGAACTGTAAACATAACATGTTTGGTTTCATTTTGCTTCGTATATTGTGGAACATGGTCACTGCAGCTTTCTAACCCATTATTAAAATAAAGCATGCCTTAGTGCACTTTGTGAGGTCAGCCAGCATGTATTATGAATAGAAAGAACAGCTGAATGGAATTATTGGGCAAATGGCACCATTTATAAGGCCATTAAACCTGTGACCTTATATTTATTAAGGTATTTGACTGATAGGAGTTGACTTCTGACTTGGTAGATCTAGCTACCATGCCGAGTACTCAACCTTGTGGTGTGATCTGGGATGAGTTTGATAAAGTGAACAAGATTCTCCATACAGTTTGTTCAGCCCTATACTTGTTGAATATTATTAAGACCACATTGATGATGACCTGCAACTGGGTCCATGCTACAATGTGGGATTCTTTGAGGGAGGGATTGTACGTTCAGCCTGCAAGGTGAAGCAGATTCTCTGGTAGAAGTTTGATACTAATGCAGAAGATTTCAGGTTCAATCTTTACCTTCTCGGTTGGGGGAAAAATACTTGTTCTGGAGAGACCAATGCTTTGTTTTGTTCTTTCTCTCCCTCCCTACCCTCTCTCTTATCTGTCTGTCTGTCTGTTATCTGTCATTGCATTTATTTTATCCAATTCAAGGCAGTATACATAATATTCTCTCCTCCTATTTTCCCTCCATCAATGACCCTGGTTAATAGGTTGGGGTGAGAGAGAATTATTGTCCTGAGGCAATAATTAACCTTAACCTTCTATGCTTAAGGAAGGATTAGAATGTATACATTTCTGATTTCTAGTTCAACATCTTAACCATTCTGTACCTCTTTCCTCCCAATATGAGAGGTAAGCATGCCAACTAATCATTTTCTAATAATTACAGTAAGGTCTTCCTTGGATAGGGATAGCTTAATTCCCATTTAACAATTTAAAACATAAATCTCTCCCATATGCATATTTTCCCATCCTAGACATATGCAAATAAATACTTCAGTTGGTCAAGGATACTGGTACACAATAGACAAGAATCTGCATGTGCCCCAAGAACCAAAAAGCCATCACAAATGTAAGAAATATTTAATGATTAGGATATTGTGAGATGTATATCTATAAAGTTTTTATAGCTAGTACATTTGTGAGCTTTGCTTCCTATGTCAAACTCGGGCTTTGGGTAATATGTGCAATTGTATTTTCTGTTATTTTTTTTAAAAAATACTATTTAGATCCCTGACATTTAACATACAACATGTGCACTTTTCATCGAATAATAAAAATCTTCTACACAGTGATAATGATAATTAACTAACTAACTTTTTTTTAATATTACTTCAAAAAATATTAATCTACATATAATAATTCATAGTTCAGATAAAAGATGTTCTTGGCTAATATTGAATAGGACCCATTTTTAAAACTTTCATTTATTTTTAGACATTTAAATTTTGTCCATTTTTAAAATATGATTTATTTTTATAATATTATTTATTTACTAAACACTTGCACGATTTTATAGTGAGTAATTCACTTTCATAGAGAGGAGACAAGATACTAACTTAACTCATACTTAAAATGTATGCTTTCTTTGAAGATTCTCAGTCATCCAGGTGTGGTCACCTGGGACATACATAAAACTCCAGTTGACCTTAATGACCTGCTAAAAGAATGCAAATGTCCAGCTGTCTGCAAGGAGTATAAATCCTTCTATTCCCCACCATCCAGCCAGAGCTAAAGAAACTTCTTGGATGAGAAGCAAAACATCTTCAAAGAAAAAACCCAAAAATCCAGTTGCCTCTTTAAAAAAAGCCCTTAGGATCAGTGGTGGGATTCAAATTTTGTTTGAAAAAATTGAAAAATCTGTGGGTGTGGTTTGGTCATAAGTGGTATTTGCAGGTTCTCCAGACTACTCAAATTTTCCGCTACCAGTTCTCCAAAACTGGTCAGAGCCTGCTGAATACCATCTCTGCTTGGGATGCTTTCTTTCGGTTTTGCCAAATATGTAATTTTATTGTGTCAGTTCACAGTTCTAATTATACAATGTTCGTCTAAAATTTATGGCTTTGCATACAACTTAGAAAGAAAAAACTGCAATTTTATGAAACTTATTCTTCCCATGCTTATGTCTTCAAAATATTTTGTGACTTGATAGAAAATCAGGGTAATCTTAATGATTTTCAGCAATTGTAAGAGGCATCTCAACAGCCATATTTCTATTTAGCATATTAGGCAAAGGAAGCATTTGAAAAGTTTGCAAATAACAATTTATTTACATGTTGGATTTGTTCTTTCAGAGATATTACTTTTTTCCAAGTTTTTTCCCAGTACAGCAGATTAACTTGGAATGGGTTTAGTTTTATCCAAAAGAGCACATATTAATAACTTATTTTTGTGGTCAGACTTTTTACAATGACAAATTTAAGAGAATATGGCTGATTCAAGCTTGTGCTTAAAAGAGAAAATAATTACACCCTCAAATTTCTGTTCTCAGACAAGTTGCTCAAAATATTGGACTTATTGGCTTAATTCTTAAAGTTTCATTTGAGATTTGATTTCAACTTCTGAATTACAGAAATTGTTATTTGTAAACTGGTGTAAATTATGAGTCTACTATTGAACAAAGAAAGGACAAATCTACCAAAAGCGTGATAACGTTATTCCAGAATGTATTGCTGGAATAATCAACACACAAAGGCAACATAGCATAACTTACTGATTGTTGCTCTTGATATCTTTGACTCTTTCACACTAGATTAATAAAAAGTTGCCCAGTGTGTAGTAAAGTAGTCATCCTTCATTCTTTTTTATGTTTTTTATTCTAATAATGTTTTTAATGTATGAATTTAATCATATTCTAGCCATGGTTAATTATATTAATTTATTTTGAATACAAATCAACAAATACTATTTTTTCCTTTAAAGGAAAGGGGTCATGTGTGCAATTGTGCATTTCATGAATTAGCATAACTAATACCTAAACAGATGTTTGTTAGCAGAAGTTATTCATTAGGCTGTGGTAAGCAATCCTTTGGGAAGGTGAGCATGTTTTAAATTGTGACAAGGTGACAGTGGGGAAAAACTCCTTGCCAGATCACAAAATTGTGTACAAAGAATCCAATTGCAGATTGTAACTCAATTAGTTTTGCATTACCTGCTTCATCTTTTTTTGAATAATGACTTAAACAATGACTGTTTAACAAACACACACACACAACATACACATTACACACATTATATGGATTTCTTAGTCATGTTTGAAGTCTTGCAAATAATCTTGGTTTTGTGGACTCTGAGAGGGTCTTAGGGAAACTGTAATGGCACATTAGAAAGACCTTGGGAGATGGAGCAGACATATTACCTAGAGAATAGTCAAAGTGGAGGGAGAAAGAATTTCAGAAGCAACCCTTTCCATGGCTGGAATGGGACAACTCGCCACAACCAACTTTCCATGGCCACCTCACTATGGAAAACTTGCCATGGCTACCTCGTTGTGGGACAATTCACCACTATCAACTCACTGTAGGACAACTCACCCCAAGACAATTAAATAATTTAATTTAATTATTTAAAATAATTTTTAAAATATTTAATTTTTGTCATTTATATTTCATTTTGTCCCTTCTTTGGTAACCTTTCTTTAATGATTCTATCCCACTATTTTTTCAATATTGTCCTCTGGTGAATTGTTCCATAGTGAGTTGGCCATGGTGAATTATCTTATGATGACTTGGCCACAGTTAGTTGGTCTTAATGAGTTGGCCATGGCAAGTTGGCTGCATTGAGTTGTCCTAGACCCTCCAAGACTATAAAGGTGATGGCAGGAAAATTGCACTTTCAGACTTTCAAGATTCTGTTATTATAGCATTAGAATAAAATAGAATTAGTTTACTGGTTGAGCTTCCTGTCTGGTCTACCTTGTAAGAATTTGAAGAGGTCCCTGCACCATACTTTAAGAAATGCTGCAGTAAAGTATGCATATGTATAAGGGGTTATATGATAATTTTATATTAAAAATTGTGATATTCTTGAATGAAGATGTGCCTCTCTCCATCTATCCATCAATTATCACATCCTAATACAAAGTACATGACAGTAAATTTAATATAGCAATATTGGCCAATATTATTTTGATGGATGTATCTTTAATATGCTTACTTCAGAAATATTGCTTTGTTTTTCCTTTTCTTTCTTTTCAGAGAAAGAAAAAGCCAGTGTCCTGCATGTAATTAAAAATTACATTTTTTTCTTAGAAATTACAATTTCCAAAGTATAGGATCTGGTGTTCTCTAAATTGTATTACTTCCTCCAAAGGCAACACTGTTCAAAATAAGCAAGTGTGATGTGAAAAATAGTCTAAAATCTATCCATCATATCATAGACTGTTCAATGTTTTCATAACAGTTCCCTGGAACTGACAAAACACAGTAGGGTTGTTAGCAAAGTTAAATAGATGTTAGGTTGCACCCTGGGGTACAGAAAAATCAAGCATCCTAATTCTCCATACCAATTATCTATGGAGAACTAAAAGCAACATTTCTGACACATATTTCTCACACTCACAGAAAAGCTTACAACGAAGATATCAACTATGAAAAACCTAAATGATGGCAAGTGTCTACATTTTTTAATGAAATACCAACTTGATTTAGATTATTAAACTTTTTTTTCTGTTACCAAAAATCATTTCCATAGAAAAACAAAAAAAGATATTGAATGGCACATTAATAGTTCATATAACCCTTTATTCTCCACATTCACTGTTGAAAAAAAACAACAACAGGGTGACACAATTCACCAGTTGTTGGATTTACAATTCTCAACAATTTATCCATCATTAATTGTTTATGTTCATTAAATGAACATGTGGGAATAATTATTAATAGGATGCGAACAACTGTTCTTCTTTAGCTGAGTAATTAGTCTAGTTACTGAAATTATACCTTGAATATCTGGGCACTCGTAATATTGTGAAACTTCATCCATACTATTACCAGCAAGCTATTCAGACCTGCTATTCATCCCTATCTTCACTACGGATTCCCAATTTGGAGAGATGTTAGAATATCACTGAATCAGATATCCTTGGATAATCTTATTGGTATAGGTATAGGAACTCTCAGTCAGCTTAGCTTGCCTAGCTTCTTTGTTGCTATTTGCTCATGATGCTCACAGATAACATTTAACTAATAATATAAGAATCTCCAATGTTTATTCTTCTGCCTTATTAATTCCATTATCAGATCATGATGGCTGTTATGTTCCACTTAATAAACCTCTACTTCTTCAGAGTCATATGCAATAAGATCAGAATTCCATTTTCAAACACAAATATGGGAAAAATACAAACAATTATGGGGTTTTTTTGGGCTTTGCTTTCCTGAAAAATAGGAATAAATTTGCCAGTACCCTAACTTTTTATGAGGAAATGATACATGTCAAACCAATATAGATTTTCATTTATCATCTTGTAAACTCTGATCTTCAAAATTACCTGAATATTTTTGTTGTTGTTGTTTTGGACACAAGGAAAAGTGCAGAGGTAGTAGCTTTCTGTGGAGAATATCTCTGCTATGTTTCATTACTTAAGTGCAATGAAAAATATGAGTATTTATGTAGAAGGATTGAATCTTTTTTTCTGAAAGGTGTCGAGCTGAGTTTCAGAAATTGAGGCAGAAATATAATAGATTACTCTTCTAGACTTTTCCATAAAATAAATTGGTTGTCAGTTCAGATCAGAAATGTAATGTGGTTAAAAAAGACTCTGTTACAACTATTCATTGAGACATTGCAAAGTAGAACTTTAATAAAACTAAGGAAGTGTTCTATGTATAATCTCTGAAAATGCTAAAACCTTCAACACTACTGATCTGGTCAGAAATACATTCTGATATGAATACAGAATTCTTTATGATTTCAGTTCAATATTTTTGACTTTCCTTCCAACATGGATTTATTGTAAACTACAAACAATTGCTGTTGTCCCAAAACTGCCAATGACATTACCTGTAGTTCCTTAGATTTCAATAAAAACAAATTGTGATTAGAACTTCATTGAGACCCTATATTTTAATCAGCATTGTCTTTTTATCTTGGGGAATAAATCTCTATTCTGAATGATCTCACTTTATCCTGGGATTCTAAGTTTTGGCTCAATGATACATTTCTGCATTGAAAAATATACCTCTTGGTATGTGAATAAGACTGATTCTGTGGAGTTGAATTCTCTTAGTTAATATGGTGGAATTTAATGTTCCTGGGGAGAGAGTCAGTTTAGTCTGCAGATTAAGGCATCAGACTAGAAAACAGGAGACCATGAGTTCTAATCTCAATTTAGGCATGAAGCGAGCCAGGGGAACGTGGGCTATCCACTTTCTCTCAGTCCTGAAAAGGAGATAATGGCAAACTTCTGGAAAAATCTTGTCAAGAAAACCTTAGGGACTTGTCCAGGTAGTCTCCAAAAATTGGACACAATTGAATGGAACAAAAAGAAAATTGCTCATAGGTTGAAAGATAATCTCTGTCATCACAAATCTGTTTTAATGGTTATGATTGAAAAACTTTGTGTTTGTTCATTTTATCCTGGAGTATTTTCTGCATCTCTCTTTTTCAAAATAAGATATAGTCAAACTAAAGACAATTTTTGCATATTTTTCCAGCTTTTCTCACAGATATCCTATTTTCCCCATGGGCTATTTGCATCTAATCTATGTGTTAGCCCATTAGTGCCAATAGTAACTAGCTTTAAAAAGTTAATGTATTTTTTAAAAGAAGTTTACTGTTATTAAAACTGCATATATGGTTAAATTATCTCCAGAGTGGGTTTTTGTATTAATATGTTCTTCATTTGAAATAACTACTGTATATCAAGAACAAATATTCAAGAATTAGTGACTGAATTTTGCATTACTTTTGCATGAATGTGGGATGCTTTGTAATACTAGGTATTGATATGAAAATAGTAAAGATAGTTCTATAATCTAAATTCTTTAAGCAATCATTGCATGAATTTATTATTATTTTTTGTCAGACTATTATTCTCCAAAAGTCCACATTGGCATCAGTAGTGTGTATATGTATTCTTAGCCATGTAAATCATACCTTTTCAACACATGCCTGTTGTTACTGGATAGAAAAAAAATATAGATCTCAACTGAATTCAGTAATGTAATTTATCTGAAGTTTCTTGCTGACAATGCACATCCCAAGAGCACAGTACTTTGTGACAATAGCAGAACACCACAATTGTAAGATATCCTGTGCATTTGGCTGGGGACAACAACCTGCTATGAGGAGAGCAGAGAGAGCAATTATTTACAATTTAACTTTGATGTGCAAGAAAAGTTTTTTTGTGTGTCAAATATCATGTGTAATGCTGGGGAGAAATTTATCATAGGTGACATGCCGAGCCAAAGAGATTTCCTTGCCTTCTAAAACTTAGCTGTATGAAGTAGAAAAACTTTCAAGTATTAAAAAGCAATCTGCTAAATTCTTTAATGTCCTTAGATAATTGTTAGTACTTTGAGAAAAAGAAGTATGTTGTATTTTCCATTGCAATTTTTTGCTAGATCAATGCATTTTTCTCTAAATTAGCCATCCTTAGGAGTAACCTGGTCTTATGACTAGTGTATGAAAGGACTTTGACTAGCACCACTACCTAGTACTTTGAATAGAATACCTCCATCATCACCCACATCTTTAATAAATAACTGGAGATATGTCATGTTCCTTCTTGCTTCAAATGCTCTACTATTATTTCCCAAGAAACCCTCCATCAAAGAGTTGAATGACTACAGACTGGTTGCTCTGACATCTGTAGATATGAAAACCTTTGAAAGGTTGGTACTGACCCACTTGAGAATCATCACGGATCTGCTGTCAGACCAGTTACAGTTTGCATACTGTGCAAATAGACTGGCAGATGATGATGTCAATATGGCACTGTGCTACATCTTGCAACATCTTGACTCCCCAGGGACCCAGGCCTATGTCTGTTTGTAGACTTCAGTTCAGTATTCAATACCATCATCCAGAAATTCTTCACTCTTAGCAGTGTCTGTCCATACTTGTAGGTGATTATACGCTTTCTGACAGAGAGAATGCAACTGGTGAAGTTAACCATATTGAATACCCAAACAATTAACACAGATGTCCCTCATGGCTATGTGCTCTCTCCATTACTCTTTTCTCTGACTGCATCTCGAAGGATCCCTCTGTCAAAATATTGAAGTTTGGCAGATGACATAACAATCATTGGTTTCATTTGAGACAGTGATGAGTCTGGATATAGATGGGAAATTGAAAAACTGGCTCTTTGGTGCAGCCAGAATAATCTGGAACTGAACTTGCTTAAAACTGTGGAGATGAGAGTGGAGAGCTCCCCTATTTTATCACCTCTTACTACACAGTAACAATAGAGCCTTTCAAAATTTTTAGTACATAATCTCCCAGGATTTGAAATGGACACCTAACAGTAGAACCACCATAAAAAAGGCACAACAAAGAATGTTCTTCCTGCATCAACTCAAAAAACTCAGACTACAACAGGAGCTGTTGATACAGTTCTACAAAAGAATTACTGAGTCTGTCATTTGTACCTCTATAACTCTATGGTTTGGTACAGCAACCAAACTGTCAGGTACAGATTTCAATGGGTAGTTAGTATGCAGAAAAATAATTGCAACCAGCCTGCCTTCCACTGAGGAAGTATATTGCATATATCAGAAGGAGGTATGAGAAAATATCTACAGACCACAAATATCTTGGACTTAAACTGTTTCACATTAATGCTGCTTCATTATGTCTCTGTGATACAATAATATGATACAAGATAAAAGGTTTTTCTTTCTGAGATTCACATAGTGACCTGAAAATATAAATTCTTATGTCTTTTTCTTTGAAATATACTTTTATTTCCACCCTCATGCTGCAACAACACACACACACACGCACAAGAAATTGTTCACTTATACACAGCCAGTCACTTTAATATGTCTTTCCACCTTATCCAATATGTTTTGTTTAAATAATGTATTAGAATTGAATTATATTTGATTTCCTGCTACCATGCATCACTTACTTTTTATGATTTAAATAAACATGAATATAGAGGTACATAGAATGAGGATACATTTTCTAAATAAAGATTCTTTATTAAGATGAAATAATAAAGTGACAAATTGTGGTAAACGATCAACCAAATATTTCTTCCAGGGAACAGTAAAAGTTAAAAGAATTGAAACTTCTAGGACACTTAAGATGGGATCATAAAACAATTGATTGGTTGATCATATTTATATCCCACTGCAATTGTGCAAAGACTTTTAGCAGTTCATAAGGTAGAAAAAAAAGATCTACAAAGGCAGTACTTGCTTGCAGTGGTAAATGGGACTTGCAATTTTGTTATTAAATGACATAGTCATAAAGTGGCAGTCTCAGTTATTACCATTAGGTGAATCTTGTGTGGTTCCAGTATGCCCTGATTGCAAATCACCATTTGTGACCTTCTGCTGGCTTCTCCATTGATTTTGCCTTCAGAAGCCTGCAATGAAGGTTGCTAATAGCAAACACATGACCGCAGGATGAAACTGCAACCTAGTACCTGACTCAGAGGTGTCAAACTCACAGCCTGTGAACCGGATGTGTCACATCCTGGCCACGCCCACACCAATTTAGCAAAGGGGGAAAAAGTCACGATATGTCATGTGACAACATTGTGATGATGCGATACCACTGATCTGACTGGTTGATCCAAATAATGGTTGGGTTACAGCTACTGTTCCTTAAAACTTCACAGTGGGACGATGTTGTTGTTGATGATAATAATAAACTTGTATACTGCCCATCAATTCTAGGCATCTCACAATAGTTATATATATATATATATATATATATATATATATATATATATATGTGTGTGTGTGTGTGTGTGTGTGTGTGTGTGTGTGTGTGTGTGTGTATGTATATGTATATATATGTATATATATGTATATATATGTATATAGATATATATTAATATTAGTAAAACATCAAAGATAAAGGATGGTAGGTGTGATATAGCAAAGACTTTAGTGAAGAGCTAGGTCTTCAATTTTTTTCATCTTTTAATGACCCCATAATCCCTTGGAATGGAGTTGGGGCAACTGAATGGAGCTGAGTGTATACTGGCCAGATGTCCTTCCTGTTGCCAATGTGGAGTTCACAGCAGATATTTTCTCATTGTACTCAGAGAAGGAAATTTCTGCCACTACCTAGGATTGAACTCACAGCCTCTTGGTTGTGAGGTGAAAGCTCCACCTCTAGGCTACTTCACCACTCCAAGAGCTAGATCTTCATGATTCTTCTCAAAAACAGCAGATGGGGAGTCAACTGGATTTGGAAATAAACAGCTTTCTTGAGGCACTTTTATAGATGAAGGTTGCTTTGGGGGTCTTGAGAAGTAGCATTGTTTAATCAGAAGAAACTGAAGCTGATGCCAATTAGTCAGGTGGAAGTTATGGGAGACAGGAACTCCCTCAAGTAACTAGGCCTTATGTCAGTGGTGGCTAACCTTTTTTGGCTCCTGTGCCAAAAATTGTGTGTACGCTAGTGCATGAGCGCTCATGTGCCAACACCCAGAAGGCAATGCGTGCCCCCCATGCCCCCTGCATATGCACATTGCAATCCCCTACCCCCTTACTTGCACTATGCCTCCTAGCTGATTATTGGCTGGTTTGAGGCCTTTTTCAGCCTCCCAGGCTTGAGGTATTAACAGGAAGTGATGAAACAGGCCTATTTTTCAGGCTCCTCAAGCCTGGGAGCCTGAAAAAGACCTCAGACCATCTGAAATCAACTATGGGGCGCATGCATGTGCATTGAGGTAAGTTTGCCTGTGGTTCGCATGCCAGCACAAATGGCTCTGCATGTCACCTGTGGCACATGTGCCATAGGTTCACCATCATGGCCCTATGTCATTTTCCAATAGCTAGATTTGTGTTTATTTGTATTGTATCTATACTGATTTTTTAAAAATGTCATCTTTCAATTGTCTATTTATTTTATAATTTTGGCAATATTCTTCGTTTAAAAATTCAAAGGAGCTGGGTCTCTACCTTTTAAACTGCTATTTGCAGGATTCCACGATATGCACAGAGAGCATTTGCTGAGTCCATGGAGGACACAGGAAAAGAAAAACAATAATGGGATGATTTCTCCACCCTCGCTGTCAGGTTTTCAATGAACATTTGAAAGGGGTCAAAGGTTGGGGCAAACCATTTAGACACACTTTCCCATCCATTCTACCATCATCACATTCTACCATTATCCCAGTGCCAAAGAAACCCTCAATCAAGGAACTGAATGACTACAGATGAGTTGCTCTAATATATGTAGTTATGAAAATCTTTGAAAGGCTTGTACTGTTCCACCTGAAAACCATCATGGATCTGCTGTTAGATCCCATGCAGTTTGCATACCAAGCAAATAGATCGACAGATGATGCTGTTAACATGACTCTGCATTACATCCTACAATACCTTGAATCTCCAAATATTTATGCAAGGATCCTCTTTGTAGACTTCAGTTCAGCATTCAGTACTATCATTCCAGACACTCTTCTAAGTAAATTAAACCAACTAACAGTACCTGAACACACTTGTAAGTAGATCATAAGCTTCCTAACAGACAGGAAACAGCAGGTGAAGCTAGGGGGAATCACATCCTATACCTGTACAATCAGCACAGGGCCCCACAAGGCTGTGTGCTATATCCACTTCTCTTCTCCCTATATACCAATGACTGCATCTCAAATGATCCATCTGTTAAAATACTGAAGTTTGCTGATGACACAATACTAATTGGTCTCATTTGAGACAATGATGAATCTGTATACAGACAGGAGGTTATACAACTTGCCTTGTGGTGTAACCAGAACAATCTGGAACTGAACACACCCAAAACTGTAGAAATTGTGGTAGACTTTAGAAGAAACCCTCCCATACTACCACCTCTTACAATACTAGACAACATAGTATCAACAGTAGAGACTTTCAAATTTCTAAGTTCTATCATATCACAAGACCTAAAATGGACACCTAACATCAAAAAAGTCATCAAAAAAGAACAATAAAGAATGTTCTTTCTGCGCCAACTCAGAAAGTTCAAACTGCCCAAGGAGCTGCTGATACAGTTCTACAGAGGAATTACTGAGTCTATCATCTGCACCTCTATAACTGTCTGGTTTGGTTCTGCAACCCAACAGGACAGACACAGACTTCAGATGATAATTAGGACTGCAGAAAAAACAATTATTACCCACCTGCCTTCAATTGAGGACCTGTATACTGCACAAGTCAAAAAGAGGGCTGTGAAAATATTTACAGACTCCTCACATCCCGGACATAAACTGTTTCAACTCCTTCCCTCAAAAACGACACTATAGAACAACTAGACACAAGAACAGTTTTTTCCCCAAAGCCATCACTCTGCTAAACAAATAATTCCCTCAACACTGTTTAACTATTTACAAAGTGTACACTACTATTACTGTTAATCTTCTCATCACTCCTTATCACCCATCTCCTCCCACTTGTGATTGTAGGACTGTAACTTTGTTGCTTGTATCCTTACGATTTATATTGACTGTTTCCTCATATGATTTGATTGTTGATTGTACCCTATGACTATCATCAAGTGTTGTACATTATGATTCTTGATTCTTAACTAATGTACCTTTTCTTTATGTATACTGAGAGTATTTACACCAAGACAAATTCATTGTGTGTCCAATCACACTTGGCCAATAAAGTATTCTACATTCTACATTGAAGAAGGAGCCTGAACAGAGCAAAGTCAAGCGTAAAAGGACACCAGTTGACATTTTACTAACATAAATAAATGGCCTCCTCATCTGTCTAATTCTGCCACCTTGTCTTATTATTTTTTTCAACCACAGGCAAAGACATTTTTATTTTCCCAGGCCTTTTAATAAAGTGCTAATGTTGTTGTGATTCTTTTTTTATTTTTGGCTTCTTTTTTCTTTTGCTATTTTTATGTTTATTTTATAGTTTCTGTTATTTTTCCATTTTATAAAATGTTTTAATGTTATGTTTTTATTAATCATTTCAACCTCTCTGTTTATGATTGAAGTTGAACCATTTGGATATTTTTTTTAATGGAAGGCAATGCAGAAGTATTTTAAATGATAAATACATATATACACAGGCGACTCAGAAGGGAGTATGAAAATACTCTAATGTGGCATTAAATACGAAGCAAGAATCATTCTCTCCATTAGTATTTTAGTAGCTTAAAGAGTCATCTTCATTCTGTTCCCTGACCTAAATATTTTTAGAGTGCTGTTCCAGCTATTTTAGTCATAGATCTGCTGAAATTTTGAATAGTATGTCTCTGCAATGGGAGAGAAATAAGGCCTACATTTATTAATAAGGAAGTGTATAAGTCTCCCTTGCTAGAAGCAAAACTGCTTACTAATAAGTCCCGTCTTTCTTTGGAGAAGCATCTTATTGATATGTTTTCCAAGAGAGCCCTTTAATATATGATATCAAGGCTTCCTGATGTATAAATACAGCCCTGATTCTTGTGTACAGGCAGTCCTCAACTTACAACCACAATTGAGCCCAAAAACTTCTGTTGCTAAGTGAAACATTTGTTAAGTGACCTTTCTAGTCTTAGTTGTTAAATGAAACACTGCAGTTGATAAGTTAGTAACCTGGCTGTTCTGTCCTGAGAATAGAAGTACTTGAGACCGGTGTTCATCAAACAGCTCTTTATTCTTAACCAATTCAGTGACTTCATAACAGAACATTGCCGGAGCCACAGCAGCCCTTTTTATAGCGGCTGCTCGTGGCTTGCGGCCAATGACAGCTCTTTAATTTTTCCCACCATCAGGTTGGCCAATTGCAATGGTACTTTATTAACCAATCCTATCGCGGCCTGCTCAGCCAATCAAATTAAGGTATTTGGAGTATTCCAATTCTTATACACAACACTCCTCCCCTCTTGGTTTCGTCCAATGTGCATAACGTAGTCACGCAGGTAGGTGGGGCTTTTGTGGGTCCTATCTGACCTGCGCAGCTCAGTCTCAGCATGGTCTTCCATTGGTTCGCTCAAGATCGCCTTTTCTCTGTGTCTTCTCCATGGAATCTCCTGGATGGGTGAGTCAGCCTTGCCGCTCCTGCCCGGGTCTCTCGGGCTTGGGTGAGTTGGCTCTGCTGCTCCCTCCTGTTCTGTCCGGGTTGGTCGAGCTGGCCTGGCTGCCTCCTTCCTGGAAGGCCTCACCTCGCTTCCCTGCTACCGGTTCTCTTCTCCAGAGGTCATCTATGGATAAGTGTTCTTTTTGTCTTACTAGGGGTTCTAATTCAGATTTGTGTTGTGCCTTTTGTCGTGTTATTGGTGGTTCTTCTCTCCTTTTTTTATTAGTTTGTGTTTCTCCCCCCCTCCTTGGTTGTTTTTGGATTGTTTGTTGGGGGTGGTATTTGCGGCGGTGCTTTGAAGCTAGGTAGGTTAGTGTTGCATTCCAATGTCCTAGAGCGAAGCTGGTCGATGTGTCATTTCCATGTTCTGCCATCATCTAGCTCAAGTCGGTATGAACGGGGCCCTGTAATTTGTGTAATTGTGGCTGGAAGCCATAATGGGCCCCCTGTGAGATTTTTGGCATAGACTAGGTCTCCAGTGGTAAAGGAGTGGTATTTACTTGAGGAGTCAGGTGATTTTTCAGAGGTGTAGGTGGAGTGTAATCTATCTAGGTACAAACACAATTTTCTGTCCATGAGGAGTTCTGCTGGGCTTTTGTTAGTGGTTGTGCTAGAGGTGATATGCTGAATTGTTAACAGTTTGTTTAGTCTATCTTGGATGTCCCCAGTGTCCAGTTTGTCTTGGGCTTCTTTTGTGTAACGAACCATGTGTTCAGCTCATCCATTTGAAGCTAGATGAGCTGGCGCTGTTAGGGCATGTCGGATGCCTTTCTGCAGCTATATATTTCTCGAAAGCTAAGGCAGTAAATTGGGGGCCATTGTCAGATACTACTACCTCTGGCAGTCAATGTGTTGCAAAGAGTTTGTTCAATTGTTTTATAACTGCTTCAGTAGTTGTGGACGCCGTAAGAATAACCTCTAGCCAGTTTGAATAAGCATATGTATTCCCTTTCATTGGCCCTGCAAAATCAATATGGAGTCTCAACCAGGGGCCTCTGGGAGTTTCCCATTCTAGGACTGGTGCAAGAGGGGGGGTAGACCTTGATTTCTGGCAGTCATGGCATGTTGCCACCCATTGTTCAATGTCTTTGTCCAGCCCTGGCCACCAGACATAACTCCTGGCCAAGGCTTTCATTTTTACTATGCCCGGGTGTCCCTCATGCAACATGCACAATACTTCCTCCTGCAATTTGTTGGGAATTACCACACTGTCTCCCCACAGTATACAACCCTTTTCAAGGGACAGTTCAGTCTGCCGGGTGCGAAAAGGTTTAAAAGTCTCGCCTCTATCCTCATCTGGCCAGCCCTTACCTACCCAATGCGGAATCCGAGCTGTCAGTGGGTCTTTCGCGGTAGCTTTAGCGATGTCTGCTGCGGTTAGTGGCAGATTCGGCCATGTCTCGATCTGAAGGGTGGAGATGGTGTGAGCTGGGTCATCTTCTTTGTCGGGCAGAGCGGAACAGCTTAAGACATCTGCATGGGTGATGGTTTTTCCTGGGCGATGTATGAGTGTGTAATTGTGTGCAGCGAGGAATTCCGACCATCTTATCATTCTTGGCAATAGGATGTTCGGGGTTGGTTTGTTCCCTGCCAGAATTCCTAGCAGGGGTTTGTGGTCTGATTACAGAAAATGTCCTACCATAGAGGTATTCGTGGAATCTCTTGACACCTGCTATGATGACGAGGGCTTCTCGGTCAAGTTGGCTGTAGTTCCTTTCAGATTTTCACAGTGTTTTAGAATAGAAGGCGATTGGTGCTTCTCTGCCGTCTGGTAGCTTGTTGGTCAGTATGATGCCGATTCCAAAAGGCAATGCATCACAGGTGACCATCAGTAGCAGGGTGTTGCTGTATTGTATTAAAACGGTGTTGGATGTTAATAAGTCCTTAATGTTTTGGAATGCTGCTTGTTCTCGGTGGCCCCAATTCCAGACAGTTTTTTAATCTAATAGCCGATGTAATGGTTCTGCTACGGTTGCCTTTTGGGGCAGGAAGACATTGTAGAAGTTAGTGAGACCTAAGAATGCTTCTAAGTCTGTTTTGTTCTTAGGTCTGGGGGCGTCTTTTATTGCTTTTACTTTTTTTTTCAGTGGGGTGTATCCCTTTCTCATCTATAAGGTAGCCTAAGAATTCAACTTGATTGGTGGCTAGTTGACATTTTTCTCTTTTGACTTTAAGCCCTGCCTCCCTGAATCTTTGCAAGACTTCCCTCAGTCTGTCTTCTAATTGATGTTTGTTTTTCACGGATACTAATACATTGTCAAAATAGGGAACAACCCCTTTTAGTCCATTTATAAGGCTCTCCATTAGGTTTTGGAAAACGCCTGGGGCAATGCTAACGCCAAATTGAAGTCTGTTGCATTTGAATGCCCCTTTGTGCATGACTATAGTCTGTGCTTCTGCAGTTTCAGGGTCAACCGGCGGCTGTTGGTATGCTTGCACGAGATCAAGTTTCGTGAAAATTTTTCCTCCCCCTAATGAATGCAACAGATGTTGAACTACCAGACCAGGGTACACACTTTGCTGGAGTGCATGACTGAGGGTGGCCTTATAGTCACCACAAATGTGTACTGACCCATCTGGTTTGACAGGAGTCACAATGGGAGTTTCCCACCTGCCATGGTCGATTGGCTCTAACATCCCTTGTGCAATGAGTTTGTTAAGCTGCTCATCTATTTTCAGTTTTAAGGCAAAGGGAACACATCTGGCTTTGAGCCTGATGGGAGTTATCTTTGGGTCTAGGCTGAATGTTATAGGGGTCCCCTTGTAACTTGCCTAGGGTCCTGTTGAATATGTCCTGGAACTCCTTCAGCAGGCTCTCCTCCCAATCGGTCTCGGTGACGCTGTTGATTCCTGTCACTCCGATTCCCAAGGGCGCAAACCATTTGATTCCCAGCAGGCTAGGGCGATCACGGTTGACGATTGTCAGAGGAAGTACTTCAGCATGGTTTTTGAATTCTATTAGGAAATGTCCAAGACCCACTACCAGGATTCGGTTTCCCTGGTAATCTTTGAATATTTGGCTTTGCTGTTCCAGTTCTCTTTGCTTGATGTCTGGTATCAGATTTCTGATGGTGTTCCATGTTACCATTGATAGGTATGATCTGGAGTCTACTTCCATTTCACAGGGCTTTCTTTCGATTATTACATTTATTCAGACCTTTTTTGTGTTTGCTGCCCTGGCATTTCCTATGATTATTGTTTGGTGTGTTTCTTCTTTGTCGTTCATTCGCCGGCTTCTGTTCTCTCGGTTCCATTGGCTTCCGGCTTGTCTATCTCTGTTTCTTGGGAGGGGGGGGGTGCTGTGTCTTTTTGGACTATAGCTCTTTTTGTTCCGGCAGACCCTTACAATGTGCCCCCGTTTCTCACAAAATTTGCAAATGGCATCCCGGAATCTGCATTCAGAATCTGCATCCAGCACACTGGAATTCTTGCCTCCTTCCTCTTATTTTCTGCTGATTCCTTTCCAACTGAAGCCTATGTATGTCTTCATTGTCGTCATCGGTGTCGCTTGGGGAGTCGAGGTCTTCATGGTGGGCAGTCGTGGTGGTTTGTTTTTGTGTTCCCTCCGCCTTCTTCTCTCAAGCTTGGTTCTGTGGTTCTGAATTTGTTGAGTTTATTTGGCGCATGTGGCTGCTGATTTTTTGGCCGCTTTAGCAGCGGTGGCTTCTGCGATGAACAGTAGCAAAGAGTTAGAGTTTTATGTTTCTATTTCCTGCCATCTAGATATCATCTGGATTTTTGTAGTCCAAATATGGTGGTCCTAATGTAGTATTTCACCATACTGTAAAAGGAGGGAAGGGAAAAAGATGGAGGAAATATAGAGAAAAACCGTACTATAACAATTTCTTTATCTTCAGTTTAAGTGCACATTATTCATTTTTGCTTGATCAGTTGGATTGCTTAATTAAAGCTATGTTGGAATGGTTTCAACTAACATGAATCTGCAATGGCATTTCCAGTGTTTTGAAGATGGAATTGTCTTTGGCCAACACTATCAAAATAATAAGAAAAAAATAGTTTTTCATGATAAGAAAATAGATTTACTTGGTAATTTCAAAACATATCTTAAAAACTTATTAGCAAATTGTTCACTTGAAGGAATAAGACTTAAATTAGGGCACAGATAAATACAACCAAACACCAGAACAACTATTTATAAAGAAACTTTATAAATCTTTAATTTATAAATTAATTATAATTTTAATAATAATAATATAATAAATTATATTTATATAATTTAATAAATTATAATTATTTAATAATAAATAATATATAAACTGTTTAATTTATATATAATTTTATCAAATAAAAACTATTTATAAAGAAAACACAGTTGTTAAGAGAATATGAATTCCCCATTGACTTTACTAAAGGGGATCACATACTGTATCTCTGGGACATTGCAGCCATCATAAGTCAGTTGCCAAGCATCTGAATTTTGACCACATGACTGTGGGGAATCTGCAACAATCATAAGTGTGAAAAATGATCGTAGTGCTAGTTTAAGTTTGAATAGTCACTAACCACTGTTGTAAGTCAAGGACTACCTATATAGATAAATACAGTATTGTGTTTTTAATTGAAGAATGGTTCTGATTGTAGGTACAAATGCCACATTGGAGAATTATAACTCAATCACTAATATGTATGTATGTATGTATGTATGTATGTATGTATGGTATTCAGCTTTGTTCAGATATTTTCCCATGTCATTGTAGTTGTGCTTTTAAAGTTGTAGCAACGTTTCAGCAGAATTTCATCTGCCATCATCAGGCTTCTGTATTGTGTTTGTCTGTGATCAGACTTTCACAGCCGTTTCTGTTTTAAATTTGGTACTAGCCTACTGCTGTGCCAGAATGGTTTATAAACACACACACTCCTCCCTGCATTTAATAGAACTAATAATATCCTACCATTTAGACTGCTTAGCTACATAGATAGTTGTATGTAGTACATAAATAGTTGGTGGAGGGGAAGTAAATAAGAGCAGTGGTGGTGGTGCAGTGGTTAGAGTGCAATACTGCAGGCTACTTCTGCTGACTGCAATTTGAGAGTTCACATATCACCAGGCTCAAGGTTGACTTAGCTTTCCATCCTTTCAAGGTGAGTAAAATAAGGACCCAAATTGTTGCGGGCAATATGCTAACTCAGGGGTGGGATTCAGTTTTTTTAACAACCGGTTCTGTGGGCATGGCTTAGTTGGTGGGTGTGTCTTTGTGGTTATGTGACTGGGTGGGTGTGTCAAGGGGCGCTTCTCCTCACCTGGCCTCTCATGATAGTGGGGATGCTGCAATGGTCATAAGTGTGAAAAATGGGCATTTTTTCAGTGCCATTGTAACTTTGAATGGTCACTAAATGAACTGTTGTAAGTCAAGGATTACTTGTACAAAAATACAAAAGCTTCTTTGTTTGCAAAAAGCTGCCCTAAATACCAATCATTAGATTAAAAATACCTGCAAGCCAGAGTTACAAATCAGGCAGGGTGCCAGAGCATCTTGAGGAATGAAAATAGTTAAAATGCAATGATAACTATCAAGCAGCCAACTCTTGCTCATAAAGTGAAACCCTTTAGCAGAGAGGTCATTTAGGCCCTCCAAAAAGAGCATACCCAGGAGAAGCAATTCTTAGATCTATTTGAACACTTAAAAATACCAGCTGGTCTTACCTCACAAGATATCCTAAGGAAATCACCCAGATTTAAGGAAAGGTCATATGCCCCCCAGAAAGGCAGTAAAAAAATCAGTGCCAAGCTTGTATCCTGCTCTTGGAAGTATATCTCAAAATGACAGTGCCAGATAGCATTAAAGCAGTGAAGGAAGACCTCCTCCCCAAATAGAAAAAGAAACCATGAGGCCAGAAAAAATTCAAACACAATGCAAATAATTACATCACAACAGTAACTGTTGCTTGTTACTGGAAAAATTATCCCATCAATAAACACAGGATTGAACTTCACCAAGCACAGAATTAACCTTCACCAAAAACTAGTTTTAGACCAAAACTTAGAAAGAGTACGTAAACTCATGTTTAAATGTCAGTCTTTCTCACTAGCCAAGAAGCCTTGCTGAATGTCACTCATCTTGGTTCCCTGTCACTAAAAGCTTTGCTTCATTATTCAATTATTTCTTCAGAGTGCTGATTGTCCAGGAAAATATTTCCTCCCAACAGCAGTGTAAAAATCTTAAAACAACCCTTCCCCTTTAAGAAAGCCAAACCTCACAAGCTCTGGAGACAGGAAGTCTAGGCTGTCTGCCAAGAATGTAATAAGGGTAGAAAAAAAAACAAACGGAGATTGCTTCTAACTAATGGTTCTCTGAACCACTTAGAAAGTTAACAAGGGGTTCTATAGAACCAGATAGAATCAGTAGAATCACACTCTTGCTAACTCTGTAAACCACTTAGAGAGGGCTGTAAAATGGTATGTAAGTCTAAGTGCTATTGCTATTACTAAGTGCCTTGCATATATCATAGTTATAAAGAGACATCTGCCGTTCATTCTATAATTAGGTCAAATGAAGTATCCCTACTTTCAATTTATCCAATGAGAGAACATCATTGGGGAAATTCTTCCTTAAGCCAACTAGGAAGACTGCAGAACTGTGCAAACATATCTACTAAACAGCTGCTTTATTTTGCAACAATCAAATAGGATGAAACGTATTTTAGAATTTCTGTGAAAAGCATCCTGGATGTGAGAAAGAAAAATGAAACCATATTTGGGGAGGTGTTGGGCATTGAAAGAAAGAAAAAAAACTTCTAGAAAAGTGGAGGATGAAGTCTGGTACAATATTAATATAAAGATAGCACTTTCCTTTTCTTGCTAGTTCACAATTACATTTCATGTATCTCTTTAAATCCCCAAGAGCTTATGCTGTAATGAAGTAAGCTTCTATCTTATTTACACTAAACAACAGCTTTAAAATTGGAATGTTCCCAAAACATGCAACATGATTTCCCCCCCAATTCATATATTTTAATAGTTTTACAATTACTTCTGCCTGTAGAATTTTAACCAAAGTTATATTTCAATTACTTCAAAATCACGTTTTTAACATTAAAACACTCTTACTTTCCTCACTTTCAAGATTGACAGCAGTCTGTGGTTCCTATAAGGATTAGGCTTTCAGTAAATAAACAGATCGGGTTGGAAAATGGGGAACTTAGACTTCAAAATAGTCAAGAGCTTAACATATCGGCTGATTGTGTTTTGCATGTGTGGATTACCCCCCGCCCCCCAGGTTCAAGCAAATCTAGGTCATCCTGCAAATGTTATTGCTTGCAATATCTAAATCCCTGGCACAATGTTTTTCCCTCTATATAATACACTTTGAATGAGGATATAGGAGTTCAGTGCCATGCTAGTTTAGGAAGAAAAGACAAATGTGTTCCGAAATGAGATACAACTGTGTAAGAAATGTTCACGAACAATGAATGGGATTCTTTGCATGGAAAAGGTGACCTAGAGACATCATTGAAGGAAATTGCTTTGATTTAATGATAATGTTCAGGCAACAAATCTCCACCCTCTAACTTCTCCCCCAAGAATTTGACCCACAATTCTAATTTTAAATCAAATTAGGTTAAAATGGTATACTTCTCATGCTGTCATTTGTTTTATCATCTAAGAGACGAAGTAGTGATTTTATCACAGTTGGCTGATGGGTTAGCCTAGAAACAAAGGAAATCATCAAGCAAACAAAAGGAGAATTCAAAAACCAAATGGGACATTCATTTATTCAGGTAGGTCATGCTGCAGAATTGAGATTCAATTAATGAATTAAGTAATAGACATTATAAGGTTCAAGTCATTCTCCATGTCAGCCTTTGCTAAAGCCCATGTCACACTGCCCAACGGATGCAAAAAAGACACAGCAGACGAGCAAAATGTTCCATCCGTTGTTATCCGCTCTCAAAAGGGGCAAAAATTTGCATAACCGGAGTGGAAAACACGGACATGGGGAGGACGCAGGGCGGATGAAAAGCGGATGTGGAATGGAAGCCCAGCGGATGGAAGCAGATGGGAGCGGATGACGCATCCGCGGGGCTTCTGGGGGGCCTCAGCGAAGCAGACGCGGAACGGATACAGCGGATGCAGAGCGGACGCCGAACGGATCAAGCGGATGCACAGCGGATGCAGAGCGGATGCAGAGCGGAAGCCTAATGGATGTCTGGTGTTAATTGCGCATGCGGGGAGGATGCATTGCGTCAGCCCCGCGGATATAATGGAAGCAGCTCGGGAGCAGGTCGCCATTCAGAGGAAAGACCTGCTGCTGGACACATCGACTGCCTTGCCTGCCCTGCCTACATGTCTGCCTGCCAGCCTTGCTGCCAGCCTTGGTTCATGTCTGCCTGCCAGCCTTGGTGCCTGCCTTGCTGCCAGCCTTGGTTCCTGCCAGCCTCCCTGCCAGCCAGCAACCCCACATCCATGCAGAAGCACAGCAAGCCTCAGCCATCTGCTACCAGCCCTGGCAAGTGGGACTGGGTTACCATCCCGCCCCCTGGCCCTCACTCTGGTTCTGCTGGGGCTTCTGCAGCACGGGCTCGCTCTTCTGGGGCTGGGGCTTCTGCTGCTTCTGCTTCTGGAGGAGCTGATGACAAGCACTCCAGCACCAGCCACCTCCACAGCACCTGGACCCTTCGCCCCTGAGACTGAGCGACCAAGAGGAGTGCCAGAGACTCATTTTTGTTTTATAGCTTCTTATTAATAAAGTCTATTTATGATTCACACACTTGTTTCATTTCTTTTTTTTAATAAACTCTTGGTGGAAACTTTTAGAAATGGTTTAAGCCTTTGCATGCTTGTGGGATGGGTAAGGATAGCTTTGGAATGGGTTAGGATACCTGTGGGATGTGTAATAGCTGTGGGATGGGTTAGGATAGCAGTGGGATAGATAAACCTCTAGTGCAAGCATAGTGGGACTGTATGGTCCATCCTCCCAGGCGCCACACCTATGGCCCTTTATTATCAATAATAATGTAATAATTATCCACACATGTCAACACAAACACAACTCTTTATTAAACGCCCTGTTCATTGTAGGCCAACCAAACATACATGGCCCAATCTCATCCGTGTGATGAGACAGGCTGAAGGAAGCATCCATTAAGCTTCTGCCATCCTGTCTTGCCACTCCACTGCTCCAGCTGGGGAGTTGCACCAGTGTTTCAGGAGGTTGCGCTGCTTCTTTGCTTCACGTGAGGCTCTGTTGGGGCCTTGCACATCCTCAGTGTCGATCAGGTTTTGCCCTTGCCTCCATTTCCCAGGCTCCATGTCCCCATTGCCTTGTTGACAGTCCACAAGCCTGTTCTGCAACACTGGGTAGCGGGTGCGCATGAGATTGTGCAGGATGCAGCAAGCTTCCACGATCCTCCTCACGGTCTCTGGGCTATGCTGCATGGTGGTGAGAAGTACCTGGAACCTGTTGGCCAGGATACCAAAGGCATTCTCCACCACCTGCCTTGCCCTGGACAGCCTGTAGTCGAAGATCCTCTCTTCACGGGTGAGGAGTCTTTAAGTGTAGGGCTTCATGAGGTAGGTTGTGAGGAGAAGGCATCATCCCCCACAATGAAGTAGGGCACATCTTGCTTGTCGTTGGGCAGTGGGTCTGGATCTGGGAAGCCCATGATGAGGTTGCGTTCCAGCCCCTCCTTGAGGTGACTGGCGTTGTATACCTGGGCATCTGAAGATGAGCCGTTGCCTGAAGCATCGATGTACATGAACTTGTAGTCAGCATCGACCATGGCGAAGAGGATGATGCTGAAGAAGCCCTTGTAATTGAAATAAGTGGACCCCGACTTGGCTGGAGCTTTGCAGGCCACGTGCTTGCCATCTATGGCTCCAACAGTGTGGGGGAAGTTCCACTTCTGATACCACTGCTCTGCAACTTTCTTCCATCCTTCTTCAGTGGAGGGGCACTGGAGGAGCTCCTCCTTGAATTCTTCGATGATGGCCTGCACCACTTCTCTGACCACAATGCTGATGGTGTTGTGTGGCACCCTCCATCCATACTGCATGCTGCTGTAGGTGGTTCTGGAGCCCAGGTGGCGCAGAGTGAGTGCCACCTTGAGCTCAAGGTCCAGGCTGGGCCCGAAGTTGGTGTTTGCCTTGGTCAACCTGGGTGTCAGCCGTTGCACAACTTCATCAAACATGGCTGGAGGCATCCTCATGAAGTTCTGGAATGCCCGAGTGTCTTCGTTCCTGAGCTCCACCATCAGCTTGTTGTACAGTCCGTCCTCTGCTCTTCTGGTGAACCTTCTTTGGACCCAGACTTTTTTTGCGTGCCTCTTTTTCTTCTCGCAGTAGACTTCACAGAGCCTGCAGATGGATTCGCACTGTTGCAGAAGGATGGTGGCTGCCAAAAGGACTTTGTTACAATCCACGGTGGACATGACTGGATGTTGTGGAAGAGCAAGAGGCAGATTAAGGCTGCACCGTTGGGCTGCTGTTCTGAAAGTGAGATGCAGGCGAGTTGCTCCCCCTTTTTATAGGAAATATAGGTTTTCCACTAGGCATCCTCTAGGCATCCTGTAGACATCCTTAATATCCAAGATAGGTCCCCTCTGCGAACGTTTTTTCCGTTTTAAACGCTTTGTTTCCGTGCTGCATCCATTCTGCATCCATTCCGCTTCCTCCCTGCATCTGAGCGGATGCGAGTTGCGCGGATGCAGAACGGATGCCTGGCTGATATAACGGATGTGTAACAGATGCAGAACGGATGCCTAGCAGATGTGTCGCGGATGCAGAACGGACGAACTGGATACATTTTCCGCGCAAAAGTTTTGGGCAACCCAAAACTTTTGGAGCAGATGAAACGTCAATAAACGGATGCTGGACAGATAGAGAGGAAGCAAAATGGAGGCAGTGAGTACATCGCGTTTTCGAATGGATTGCAAGCTTTTTTGTCCATTTTACATCCTCTTTGCATCTGTTGGTTCAGTGTGACAAGGGCTTAAGTTTGACTAGAGGCTTCCATACTTAAATATGCTGTTATTGGGATTAAACTACTCCTAGAGGTTAATCTAATCCAGAAAATATGCCAATTCTACTACATGTGCAACACTATGGAAGTGTTGCACATGTGCAACAATATCTATGGAAGATATGGCTATATGAAAATGCGAGCACTATGAAATAAATGGATTATAATCATTGATTTTTGGTAGATGTATTGGAAATAAATTAATAGACCTAATTGTCTACAAATAACACACTTTTCCAATACCAGAAATCACACAGAAATGTTGTCATTTCATATAATTATTGTAGTGCAATATAAATTTACATTTATACATTTCAAAACTAATAGTTTTGACTTAATCTCTTTGAATGTTAAAATGTATTCTAAACCCATAACTCGTTTGCATTTTAATAGGGAAAACAAGAATATCATGAGAGGGTTCACAAACATTTGAATTCTTCAGAATTTGGCATGAAAATCATTGCAAAAATCAGGGATTGGTGGAAAGGGGAAAATATAGGCAACACCTTTCAGTAATGAAGGTGAATTTGTAGATCTGTCTTCAGGTAGACTGCAAGGCTTGAATGCTTAATTACTTCCGCACACCACAGGAGAAAGAAAATAGTTACTTTTCCTAGCTCTGACAATTCAGTCTTGCCAGTCTGGAGACAATTTTTTTTGAATGGTTTTCTCTGTCTCTCTCTTTCTCTCTCTTGCAAGTGAATGTTGCTTAAGGATTTAATCTCACTTGTGTTCACATATCCTCATCTCAGTACATTTGTTGTGTTTGCAAAATATGCAGTAGAATGGCAAGGCCAAGGATGAAGCAATATTCACATATTTTCCTGCTGTCCTCCATTATGCAAAACAGCAGAGAAGAAAATTGGAGTGTTTGGTGGGGTGTACTGCATTTTGGAAGAACTAAAAAAATGTTTCATATTTCCTTCTGAAAGTTTGGAACAAGTAGGTTGTCAGTCAGTGGTTAAGAATGGAAGGAAGATGTTGGATATATCAGATCAAGCCTAATATTTCAGACCATGGAGACGTAAACCATAATGTGGACTACCTAAGACTACCTAAATATTGCCATCTAAAACATTACTATCCATCAGCAAACAAATAATCTAAGAATGGCAGCAAAAGACCAAATGTTGCTGATTCCATAACAGAATTAGTTTAAAACATTGAATAGATATCAATGTGACTTGAATAGAGAAATTCAGAATGAATTAGGTATGTTGAATTATTACAAGTTTCTACACTGAAAATTAGTTTATCCTGAGATTTATGGAAAGATCCTGTTGCCCACAGCTCAATCTGCTATAGCAAATATTTTTCTGATATGTGTTTTCCTTTCACATGAAAAGGGATATATGACTGCCTAGTGTGCAAAGTGTGAAGGAAGATTTCCTTCCCATATACCCTTAAGCCAGCTATCAATAGCATGTAAGAGAGTAATATATCAGAATGGTATATTTGTCCCATTCCCGTAAGGAGAGAGAGAGAAAGAGTGGGAGGGAGAGAGGGAGGGAGAGAGAGAGAGAGATGTTACATTATGATATGTCATTGCTGTGTAAGAGGGCTTATGGCACAAAACCTTAAGCACTATATAATGCAATGGCTCATGAATTCAATTCTTTACAGAAGGTTTGAATCCTTTTTATAGGTTTGAATCCTCTAAACAAAAAAAAAAATATGTATATGTATGTCTGATGCTGAATGAAACTGATCACAAACTGCCTCCTGGTATTCACAGAAGTTGTGAATGTTCCAACACTGTAAGCTTTTAAAAAGAGATTGGACAACCATTTGTCTGAAATGGTGTAGAGTTTCCTGCCAGAACATGAGGTTGGATTAAAAGAACTCTAAAGTCTTTTTCAGCTCTGTTACTTTGTTATACTTATTTAATATAAAATCTGTCCTGTATTGAGGAAATGATACATAAACAGTAACTTGATTGTTTTCTTTGTAGAACTATTGCTAACTCTTTATAACTTGACTTATATTTTATTCTAGTTAATGCTAATTTCCAATTTAATCTTGCATCAATTTTGAAATCTTCTGAAGGGGAAAAAATTCAAAATTTCCATGCAACATTTCCTTATAAGTACGTATATGTGTGTCAGTAGTGGGATTCAAATATTTTTGCCACCGATTTGGTGGGCGTGGCTTGGTGGATGCGCTTTGCATGTGTGCACACACTTTGTATGCATGTGTGTGCCAAATGTGCAGTCTGCACAGGCGCAGAAGAATTTGCGCAAGGGCAGAGGTGTTCTAACTTGCCTCCTGCAAGCCTTCATGATCCCAGTTGCTTCAGCAGCTGCTGCATGGCACTGTTCTTTGCCATGCAAAGCAGCTGTGCTTCAAATTCAGTGGATAAAGATGAGTATGGGAGACCAGGCGGGTGGGTGGGCCCAACAGCAGAGCGGCGGAGAGAACTGGTTTGGTCTCCACTGCTCATCATTGCTACTGGCTCTCTAGAACCATGATGAACTGGTAGAATACCACCAGTGATGTGTGTGTATAAAATATCCTAAATATAACATTTTGAATAAAATACATGAGGAAATTATTTAGCAAATACAGATATTTAGATATTTTATATTTAGGCTTTCCCATAAAGACTTTAGTCTTCTAAATTATTATTTGTTTAGGACAAGAAGAAAGTTTCCCAATTTCAACCTAAGCTCTTATTTTTTAAATTTGTACTGGTAAAGGCAAAGCTATCAATGGAACAGGAAACTGGAATGTGATGACCCAGGGTGGGATGCAAAATAAACAAAGTCACAAAAACAGGTGAAGCCCCTTTTATTCCTTCAACTTGGCTTTACAATTCCAAGTATCTTTGACTGGAGACAAAAAACTCCTACAAGCAGTTATGAAAAGGAGGAAATGCCGTTTAAACTAAAAATGCCTATAAATTATAAATAGCAAAAACAACACAAATTACACTGAAGCAATTAAGGGAACCAGGCAAGATAAGGGCTTGAAGATGTCCAGCGATCCGAATACACATTGGGAAGGATGCCAAACTTAGATAGGAATGGACAGACTAGAGATATTTTCATGCTTTGTTTTCAGCACTGGCCCGTACTCATGTCCGTCCTTTTAACCAATTCTCACAGCTTCAGCCCATGAAGAGGATCAAGGCCCTTTCCTCCCCCATAGACCACGTCATTCATGTCTCTCCTTTATCCTCTCCTCCCTGCATGCCCTAGGATGGAGAGGGGATGGGCCTGGGTCTTCCTCTGACTGCACAGCTGGCCTCTGCCCTTCCCCAGCTTCCTCCACAACCTCCAGAGCCACACTTCCACTCCCTGTCAGCTGTTCCTCCTATCCCTTGGAGTCAGAGTCCACCACGGGCATGACATGGAAGCTCCAGTATCTTCATCCTTTTACTCTTTAACAAAAGCTTTTAAACCCTTGACACAGGCATTTTACATATAATCAAGGTACAAAAAATAAAATAGGATCATATTTCTTGTGAAAATGAAAGGATGCGTTATGCAACATACAAGAATATGATCCATCATTATGGAAAAGAAGTAATATTGTTACAGTAGTCTAAAGCAGTTGTGTTTCAGCGTTTTTCTTTTAAACAAAAACATATATTTTTTCCCTGTTGTCAGAAATAAAAGTCTGATTAAGTTTAGTTTCTCTTCCAAGCATGTAAGCATTTGCAGTGGATTCTGTTTCATGAAACGGTTGAATGCATTCTGCTATTTTTGTTATTCCCTTTCTTTGGCCATATTGGTGTAAGGATATACACTGGAGAAATAAAGACTTCAATTTGAGCATTCAAGCAAAAATATCTAAAAATGCTTTGACATCACAAAAATAGGTTGTAACTGACACAGAACAGAATCAAACTGAAGATGGTTACATTATCATACACACTTGTAGCATTTGGCATTTTATTTACATTGAGAGGAATACCATGCTGCATTTTATCACTTATGATTACGACATCCATGAATATCATATGAATGCTTAGCACAAATCAAGTCAAATATTCCTAGGAAATGTTTTAATTATAGCACAAACTAGCAAAGGATTTCTTTTGAATTTCTGATTAATCAACAGCTTTTCTCCAGGCTTTCCTTGATTCCATATCTTTCTGAAAACAAGCATTTTAGTTAGTCAGTCCATCTGTCGTCAGTCCATCTGTCGTCAGTCCATCTGTCAGTTAGTCAGTCAGTCAGTCTCATTTTCTAACCCATTGTGTTAAGAATAAAGTCTGACTGCTGTTGGTCAAACAAGCCCATTGTGGTTAAGAATAAAAAGTCAAATAACATGAATAGTTACAACAATAATAAAATACAGTACTGATTATTGCCAGCCAACATAGCGCTCTTAGCTACCTTGTAGCCAAATCATACTTTATCATACTAAGATAAACAATTAAACATTTTTGTGTAATCGTTCAGGAAATAAATTCCTACTTGGCTATCTGCTTTCATGTCTATTCCTAAAAACTATCATGTGATAAGAAGTCATGAAGCCACACAACTGAGTAATTTTACTACATTTTATATCACTTGTCCTTGAAAATTTCAATATCCTATGTTGGGGGAAGGGAGATTTCCTCATTTTATTTTCAGGGTGTAAAGATAATGACCTAATAATACAATGACCCCACCAATTAAGCAAATGTATGAACTTGAGTTGTTTGGCACTCTAAATATGTGGGCTTATTGCTTGATCTAGTTTAGTATGAACCACACTAGATAGCAAAGAGTCTAAACTTTTAATCAGAATAGAGCTGGAGGGGACCTTGGAGAACTTCTAGTCCAACCTCTTGCTGAAGCAGGAAACCCTATACCATTTCAGACAAGTGGCTGTCCAGTCTCTTCTTAAAAACCTGCAGTGATGAAGTACCCACAACTTCTTAAAGCAAGCTGTTTAATTGTTCTCACCATTAGGAAGTTTTTTGGCAGCCCTTCAAATACTGGAACACAGCTAACATGTTACCCCAGTCCTTCTTTTCTCTAGACTAGCCATACCCAGTTCCTGCAATCATTCTTCTTTTGGTTTCCAGGCTCACCTTTGCCAGATTGGTAAGAACATTTGCATAAAACATTACTGAATACTTTATTTAGCCAAATGTGATTAGACATAAGGAATTCGTCTTTGGTACAGAAGCACTCAGTGTACTTACCAAGCAGCAAAGAGAATAATGATAATAATACTAATAAAAGGGGCAGTAAATGAGATAATTAGTTTTCCCTTTACAAACTACCCCAGTGACAACTGGCTTCAATCCAAGAATTACATTTAAACTTGTTGAAAATGATTTTTCCTTATGAAAAATGGTTTGTTCTATCCAGTTAGAATTGTTAAGTAAACTTTGAAAAAATTAAAGATAATTAAAAATAAGTTTAATAGGTTTTTAGAGTTATTTTACACATAAAGCCAGATGTTGATTTTGCATTTCTGAATCTACCCTAAAGGAGCGGCTATAATGATAATCATGTGATATACCACAGCAGCTGGTGATCTCACTCTACATTGGTAAATATGCATTATCATAGTGTTCCTAGAAAAAAGAATGCACTACTTCATTACAAATATTGTATATCTCTCGGGAACACTAGTAATTAAATACTATTCATTTTAATTCTACTATATTATTTACTAATAGGGCAATTAGCTCAAGCTGATACCAACAGATCTGTAAAGATAAATAAATAAATATCAGAAATAAATCCCAAATGTACTAATCAAGGGCCAATAGTGAAGTATACAGGGAAACATACTCTATAACAGACAGGTGTAGAAAAATGCAGTAGTCATCAACTTATGGCCATTCATTTAGTAGCCTTTTGAAGTTATGGCCTTTAAAATCTCAAAGTTGTGGACATTGCAGTGTCCCCCACGGTCACATGGTTAAAATTTGGATCCTTGCCAATCCAATAGCAACTTATGGCTGCAGGGACACTTCAACTGCCCACACCTACATATCTTCTCTCTATCTATGCCCCTTTGGTGCCTTGACATCCATGGTCCTGGCACCCTAGATCAGCAGTCGCCAACCGGTGGGCCGCGAGAAAATTTTAGTGGGCCGCAGAGAAATCTCACCCCCAGAGCACCCCACAAAGCAATTAATCCAGGCTGCACAGAAACACAAAGCTGCACCACCCACATGGCCTCCCGCCCACTCAATCCTTTCCTGGTAAACTTGCCTGCTAAATTGCTATTTTTCCTTTTTCCGATCATCATCTGTTCTGCCATGCTGGGAGATTTAGATTAGCTAGGAAGCAGAAGATGGTTGGATTTCGTGCTTTCTAGCTGGTCTTTAGATCTTTGGGTCAGCACAGCTGAACCTCCCTTAGGACTGAAGGTGTGATTGCAAGCAAATTCAGTGCAGACTCACGACAAGCAAATTTGAGAGACTGAGCTAGCCAGTGGCAGATAGATAGATCACTGAATGATTCTGTTAGCAACTCAATCTGCCTGCTTTGCCTTATTTTGCTCTTTTTTAAAATAAAAAATTCAATATTTACATGCATCGTGTGTTGTGAGTTAATTTTATGAGTTTGCTTGCATGCAAATTGTTCTGTATAACTTGGAAGGTTCCAAGTAGTCAATTCTGATTGGCCAAAAAGGCCAGTAGTAGATTGGTTCATTAGGATCCAATCCAAGAAGCCGCTCAAAGGCGGCAAGATTAAATTAATGTCATTGGCTACAAGCCGGCAGGCAAGCCTCTATATAAAGGGCTGCCACGGCTTGAGCCAATGTTCCGTTACTGTTGCTGTTAACCGAATAAAGAGTTGTTAGTTGGAACCTGGTCTCATGCATTTCTTTTCTGGACAGAACACAAATTTTATGTGACAGACTGAGCTAGCCAATGGCAGATAGATAAATCTGTGAATGAATCTGTGATTCTGTGAGCAACTCAATCTGATTTGCCTGATTTTGGGTAAAAGTTGCTCTTTTTAATAAAAAAAATCAATATTTATGTAAATATTTATAATATTTACATACAAGCCATGCCTAGCCAGTCACATACCACCAAGCTACACCCACAAATTAGGCTACACCCACAGAATCAATTAGTGGTCCCTGGGATCTCAAATTATGAGTTTGATGGTCTCTAAGGTCCAAAATATTGGCGATCCCTGCCCTAGATGACCATCACAATCCTATTTCTCCAGCATATCCAGCCAGAACCTTTGTACAATAGTTGCCGGCCACATGAGGTTTCTTCCTGGATTGTAAATAGCAGTTACTTTTTGAGATCTGAGGAAGCATCACGTGGCTAGCTGTGACTTCACAATGGGCAGCTTCATCAACAATAGGAGCAAGACGATGACAAAGGTCAACTGAAATGACAGAGTGCAGGATGGCAATGCACTTTGATGCACTTTGGAGTGCAGGGTGGCAAGAGCAACTGCAGCTGGGACTGGACTGATGCAGTGGTGACTTCCTGGTGTCACAAGAGCATTTGGGATCAGGTTAAAGCTAATATTCATGCTGTTCTTCTTACAGCCCCAGAGCTGTAATGCACCAAGAAATCTCTTGAAATGGAATGTGAGAATGACCTTGGTAGATGGAGGAAGAGATGCTCTCTAAGGATCATAGGGTTACCACATTAGAATTCTAGCAAGTAATTAGTGTCAAACAAGATTTTATACAAAGGCAATATATGTAGGCAAATTTCTATTTCTTCCCATTTTTATTTTCTGCAGAAGTGAGATTAACCTTGCTTCTCTTGTGAAGATGAGGCAATCTGTATCTGTTTAACATTTGCATAACTGATAATTATTATTTTTTCACTTTTAGAAATAATTCCCACCCTTTGTAAAAAAAAATAAAATAATGACAGCTGGCTGTATTTTAAAAGGAAAACTGGACAGATTTGTGAAGGATGTGATTAGTATTGTTTACTCGACTTGATGGCCAAACTCAAAGGCAACATGCCTAATATACAAGTTGCTCGAGAATAATAGTGATCCTACAGGATGCTTCTAGCTGATCATTTTCTGATATTTTTGAAATTTTGTCTGATGCAATAGGGCTTCTATTAATTACTTAAAGCCCATGTCACACTGCACCAACGGATGCAAAGAGGATGTAAAATGGACAAAAAAGCTTGCCATCCGTTGGTTAACGCAATGTACTCACTGCCTCCGTTTTGCTTCCTCTCTATCCGTCCAGCATCCGTCTATTCACGTTTCATCCGCTCAGAAAGTTTTCAGCTGCCTAAAACTTTTGCGCAGAAAATGTATCCAATTCATCCGTTATGCATCCGCTACGCATCCGTTCTGCATCCGTTACGCATCTGCTATATCCGCTAGGCATCCGTTACGCATCCGCGCAACTCGCATCCGCTCGGACGCAGGGAGGAAGCAGAACGGATGCAGAACGGATGCAGAATGGATGCAGAACAGATGCAGCACGGAAACAAAGTGTTTAAAATGGAAAAAACGATTACAGAGGGGACCTATCTCAGATATTAAAGATGTCTAGAGGATGCCTAGAGGATGCCTAGAGGATGCAAAGGGACACCTATACTGCCTATAAAAAGGGGGAGCAACACATCTGGATCTCACTTTCAGAACAGCAGCCCGGTGGTGCGAACCTCTGTAGCCTTCATCTGCCTCTTCCTCTTCCACAGCATCCAGTCATGTCCACCGTGGATCGTAACACGGTCCTTTTGGCAGCCACCATCCTTCTGCAACAGTGCGAAGCCATCTATAGGCTCTGTGAACTCTACTACGGGAAGAAAAGGCGGGTGGTGGAGAACGCCTTTGGCATCCTGGCCAACCTGCTTCTGAGCTGCTTCCATTATATCCGCGGGGCTAACACAATGCATCCTCCCCGCATGCGCAATTAACTCTTGGAATCCACTAGACTTCCGCTGTGCATCCGCTGTATCCATTCTGCGTCTGCTTTGCTGAGGTCCCCTGGAAGCCTAGCGGATGTGCCATGTGCTCCCATCCACTGGGATTCCGTTCCGCATTCGCTTTCCATCTGCCCTGTGTCCTCCCCCCGTCCGTGCTATCTGCTCCGGTTATGCAAATTTTTGCCCCTTTTGAGAGCGGATAACAACGGATGGAACATTTTGCTTGTCCATTGTGTCCGTTTTGCATCCGTTGGGCAGTGTGACAGGGCCTTAAGAGCAAAGGTAGAATTGGTCAAAGTTGTGATGATGATGATGATGATGATGATGATGATGATGATGATGATGATGATGATGATGATGATTTAGAAATATCAAGAAATGGAAACATAAAAGTGCCATCTATTGGCATGCTCTCCATTTTTTTTCCTTATAGAGCATAAAAAATTTCAGGACCAAAGAAGTGATGAATCCAAGAACAAATATGATTCCATTTTTATTTGTTATTCTATAACAAAAGTTATATTTATGCAAGGTATACAATGATACTCGACTTAAATCACATGCCACACAATGTAACTTGTCTTAATTATCCTTCTTGGGCTGGAAAAAATGTACAGTATATGCTAATTGATAATCTCTTGGAAGCATCTAATGGAAATATAAAATATATGCAAAACTTTCCTGACATAGGTTTTTTAAAATATATTTTGATTAGAATCAATATAATAGAACAGTGAGAGTTTCACACATTTACAAGAGATTTATTCATGTCTCTAGGGTACATGGGAAGTCAAACAAGTAAATCTTGGCTAACAGGATGCAGTTTAATTTAACAACAATTAATTTTAATAGATGAAATTGAAATTAGTTTTCCTTGCTTTCTTTATGAATAAATCTAAGAATTACTCATTTGGAACTGTTTTTGTTTTGCAAATATTTCTTGTCTTCTATAAATTGCTACTCTAACTCATCACTATCTCTGAGACAATAAACTATTTCTATTCTCTTTATTGCTTCAATTTTTTTTTCAAAAAATATGTGGTATATAAGATATTAATCCAATAGTATAGATGAAATAATTAAACTTGAAATATGGTGCCACTTAAAAAGTGTTAAATATTGTTTAAGTGATTATTTAATGGGACTATTTGGGATAATTTATTGCAGTTTCCATTTTATAATTATTGCAATGGTTCTCTTGACCCAAGCCACCTAGGATAAAATCCACAGCTGTTCTGGAAAACTATTATACTTTATGAATTCACTAATCAAAAACATTTTTTGTTCATGAAGGGAATCTTATATCTGAGTCAGAAACCTGATCAGCAACTGTCTTCCCAGTAGATGGCAAGTTTGCTTCATAATACAAATGTAATAAGACACTGCATCATTTTTCTTTCTTAATGAAATCTAAACAGAAGCTCCAGCTTCCCACATACTGTACAGAGATTGGTGGCAATGCTGAGTAATCCAGGCAGTAAATATAGCATCTTCTTATCCAAGTTAATTACAGTTACCAGAGTAAGCCCTATTTTCTATTAATTATAGTTATGTGAACTAAAGTGAAGGCAATAATGTCAAAACTAAAATGTCACAACAGATGGGAATCGCACAATTGTGTACAATTGTGCTTGTCTGTTAGTAGGGTGAATATAGATTTCTATGAAATAATGGATGTGAAACATTCATGAATTAAGTTTAGGAAAAAAAAGAAATGAAGTATTGTCAAATTAGTTTGAATTAAATCAGGTTTTTGTTTTGTTCTTCATAATTAGAAATTAGTCCAGCTTTACCTGAACCAGCCATATCAATGTAATCAATTATGGCTCTCTATAGACAGCATAAGTGACATGTTGGGTTCTTGAAGTTCTCTGACCTTCATTTTATTCTGACAGATAGTTCATTAAACATCTGATAACATCATTAATGTGCAGAGGAGTTTACTGGATGTTTACCTGTGGGAGATTACATTTTATTGGCTGTTAACATGTGGGAGCTTACCCTATGAGTTTTAATCGGAGTATTGTTTTTATAATTGATTGTTCTTTGAATGGGTGATTATTTCTTCCTTGATTTTTCCTGTTTATCTAATGCTGATGCCTGTTTCTCAAGGTGTTGGAATGGCTTGCCTTCAGAATTCATGGGTGCTTCATCACTGGAGCTTTTAAAGAAGAGTCGTGACAGCCATTTATTTGAAATGACATCACATGTCCCAACTGAGCAAAAGATTGGACTAGAGAACATCCAAAGTTACTTCCAACTGCTATTCTATTCTATTCTATTCTATTCTATTCTATTCTATTCTATTCTATTCTATTCTATTCTATTC
>BLBF01000020.1:24221002-24234736 GCA_015471245.1 Laticauda colubrina | reverse complement strand
ATTCCATTCCATTCCATTCCATTCCATTCCATTCCATTCCATTCCATTCTAATGAAATAGAATGAAATAGGACTGCTTATAAAATTAATTTCATACCACTGACCAATCCAAACCCAATTTCAATTGGGAAACTGTAGACATTTTAGACTACACCAGTTCCAAAAATGCAAGAGAATTTCTAAAAGTTTTGAATTTTGATGTATCAGCCCCCCCCCCAAAAAAACAGTGATAAGTTCCTTTTATAAATATTCACCAAAAGGAAGCCATTAAAGATCAAGGAAAGGGACAAACAGATGTGCCCTAAGCACATCTTCCATCACCACACATGTATTAAACTAGATGTCCTTTTTGCCAGCTAACTAACAAACATATTCAGGAAACACACAACTTCAATTATCCTGATATCAATTGGAAAACTAATTCTGCACCAGGTGAGAAATCAAAGAAGTTCCAAACCAATCTAGCTGCAACTTTGTTGTCCAAAAGGTAGATGGTGAAACTAGAGGGACAGCCATACTGGACTTAATACTTACAAACAGAGAAGAAGTAATAGAGGGAGTAGAAACTGCAGGAACCTTGGGTGAGAGTGACCATTTCATACTAGAATTCAACATAACACAAACACAAGTAACAGAACATAATGACACCAGAGTCTTGGATTTTAAAAGAGCTGACTTCAATAAAATCAGAGAGAACTTGGGAAAGATTCCATGGATGAAAATCCTAAAGGGGAAAACAACTCAAGAATCTCGGGAAACTCTGAAAAGTATGATCATAGAAGCCCAGACCAGCACAATACCACTGGGAAAGAAAAACATGAAATCCAAGAAGAAAGCAGTATGGTTGCACAAAGATTTCTCAGGCAAATTGAAAGAAAAAAAGGACAAGTACAAAAAATGGAAAGGAGATACAACTAAGGCAGAATACCAGCAGATAGCCAGAATCTGCAAAGACAAAGTCAGGATAGCAAAGGCTCAGAACGAACAAAGACTTGCAACAAAAGTCAAAGATAATAAAAAGCTTCTTCCGACATATAAATAACAAGAAAAAAATGAAGGAAACTGTTGGTCCACTAAAGAGAGAAGATGGCAAGGAAGTAACAGGCAACAGAGAGAAAGCAGAACTGCTTAACTCATTCTTTGCATCCGTCTTCGTGCAAATAGAAACTATAGCTCAACCCACCAAAAATATAACTGTAAAGACAGACCAGAAATAAAAGTTAAAATAAGTAAAAAAAAAATAGTAAGAGAACACCTGTCTGATCTTGATGAACACAAATAACCAGGGCCTGATGGATTACATCCCAGAGTTTTAAAGGAGTTGGCAGAGGTCATCTCAGAACTGTACCATATCTTTTAAAAATCCTGGAACACCGAGAAACTACCAGAGGACTGGAAAAGAGCAAACGTGGTTCCCATCTTGAAAAAAGGAAAAAAAAAAATAGACCCAGGAAACTATACGCCAATCAGCCTAACATCAATACCCGGGAAAATACTGGAGAAGATAATAAAAAAACAGATCTGCCAACATCTAGAAACAAGTAAAGTAATAACTAGCAGTCAGCATGGGTTGGTTACAGATCATGTCAAGCCAATCTTATTTCATTCTTCAACACAGTGACTAAATTAGTAGACCAGCAAAATACTGTGGACATAACATACAGTATTTAGATTTTAGCAAGGCATTTGACAAAATAGACCACAACCTATTTCTTAGTAAGCCAGAAAAAAGTTGAATAGATAGCACCACCACTAGATGGACTCACAACTGGCTGGCAAACCTTATTCAACAAGTAGTCCTTAATGAATCGAAGTCTACATGGAGGGAAGTAAGCAGTGGGGTGCCACAAGATACTGTCTTAGGCCCAGTACTCTTCAATATTTTCCTGAATGACTTAGATGAGAGAATAAAAGAAGAACTTACCAAATTTGCAGATGATACTAAGCTGGCAGGAATAGCTAACAGCCAAGAAGATAGGTTCAAGATCCAGATGGATCTTGACAGACTAGAACACTTGGGCCATCTCTAAAAAATGAAATTCAATACAGAGAAAAGAAAAGGCCTACACTTAGGCAAGAAAAACCCAAAGTACACATATAGACTGGGTGAAAACAGGCTCAACAGCAGTAACACCGAGAGGGATCTTGGAGTCTTAGTGGACAACCAGCTAAATATGAGCCAGCAGTGTGTAGGAACAGCCAAAAAAGCTAATGCAGTCCTAAGTTGTATTAACAGAGGAATACAATCAAGATCAAGGGAGGTACTGATACCACTCTATAAAGCCTAAGTAAGACCAAATCTAGAGTACTGCATCCAGTTTTGTTCACCACATTATAAAAATGATGTTAAGACTGTAGAAAAAGTACAGAGTAGAGCAACCAGAATGATTAGGGGACTGGTGATTAAAACTTACAAAGAACAGTTGCAGGAACTGGGCTTAACTAATCTCGTAAAGAGAAGGACCAGGGGAGACATGACAGCAGTCTTCCAATATTTGAGGGGCTGCCACAGAGAGGAAGGGGTCAAGCTATTTTCTAAAGCACCTGTAGACCAGACAAGGAATAATGGATGGAAACTGAACAAAGAAAGTTTTAACCTGGAAATAAGGAGAAACTTTCTGATAGTGAGAACAATCAACCAATGGAAAAGCTTGCCATCGTAAGTTGTGGAAGCAGCATCACTTGAGACTCTCAAGAAGAGATTGGAATGCCATTTGTCAAAAGTGGTGTAAAGGTCAGAAGATCTCCCACTTGGGTGGGGGGTTGAACTAGATGACATACAAGGTCCCTTCCAACTCTGTTTATCTGTTATCTGTAAAACCAATACCCAGAAAAACAGGAATTGGTATCAGATAAACAGGAAAGGACAAATAATGCCTTCATCAAGGCAGGAAGGAAAAGCTTCTACATATTAATAGCCAATAAGCTCCATTCACCCATGAACTGATGATATTACCTGCCATAGTATCTCTAGTAACAGAAAGTCTATAAGACAAAAAGCAAGCACAGAAAGTATCAAAAATGCAATTACTCAGCTGTGAGCTACATATATTTTCCACTATTGCAGCAAAGTGACATATTTCCTTGGTGTAAATTGTTCTGACAATGTCATAAATTGCTTGTAACTGTATGTGGAAGGTGAAATGAGACAAGAAGCTCTTTGATTGAGTTTATAAAAATCACAATATATGAATGAGAGAAATAGTTAATCCACTTGAAAGTGATAGTGCAAATTGAATGCATATGATTAAGGATCTATAATCTAATCCAGGGGTGTCAAACTCGATTTCATTGAGGGCCGCATCAGGGTTGTGTTTGAACTTGGGAGAGCAGGTGGGTGTGGCAAGAGTGGGTGTGGCCAGATCGATGTTACTCATGTCAGAGACGCTGTGGTGATCTGAGTGATCCACCAGCAAAAGTGGAACTCAGGAGGGCCATGTATTTTCCTGAACTACATTTTCACTGGCAGTGGGCTGCAGGAAGCATGGCAGCCAAAAACGGAGCTCTGGAGAGATATGCATGGCCCTCCCAAGCTCTGTTTTCATTGGAAAAGGCACCATGGGCCAGTCCTTCACTGTTTACAGGGCAGCCCTGCAGGCCAGATTTAAGAGTCCTCTGGGCTGGATCTGTCCCATAAGCCTTGAGTTTGACACCCCTGATCTAATCTATCACCAATAAAACTGTCATAACAAAAGTATTCCTGAACTCAAGCATGAAGAGATTTTCTTTCAGATTTTAAGAACAAAGGAATTAAAATTCTGGTATCTATCACTTAGAGGACAGGCTTAAAGTCTATTTCTTGGCCTAATTCAAGGTCCTGGCTATCGATTTTAATAGTTTCAAACCTGAACATTTAAAGCACTACTATTGCTAATGTAAATCTGAACCCATTCAATCTCTAAAGGGCCTGTCACATAGGTCGATGGATGCAAAACGTCTGTAAAAAGGACACAGAAGACGAGAAAATGTTCCATCCGTTGATATCCGCTCTCAAAAGTGCCCCGAATATGCATAAGCAAAGCGGACAACAACGGAAAGGAATGGATGGGGGGAGGATGTAGCCAGGATGTAAAGCGGATGCTCCATGGAAACCTAGCAGATAGAAGCAGATGGAAGCCAATGGCACATCCGCGGGGCTTCCGGGGGAGCACAGTAAAGCGGACGCACAACAGAAGGAACGGATGCAGAGCGGATGCCGAGCGGATGAAGCGGATGCAAAGCGGACACCTAGCGGATGCCTAGCAGATGCCTAGTGGATGCAAAGCGTTCACTGTGCATGTGGGGAGGATGCATTGCATCAGCCCCGCAGATATAAAAGGATACAGCTCGCAAGCAGGTCACCATTCAGAGGAAAGACCTGCAGCCAGACACAGCTCCAGCCAGCCAACAACCATGGGGAAGAAGAGGAAGCCTGTGCCATCTGCTGCCAGCCCTGGCAAGAAGGACAGGGCCACCATCCCACCCCCTGGCCCTGACTCTGCTTCTGCTGGTGGTTCTGCTGCTCGTGCTGACTCTTCTGGTGCTGGAACTTCTGCTGGCGCTGCTCCTGGTGCTGGTGCTTCTGCTGGGGCTTACTCTGCAGGCGCTGCTCCTGGTCCTGCTGGTCCTGCTGGTGCTCCTGGTGCTCCTGGTGCTCTTGGTGCTCCTGGTGCTCCTGGTCCTGCTGGTCCTGCTGGTGCTCCTGGTGCTGCTGGTGCTCCTGGTCCTGCTGGTCCTGCTTGTGCTGCTGATGCTGCTGGTGCTGCTTTTGCTGCTACTGTTGTTGCTGCTATTGCTGGTGGTGGTGTGGTGGAGCAGCCCCTAGAACCTCGAAGCCCCTCTGATGAGGGCCCAGATGGACCTGCCAGAGGGAGGAAGAGGCATATGTATGAAAAGGAGAGGAGGCAATACTCCATCGAAGAGGAACATGAGGATGAGGTGCTGGAATGGCTGAGGGAGAACGAGTATCTATGGTGGAAGGGACACAGGCTCTATCGAGACACCAAAAGGAAGCAGGCTGCTCGGAGAGAGAAGGCAGAGAGCCTGGGCTACACTTCAGAGGTCCTCCTTGGCTGGTGGAAGCACATGCACACCTGGTACGGGAAGCTGCACCTCAAGAAATCTGGCCAGGCCACGGTCAAGCTGACGGACCGGGAGACCTACATGATAGCCAAGTGCAGCTTCTTGGAGGGTGAGATCCGCCACCGAGGAGCAGCCCCTCTGACAACCCTCTCTCTCAGGCAGCCCGCAGAGAGCCAGTCCTCTTCTGGCCAAGAGTCAGCTCCTGTGTCCAGGCAGGTATCTGTGGAGCATGCCACGACGGAGACCCCCCCGACAGCTGCACTCCCCGTGGCGGAGCACGTGGAGGACCCCCTGATGCAGTCGGAGCAAGGAGAGGGCACTTCCACCAGAGACCAACCCACATCCACCCCCAGTTCCACCTCCACAGAAAGCAGGCAGAGAACCAGACCAAAGGGGCAGAGCCACACTGTCCTGCTACAGATCAGGGACACCATCAAAAGCAGCGTAGATCTCATCTCTCAGCTGGTACACACTGACATACCATCCTCAAACCGCAAGCCCTTCCTCACCTATGTTAACCAGACCCTCCTGGACATGTCCGAATTACAGTACCAGGTGATCAAGGACAGGATCTCCGGTCTTCTTCACAACCCTCCAGACCCAGAGGAACCTGCTCCCACCCAGTCCAGGTCTGCTCCTCCACCCCAGGTGATGTCACTGCCCTTCCAAGGCTTTCCACAGGCCCTCACCAACCAAGGCTATGGCTACCAAGAGCTCCAGCAGCACAGGCAGCCCTATCCAGTCCAGGCACAGGTACATCAGATGCCACCAGTGCCACCGATGCCACTGATGCCACTGATGCCACCGATGCCACCCACGCTACAGATGCCACCCACACCACAGATGCCACCCATGCCACAGATGCCACCCATGCCTCACCTCGCTCACCTGCAGACCAGACATCCCCACCACACTCCTTCCTCCACCCACAGCCAAGCCTGGCCTCAGAACATCTGTCATCGGTCTTCGGACTGACACCCCATGTCCTGGAGGAAGGGGCTCTCAACATCACAGGAGTGAGCCATCTCTCTGAGAGCTTCCTCCACACACCATCCCCTGTTGTCCTCTCGGGGCCAGGCACCCCAATGGCACCTCAGACCAGCACTCCAACAGCAGCCACCTCCACAGCACCTAGACCCTTCAGACTATGGGAATGCCTCAGAGTGACTGAGAAGGGTGCCAGAGACTGGGTTGATACCTGATGACTTTATCTTTGCTTGGGACACTTGGGTCATTTTCTTTTACAGTTTGTTATTAATAAAGATTATCTTTGCTTCACACACTTGCTTCAGTTCTTTTAGTCAATAAAGTCTTGGTGGAAACTTTTAGGAATGGTTTAAGCCTTTGCATGCTTGTGGGATGGGTTAAGATAGCAGTGGGATGGGCAGGGATACCTTTGGATGGGTAATAGCTGTTGGATGTGTTAGGATACCTGTGGGATGGGCAGGGATACCTGTGGGATGGGTAATAGTTGTGGGATAGATAAACCTCCAGTGCAAGCATCGTGGGACTGTATGGTCCACCCACCCAGGTGCCACACCTATGGCCCTTTATTATCAATAACAATGTAATCATTCATCCACACATTTCAACATAAACACAACTCTTTATAAAATGCCTTGTTCATTGTAGGGCCACTCAACATACATGGCACAATCTCATCCATGTGATGAGACAGGCTGAAGGAAGCATCCATTAAGCATCTATCATCCTGTCTTGCCACTCCACTGCTCCAGCTGGGGAGTTGCACCAGTGTTTTAGGAGGTTCCGCTGCTTCTTCCCTTCACGTGAGACTCTGTTGTGGCCTTGTACATCCTCAGTGTCTATCAGGTTTCACCCTTTCCTCCATTCACCAGGCTCCATGTCCCCATTCCCTTGTTGGAGGTCCACGAGCCTATTCTGCAACACTGGGTAGCGGGTGCGCAAGAGATTGTGCAGGATGCAGCAAGCTTCCACGATCCTCCTCACGGTCTCTGGGTGATGCTGCATGGTGGTGAGAAGTACCTGGAACCTGTTGGCCAGGATGCCAAAGGAGTTCTCCACCACCACCTTGCCCTGGACAGCCTGTAGTTGAAGATCCTCTCTTCACAGGTGAGGCATCTGGTAGTGTAGGGCTTCATGAGGTAGGTTCTGAGGGAGAAGGCGTCATCCCCCACAATGAAGTAGGGCACATCTTGTGTGTCGTTGGGCAGGGGGTCTGGATCTGGGAAGCCCATGATGAGGTTGCGTTCCAGCCCCTCCTTGAGGTGACTGGCATTGTATACCTGTGCATCTGAAGATGAGCCATTGCCTGAAGCATCGATGTATATGAACTTGTAGTCAGCATCGACCATGGCAAAGAGGATGATGCTGAAGAAGCCCTTGTAGTTGTGATAAGTGGACCCTGAGTTGGCTGGAGCTTTGCAGGCCACCTGCTTGCCATCTATGGTTCCAACGGTGTGGGGGAAGTTCCACTTCTGATACCACTGCTCTGAAACTTTCTTCCAGCCTTCTTCAGTGGAGGGGCACTGGAGGAGCTCCTCCAGGTATTCTTCAATGATGGTCTACACCACTTCTCTGACCACAATGCTGATGGTGTTGTGTGGCACCCTCCAGGCATACTGCATGCTCCTGTAGGTGGTCCCTGAGGCCAGGTGGCGCAGAGTCAGTGCCACCTTGAGCCCAGGGTCCAGGCTGGGCCAGAAGTTGGTGCTCTGCTTGGTCAACCTGGGTCTTAGCCTCTCCACAACTTCATCAAACATGGCTGGCGGCATCCTCATGAAGTTCTGGAATGCACAAGGGTCTTCGTTCCTCAGTTCCACCATCAGCTTGTTATACAGTCCGTACTCTGCTCTTCTTGTGATCCATCTTCGGACCCAGACACTTCTTGGCTGCCTCCTTTTCTTTGCGTAGAACAGGTAAAAGAGCCTGTAGATGGCTTCGCACTGTTGTAGAATGATGGTGGCTACCAAAAGGAGTGTATGATGATCCATGGTGGAGATGACTGGATGCTGTGGAAGAGCAAGAGCCAGATGAAGGCTGAAGAGGTCTGCACAGCAGGGCTGCTGGACTGAAAGTGAAATCCAGGTGAATTCCTCCCCCTTTTTATAGGAAATATAGGTTTTCCTCTAGGTGTCCTTTTGCATCCTCTAGACATCCTGCAGACATCCTAAATATACGAGATACGTCCCCTATGCGAACGTTTTTTCTGTTTTAATGCTTTATATGCGAGCTGCATTCGCTTTCATCCTTTCTCCATCCGTGCTTCTAACGCTGCGTGTCTGTTCCACATCTGTTTCGCTTCCTCCCTGTGTCCGTTTTCCACTGGAGCGGATGCGAGTTCCGCGGATGCGCAGCGGATGCCTAGCAGATATAGCGGATGCGTAACGATGAAGACGGACGTCTAACGGATGTTCCCCGTATGCGTAGCTGATGTCTAACGGATGCGTTGGATACATTTTCCACTCAAAAAGTTTTGTGCAGCTCAAAACTTTTTGAGCGGATGAAATGTCAGTAGACAGATGCTGGACGGATAGAGAAGATGAAAAATGGATGCAGTGAGTACAGAACGGAAGCATCACGTTAACCAACGGATGGCAAGTGTTTCTCTCCGTTTTATATCCTCTTTGCATCTGTTGGTGCTGTGTGACAGGGGCTTTCGGAAAGGTTATAATTTACCATTCCTCTTCTGTTGAAGGTTTGTCAGAGAGTGGCAGGATCTCTTTATGACAACAGGATCTTATCCCCTAGGAACAGGTAATACATCACATGCTACTTTAATGGTACTTTGATATAGCCTAAATAATATTTGTATAAGGGCTCGCCAGGTCCAAAGCTCTGATTGTCGCACAGCAATCATTACAATAAGAAACATATGGGCTATGTGAAGCACTTCCTATATAAAAGAAATATGCACTGCCATTTCATATAATAACAGGAACACTTCCGAGAACATCACTAATGATATAGAACCATAGAGACAAAAATCAGAGACTTAAAACAGAAAATATGCTTGCTTTAAAGCACTAACTTTTTGCTTCAAAAAGTGGTGCTATTGGGCTTTAGTTAGACTTCACTGAGCATATTTCATAAGAAGTGAGCTGATGCCCCCTTGGGAAATTAATTTTCAATGCAATCATTGGAAACTGGTTTCTCTGAGAACTTACAAAGCATTTTCATAACAGCTTCCCTGTCTTCCCCCAACAAGCACCTGAAAGCTATCAGCTACAGTCGGTAGTATGTTAGAAATGATTTCAAAGATCCAAGTGTTTGTGGGGTTAGTTTACAAAAGGATGAAAACACTGTCAAAGAAACAGAGGCACTTAGAATCCAGATAAACACTCTGCTAAACAAATAATTCCCTCGACAATGTCCAACTATTTACAAAGTTTGCACTTCTATTACTATTAATCTTCTCATCACTCCTTATCACCCATTTCTACCACTTGTGACTGGATGACTGTAACTTTGTTGTATGTATCCTTATGATCTATATTGACTGTTTTCTAATATGATTTGATTGCTTATTGTACCCTATGACTATTATTAAGTGTTGTACCTGATGATTCTTGACTCTTGATGAAAGTATCTTTTCTTTTATGTATACTGACAGCATTTTTACAAAGACAAATTCCTTGTGTGTCCAATCACACTGGCCAATAAAGAATTCTATTCTATAATGTTGTCAAATCAAGCTAATCCAGTGACTTCCCTTAATAAACAGTGCTATTTAACTCTCAGCTTGTGATTGTGCAATATTACGAGAAATTGAGAATGTGAATGTTCAAAGCAACAGATTTTAAAGCTGTGATAACCCATTGTGCACGCACAGGTCTTTGTTTATAGTTTATCTATTTAACTCAATTTATCCTTTGATTTCAGCCATTCCTCTTTTATTTGCACCATTTCAAATAAAGCACAGAAAAACATGAAATATATTAATTCCAATGGGATTGAACATGCATACACATATTCCTTGAATTCCTTTTATTGCATTTACCATGCAAATGTGAACTAGCAATTCACAGATTCACTTTACTTCATTGATGACAGAATCCATTATCAGATCACATTAATATTAGTACTACATTTTACAAAATCTAAAATACTGTTGTGAGAGCCATTTCCTTGGAGGCAAAATAGGAGAAGGTTATTTTAACAATTAAGTTTTTATCGTTCTTGTGCAAAGGAAGATACATAGTGATGCAAAAGCATAACCAATGTTTGGAAATCAGCTATGCTACATAGAGTTTGGATTCTATTATTGCTGAAGTCTACAGAGCACCTCTATGGAACAGTAGAATTAACTTAGGCCACAGAAATATATATGCCTGTTGCAAAGTAAGCCAATTCAGTGAGACTAATCCTATTGCATATCACACATTGCCTATGAATATTTAAAATAAATCTTTTTGTGTCACTGGGAAATTAGAAATAACATGTATGGTTTTCTATTTGAAAATGAAGTTATTTGGAGCAAATAGCCAAAGGCCAAAGATCTTTATGGGCTACTATTAGACTTCCTGCCAGTGGCATCTGTAGCAAACTGTTATGATGCCAAAATGACAACACAAATGACATTGTTATATTCTTGCACTTGTGTCATCAACACACTTTTTGTCAGTTGCCCCTTGCTTCCCTCAAAGATTTTCAAGCTCCCTGACCAATTGACTCTTGTTTTTATGGTGTATTTTACTGTTTTCAAAACAATGAGAGCAGAAATCGGACTTCGTACTGGTAGATCCTTCTGGACAGCAGAGGAGTGAATGCTACAAGGAAGGGGAAAACATAGATAGTTTGATCCAAATGCATCAAGAATATGATGCACAAATGGAAACATGGGTATATTTGGTATTAAAATATCACAACTGGAAGAAACAATACATAAAAGTTGCAGTTGAATAAAATTTTCAATGAAGTCATCATTCTCATATTCACCTACATCTTCATCGTTCTTGGCTTGCCCCTCAAATAATTGAAAAATGTAATATACTTAGTCTCTTTTGAATGTTTGTCAGGTCATAATATTTAGATTTCTCACTCATCTGCACATCTTTGTAGTTAGGAATATATTGCAAGGCAGCAGGGTTATGTTAGGCATCCACAATTCATGCAAAGCAATAATTTCAGTCATAGATAATAAAGTGGACCACAAAATACATTCAGTTGGCAGCCATCTTCAGGAAATAGCATAGTTTTTTGGAATGGATGTAGCTTGCCTAGTGGATGTTTCTGCAGGATACAGAGTTTTTAAAGAAATCATTACTCTTTTCTTGGGTATTTAAAATATGGATTCATTTCAAAAGTTACATATGAATGTCCAAGGCATTTATTATATGCCTTCATCCTATAAATGAACAGTTTTTACTTATCATACCAGGGTTGTGTATTGGAAGATTAAGGAATTATTGATTATTAAAGGTGCAGTAGCAATAGCAATAGCACTTAGACTTATATATAGCTTCACGGTGCTTTCCAGCTCTCTCTTAGTGGTTTACAAAGTCAGCATATTGCCCCCAACAATCTGGGTCCTCATTTTACCCACCTTGGAAGGATGGAAGGATGAAAGGCTGAGTCAACCTTGAGCCAGTTAGAATTGAACTGTTAAAGTGAGCAGTGAGTTAGCCCTGCAGTACTGCATTCTAACCACTGTACCACCACGGCTCATTACGGCAGTAAACCATAATGACTACTACATTGCAAATTTTACCTACAGTTTATCACATCAAATTACTTCATTGATATTTGTTGTTATTCTTTTATAGAGAATTTAAAAATAAAGCAAAGACTTCACAGTGGAACTCCCATTGAGGTTTTTCAATATCTATACCATAAGGAAGTTTTGACCTTTAAAAATTCCTGGTGACAAATTGGATGGAAAATGCCAAATGCCATTTGTGGCCAGCAATCAGGAACATCAGCAAGAAGGGTTAAAAAAGAAAAAGCAAAGCAAAGCAAAGCAAAACAAAACAAAACAAAACAAAACAAAAATCAACTTCAATACATTGGTCAAGACTATGCTCTCAAAGCTCCACCCTCTTTTTGACTGTGGGCAAAAGGAACTCACAGAAGGTGGGGCTTCAATCTCACAGGGCTTCAATTGCATCCATAATCTTTACTTTTTGTAACACATTTTTCCAAATTGTCCCGCCAGTAATACATGCAAAGTTTTGGGCTGCATTTGATGTTCCAAAGGAATACTACAGCTGCACTCCCCAAAAAGGTAAAATGAAAGTTTGATTCAATTAGGTTTACTGTAATTTAGTTATTATAATGAAATATGTAGCTAATATTCATGTGCCAGATGCCAATTATTTGATGTTCTTTCTTCTTCTGTCATGTTAACAATGGAAATTGAGTTATAACTTTGTGAGAAGCCTTGAGAACCTCACCAAATGTTTTTAGGGTGATATAGCATTACTGCAGGAGAGGTATAGAATATAAGCATGAAGATAAATCCTTTTTCTCTGTATTTCCTTCCTCTTCATATGATCTGTAGCACATCAAAAGCCAGACAACAAACCAGGAAATGTGAGAGAATAATATTTTGATTTCCTCTTAATATTGTTGCCTCTGATGATCATGATTGTATTAAGGTAAACAAATACACAATATTTTAAAGTCAATTAAACCATATTTCAATTAAAATAGAAAAAAAAATCTGTGATCAGAATCACAGAAGATCAGAGGTAAACTTTTTTCTTGACTTGGACCCCCTTTCCTTGGAATCCAACTTCATCCCCCCCATCCAGCCTCAGAAAGGCATAAGAATATAGACATTATATAATGACACATTTGAAGAAGGTGTGTATATGTGGAAGGTCAGTTTGGGAGTGCCCTTTTTATGATAAATGTACTTATTGGTCAGGCAAAGCCTTCCCATTGGTTTACTTATCAAGTCCACAAGAAAATAACACACTGTCAAAAATTCCACAGAACTGCAGAAAATGGTGTTCCAGGACATATAACCCAATTCCTGATAAATACTAAAATTAATGTTGGGATGTAGGAACTATGTATCTTGTCCAAGTTTGAAACTGGAAATCCAAGGTGAGTCCTTGGTTGCAGTTCTTCTCTTAAGAATATTAATCATATGATCATTTACTCCAATGTCCAATACCAAAACCCATAATCAGTTTTATGTCACAAACTATTTGCATAAATACTTTGTATTCCTGTTTCTTTTTTTTTTAATCTTATATTTCTTTATTATTTTTTTCAGAATGTAAAAGAATTATATTTTAAAAATATATTTTCATTTACAAAAAGTAATCCTAAGGAAAAAGTTCTCAATTCAGTTGATTTTTTTTTTTGCAAAGAAATTGATAATTCTTGGGGAAACTGCTATCTAAAGAATATCTTAAGAATATAATCTTTTCCATTCTATCACGATCTCTTTTTACCAAGTGTATCAGAAATTCTATTGTCAATAATCTCTGAAAAATACAGAACATGACTTTTACTGTATGCCTAGAGAATTTTCACATCATTTTCATATAGTCATCTTGTTTCTTTCTTTTTAAAATTATAGAACTGATAGAAGTACTCTGCTACTGGCACGATGAAACAGCTGTAAAAATGGTAATAACTGTAAATCTTGTATCTAACTAGCTAAATCTATCTATCTGTTTGTCTGTCTCTCTGTGTGTATATATGTATGTATATGTGTGTGTGTGTATGTGTGTACATATATATA
>BLBF01000020.1:24204610-24219216 GCA_015471245.1 Laticauda colubrina | reverse complement strand
TTTCAATCTCTATGGCTTCTCTGATGATTCTGTGGCTGGGGTTTTCTATAGTGGCCAAGGTTTTAGTGCCATTGAAGTTGATGTTGTGACCTGTGGTTTTCATGTGTTGGACTAGTGAGGAGGTGTGTTCCAGGTGTTTGCCTGGCTTGTGGCATGGAGATCTTTCTATTTGAGAGTGCAGGCTTCCAAATGATTGACAGTCTGGTGGAATCATCTCTTCTATTCATGCTGCATCAGGGTTGTGTTTGACCTTGGGGGCCAGGGTGGATGTGGCCAGCTCAATGTAACTCATGTCATGAGCTCCAGACCTATCCAAACTGTAGACCAAGGTTATCAAACTCAAGGTCAGGTCGAATCTGGTCTCCAGAGCTTGAGTTTGAAATCCCTGGTCTACAATTTGTATTCTTCTCTCCATATCATTTGGAAAGATACTCTAATTTACAGAATTTCTGAAAAAGAACAAAGTGGGATCCTAATTATAAAGAACAGTTCAGAGAGTTTTTCCAGAAACAGGTTAGCCCTCTGATTTCTAACTGGTAGTTCCTGTAGACATCTAAAACACCTATGACGGACAAGTAGGCTGTGAAGTGAATAACATGTTGAAACTCAATTGCATGAATTCCATTTAAGCTTCTTTGGAACCAAGCCATTCCCATAATAACAATACATCATTGCACTGCAACACCTGGAGCTTCCTAAATGAAAGAACATAAAAGTAATTCACATTTTTTCCACAATATAATCATTTTCATAAAATAAAATCCTACTGTCGTATTATTGTATACTTATTCTAAGAAAAAAAATGAAATGAAAAGATTTCTGTGATGAATAAAGGAAAACAACCTCTTTTAAAATCCAAAGAAGAATAATGGAAACAGCTTTCCTTTCTGAATACCTAGCTAATGTGCAATTGCATGCATAATCTAGCTAATGTTGCACAGAATTGTTTTAGCTTTCTACTGATGTACAAATCACTCCCTGTTCAGTTGTTTAGTTGTTTGTGGTGATAACAATGGTGTCTTACATTTATTTGTTGTGATTAGAAAAAAAATTAGTTTACAAAAATCTAGATATTCCTTGTTGTTGCAAATGTTATCTCAACAGCAATATTCTTTAGTTTTAAAATCAGAATTACAATGAATAGCACCTTTGCCTTCATCATCATGGTTAATGTTTTTTAATCAGCATTTTATCTTAAGTCATAATTAGCAAATTTATTGTTCTTGACAAGTCGGCTGGGCAATTATCATTAGAATGCCTCATAATGCTTTTACAAAACAGTTTTATTCTAGAATATATTTGCAGCTTTGCTGCTGTGTAGAAATCTGTCCAGAAAGCTTGTCATGTTTTAATACAATAATAACCAGAGATAAAAAAGAAAGTAAAGACAGTGGCAGAAGGATCAAATAAGGATCAAGGATGGTGGACCCAGTGAAAAAAGACAGAACTCCATTTTGGCACTATGATAATATTCAGATAGTAATAATTAAATGCAGATATATCCTCTCCATATTTTTATTATTTCAAGACAAGGAGACTGTAATGATTATTATTCCACTCTGAGTCCAAGAGGACCCAGGATTAAATTTCCAATGGATTATCGAGTGATTTTAAACCAATCTCTCTGGGGATTTCAAAGCAAGCAGTTTTTGTATCATCACAAATCTCTGATTGCATAATAAGTAAACAGCCTTTGGGTTGAGTATTTAAGATTAGCACAATAGACACATTGAACTATCCTGCAAAAAAATCAGTACTTTTAGAAAACCAAAAATCAATCAAAATGTACTCATTCATAGGAAGGAAGGAAAGAAGTTCCCATGCATTTATAAAGTCTTTTGATTCCTCCATTCCTAAAATCATTCTATTTCTCACTACTTGTGTTCCATATTAACATACTTCAAATAGGCTATTCCTGTTGGACAAGAATACTCAAAGCTGATTGGTTACTTTTCTTGATGCTGATTGGCCAATTATAGCAAGCCTATGATTGGCCAATTTGAGCAGAAGGAAAACAAGTAGCCATCATTGGCCACTAGCCGCGAGCAGCTTCTCTATAAAAAGAGTTGCCACGGCTCCTGGTTAAGACAGATTTTCTGCACTAAATAAAAGAGCTGAAGTTACGCTGGTCTCCGGGTCTCATTCTTCCGCAAACTCAACACTGGCGATGAAGGTGGGATACTGAGAGAGGAGACCAGTTGAGCACATGGCATTGATAACCGAGCAGATGAAATGGCCGGAACCAACTTGCCACCTGCACCTTTCAATCCAGCAACAGAGGACTGGGAATCCTACATCAATAGATTCCTTATGTTCCTGGAAAGTAACAATCTACAAGGAATCTCAGATAACCGAAAAAGAGCTGTTTTCCTGACGCACTGTGGGCCCACTGTGTTCAAGATGGCCAAGGCACTGGCAAAACCAGAAGATGTGAAACAGATGGCCTGGCCAGATCTAGAGAAGCTGCTGAAGGCTCACTATGTACCGACCGTCTCCAGCCTTATTCAGAGACACAAATTTTACAAATGAGACCAGAGAAAAGGTGAGAGCATCGCAGACTTCGTAGCGGCTCTCAGTGACATTGGAGGGGTATGCGAATTCCTGAACATGGATGAAGCTATGAGGGATCGCATGGTCCTCGGATTAAAAGATCTCACCCTACAAAGCCGGCTGCTAACCCAGCCAAAGTTACTGAGGCTATTGCTAAAGCCACAGCAGCAGAAGCAACCAAAAAATCAGCAGCAAAGATGCAACATATGAATGCCAATTCATCCAAGACACCGACAGAAATGAGCCAGAGCACTGAGAAGAAGGCAGAGAGTGCGCACAAAACTACTGCACACTACGCAGACAGTGGATCATCTAGAATTGACGATGACGATGAAAAGGAGATCCACAGACTCCAGGCTGAATGAGATCAACAACTGAAGAAAGGTCGTAATTCTGGGTTTCAGTGTGCCAGGTGTGGAGGAGACCACCCCCATCCTGAGTGCCAGTTCTTAGACGCCATGTGCCGGTACTACGAAAGACAGGGTCACATCGCACGAGTATGCTGAAACCGAAAAAGCTACAGCCCCAGACGTAGGGACAACACACCATCAAGAAATAAAGAGAGGCAAACGTGGAGCTGCGAGAGTTGTGAAAGCAAGGCAAGCAGCTAAACGAGAGCTATAGAAAAGAGGAAACACACCAAACCATCACCATCGGTCACTCTAATGCAACAAATGGCCGAAAAGTACATGTGGCAGTGTGGATCGAGGGCCAAGAATGTAAAATGGAGGTTGATTCTGGATCGTACCTATAGATGGTATCATGGGATACCATTAAAAGACTAGTACTGCATATTGGCAGAGCTGAACTAGAACACCAATCACTAATCCTAAAAAAACTACCAAGAAAACAGAATACCGGTAGTTGGACTTGGACACTTCCAGATAAGTGTTCAAAGAACACCAGAAAATCTTGCCTCTAACCATCGTAGACCGAAACCGACCAAGCCTATTGGGACTTGAGTGGTTTGAACCTCTAGGAATCTGAGTGACCGGCATTAACCTCATCACCGACGCAGACTGGGAGGAAAACCTGATGAGAGAGTTCCAGGACATCTTCGATGGAAATTTAGGCAAGTACCGAGGGTCCCCTATCTCATTTAATTTAGACCCAACAATAGCTCAAATTAGGCTGAAGGCGAGGCGAGTCCCCTTCGCACTAAAACCCAAAATTGATGAAGAACTAAACAAACTAATAGCACAAGGCATTTGGGAACCGATTGATCATGCCAAATGGGAGACCCCAATTGTGGCCCCAGTTAAGCCAGATGGGTCCATGAGAATCTGTGGGGATTACAAGGCTACCCTAAACAATGCGCTACAACAAAGTGCGTACCCTGTTCTGGTAGTGCAACATCTACTACACTCATTGGGGAGAAGCAAGGTCTTCGCAAGCATATCAACAATTGCCAGAAGACTCTGAAACAGCAGAGGCACAAACGATCTTGACTCATAGAGGAGCCTTCAAATGCAAAAGGCTTCAATTCAGAGTCAGTGTAGCCCCAGGGGTGTTCCAAAACCTAATGGAGTGATTATTACAAGGGATAAAAGGAGTAGTCCCATACTTTGATGACATGTTAGTCTCAGCTAGTGACAAGAGACAACTAGAAGCCCTTCTCAGAGTGGTGTTACAAAGGTTCCAAAAGGCGGGACTCAAGGTAAAAAAAGAAAAGTGTAAATTGGCCACATCAAAAATTGAATTCCTGGGGTACCAAATCAATAAAGAGGGCATCCACCCCACAGAGAAAAACATTAAGGCAATCAAAGAAGCGCCTAGACCTAAAAACAAGGTAGAGTTGCAAGCATTCTTGGGACTTACAAATTTTTACAAAGTTTTTCTGCCACTGAAGGCAACAATGGCAGAACCACTACATAGGCTATTGGACAAGACAGCCACCTGGACCTGGGGACGACGTGAAGAGACAGCATTCCAGAGGATAAAAGACCTAATCACCTCCGACTCGGTATTGATGCAATATAACGAAACATTACTGTTAACAGTCACCTGCAACGCATCACCGTTCAGCATCAGAGCCATACTTAGCCACATCCTGCCTGATGGCAGAGAAACACCCATCGTGTTCTACTCCAAAACACTCTCAAAAACTGAATGAAACTATAGTCAATTGGACAGAGAGGCATTAGCGGCAATATCTGGCATCAAATGGTTCCACGAGTACCTTTACCCTTGTTACAGATCACAAAGCCCTATTGGGAATACTAGCTGGAAACAGAGACACCCCAAATATACTATCCCCAAGAATGACAAGATGGTACGAGTTCCTTGCATAAACTGATCCACTGACTTGGTAAAGACATTTCCCATGCTGATGCGTTGAGCCACACTCCCCTACCAGACCTAAAAACTGATCCGGCACCAACCACATTCACCCTACAGATTGAGACTCTGTCAAACCTACCTATAACCATGGCAGACATTGCAAGAATGACCGCAAGAGACAAAACCTTGTCACAAGTTTTAAACTGGGTAGGAAAAGGGTGGCCGGAAAATGAGACAGACGTTACTTTTAAACCATTCAAGAATAGGCAAATTGAATTGTCATTGCTAAAAGGTTACCTTCTATGGGGTGATCGGATACTAATACCAGAACCATTACAAGAACAAGTACTGTGCATGTTGCATGAAGGCCACCATGAAGGCATTGTACGAATGAAATCCCTGGCCAGGAGTTATGTATGGTGGCCAGGGATGGACAAAGATATTGGGAAATGGGTTGAAACCTGCGGGAAATGCCAAAACTCCTGACCTGCACCACCTTCAGCACCTATCTTAGACTGGGAAACATCAAGGGGCCCCTGGTCACGAATCCATATAGATTTCGTGGGGCTGACAAAAGGACATACATTTTTAATCATAGTAGATGCTTACTCCAATTGGCTCATGAACTCGATAAGCCTCATGAACTCGACCACCACAGAAGCAGTTATTAAACAACTGCGGAAACTATTCACCACACATGGGTTACCAGACTTGCTCGTCTCTGAAAACAGCCCACAGTTTACTGCACTACCATTCAAAAAATTCCTCGCTGAACATGGCATAAGACATGCTTTGACAGCACTGGGCCAACCGGCTACAAATGGAAGGGTGGAACACATGGTCTGGTATACCAAAGAAACTTTAGATAAATTAGACACAGGGGACATTCAGGAAAAAATTGAGAAAATGCTCACCATACAACACATAACACCAAACTCTACTACAAATAAAAGCCCAGCAGAATTACTAATGGGCAGAAAATTATGATCACAATTAGATAGGTTACACCCTATCTAACATACGCTGCTGAAAAACCAGCCGACTCCTCAGCAAATACCGCACATTCAAACCAGGAAACTTAGTCTATGCAAAAAAACTCACCGGGCACCCACTATGGGTACCGGTGAAAATAATGCAAATAACAGGACCTCGGTCCTATAGACTAGACACAGATGATGGCAGAACCTGGCAGAGATACATTGACCAGTTACGATCATGAACACTAGAACGCACCACTGACACACCCAGACATGAAGAACAACTCTCACACACACCAGAAACAGCACAAACATTACACAAAAATATCAATAGGCCAACCAGAGAAGGGGGAGACCCCTCAATAACAAATAAAGGGGGGGAACTCTCCGGTAGAAAAAGAAACCCCACAAAATCAAAATATATACAATAAACAATATTCGCAAATAAACGCAAGTAAAAACAATGACCTACCCGCAGAAGTCTTCAGCGAAGAGGAGCAGGAGGCACAAAAAGACGTAGATGCCGTTTCAGAAGGGAGCAGCTGAGCCGACTCTACCAGCCTGAGTAGGCTGGACAGGAGTGGCATGGCTGACTCCACCTTCCAGGAGGTTCCACAGAGAAGAATGGGAGAAACAGTGATCCCGTCTGAACCCACTGAAGACGATGACACAACTAAATTGCGCAGGTCAACTAAGCAACCTAAAAGCCCCACCTACTTATGTGACTACATAAAGTAGGACCATACCAAGAGGGGAGGGGTGTTCCATATTAACCTACTCCAAATAGGCTATTCCTATTGGACAAGAATACTCAAAGTTGATTGGTTTCTTTTCTCAACACTGATTGGCCAATAATAGCTAGCCTATGATTGGCCAGTTCAAGTGTCGGGAAAAAGAAGTAGCCATCATTGGCCACTAGCCGTGAGCAGCTTCTCGATACAAAGAGCTGCCGCAGCTCCTGGTTAAGACAGACTTTCTGCACTAAATAAAAAAGCTGAAGTTATGCTGGTCTCTGGGTCTCATTCTTCCGCGAACTGAACAACTTGCATGATCGATATGCTGATCTAAGCTGTTATTACCATTATTTTAAATTGTTCTGAGAAATGCATATAATTCTTTTTTTTTATTATTTAAGAACTTGCTAAAATAAGGTTTCTGGCAGATCTTGGAGATCTTGGGTACTAAAGAGTTTAGATGGAAAAATGATAATTATATTATTATGGTAAAATAATATTGGAGGGGAAGCAGAACTGGAAGAATGGTTGCAGTGAACTAAACTGAAATTAAATAGAAAACAATATAAGGTTGCTTTTAGTGAATGCCAGGCTTATTTTAAAATGAATGTTATTTAGTAAAACATAGCTCCCCAACATGCGGGCTGTGGCCCACTACCAGGCCATGGTCTATTTGCAACAGGGCTGCGTGAATGGCTGCCTGGCACACACGTGGAATTCACAGCTCCACTTGCATAAGCAATGTGTGCTTGTGCACATGCACACACACCTGCCTTTCCCACAAACCCATGTCTTCTTTCCCCCCTCCTCCCTGCTCTGGACTACCAACCCAGAAAGGTTGGGGAACTCTGCATAGAATATTGTGATTACTAATATGTCTGTAGAAGTTACAGTGAAAATAGTTTTAATATTGTTGCTATACATAGCTTTAAACTCAGGTCCCCACATTACCTGTAAAGAAGACTTAACAAAGAGAATCCAGAACACCACTTTCCTCATTCTATACCTTATATTTTGTTTCTGTGACATTTGAGAGAAGAAAGGCATAAGCAGCAAGAACATATAAACTATCACTTTTCTCATTTTTCTTAGTATTGCTAAGTTTCATGTTTACAAATACTATTTTTCTGAATAAGAAGGTTTTACTCTGTAAGATCTAAAAGGTTAGAAGCTTGTTTTCCTCCTTTTTGGGAGCTTCCTGTAAGATCGTTCAACCCTTCTCTTCATTGTATTACATTATAACGAGTTTTGCATAGGTTCATAATAGTTCCATAATCTAAAAAAGCAGATTTGTGCAAATGTATTGTTTACCCTATTTGTCATCACTTATGTGCCACTTGTCCATTTTTCTCCAAGGAGGCTTGAAACTGAACATTCTGTCAGAAAAAACAGTCCACAACTTCTGTCAACATTGAAGAATGTCAAGCAAGCAAGGTGACAATCTGCCTTATTTTTTGTAGATGAATTAAAACATTGTCTGCAGCCTCAGAACTTTCCCCCCCTCTTCCATTTTGCTGCTCAACAGTGTAAGGTTTTACAAGTAGAAGAGAGAAATGGAAACGAAGGAGAACTTTTTCCTCCAGGGTATGTTTAAACTGAAGAGTAAGACACAATTACATTGAAGCAAAAATTGACTTATTGACAAGTTCAGTAGTGGGGGTCAGGAAGCAGAAGCCTAGAGAATGGTGGGTTATAAGGCCCTCTTTATAGATTTATGCAAATTATTTTTTTCATTTAATTGGTTATATTATTGTTAATTAGCAACAATGCCACAGGGCATTATAATCATTGTGACTGAAAAGGTTAACCTTACTGATTGGATTAATTCATATACATATTAAAATATATAATGAGGGGTGGATAGAATTAGATCAGACTTCCTCTAAACAATGGAACCTTTAATTAAACAAAGGCCCTCAGAAATCGTCGCTAAATTGCTATTTTAGCTAAACCATTATCTACAAAGCATTGATTCCCAGTGCTCAGTGTTAATGGTTGCCTTGCACTCATTGTTAACCTTCATGGTTACCGTGCACTTTTGCAGTTAACACTTTCCAGCAGCTTACAGTTGTTAGCACCTTGTTACTTCAGGTGTAACTGAGAATAGTTGAATTTACAATGCTGCTTATTAGGAAATACAAACTGGGTCACAAATCAAGCCATTCAGATTTTCTCCTACACAAAAAAGCAACCATAACATAACATAACAATAGAAGCTAGATGATAATCTAGGAAGGAGAGATAAGCAAGTTCTAATTGAAGAACCCCATCCAAAAGCTTGCTGGCAGTTCCCATATTTCATATTGACTAAATGTCCTGATGCCAATTCTTCTGGACTGAAGGTCTTCCTGCTATATGCCAAATGTATATATCTTTTCTAATATACAATATCTGTGTGCTCCTCCCCTTAATATATATTTTGAAAACATTATTTGAGGGTGAAACAGCATCACAGCATTCAAAAATGTGCAGGTATCAATATATAATAATTTGGAGCTCACCTACAGATTCAAGAATTAAACATGGAGCTAATGAACAAATAATGGTGTCCAATGTGTCTTTTAAACTGCTATATTCATTTGACATAAAACAAATGAACAAACATGTCTATGGAGAGCCTCAGTCATCCAGGTCATGTTTGTTCCAAAGGTGCTTGTTCCATCTGGAAAGAAGTTGTGCAAGACCGGGTTCCAACAACAAACTCTTTATTTAACTCAGTAAGCAATGGTAACGGAATGAGAACCCAAGCCACGGCAGCCCTTTATATAGCAGCTTGCTCACGGGTTGTGGCCAATTAAGTGTTCCTGCCATCTGGTGGGCTAATCGGATTGGTTCTCTAATAGCCTCTAATAGCCAATCCAAGAATGGCCTTTTCGGCCAATCAGAATAGGAAACTTGGAGCCTACCATACATAACACCCCTCCCCCCTTGGCTCAGTCCAACATGTGTCATGTAGTCACGCAGGTAGGTGGGGCTTTTTCAGGTCCTGGTTGACCTGCACAACTCAGTCTCGGCGTGGTCTTTGAGGGGTTCGGACGAGATCGCTGTCTCTCTGTTCCTTCTCCATGGAATCTCCTGGAAGGGTGAGTCAGCCTTGCCACTCCTGCCTGAGTCTCTCGGGCTGGTTGAGATGGCTCCACCGCTCCCTCCTGGTTTTTCCGGGTTGGTCGAGATGGCCTGGCTGTCTCCTTCCAGGAAGGCCTCGCTTCGTTCTCCTGCTCCTGGACTTCTCATTTGGGGTTCATCTAACCATGAGTGCTCTTTTTGATTTGTTTGTTGTCTTGTTATGGGAGGTTCGTCTCTCCCTTTTTTATTATTTTGTATTTCCCCCCCTCCTCGGTTGTTTTTTTGTCAGTATTTATTTTTGGCTTTGGTGTGTTTTTGTGTTTGAGGGTGTGAGAACGAAGCTGGTCGATGTGCCGCTTCCATTCTCTTCCGTCATCTAGGAGTAGTCAGTAAGACCGGGGGCCTGTAATCTGGGTGATCGTGGCTGGAAGCCACAATGGGTCCCCTGTGAGGTTTTTCGCATAGACCAGGTCGACTATTTCAAATGCACGGTATTTGCTGGAGGAGTCGGGGGGTTTATCCCAGGTGTAAGTGGGGTGCAGTCTGTCAAGGGAGGAATGCAGTTTCCTACCCATTAGGAGTTCTGCTGGACTTTTATTGGTTGTGTTGCTAGGGGTAATGTGCTGTAGGGTTAGTAGTCGGTTTAGTTTTTCTTGACTGTCCACCTTGTCCATTTTATCCAGGCCTTCCTTAGTGTACCGAACCATGCATTCCACCCTGCCGTTTGCAGCCGGATGTGCCGGTGCCGTTAAAGCATGTTGGATACCTTGGGCAGCTAAATACTGCTTGAATGCTAACGCTGTAAACTGGGACCCATTATCTGACACCAGTACATCAGGCAGTCCGTGAGTGACAAAAAGTTTGTCTAGCTGTTTCATTGGTGCCTCGGTGGTTGTGGAAGCCATAAGGATGACTTCTAACCAGTTTGAGTAAGCGTCCATGACTATCAAAAAGGTGTTGCCTTTTGTTGGCCCAGCAAAGTCAATATGTAGTCTAGACCATGGACCCCGAGGAGTCTGCCATTCCCTAACTGGTGCCTATGGGGGGGTAGGCCTCAATTTTTGACAGTCATGGCATGTTGCCACCCAACGTTCAATGTCTTTGTCTAGCCCTGCCCATCAGATGTAACTCCTGGCCAGGGCTTTCATTTTGACTATGCCCAGGTGCCCCTCATGCAACATGCACAGAACATCTTCCTGGAGTCTGTTTGGTATCACCACCCTGTCACCCCATAAAATGCAACCCTTCTTGATAGACAGTTCAGTCTATCAGGTGCAAAATGGCTTAAAAGTCTCAGTTTTGTTTTCTTCTGGCCAGCCCTTACCTACCCAATTTAGGATGCAAGCTGTCAAAGGGTCTTTTGCGGTGGCTCTCGCGACATCCTCTGCGATTAATGGCAGGTTCGGGCAGGTCTCGAGTTGAGGTATGGAGATGGTGGGAGCTGGGTCCTCTTCTGTGATGGGCAGCGGGGAATGGCTCAGGGTGTCGTCATGGGTTATGGTCTTTCCTGGGCAGTGAATCAGTGTGTAGGTGTAGGCAGCGAGAAATTCAGACCACCTCGTCATTCTTGGTGGGAGAATGTTCGGGGTTGGCTTGTTACCTGCTAGGATTCCTAACAGGGGCTTGTGATCAGTGTTGATTGAAAAAGTCCTACCATAAAGGTACTCATGGAATCTTTTGACTCCTGCGATGATTGCGAGGGCTTCTCGGTCAAGTTGGCTGTAATTGCGTTCTGATTTGGAAAGCGTTTTTGAATAGAAAGCAACTGGTGCCTCTCTGCCATCTGGTAGCTTGTGGCTCAGGATGGTGCTGATTCCAAAAGGCGATGCTTCACAGGTGACCGTCAAAGGCAGGGTATTGCTATACTGGATTAAAATGGTGTTAGACGTTAATAGGTCTTTGATACCCTGAAATGCTGCTTGTTCCCGGTGGCCCCATTTCCAGGTAGTTTTTTTTTATCTAGCAGGTGATGTAAGGGTTCTGCTATGGTTGCCTTGTGGGGCAATTTATGAGACCTAGGAATGCTTGAAGGTCAGTTTTGTTCCTAGGTCTAGGTGTGTCTTTGATTGCCTTTATTTTTTTTTTCGGTGCGGTGTATGCCTTGTTCATCTATTAAGCAGCCCAGAAACTCGATCTGGTTGGTGGCTAGATTACATTTCTCTTGCTTTACCTTGAGGCCCACATCTCTAAATCTTCTTAAAACTTCCCTTAATTTGCTCTCCAGTTGGTTGGCCCTTTTTGCTGAGACCAGAACATCATCAAAATAAGGGATGACTCCCTTGATTCCATTTAACAGATGCTCCATAAGGCTTTGGAACACACCTGGGGCAACGCTAACGCCGAACTGGAGACGGTTACACTTGAATGCCCCTCTATGTGTCACAATAATCTGTGCCTCTGCGGTAGTGGGGTCAATGAGCCCAAGCCGCGGCAGCCCTTTATATCGCAGCTTGCTCGTGGCTTGTGGCCAATGACACCACTTTAAGTGTTCCCACCATCCGGTGGGCCAATTGGATTGGTTCTCTAATAGCCAATCCGAGAACAGCCTTTTCGGCCAATCAGAATAGGGAACTTGCAGCCTGCCAGGTTTCATACATAACACTGCTCTTTCAAGAGGGAATTGGACTTTCTGGTTTTTCTCTGAAGATGTTTCGCTTCTCATCCAAGAAGTTTCTTCGCTCTCAGCTGAAGAAGTTGCTTCTTGAAAAAGCACCTTTGGGAAAACAAAGAAAAAACAGTGTCATTAAACATATACATTCAGGAATCTGTTCTAAGTACAAGAATTCTGAGAATTAAGAGTGGCTCCTTCTGGAAATTTGTCAAAATCCAGTTATTCCAGAAAACTGGACTAAGAGAGTGATTATGATTTTGCAACAGGATATAGTATTTTAAATATTATTGGGTTGTTGTTTTTTTTTGCTTTCTTGATTTTATGACATAGAGTGGTGTTCTTGTGAACCACTATTGAATGTGATTCAGGCATTCTGAAAGTCTCTCAAACAAACAAATAAATAAGTAAAAATGGTTAAATTGGAACTCTAAAGAAATGAAACACAAAAGAAAAAGAATGCACCACCGTACAGAGAAAGCCTTCTGAGCTGGGTGGCAGTTTGATAATAAAAACATTAGAAAAGCTGGTTTAGACAGAGAACAGAAATGTTAAAAAGAAAAGGTTTGATATCCCACTTGAGGGACATGAGTCTTCAGATTTTCAGGGTAATTGTAACCACCCCTAAAATGGTAAAGTATTATAACTAAAACAATTTTAAAACTTTATTAGTTAAGAAGCATCAGCTACATTTCTAAACTTATGGGCCACATGCCTGCTTAGAATTGGGTTGATATAATGCAATGTTGTGCCTGGGGTCCTACTAAACTAAATAGGAATATGTTCATATGAAAATGCTGGGAGATATTTTCATTTAAAAACAACTAGAATTATGCACAGGAAGTTCTATTAAAAGGGAATTAACAGAAGGTAAATTCTTCATTAGATGCTTAAATCTCAGCATTTTCCCATATAATTAAAGCTAGCATATACTGTAAATTTACATCTGGTACTTGGAGAAGTTGTTGTTTTGAAAGTCAGGATCCAATTCCATTAGGATACTGGCTTTGTACATATAATATCTGATCTCTATCAGATGCACTCCAGGCTTTCTTTCTTTCTCTGGAGAAGCAGGGGGAAAAAATGTAAGATGTTTTGCTGAATTGCAATGTGTATAACCGACCAGTTTTTCTAAAAATTGGGCGGAGCCAATAAAATTCCTGAAGAATGGAAAAAGCATGGAAAAAGTAGATTGTCAGAAAAGTTTCTCCTACTCTCATAATAACAGCATTATGAGTTATTTAGCAAAGGTGATTAACAATAGCAGATAATTAATTGTGGAAGCCCAACTTGGATGTCCCAATGGTGCTTTTGCAAGAGGCAACTGGACTTTTTTCTTGAAGACATTTCACTTCTCACCCAAGAAGCTTTTTTTCTTCTTCTACTGATAGAACTGAAGAAACTTCTTGGATGTCCTCAAGGAAAAACAAAATCCAGTTGCCTTTTGAAAAAGCACCTTTGTGACAACCATGACCTGGATGACTAAGAATCTCCATAGACATCCAACTAGGTACCAAGGACAATGGAGTCGAAAAAAATGTCTCTGCTTGTCAGCATCCATATATATCTGATTGACCATGGAAAACACTGTTAAACGAAGGTGGACCTTGGCCTGACCTAGCAGATGTATTCTTAGGTTCTTTTATATAAAATAGAAGAAACAACCTACCTTAATGCTTTCCGTTGCTCATCAGTGAACAATCTGTACTTCATGGTTCTTTCAGTATCTTAATGAGAGTGTTGAAAATAACCAGTAAAGACTACTTTAAGATGATTGGAGTTTCAGAGAAAAAAGCTTTATGAAGTTTGGCAGTTCTTGGATTTTTTCAAAATTAGTTTGATTCTTCTTTCCAATAATGTCTATTAAATTTAATTACAAAGAGAAACCTATTTTGATTATACAAATAATATCCCCATGTAGCCTAATTTAAAATAATTGCCTACATCTCTTTTGTTCCAAAGGAAAAGCACAGACTAGAGAACTGCTGACTAATTTAAAATGCCTTTAACTACGTTATTGTATTATACTTTGCCTGAGATTCCCCCTCCCCAATCTCTGGGTTACATGTGTGATAATGGAGAATGTAGTTCCAGTGTATTTGTAAGTAACTTTCCATGCAAGGTTGAGTGGTCATTCATTTACCAAAAGAACTAATGAGACTGCTCTCTTCCTGACCCCTTTTTCTTCCTTTTGAAAATAACTGATGTTATGATCATTATTATTTTCTAGTGGGGGATTGCATTTTCATCTATGATGGTTCAGAGGTTGGAGTAAAAGGCTATCAAAGCATCTGACAAGAAAGGAAAGATGTATTTGACTCAGAGGAGTTATTACTATGACATAGAGTTTTACAACAAATAGATGGAGATAAAGTTATTGTATTATTTGTG
>BLBF01000020.1:24184664-24199610 GCA_015471245.1 Laticauda colubrina | reverse complement strand
TAGTATTTCACCTAAAACAGTTAGGGTGAACAATGTTATCCCTAACAATTTTATTTCATTTATTTAAGTTTTTATATTAAGAAAATGAGCTGTATTAAGTCAAACTTTTAGTATGCTTGTTCTTATTGTGGTTGGTGAACATTTAAGTGTGTTTCCTTAAAAGGTAAAGCCATTCCTTTTTCATTATATCTCATAGCTAAGAACTCAAACTCAATTTTGAAAAATCTTAATAATTATGCCTAAAAATAATAATATATATCTAATAAACTGTTGCAGTTATATTGATAGATTATACCTGCCCTATGGAGAGGATACAGGGGTTTATTTCAAGACAAACAAATTGATAAAGAAGTAAAGCATATATTGGCTGATTACATAAAAGATAGCCAAGAATAAGCATTAATGCAAATTAAAAACTGGAACTTACTAAATGTGCAGGAAGCAAAAGTGAATATAGAATAAATAGAATAGAATAGAATAAAATAGAATAGACTATTTTATTGTCCAAGTGTGATTGGACACACAAGGAATTTGTCTTGGTGTAAATACTCTCAGTATACATATAGAAATAATGTAATAAAAACAAGGTCAGAATGCTGGCAAGGAAAAGCATTACACAGTTAATTTCTACAAAGGACTGAGGAAAAAGATCATAAAAATAAAAGTTGGCAATGGATTACAACTGGAACATTAAAAATGAAATTGAAGGATTGATTTTGGCTGGTTAAGAACAAGTCATTTGAACTGATGCAAACAAGGTAAAATTAAAAAAAATCTAAATAATGAAATCCTAGCTCACAACACATGGTTGAACAAAAGAAAGTGGATAATTGATGTGGAACTATCGGGCGATTCTAGAATAGAAGACAAAGAATTAGAGAAGATAACAAAATATCAAGACCTGAAAAATTTAACTGAAAGATTATGGCCCAAATTGGCCTTGATAGTCCCAGTGCTTATAAGAACACAAGGAAACATGCTAAAAAAAAATTTGGATTGCAAAAACTTAGAAAATCTGTATTGACCCATAATACCCCAATACATTATAAGATCTTGGGAACTTGGGAAGGATTTGATGTATATGAAGGCCAACATGAGCTAAAAACTTGGCAGCCACATTTTCACATTTTTGTATATATAATAATAAATTTATATGCCAGTTGGCTCTAATTTAAGCAGGTTGGGTCGGTTGACATATAATCAGGAAACAGAAAATACAATTTTGCATACAACTGCTGCCAATTTGTAAAAGTTATAATCTGTACAATGGACATTCTAGCACTGACAATATTATTATGTCATATACCAGAGGTCCACAAGAAGAAAGGCATCTCTCTTTTAGATTGTGTAGGATTCTGTTAAATGATTCTAGGCTTAAAAATATCTGGTGTCCAAGACAGAAAATAATCATCATGCTATTAGACTGTGAGAATGCAGTATGTGTATGACACTGTGGTTCTGTTTCATTAAAAATTCAGTTTGGTACCTTTAGCAGGCCATCTGATCCAACCTCATGGAAGGACTTGTTCCTATTTTTTTCTAAAACTGAATATCCAAGTTGGATATTACACATACACAATAATGGAGAGGAAAGCATATATGATAGAAATAAGGAACAAAGAACATTAATGGCTCAAGTAATGCTAAATTATTTTGTTGACATGAAAGATCACAGAGGAAATCATTGCAATTTTTATGTTTTTTAAATAAGAGTGTTTTATTCAATAGGATGTTAGAGTGAAGGGCATGGTTATGAAAGAAACAAAACGATTCTCCCTCCCACAGCAAATTAAATGTTATTTGCACTTAAGCTACAGATTGTTTTAATGTCCTACTTTGACAGCTAAAATAGGTTTAAGATCATGTAATAATGCCAACAACAAAAATGTTAATTAAGCTTCAGAAAAATGTCAGAATGCATCAACAAATATATTTTGGCTAATTAAGAACTTTTTAAAAATTGCCTATTTCTGGACACACCATGAAGTATGATTCGTGCCATCAGTTGGAAAACGCGATGCATCCGTTGTGTACTCATTGCATACATGTTTCATATGCTCTATCCGTCGAGCATCCGTCCACTGAGATTTCATCCACACAAGAAGTTTTGAGCTGCACAAAACTTTTTGAGCGGAGGAACTTTCCGCCGTGTACGATGTACATCCGTGACATATGCGGGCAACAAACATTCTATGTCCGTTATCATCCATTAAACGTCCGCTGTATCCTCTTGGCATCCTCTGGCCATCCTCGCAACTCACATCTGCTCCAGCTGAAAATGGAAAGAGGGAGGAAACGAAAGGTGCATGGAACGTCCATACAGCGTTAGTAGCACAGAAATAGAAAGGATGTAAGCGGATGCATCTCGCATATAAAGCATTAAAATGGACAAAATGTTTGTATATGGGATGTATCTCGGATATTTAGGATGTCTGCAGTATGCCTAGAGTATGTGGAAGGACACCTAGCGGACAACTGATATTTCCTATAAAAAGGGGGAGGAAATCATCTGGATCTCACTATCAGTCCAGCAGCTATGGTGTACAGACCTCCTTACCCTTGGTCTTGCTCTTCCACAGCATCCATTGTTCTCCAGCATGGATCATAACACAGTCCTTATGGTAGCTCCGATCATTCAACACCAGAACCAAGCCCTATTCAGATTGTTTCACCTTTTCTACACAAGGAGAAGAAGGAGACTTTTAAGAGCTGTGTGGGTCCAAGGATGGATCGGGAGAAGAATGGAGTTTGAATTGTATGACAAGCTGATGGTGGAGCTGAGGAATGAAGACACTCGTGCATTCCAGCACTTCATGAGGATGCCACCGCCATGTTTTACAAAATTGTAGAGTGTCTGAGACCCAGGTTGACCAAGCTGAGCACCAACTTCCATCCCAACCTGGACCCTGGACTGAAGGTGGCACTGACCCTGTGGCACCTGGCCTCTGGAACCACATACAGAAAATGCAGTATGCCTGGAGGGTGCCACACAACACCATCAGCAAAGTGGTCAGAGAAGTGGTGCAGGCCATCATCGAAGAATATGTGGAGGAGCTCCTCCATTGTCCCACCACTGAAGAAGGCTGGAGGAAAGTAGCAGAACAGTGGTATCAGAGATGGAACTTTCCCCACACCGTTGGAGCCATAGATGGGAAGCCTTGGCTCAGTCCAACATGTGTCATGTAGTCACGCAGGTAGGTGGGGCTTTTTTGAGTCCTGGTTGCCCTGCGCAGCTCAGTCTTGGCGTGGTCTTCAAGCAGTTCTGACGGGATCGCTTTCTCTCTGTGCCTTCTCCATGGAACCTCCTGGAAGGGTGAGTCAGCCTTGCTGCTCCCGCCTGAGTTTCTCGGGCTGGTTGAGTTGGCTCTGTCGCTCCCTCCTGGTTCATCCGGGTTGGTCAAGCTGGCTGGCTGTCTCCTTCCAGGAAGGTCTCACTTCGTTCTTCTGCTCCCGGACTTCTCTTTTGGGGTTCATCTCATCGTGAGTGCTCTTTTTGATTTGTTTGTTGTCGTGTTATGGGAGGTTCATCTCTCCCTTTTTTATTATTTTGTATTTCCCCCTCCTCCTCGGCTGTTTTTGGTTCATTTATTATTTTTGGCACTGGTATGGTGTTGCGTTCTAGGCTGCGAGAATGAAGCTGGTTGATGTGCCGCTTCCATTCTCTTCTGTCGTCTAATACTAGTCGGTAAGACCGGGGGGGCTGTGATTTGGGTGATTGTGGCTGGGAACCATAACGGGTCCCCAGTAAGGTTTTTTGCATAAACCAGGTCACCTATTTCGAATGTGCAGTATTTGCTGGAGGAGTCAGGAGGTTTATCCCAGGTATATGTGGGGTTCAGTCTGTCGAGGGAGGAACGCAGTTTCCTACCCATTAGGAGTTCTGCTGGACTTTTGTTGGTTGTGTTGCTAAGGGTAATATGCTGTAAGGTTAGTAATTGGTTTAGTTTTTCTTGCACATCCCCCTTGTCCATTCTCTCCAGGCCTTCCTTACTGTACTGAACCATGCATTCAGCCCTGCCGTTTGCAGCCGGATGAGCTGGCGCCATTAAAGCATGTTGGATACCTTGGTCAGCTAAATACTGCTCGAATGCTAACATGGTAACTGGGGCCCATTGTCCAACACCAGTACATCAGGCGGTCCATGTGTGGTGAAAAGTTTGTCTAACTGTTCCATCACTGCCTCGGTGGTTGTAGAAGCCATAAGTATGACTTCTAATCAGTTCAAGGACGCATCCATGACTATCAAAAAGGTGTTGCCTTTTGTTGGCCCAGCAAAGTCAATATGCAGTCTCGACCATGGGCCCCGGGGAGTTTCCTATTCCCTGACTGGTGCCTGTGGGGCGGGTAGGCCTCAATTTTAGGCAGTCATGGCATGTAGCCACCCAACATTCAATGTCTTTGTCCAACCCTGGCTATCTGACATAACTCCTGGCCAGGGCTTTCATCTTAACTATGCCCGGGTGCCCCTCGTGCAACATGCACAAAACATTTTCCTGTAGTTTTTTTGGGATAACCACCCTGTCACCCCACAAAATACAGCCTTTCTCAAGAGACAGTTCAGTCTGTCAGGTGCGACATGGTTTAAAAGTCTTGGTTTTGTTTTTGTCTGGCCAGCCCTTATATACCCAATGCAGAATGTGAGCTGTCAACGGGTCTTTCGCGGTGGCTTTAGCGACGTCCGCTGCAGTTAGTGGCAGAATCAGCCAGGCCTTGAGTTTGGAGAGTGGAGATGGTGGGAGCTGGGTCGTCTTCCATGATGGGCAGTGGGGAATGGCTCAAAGCTTCTGCATGGGTGATGGTCTTCCCTGCGCGGTGGATCAGTGTGTAGGTGTAGGCAGCGAGGAATTCCAAACGCCTCGTCATTCTAGGTGACAGAATGTTCAGGGTCGGTTTGTTTCTTGCTAGAATCCCTAACAGGGGTTTGTGATCAGTGATGATTGAAAAAGTTCTGCCGTAAAGGTACTCATGGAATCTTTTGACTCCAGTTATGATTGTGAGGGCTTCTCGATTGAGTTGGCTATAATTTCTCTCCAATTTGGAAAGCATTTTTGAATAGAAGGCGACTGGTGCCTCTCTGCTGTCTGGTACCTTGTGGCTCAGGATGGCAACAATTCCAAAAGGTGATGCATCACAGGTGACCATCAAAGGCACAGTATTGCTATACTGGATCAAAATGGTGTTAGACGTTAATAGATCTTTGATACTTTGAAATGCTGTTTGTTCCCGGTGGCCCCATTTCCAGATAGTTTTTTTGTCTAACAACTGATGTAAGGGTTCTGCTATGGTTGATTTTGGTGCAGGAACACATTGTAGAAATTTATGGGACCTAGGAATGCTTGTAAGTCAGTTTTGTTCCTAAGTCTAGGTGTGTCTTTGATTGCCTTTATCTTTTTTTTGGTGGGCTGTATCCCTTGCTCATCTATGAGGTAGCCTAGAAATTCAACCTGGTTGGTGGCTAAGTTACATTTTTGTCGCTTTACTTTAAGACCTGCGTCTCTGAATCTTCTTAAGAGTTCTTTCAATCTACTCTCTAGTTGGTTAGCATTTTTTGCTGACATTAGAACGTCATCAAAATAAGGGATGACTCCCTTGATTCCATTTCAAAGGCACTCCATGAGGCTTTGGAAAATGCCTGGGGCAATGGTAACACCGAACTGGAGTCGGTTGCACTTGAAGGCCCCTCTGTGTGTCACAATAGTTTGTGCCTCTGCGGTAGTGGGGTCAACAGGTAACTGTTGGTATGCTTGTGCGAGATCAAGCTTCAGAAAAATTTTTCCTCCCCCTAGGGAGTGCAATAAGTGTTGCACTACCGGCACTGGGTATGCGCTTTGTTGGAGTGCATGATTTAGGATTGCCTTATTGTCTCCACAGATGCGCACTGACCCATCTGGTTTTACAGGGGTCACGATGGGTGTTTCCCACCTGGCATGGTCTATTGGCTCTAACACCCCTTTGTGCTATTAGTTTGTTTAGCTGTTCATCAATTTTTGGTTTTAAGGCAAAAGGGACACATCTGGCTTTGAGCCGGATGGGGGCTATTTTGGGGTCTAGGCTAAATAAAATTGGGGTCCCCTTGTACTTGCCTAGGGTCCCATCAAGTACATCCCAGAACTCTTGTAACAGGCTCTCTTCCCAGTTGGCTGCAACGATGCTGTTGATCCTGGTCATCCCGATTCCCAGGGGCGTGAACCACTCGATTTCTAGCAGGCTAGGGTGATCATGGTCAACGATGGTCAGAGGCAAAATTTTAGCATGATTTTTATATTCAACGAGGAAATGTCCAAGGCCCACTACCAGGATTCGATTTCCCTGGTAGTCCTTTAAAATCAGTTTTTGTTTTTCTAGTTCTTTTTGTTTGATGTTCGGTATCAGGCATCGGATTGTGTTCCAAGATACCATGGCTAAAATGGATCCAGAGTCGACTTCCATCTCACAGGGCTTCCCTTCGATGTTTACCTCTATCTGGACCTTTTTCACGTTTGCTGTCCTGGCATTTCCGATTGTTACCGTCTGGTGTGTTTCCTCTCTGTCGCTCGTTCTTTTACTTCTACTATCTAGTTCCATCTGCTTCCGGCTTGTCTCTCTTCATGTCTGGGGGGAGTGCTGCCACATCTTTTAGGACTATAGCTCTTTTTGTTTTGGCAGAGCCTTTCAATGTGCCCCCGTTTTTTACAAGCTCTACAGATTGCATCTAGGAACCTGCAATCAGATCGTGAGTGGTTGCCTCCGCATCCAGCACATTGGAATTCCCTCCTGCTTCTTCTTTTTTCCCACCATTTCTTGTCTGATTGAAGTCTATGGACATCTTCATTGTCATCATCAATGAAGGGAGTCAAGATCTTCATAGTGGGTGGTCGCTGTGGGCTGTTTCTTGCTTCCCTCTGTCTTCTTCTCTCTGATGTGATTTGGTGGATCTGGAATTGAATTCATTTGGCGCATAGTGGCTGCAGATTTCTTTGCTGTTTCGGTGGCGGTGGCTTCTGTGATGGCCTCAGCCACAGTGATGTTTGGTCTATTTAGCAGCTTACTCTGAAGTGTAGCGTCCTTCAACCCGAGGACCATGCAGTCCCTCATGGCCTCGTCCATGTTCTGGAACTCGCAGGCTCCTCCGATGTGTCTCAGGGCTGCTACAAAATCTCCGACGGTCTCATCTTCTTTTTGGTCTATTTTGTAGAACTCATGCCTTCTTATCAAGTTGGAGACCACAGGTGTGTAATGTGCTCAGAGCATTCTACTCAGCTTGGGCCAACTCATCTGTTTGATGTCTCTTGGTTTGGCTAGCGCCTTTGCCATTTTAAAAACGGCTGGTCCGCAGTGTGTAAGGAAGACAACCCTTTTCCTTTGGTCAGATATATCCTGCAGTTTGTTGCTTTATAAAAACATTAAAAAATGATCAATATACGACTCCCAATCCTCCTCATCAGCATTGAATGGTGCGGGCGGCGCGTTGTTATTGGCCATCTCTTTTGCTTGGTTCTGATTGCTGCGTGCTTTGGTCTCGCTCTTCTACGATGATCCCACCTTTGTTGCCAGTGTTACGTTCGGAAATAAGTTGCGCGAGGCTGGATTCCAACAACAACTCTTTTATTTTAACCAGTAAGGCAATGGTAATGGAACAACAGCCCAAGCTGCGGCAGCCCTTTTTATAGCGGCTTGCTTGTGTCTTGTGGCCAATGACAGTACTTTGAGTGTTCCCACCATCAGGTGGGCCAATCGGATTGTTTTCCTAATAGCCAATCTGAGAACGGCCTTCTCGGCCAATCAGATTAAGGCACTTGGAACCTACCAAGTTCCATACACAACAGTTTTGTTTGGCCCTTTATGCTGTTTAGTAGTTACATGAAAATTTTGGGCTGGACAGATATGTTGGTTACCTAAAACAGCTGCCAAGAAATCTTGCATTGCAATGTGTTGAATACTTTGTCCGAAATGCATCAAATTATTTCCTTTATCTTCAAAGTAGAAGAGGAATTATCTGGTATATTACTGTTCATCTCTATTCTTCTATCATTATGTTCAAGGAGTTAAAGTTAAAATAACCCAAGGCCACTTTAGGTAGTCCTATCCATGCCAGTTAGACAAGATTGGACCAATGGTTAAGGTATCAGACTAGAAAGCAGAAGTCTGTGAGTTCAATTCTCACTTTGGGCATGAAAGCCAGCTAGGTGACTTTGGACCAGTCACTTTTTCTAAGCCCAACTTACCTCACAGGGTTGTTGTTATGAAAAAAAGGAAGGTGTGTTGTATTTGTAAAAAATAATAAAAGTGAGAATAAACAAATGTCTTCAAAGGATTTGGAAAGTCCTATCCATTTTGATATGTAAATATAAAAATATAATATTTTTTTTTGCTAGATGTTCATGTCTCTGTATGGTTTTCCTTCACCTTTTATCCTTTCTTTTTGTCTTTTTATTTGTTAATATTTAATAAATAAATTTTAATTTGAAATATATTTTTATATTTAATTGAATGGTGTGCCTCTGCTTCCTCTGATCTGGATGCAAGGATTAACTGATATTCTGCTGGCAACTAAATTCAAAATTAACACCAATACGTTTCCAACAACATATCTGTTCTGTATGGAACTTGGTAGGTTCCAAGTTCCTCTTTCTGATTGGCCGAAAAGGCCACTTGCGGATTGGTTATTCAAGAACCAATCCAGGAAGTCCGCCAAAGGTGGGAACAGTCAAAAGAGTGCCATTGGCCACAAGCCACAGGCAAGCCGCTATAAAAAGGGCTGCCATGGCTTGGGCTGTTGTTCCGTATACTTTTGCCTTGCGAGTTTAATAAATAGTTGTTGTTTGGAACTCGGTCTCATGCGCTTTTTTCCGGATGGAACAATATCCTTTGGCAGAGAATAGTTCTTTATAAAAATAGCTGCTTGAGCCTTAATTCATGACAATTTGCTTTATCCTGGAACACTTGAAGTTGAGTTTATATTTTAAATCATTCTATTTCCTAGATGTTTAATATTAACTTCTTGTTAAATTCACATACGTAACAAAGCTGTGGAGGTCAATTTTATCTCAGCAAAGAAGCGGGAGGGGGGAATGAAAAAAATATTTATCTTTATTTACTCCCCTTTTTCCTCATGCTTGTTTATGCCCATATGTATATATATATTGCTGATAAGAATGTTTAATATTTCACTGACTCTTGCTAGAGAAACTACTTCCCATAGTCCCATTTACAACAAAATTGAGATGGCCAGACAGATCATTTCCCCCCAGGATATTAAAATGTCCTTTTTGTTATTACAGAGGATACCACTCCTGAACTTAACTTGTTTCAGATGGATGTTGAAATTGTGCCCTCCAAACATTCCAGGAGTGTTCTAGCTGAAACTTTTCTTTGCTTATCAGAAAAAAATATATCCAAAAGAATATGTGTCTGTTTCAAAATGAAGTACATCACACCAGGTTCTTTAGCAGAACTAATTTTAAATTTCTAGGCATGAGAGATGAATTACTGTATGTCCCAGTGAGAGTCACAGTATGACACTAAAATAATATAATGTAGGATCACCCTATCTGTAAAACAAGCTGCTTCTTCAGGACAAACTCTTTGAAAAGTTGCTGTTTCTCTTCAACTAAGTATATATATCATCGTAAAGTCCTTGCAAAAAAGCCTGAGAAAGAAAGGACACCAGAAGTTTGATAATTGGGCATTGCTATGCTTCTGCTAAGTGGATTTGCAGCTGATGATCACACATACATGTAGTCCATGATTTATGACCAAAATTTCTGTTGTTAATATCTTTGATTTCCATTTAGTCTTTCATTTTCCAATAAACTACATCAGTTATCTGAATTATTTGAATATTGGAAACGAATGTACATGCAGCACTTCGATGTGATCTTTTTAGCTTTTAGAACAGGAATTAACCTAAGTCCTGATAAAGAATTGGGAAAAATAATGTTAGCCAGTTCAGGTAGTCCTCAACTTATGACCACAATTGAGCCCAACATTTCTGATGCTAAAGCCCATGTCACACTGGCCAACGGAAGCAAAAAGGACAGAGCGGACGAGCAAAATGTTCCATCCATTGTTATCCGCTCTCAAAAGGGGCAAAAAATTGCATAACCGGAGTGGATAACACGGACGCGGGGAGGACGCAGGGTGGATGCAAAGCGGATGCAGAAGAGAAGCCCAGCAGATGGAAGTGGATGGGAGCGGATGGCGCATCCGCAGGGCTTCCGGGGGGCCTCAGCGAAGCAGACGCAGAACGGATACAGCGGATGCAGAGCGGACGCCGAACGGATGAAGCGGATGCACAGCGGATGCAGAGCGGAAGCCTAATGGATGCCTGGCGTTAATTGCGCATGTGGGGAGGATGCATTGCGTCAGCCCCGCAGATATAATGGAAGCAGCTCGGGAGCAGGTCGCCATTCAGAGGAAAGACCTGCTGCCAGACACATCTACTGCCTTGCCTGCCCTGCCTACATGTCTGCCTGCCAGCCTTGCTGCCAGCCTTGCTGCCAGCCTTGCTGCCAGCCTTGCTGCCAGCCTTGCTGCCAGCCTTGGTTCATGTCTGCCTGCAAGCCTTGGTGCCTGCCTTGCTGCCAGCCTTGGTTCCTGCCAGCCTCCCTGCCAGCCAGCAACCCCACAACCATGCGGAAGCACAGCAAGCCTCAGCCATCTGCTGCCAGCCCTGGCAAGAGGGACAGGGCTACCATCCCGCCCCCTGGCCCTCACTCTGGTTCTGCTGGGGCTTCTGCAGCATGGGCTCTCTCTTCTGGGGCTGGCGCTTCTGCTGCTTCTGCTTCTGGAGGAGCTGATGACAAGCACTCCAGCATCAGCCACCTCTGGGCTATGCTGCATGGTGGTGAGAAGTACCTGGAACCTGTTGGCCAGGATGCCAAAGGCATTCTCCACCACCCGTCTTGCCCTGAACATCCTGTAGTTGAAGATCCTCTCTTCACGGGTGAGGTATTTGGAGGTGTTAGGGCTTCATGAGGTAGGTTGTGAGGGAGAAGGCGTCATCCCCCACGATGAAGTAGGGCACATCTTGTGTGTCATTGGGCAGCGTGTCTGGATCTGGGAAGCCCACAATGAGGTTGCCTTCCAGCCCCTCCTTGAGGTGACTGGCATTGTATACCTGAGCATCTGAAGATGAGCCGTTGCCTGAAGCATCGATGTACATGAACTTGTAGTCAGCATCAACCATGGCGAAGAGGATGATGCTGAAGAAGCCCTTGTAGTTGTGATAAGTGGACCCCGACTTGGCTGGAGCTTGGCAGGCCACGTGCTTGCCATCTATGGCTCCAACGGTGTGGGGGGAAGTTCCACTTCTGATACCATTGCTCTGCAACTTTCTTCCAGCCTTCTTCAGTGGAGGGGCACTGGAGGAGCTCCTCCTTGTATTCTTCGATGATGGCCTGCACCACTTCTCTGACCACAAAGCTGATGGTGCTGGGTGGCACCCCCCAGCCATACTGCATGCTCCTGTAGGTGGTCCCTGAGGCCAGGTGGCGCAAAGTGAGTGCCACCTTGAGCCCAGGTTCCAGGCTGGGTGGGAAGTTGGTGTTTGTGTTGCTCAACCTGGGTGTCAGGCGCTGCACAACTTCATCAAACATGGCTGGAGGCATCCTCATGAAGTTCTGGAATGCCCGAATGTCTTCGCTCCTGAGCTCCACCATCAGCTTGTTGTACAGTCCATCCTCTGCTCTTCTGGCGAACCATCTAAATAAAATAATCACAAAAACATCACACTGTTTTACTTATGTATTTATTTTGCAAAGTACACATTTCATATATATTTCTTTATGTTGCTGATTAACCCATGGATCAGATCAAAATACAGAATGAAATATAAAACACGATACAATTGAACCATATATAAAATTGGTCTATAAGGAAGAGTTAAAATTGGAAGGATAAAATATTGTGTGTGTGTGTATCATTCTTTATCTTAATAATGTTATTGATGCAATTTTACTTTATTTTTTTAAAAAAGGTAAATTGATTTTATCTACCCTTATGTAGAAAAAGATAACACATTAGAGAAAATTATTCAAAAGGTACAAAAATTGAAGACATTTACATTTTGACAAAGTAAAGCAGGGAAATATATTCCTCTGTATATAAAATGACTAATTACAAGTGTGTTTGCCAGTGGATTCTTCTTCCAGTCTTTAAAAACCTGAATGTATTAATAAAATATGTACATATCATGCTATTCTTTTTCAAGGTAAGCAACTTATTTTGCAGAACATACATAGAAAGGAATAGAAAATAGCAATCCAAAGGAATTAAAAGCATGAAATATGAAAAAGAAGTAAAATTTATCTAAAGCCAATTTTCCACAATATTGTTCACTGTGACTCTCCCAAAAGTTAGACTTCACAAACTATCCATGCTTTCAGGGACATTCTCAGGGTAGGGAGAAGATCGTAAATAATGAAAAAAGTATCATGTCATTGCAATGCAAACACTCACCCTTTGTGTATTTAGCACAATAGTGCAGTACATATAAATATGAAAAGGTAGCACTTGCAATATAATCACAAAATCCCGTGTGTGTGTGTGTGTGTGTGTGTGTGTGCACGTGTATGTATGTATTCCATTTTTATAGTTACCCAATTCAACCATGTGACTCTGGGGAACCTACAATTCTAAAATTACTAAAGTTACAAAAATTATAATGCCTTTTTTCCACTGTGTTCATATATTGCTTCATTCACTGCCATTTGTTCTTAAAGCCCATGTCACACTGGCCAACGGATGCAAAAAGGACACAGTGGATGAGCAAAATGTTCCATCCGTTGTTATCCGCTCTCAAAAGGGGCAAAAATTTGCATAACCGGAGTGGAAAACACGGACATGGGGAGGACGCAGGGCAGATGAAAAGCGGAAGTGGAATGGAAGCCCAGTGGATGGAAGCAGATGGGAGCGGATGACGCATCCGCGGGGCTTCTGGGGGGCCTCAGCGAAGCAGACGCGGAATGGATACAGCGGATGCAGAGCGGACGCCGAACGGATCAAGCGGATGCACAGCGGATGCACAGCGGATGCAGAGCGGAAGCCTAATGGATGTCTGGCGTTAATTGTGCATGCGGGGAGGATGCATTGCGTCAGCCCCGCGGATATAATGGAAGCAGCTCGGGAGCAGGTCGCCATTCAGAGGAAAGACCTGCTGCTGGACACATCGACTGCCTTGCCTGCCCTGCCTACATGTCTGCCTGCCAGCCTTGCTGCCAGCCTTGGTTCATGTCTGCCTGCCAGCCTTGGTGCCTGCCTTGCTGCCAGCCTTGGTTCCTGCCAGCCTCCCTGCCAGCCAGCAACCCCACATCCATGCAGAAGCACAGCAAGCCTCAGCCATCTGCTACCAGCCCTGGCAAGAGGGACTGGGTTACCATCCCGCCCCCTGGCCCTCACTCTGGTTCTGCTGGGGCTTCTGCAGCATGGGCTCGCTCTTCTGGGGCTGGGGCTTCTGCTGCTTCTGCTTCTGGAGGAGCTGATGACAAGCACTCCAGCACCAGCCACCTCCACAGCACCTGGACCCTTCGCCCCTGAGACTGAGCGACCAAGAGGAGTGCCAGAGACTCATTTTTGTCTTATAGCTTGTTGTTAATAAAATCTATTTATGATTCACACATAAATAGGGCTTCCTATTCCCCCGGGCGTCCGGGGGGCCTCAGCAAAGCGAACGCGGAACGGAAAGAGCGGAAGCAGAGCGGACGTCGAACGGATGAAGCGAGTGCACAGCGGAAGCCTAGCGGATGCACAGCGGAAGCCTAATGCATGCCTGGCGTTAATTGCGCATGCGGGGAGGATGCATTGCATCAGCCCCGCGCATATAACGGAAGCAGCTCGGAAGCAGGTCGCCATTCAGAGGAAAGACCTGCTGCCGGACACATCAACTGCCTTGCCTGCCCTGCCTGCATCTCTGCCTGCCAGCCTTGCTGCCAGCCTTGCTACCAGCCTCCCTGCCAGCCTCCCTGCCAGCCTGCCTGCCAGCCTTGGTGCCAGCCTCCCTGCCAGTCTTCCTGCCAGCCTTTCTGCCAGCCTTGGTTCCTGCCAGCCTCCCTGCGGAAGCACAGCAAGCCTCAGCCATCTGCTGCCAGCCTGGCAAGAGGGACAGGGCTACCATCCCGCCCCCTGGCCCTCACTCTGGTTCTGATGGGGCTTCTGCAGCACGGGCTCACTCTTCTGGGGCTGGCGCTTCTGCTGCTTCTGCTTCTGGAGGAGCTGATGACAAGCACTCCAGCACCAGCCACCTCCACAGCACCTGGGCCCTTCACCCATGAGACTGAGCGACCAAGAGGAGTGCCAGAGAATCATTTTTGTTTTATAGCTTCTTGTTAATAAAGTATATTTTTGATTCATACACTTGCTTCGTTTCTTTTTTTTAATAAAGTCTTGCTGGAAACTGTTAGAAATGGTTTAAGCCTTTGCATGCTTGTGGGTTGGGTAAGGATAGCTGTGGGATGGGTTAGGATAGCAGTGGGATAGATAAAGCTCCAGTGCAAGCTTAGTGGGACTGGATGGTCCACCCTCCAAGGTGCCACACCTACGGCCCTTTATTATCAATAATAATGTAATAATTATCCACACATGTCAACATAAACACAACTCTTTATTAAACGCCCTGTTCATTGTAGGCCAACCAAACATACGTGGCCCAATCTCATCTGTGTGATGAGACAGGTTGAAGGAAGCATCCATGAAGCATCTACCATCCTGTCTTGCCACTCCACTGCTCCAACTGGGAAGTTGCACCATTGTCTCAGGAGGTTGCGCTGATTCTTCGCTTCATTTGAGGCTCTGTTGGGGCCTTGCACATCCTCAGGTTTCGCCCTTGCCTCCATTCCCCAGGCTCCATGACCCCATTGCCTTGTTGGAGGTCCATGAGCTTGTTTTGCAACACTGGGTAGCGGGTGCACATGAGATTGTGCAGTGTTAGGGATAACATTGTTCACCCTAACTGTTTTAGGTGAAATACTA
>BLBF01000020.1:24152387-24169664 GCA_015471245.1 Laticauda colubrina | reverse complement strand
CACACATTCCATTCCAATTCAATTCTATCATTAATGTGCATTAAAATTTTAACATCTTTAACATTTCTTTTCAATTGAATATCATACTTCCTTGGAAACACTTATAAACTTTCCATAGTTAATTCTTTTTTTCCCGTATTTCTTACTTACATTTTTATAAATCATTACTAATAATTAAAAATGTTCCCTTTTAATTCTCTCAATCATTTAAATTCATTTATTTATTAACAAACATCCCACTGCATTACAATAAATATTTTATCCATCATCATATTTTCTAAAATTATTTCTATTTATAATATAACAGTGCTATCTTGTGAACCTTTGCAGAATCCCTTTTTACAATTAATTTTTCACCCATTATCTCTAAACAAACTTATGGTTACAATCCTTATTTTTTTCCCTAATCTTTTCCCTCTTTCTCCATTTCTTGTTTCTGTCTTTCACAACTTCTTTTCCTTGCCTTCTTCCCCCTCTTCTTCTCCTTTCCCTTTTTATTCTCTCTACTTCTAACTCTCTCATCTGTAATCCCCTCTTCTGTTGTTTTCTAATATTGTACTTTTCTTTCAAATTGTCCTTCTTCTCTTTGGTTGTTTTTTTTCGTCTTAAACCTTTTACTCTCTTTCCCCTCTTTTCTTTTGCCCCCCCCCTAAAATTATTTGATCATTAAAGATGGCTTCTTCTTTGTCCCAATCTTCTTGTTCTGCAAGCATTTCTTGTTGCTTCTCATAGTTCCAGATCTCCATTTCTAAGAATTGAAACATGAATCCAAAAGAACTTCTCCCTTCTTGTGCATCTTCTTTCCATTTTTAAAGTTCCATTTTCAGTTCTTCTAAGAGTGATACCATTTTAAAAACTTTTAAACAACCATCCAGTTAATTTTAGTCATCTAGATGCAAAAAAACAAAAGCCACCAAGTAATCTAAATAATCCAAGGCTGTTTCTATTGGTTCTTTTTTCCACTTTCTCTTCCTGGGGTTCTATTATTTTGTTATATATGTCTCCATTAAAATGTATCTTTGAGGAATCTTGTTAAAATTTCACTGTGAGTTTCTTTTAATTATAGCCTGGTCCCAAGCCATGAAGGGCTTTAAAGGTGACAACCAGCACCTTGAATTTCACCTGGAAACAAATAGGCAACCAATGTAGCTGCCACATTATGGCATTGGTACAGGTGTTTCATTGAAACCAGTGACACACTTACATCACATTATTTAAAATGAAGTTACAGGATATTGAATAAATGTGTTTGAGAAAACCAGCTGTCCGAAATATGGAAAATATGTTATATAATGATCTGTGTGCCTAGTTTTACCTTGCGGTATTTATTCTAGGTTCAGTTACGATCTGGAATAAAGAACTTCAGAATGGACTTACTCTTTTACTCAATTTAAGAAGCATTATTTGATCACATTGTAATATTTGCAAGTGAGATTTTGAGGGAATCACTTAATGTTTCAAAATGTAAATGGAAACATTGGGTTGCAAATTTCATTTTCTTTACCTTTCTTTAGTCCCATGTATTTTTTAAAGTCAATATTTTAAAAAAACTGCATTGATTTTCAACTTTCATTCTTATTTTAGTACATAATTAAAATTTAAAGAAAATAGCTCAATTTAATTTACTATTATGGTCAAAAACTAACAAACAAAACCCTCTCAAACCAACAGAATAAAATAACTTATATATATTTTTATAATCTAAAATGAAAATTAAAAGGAAATATAAAACTTTATCAAAAATGTGGCACTTTAAATTTTCTAACTAAATGGCAACCTATTAACCAAGTTATAGTATAAAACTTTGCCATGCTACTAGAAATGTTCACTTTTGTTGCTAGGGAATAAGAAATATAAATAAAAATATATGAAAAACAACATTAAATGTGTGCACATCCATAAATAGCTTTAAAAAAAAAAAAAGGAGGACATAATTCACCATCTCCACCTCACCAGTCATGGAAAAAACAAAAACATTGCTTAAATGTTTTTTTTATATTAGCAGTGAAGACAAAATATTAAATTATGCTAGCATAAAAATCTTACAATGTTTCAACATTATGATCTGGGAAAGATAAATGATAGAGACAGTTATTAACAGCCAAAACTAGTTACAAATGATTGAAACTGGATTTCTGTTCCAGATTTGATTCCCAGATACACTGTTTGACTGTTCTTATGGTATTTTTTAACCTTAAGGAAGTAATAAAACCTGAGGTAAAACTTATTTTTTTCTCCATGGTTCTCTTCTGCATGGACCAAATTTTTTCATCTAAAATGAAAAAGGTCCAAAACCAACTGGAATAAAGGACAAATTGAAGCTAATAACTCAAGAAAAAAATTGACCTGTATTTCTATCAAAATTCATCCTGTTTCTAAGTATAATATTATCTTTGACACACACACATCTGGAACCAATAAGCATTGAATACATGAGTGCCTTCAATGGTCCATGCCTTTAGAAGAGGATATTTAGATGGAAAGAACAGCTAATCTCCTCTGCTATAAAATGAATAAACAAACAACTGTGGCCACACATAGTATTGTTTCTAAAAATTCAAAGGATATAATTTCTAGGGATTTTTGTTGCTTTTGATTGCCCCATTTTTATATATTTCTTTGAATTTTCATTTTCCCTTTGTTCTTCACTGCATAAACATTTTCAAAACAGTTTTTTAAAAAAAAAACTGCTCTAATATAAGGTTATTTTAAAACAATAATATCTCCTATTCAGTTTCCCAAATACAGGTAATTCTTGACTTACAACAGTTCATTTAACAATCAGAGTTGGAAGAGACTCTGTAGGTCATCTCATCCAACCCCTTGCCCAAGCAGGAGACCCTACACCATTACTGACAAATTGTAGTCCAATCTTTTCTTGAAAGTCTCAAGTGATGACGTTCCCACAACTTCTTAGGCCAAGCTGTTCCATTGGTTGATTGTTCTCACTGTTAAGGAGAAAGTTTCCCCTAATTTCCAGGTTAAATCTCTCCTTGATCAGTTTCCATCCAGTATTCCTTGTCTGGCCTTTGGGTGCTTTAGAAAACAGCTCTACCCCTTCCTCTCTGTGGCAGCCCCTCAAATATTGGAAGACTGCTATCCTGTCTCCCCTGGTTCTTCTCTTCACTAGACTAGCCATGCCCAGTTCCTGTAATGCATGGGTATTAAACTCACGGTGTTACATTGCTGTCATGTGACATTTTGTGATGTTTTTCCCATTTGCACAGCTGAGGTAGGCAGGTTGCACGTGATGCATCCAGCCCATGGGCCATCAGTTTCATATCCTGATTTAGCGACTGTTTGAATTATACAATGACACTCACGATAGCAACAGCAATAGCATTTAGACTTTTACACTGCTTTGCAGTGCTTTACAGACCTCTCTAAGTGGTTTACAGAGTCAGTATATTGCCCCCAACAATCTGGGTCCTCATTTTACTGACCTCGGAAGTATGGAAGGCTGAGTCAACCTTAAGCCAATGAGACCCAAACTTCTGGCAGCCAGTGATCAACAGAAGTAGCCTGCAGTACTGCACTCTAACCACTGAGCCAAATAAGTGTGATTAATTTTCACAGTTATGACCATGGCAGCATCCCCATGGTCATGTGATCAAAATTCAGATGCTTGGCAACTAACTCATATTTATGATGATTACAGTAATCCTCACGCGGTCTCCTTTTGTGACTTTCTGACAAGTGAAGTCAGTGAGGAAACCAGATTCACTCAGGGGTGGGATTCTACCAGTTCGCACCTTTTCTCTAGAACCGGTTGTTAACATTCTAAGCAGTTCGGAAAACCTGTTGTTAGAAGAAATTACTGGCCTAATCCTGTAAGGAAGGAAACATTTTGGTGTTGCTTACAGAAACTGCCTCTCCTTTAACCCTTATTACATTCTTGGAAGGACTAGACTTCTGGTCTCAGGAACTTCTCTGGAGTTTTCCCCCCCTCCTTTGCTGGTAGTTTGCTTGTGTGGAGTGACCATTCAAAGTTACAATGGCACTGACAAAAGTGATTTATGACCATTTTTCACACTTATGACTGTTGCAACATCCCCACAGTCATGAGAGGCCAGGCGAGGAGATGCGTGCCGCGATGTGAGTGATATTGAGTTGACCACACCCAGCCAAAAACATGACCACCAAGCCATGCCCACCAACTTAGCCATGCCCACATAACCAGTTGTTAAACAATTTGAATCCCACCCCTGGATTCACTTAACAATTGTGTTATAAACTTAACAATTACAGTGATTCATGTAAGAACTGTGGCAAGAAAGGTTGTAAAATGGAGCAAAATTCACATAACAATTGTGTCAATTAGCAACATAAATTTTGAGCTTAATTGAGGTCATAAGTCGAGGATTACTTGTATACATTCCTTTCACTGAAATTTTTGTCAGAAACAACAGATTTTTTTTTGCACAGTGTGTGGGTTCCCCCCCCACATTAAATATAAAAATAAAATAAAACAAAAAGATGCATTAGCATATTTTTTCTCAAGTGCTGGAGATGTTGCCACCTATGTTTTAGCAGCCAGCTTTTATGGATTTAAGACATCTGGTTTTTTATTCTTAAAATAAAATGGAGCCTAAACATAAATTATTTTTGAGTAGAATGAATTTGAACTTGAACTAGGCTTGAACAGTAGCGGAGCAGCTCAAAATAAACAAGGTTCAAGAAAGAGTGTAGGATCTTTGAAAGGTGGTAAAGCCACATCAGCATCTTTCTTTTCTCTCATGCCACATTTAAATTTATCTTTCACTAACCTATCATATTTCCCTGTTAACTTTCAGCCTTTTTTCTCCCCTTCCAACCCAGGTTTTTCTGCCTGGGGTTATCCCAGTAAATTATAGTAGTTTCAACTGGTATTTAGAAGAATTTTGCTCATGTACATTATACATTTGAGAATAGTTACATGTTAAATTAAAAGGGGATGTGGTGGCCTCGCAGTTAAGGTGCTTGGAATGCCAATTAGAAGGTTGGCAGTTGGAAACTCAAGGACCATGTGACAAGGTGAACTCCTCTTCTTGCCCCAGCTCCTGCCAACCTAGCAGTTTGAAAGCATTCAAATGCAAGTTGATAAATATGTATCACTTTGGTGGGAAGGTAAAGCGTTCTGTGCACCTGAGCATAGACATAATCATGCTGGCCATGTGACCACAGAAGCATGTTTTGATAATGTTGGCTCCCTCAGTTAGGAAATGGAGATGAGACTGTCCCTTAGATTCAGACATCACTGGACAGGGAAAATCTTTCCCATTATCTTTACATGTTAAATTAATTTTACCATAGACTGAATAAAATATAAGTGAAGATTGACCAAGATGCTTTTTTGTTCTAAACTTATTACCTGGATGTATGTATATGTGTATACACACACACGCACAAACACACACACCCCACATATATATTAATCCTTTCTGTGCAAATACTGATAAATCTTCATATAATATGGTTTAAATGTCCTTGTTACATAATTTATCCAGCATAGCTTAGATCAGCTAATATTTAACAATTTCACTTCTCTTCAATGCAACATTTTACATTTTTTTCAATGTACAAAATGTAAGCTCTTTCGCAGTAAATTGTAATTCAGAACTTGTTTAAGAACTCCAAAAGACAAAATTATTAGCAAAAGAACTGGGTTTCCCTAAGGCTGGTTTCCTGCTGTGTAGGGAATTATGTTAATAAGTGTGAGAGAGGGGGGTTAAAAATAAAGCTTACCCCCCTGGGACAAAATGAAGCACTAAACTCAGTGTGAATTAAAGTTCTAAAATAAATTTAGCAAGATAGACTTTTAATTCATTTACTGGGCCAGTACTGTGTTATGTTACAGAAGCTTTCAGGATGAAAAAGACCTCTCTTTAGGGATTCCATGCGTGTGTGTGTTTGTGTGTGTGTGTGTGTGTGTGTGTGTGTGTATTTCATATGAAAACTTTTTTTTCTTTGTTCCTTCCTTATTGTAACATAAAATTGGTTTGCCCCAAAGGTTACTAAACTTAATATGAAGGGCAAATCCCTGAAGATCATCACATAAAACAAAAAAGATAATTTGCTTGATGATATTTGAAGCCAAAGGTCATTTTAATATGGTATTGAATTCAGGTATTTATGTGTGTATGTGTATGTTTAGAAAAACCCTTATCCTACAGTAGTGGAGGCAAAAAAAAATCTCATGAGTATAGGGCTATATTTTGGGACAAGGAACAACACATTTCAATAGACTCAATAAATTTCAAATCACCAGGGCCTGATGGATTACATCCCAGAGTTTTAAAGGAGCTGGCAGAGGTAATCACAGAAGCACTGCACCATATTTTTCAAAAATCCTGAAGCACCCGGGAACTACCAGAGGACTGGAAAAGAGCAAATGTGGTTCCCATCTTGAAAAAAGGAAAAAAAAATAGACCCAGGAAACTATAGACTAATCAGCCGAACATCAATACCTGGGAAGATACTGGAAAAGGTAATAAAAAAACAGATATGCCAACATCGAGAAACAAGGGAAGTAATAACTAGCAGTCAGCACAAGTTTGTTAAGAACAGATCATGCCAAACCAATCTTATTTCATTCTTCAAAACAGTGACTAAATTAGTAGAGCAGCAAAATACTGTGGACATAATATATTTAGATTTCAGCAAGGCATTCGACAAAGTAGACCACAACCTACTTCTCAGTAATTTAGAAAAAAGTGGAATAGATAGTACCACCACTAAATGGACTCGCAACTGGCTGACAAACCATATTCAACGAGTAGTCCATAATGGGTCTCAGTCTACATGGAGGGAAGTAAGCAGTGGGGTGCCACAAGGTTCCATCTTAGGCCCAGTACTCTTCAATATCTTCATTAACAACTTAGATGAGGAGATAGAAAGGGAACTTACCAAATTTGCAGATGATAAGCTGGCAGGAATAGCTAACACCCAAAAAGATAGGTTCAAGATCCAGATGGATCTTGACAGACTAGAACACTTGGCTGTATCTAACAAAATGAAATTCAATGTAGAGAAAAGTAAAGTCCTACACTTAGTTAAGAAAAACCAAAAGTACACATATAAACTGGGTGAAATCAGGCTCACTAGCAGTAACACCGAGAGGGATCTTGGAGTCTTAGTGGACAACCAGCTAAATAGGAGCCAACAGTGTGCAGGAGCAGCCAAAAAAGCGAATGCAATCCTAAGTTGTATCAACAGAGGGATATAATCAAGATCAAGGGAGGTACTAATACTACTCTATAAAGCCTTTGTAATACCACACCTAGAATACTGCATCCAGTTTTGTTCACACATTATAAAAAAGATGTTGAGATTCTAGAAAAAGTACAGAGAAGAGCAACCAGGATGATTAGGGGACTGGAGACTAAGGCATACAAAGAACTGGGCTTGGCTAGTCTAGTAAAGAGAAAGACCAGGGAGATATGATAGCAGTCTTCCAATATTTGAGGGGCTGCCATAGAGAGGAAAGGGTCAAGCTATTTTCTAAAGTTCCTGTAGACCAGAAAAGGAATAATGGATGGAAACTGAACAAGGAAAGATTTAAACTGGAAATAAGGAGAAACTTTCTGACAATGAGAACAATCAACCAATGGAACAGCTTACCCTTGGACGTTGTGGGAGCGCCATCACTTGAGACTTTCAAGAAGAGATTGGACTGCCATTTGTCAGAAATGGTGTGGGGTCTCCTGCTTTGGTGGTGGGTTGGACTAGATGACCTACAGAGTCTCTTCCAAACTCTGATTATCTGTTAATTTTTAAGAGGGCCTTTATCTCATGTCTCAATCCAATTTCATTCCCAGAGCTATTGGGAGAGGGGGAATGGAAAGTCCAATAACTGACAGCAGCCCCATAGCTGATAACTGAGATGATAATAGGCTTCCAATATCTAAGAGGTTGCCATAAAGAAGAGGGAGTCAACCTATTCTCTGAAACTCCTGAAGGCAGGACAAGAAGCAATAGATGGAAATTAATCAAGGAGAGAAGGAACCTGGAACTCAAAAGAAATGTCTAATAGTTACAATAATTAATTAGTGGAACAACTCACCTCCAGAAGTTGTGGGTGTTCCAACACTGGAAGTTTTTAAGAAGAGATTGGATAATGATTTGTCTGAGATGATATAGGATTTCCTGCTGATCAAGGTGTTGAACTAGAAGACCCTCAAGGTCCCTTCTATCTCTGATATTCTATTAGTCTGATGACATCATGAGGAAGTGCAGATAAAATAGAGTAACTATAAGGCCCTTCCAGTTCCTCAAATACTGTGGTAGAGAAGGACAATTGCTCAGTGGCACTCATTTGCTTTGGGTGCAGAAAATCTCAGGATTAGACACCCAGCATTAAGTTTAAACTTTTTGCTTGGAGAATCCCTCCTAGTTGGGACAAGTTGCATCCAGTTTCGTTTCAAGTACTTCCAATGTTCTCCCTTCAAATCCTGCTTTTCTTCTGAAATATCTCTTTTTTTCCTCATGCTGTTCTTCACCAATAATGTGATTTCTGAGTGGAAACTCAACTATGTATTAAAAACATGCATTGCGTAAAAAGAAACTAAAACAGTTGTTTGCAGTTCCTCAGCGCTAAGCTTTATATGTTCAATTTTTCCATTTTTCTCCAACAATACGGCCTCCCCCAATAGAAAGTCCCAGCATATTTTGGGGGGGATGGTGGGGGGGGGGGCTTGCCGTTAGGAAGTACTTTTGTTGCATCCCCAGATATGGTCCTGTTTGTGTTGACTTTGGCATTGGTGGGGCCCTTTGTATCAGGAGACCTTCCACCACCGTTGTTTTCCCTTCTCCTCATGCTGCCATGGAATTTAGAGCAATGCTGAGGCATTTGGCACAGCCACACATGGCCAGCCAGGGCTCCTGCCTACAATCAGAGCCCAGTGGACACACTCGGCTTCAGACGCTCTGTCGCTGCCTTCCCTTTGCATTCGAAGGCAAAGCCAATTCTTTTAAAAACAGCACCCTGCTACCAATATGACAAAGCCTCCCCTGCCCGAGAGGGCAGCCCAACCCCACGTGGGGAGCAAAACTCCAAGGGCCATAGCGCAGGATCAGCCTACCCCAGGAGAAGTGCCCAGCTGCCATCCATGCCTAGTGCCAGGCAGAGCACGAAGAGCTTTGCCTGGGGCGCCCAGGGCATCTGGCAGGCAGACCCTCCTGCCTGGCACAGAGCTCTGGCCAAGGCAGTGAGCGCCTCCCAGCCAGGCCCTCTGCTCATCCCACCAGGGATGCACCAGAGCCATGTGGGCTGGGCAGAACCGGGATAGCAAGCTGCGAATGCGCACCCACCTGCCAAGTGAAAGAGCCGGGTCAACCTGAGCTTGGCTTCCTTCCCAAGTCCCTCAAGTCCAAACCCGAAGGGGCCACCGGTACAGGCCACCCGAGGCAGTGATAGCGCCCATCCATCTGTGGACAGGGAGGCAAGGCGAAAGCCTGCACTGCGTCCTCCTCAAAGCTGTGCCCCGCTGAGTTGGTGTCTCTGCCCAATGCCCATGCCACTGCAAACTTTGGAGCTGCTGGTTCATTTGGAGATGCATGGGGACAGGGATGGGCTGGGTTGTCTGGTGGAAAGGATGGGAAGCTTCAGGCTCTCTCCGCTCGACCCGCCAGTCAGGGAAGCAGATATTAGAAACACCAATAAAGCAGAACACAGCAAACTCCAAGACCAATAAACACAAACCAAGACTCTCAACCAATCAGGATGTAAAAAAAAACCATCCTGGGACAGCAGTAGGCTAGCCTCAAATTTAAAACTAATGGCTGTGATAGATTGACCCACAAACGAACCAAATACAGAAGCCTGATGATGGCAGATGGGATTCTGCTGAAGCACTACAATGACGTGGGACAATACCTGAAGGAAGCTGAACAGCACACATGTAAGTACCTGCGAAAACTTAAAAAAACATACATACATACATACATACATACATACATACATACATACATATATATATATATATATATATATATATATATATATATATATATATAAAGGTGTGAGCGTAGCATATCAAATTATAGATTCAGTCCTGCATGTACTTCAATCCCATATATGGTTCGTGTCAAAATGGACACTTCCTCAATTCATTCACACTGTGCAGCAAAGATTTAATTATTTCAAACAGCTGATAACTCTAAATAGGCAATATGTACCCAAAAGTGCATACAGTGTGCAACATGATCAAATCTCGGTCCTTATATTTCTTAAGTTTCTAAGGAAAACAAATCTCACATAGACCTTGCTATCAAAGGCTTTGAGGGAGTCAGGAAGCATTTGTGCCTAGAGCTGTGATTCTTTTGCACCATAGGAGACAAAGTGGTTTGTCTTTGGCTGTCCTCAACTTATGTCCATTCACTTAGCAACCATTAAAAGCAACTACATACATGAAAAAGAGGATTTACAATGTGAATCTGAAGTTCCTATGGTTACCCCCCTATGGTTGCAGTTGTGTGATTACATTTCAGGCACTCAGCAAAATAGCTACATTTGCAGTGTTCCACTACACTTTTGTGAAAAATTGTCACTTCTCATTTTCAACAAAATCACACCATAGTGAACTATGGGTATGTTTAATGACCAGGGTGTTCACTTAATGACCATCACAAAAATGTCATAAAATCATGATGGGCCCATTTTACAACCATCATGACTTACTGTCATAATAAGCAGGCTCCATTGTGGTTGCAACTTGAGGACTACCTGTTATCAGAGAAGTAAGATTAAAAACCTTGGCTGCCAATACTTTAATAAAACCTAGCAAAACAAGTTACACTAAGGAGAAAGTCCTACCACAGAGTTCTATTCATGCCATTAGAGTAAATTAACTCAAAGTCAAAAACAGAGAAACAGACATGTCTCCAGGTTGATGAGAAAGGTCTTAAAAGCAGCTATCTGATTATTTTAAGTTGTGTATTGCACAAAACATGTGCAAGTGGGCTTTTTTTTCTCCCTGAACTCTTCTGTAGACAGCTTGCTCCTTTGAAGGAGCAAGGGAACTTATTCTTTACAACTTGGTAAATAAGATTAGCCTTCTTCTGAATTGCCTTCTCCTACTTCTCCTGTCCTCATTTTGACCATTGTTGCAACTTTTTCAGTAATTTCCACATCAGCACTACAGCTTTAAGGATTCAAAATTCCCTTACCTATGGGCCCATTTCTGTGCTGCTTATGGCACAGTGAATTATGTTAAAGAACAGATGTCGTGGACTCTTTTCTCTTACAAAACCCCTGAATTATTTGAATCTCAAGTTGTATGTGAGAGCTTCAATGGGAGAGTTAACTTGCTTCTCTTCTTTGTCCATTTCTATGTGTCTAATTAATAAAAGTTTAAGAAAAACAAATGTGGAAGAATCCCATACATAAAAGAACAAGAGGCATATTGTAGCTAAAGACTATACAAACAAAATGCATACATTGGTTATCTATAGCAGTATGTTTCACTGTGTTTAATACACCTTATCAAAAATATAATATTTATCACTTCTACTTCATGTTGTACATTGTTCATAATGCTATTCTACTTGGACGTATTCAACAACAAATCCCACTAATTGTAAAATAACCTGAAATAAAGTGAACAAGTGGCTTGGACCATTTACATTCCTGTACAAGAAAATATTCCTATGCTACATAAATAAATCTATATGTATTCTAAAATATTTATTGAAGATCTCATTTAATAAATTCAAATATCCAAAATAAATTAAGTATCAAAAGGTTCAAAAATGTAATTTGACAATGCAGGGCTTGATACAGGTAGTCATTACTAATCACTATATTGTGCCTTTTGGGTACCTTAATTTAGAAGTCTTACACAAAACTTGGTCAGTGTACAGCACTCCAAACAACAACATTAGGGAGTTATATTGGAGTTCAAATTATCTCGAAGTTCACTTATAAAATGCTAATCTTAAGCCACATTTATTCACAATAATCTCCTCATAAATAATGTCAGACCAAAGAATGACTCACAATAAAAAATATTCATGAATAATTACAAATAAAAAATGAAAAAACCTAATATATGTATGTAACAACCAAATCTATCATACTGCCATGCTAATCTCTTTATACCCATCAGGTATTTCCAGATATCTTGCAAATAAAAATGTGAATTTCCCAATAAACTATGTATTGTGATCCCTTTGGCATCTCACCCCTCCTAATTGTCTTTAAAATGCACACACCTAGAGTGGGCAGTCTTTAAAGGAATATCAGAAAGAGATGGCTAAGTTTCTTTCAGCTGCTTTTGATAAAGACCTCAATATACTTTTTAAAGAGATAAAGGCATAATATGTGGAGTTAAAGCTGTCTTCTAAAGAGAAGATGGAATTGAAATTGGCTCATTATTATTCACATAATACATATTATAATAGAATATTTTAATGCAATTTGGATAGGAGCAAAATTAATCTCCTTGGAAGCATTGCTTATAATATACTGCCATGCACACCTTTCAATATCTCTGCACTAATAGATGGCACTATTAGATTATCCAGGGTAGTTTTATATTATGCACATCATTTCAAACAATAAAGAAGTTTTCAGAAGTGGGAGCCCAAGAAACTTCAACTAGCAAACATAGCCATATATATATATTGGTCATTACACACACAAACACACACACACACACACACACACACATATGTATGTAATGACCAAATCTATCATACTGCCATGCTAATCTCTTTATACCCATCAGGTATTGGATATACTGTCTTAGTTTGATCTTTTATTATTTATCAAATGGTTTGATGATAACCATAACACCACCTTTGAAAGAATACAGAATGTGGGCCCTTGCTGTTCTCTGAACTTGCTAGTTTTCTTGCAAATATGCTATAGCACTGCAAAAAAAAAAAAAAAAAAATCCACCAAGCTCAGAGAGCACAAAGACCACTTGGTTCAGCTCTGATCTATATATATTCTCTTCTATCAGTGTACATATTAAAAACATTAAGAATTAAACCACAATCAAAACCATGAAAAAGGAAAGACTATAAACATTGTAATCAACAAACTACAGGCCCATAATATTTCTTAGCCAAACATTTGGGAGAAGAGCAAAATATTTAAGGTAACTTAAAAGTTGTGGTTGCTTCGATCTCTGGTGGTTTCTCTTCCAGACCACAATTGATGCAATAGATGGGAGGGCTTTCTCCTGAGTCCCATGAGATGGCATTTTTTGATAGATGTCATCCAAAATATACTGACTTGGTCAGATCTTAAGACATTATGAGATAAATATGGTCCAGTAAATAACTAGGTTTTTTGCCACAAAGGCTTTGTTGTTGGCAATTAGCTTATTGAAGTATAGGCAAACTTCATAGTATGCATAACAGAGGGCATACTACAGCATTTAATATTTAATGTGAGCTTAATTTAAGCATACAGAGCCAATAGAGACAATGGAGGAGAAAAGGTTAAGTTTATCTCATGGGGTAGTCCTGGTCCAGACTGAATCCTAATCTATTACAAGTAAACACTTGGACCAGAATATGACATCATTTATACATTGTCTAGTTTATCCCCAAAGTGCTTTTTCAAGAGTTTTTTTTCAAAACTTCTTCAGCTTCTTGGATGAGAAGCAAAAGGTCTTCAAAGAAAAAAATAGAAAGTCCACTTGTCTCTTGAAAAAGTACTTTTGGAACAATCATGACCTGGATCTCCAGAGACATTGTTCTAGTTTAATTGTGAATAGTGTAGTATCTTCCCTGTGTTCCTACATACAGTTGATTCAGACAAAGAAATGATGGAGAAAGACAAAAGGAGTACTTGAATACCCTTCCCACATTTTGCTAATTTCAAATTTTCTATTTCAGGTTGGTCTATCCGAGTCATGATAAGGTTCATTTTTTATATTACCATTTAAACCCATAGTTGGTTAAATAATCCACAATAGACTGTGTTTATTTATAACACTAAAGCTTAAATCATAAAATGGCTAGGTTACATTATGTTAAGCTAAAACTAAGGAATCTGTATTATGCAGACTGTATAAACCCAGTCTGTCTGTGTTAAGCAGAGCTACTTAGAGAGGTATATTACCCCTTGGAAATGAACTATGATTGACATAATTTCTAAGAAGACACAAACTTCAGGTTTAGAAATATACATTCCTGCTTCTCACTTTGTGTTGTCATTGTGCCTGATACTATTTCATTCAAAATAAAAAAAAAATAGTTGATTGTCTTGAAGTCCATAATACTGAAACAGTATTATGATATGTACATAGTGTGAAGGCCATTTCCTCTGGATTAAACAAAATAGATCATTGACCATTCATTTTGCATACAGGTAGTCCTCAACTTACAACAGTTTGTTTTATGACTGTTTGAAGTTACAATGACACTGAAAAAAGTGTCTTATGACCATTTTTTCACACTTATGACCATTGCAGCATCCCCATGGTCACATGATTTACAGTTGGATGCTTAACAACTGACTCACATTTATGATGGCTGAAGTGTCCCAGGATCATGTGATCACCTTTTGCAACCTTCTGACAAGCAAAGTCAATGGGGAGACAATGGGGAGAAATTTAATGTCCATTAAATTGTCCATTGGATATGTCCATTTAATGACAAGAGCTGCATTCAACACAACAAGTCTTTATCTTTATTTAAGAGCCTATGAGTTCCAGATCACATGCCTGCCATGGGCCATAACTGCTGAAGCAAATTTTGAAGCAAACAGTATGTGGAGAATCTCAGATTGTCTTATTTTGTTTTCTATCTATGTAAGAGTTAGTTACCACAACCAGCTTACTATTGACACTGTACAAATTTGTATCACTCTTTATGCAAAATCCTCCTTTGGCATAAATGAGAGCACTGATAATTTCATAAGGTACTCAGAAATCAATAATAATAATATTAACAAGAACAACACACTTAACAATGAAAGATCCAGAAAAGGCACCGAACCAAGCAACTATCACCCAATTACTTGTCTGCCAACAACATTCAAACTTTTTACAAGAGTACTAGCAAATTCAGTCTTCAATCATCCGATGGAAAAGAGTTTGTACCCAGTAGAACAAAAAGGAAATTACAAAAAAATCAAGAGGAACAAAAGATCAGCTGCTCATTGATAAAATGGTACCAAAAATGCAAAACAAAGAAGAACAAATGTAAGCATGATTACAAGAAGGCATTTGACACATTAGTCCACAGCTGGATTAATGCTTGTCTGAAAAACTTTGGAATCAGCAAAAATATTTGTACATTTTTTAAAAGCAAATATGCAAAAATGGAAAACAGTTATAACAGCAAATGGGGAGAACATCAGTGAAGTCAACATCAGATGAGGAATCTTCCAAGGGGACTCACTTTCACCACTACTGCTCAACATTGCGTTAATTCCACTGACAATAATCGTATGAAATACAAAACTGGGCTACCAAATCTCAAGCCAACATGGCAAGATAAACCATCTATTATATACAGATGACTTAAAACTGTATGCAAAAACTCCCACTAAACTTGAATCAATACTCAACACAGTTCAACTTTTCAGCAACCACATCAGAATGAACTTTGGACTTGAAAAGGTGCTATATTATCCATACAGTGAGGAAATATGGAAAAAATGGAATAGAACTGGTGAATGGAAGCATTGGGAAAGCATTAGTAAAGAATGAGGGTTACAAATACTTAGGCATATTGGAAGCAGATAATATCTTGAATAGAAAAAACAAAGAGTCAACACAAAAGGAATACATTAGGAGGATCCACAAAATATTAAAATCAAAACTGAATTATGAAAACACCATTAATACATGGGCAGTTCCGATGATACGCTAGCCAGCTGGATTCATCAACTGAACTGTGGCTGAACTGGAAAACCTGGACCAGATAATGTTTTAACTTGTGAATATATACCATGGTTTACATCCAAGAAGTGACATCGACAGGTTATACCTTCCAAGAAGAATAGGGGGCAGAGGGCTTTTGCAAATCCATCAAACTGTAGAAGAAGAAAAACAAAGCTTGAATGATTTGTACTTTGTGAACCAAAGTACAGAAAAAATTTTGCAGGCTGTGAAAATGGAGAACATCATAGCAAAAGCAAAATATAAGGAAAAACAGCTGGACGACAGATTACATCAGTGGTTCCCAATTTTTTCAGTCCACCACCCTCTTGGTGCTACAAACTCATCCTCGGTGCTCCCCACACAGGGGCGGGATTCAAATTTCTGTGCACGTGGCCTAATTTGAGGGGCTTGGCTTGCTGGTCACGTGACTGGCTGGGCGTGGCTTGCTGGTCACATGACTTGGTAGGTATAGTTTGGTGGTCATGTGACTGGATGGGTGTGGCCAGGTGATTGGCAAACCAAATACAAGTGGTCCTCACTTAATGGCCAGTTGTTTAGCAAGTGTTCTAATTTATGGCTGGCCTCCCCAGAGATACTTGACCTGTTTTTGTAGTTTTGACAGCCATGCACACACATACATACACACTCTCTTCTAACCTTGCTGGAGCAAGTCATTGGACTAGAATCGGCAAAGCATCTCTGACTAGATTCCAGTCATGAATATAATCTAATCAGAGATGCTTTGCTGATTCTTGTTGATTTGTTTTATTTGTATTTCTTTATTTTATATTGCTGAATTGTATTGACATGTGTGTCCCCTCCTGTGCACAGCCCAGAAGCTTTTGTGATTCTTTGCAGCAAAAATTACCAACCACTGGCTTTGCTCAACTTTTCAAACGTGCCACCACTGCTGTGAAGGGACAGAAAGAAAAAGAAAGAAAGAAGGTAGAAGGGAGGGAGGAGAAAGATAATGAGATATCTATTCTAGTCCAATCATCTGCTCCAGCAGGGTTAGAAGTGTGTGTGTGTGTATGTGTGTGTGTGTGTGTGTGTACAACTCCACCTCCTCTTTTTTTTTTTTTTTGAAAATTTTTTTATTAATTTTTTAACAAACAAACATATACCAACAAAACACAAAACATAAAAAACATAAAATATCTTTTTGGACAGCAGTTTGATCCCGAGTTACATCTTTTTGTACAGACATAAATTCAAGTTCATGCTTACTTTTATATAGCAATTCCATTTCTTATTTACTATTTTACATTTTCTATATAGCTTCTCCCCTCTTTTCACTCTCTTAATTCTATTATATTTATTTCATCTCAATTTAAATCATTATACTTATATCTTTTGTCTGTCCTGTTTCAGCTGTCTATTATTTTTTCTCATTAACACAAAATTTCTTCTGTAATGACTGATTGGAGTATAATGCCTTGTCATACTTATCCTTCCCCTA
>BLBF01000020.1:24106300-24122387 GCA_015471245.1 Laticauda colubrina | reverse complement strand
GCAATGATACACAGTTGCAAACACATGAATGATACATAGTTACAACAACAGAGAGACCTACATCATGGCCAGGTGCAGCTTCCTGGAGGGTGAGGTCTGCCACCGAGGAGCACCAGCAGCCCCTCTCACGACCCTCTCTCTCCGGCAGCCTGCTGAGAGCCAGTCCTCTTCCAGCCAAGCGTCAGTCCCTGTCTCCAGGCAGGTTTCTGTGGAGCGTGCCACGGCGGAGAACCTGCGGACAGGTGTTGTAAGTGTGTTGGAGTGCATAGAGGACTCCCTGGTGAGGTGGGAGAAAGGCGACATTGAGTCCACCACAGTCCTAGCGGCATCCACCACCCCCAGCTCCGCCTCCGCAGAAAGGCAGAGAGACGGACAGCAGGAGGGGCAGAGCCACACTGTCCTGCTGGAGATCAGGGACACCATCTGCACCAGCATAGATCTCCTCTCTTAGCTGGTCCACACTGACTCCTCATCCTCCAACCGCAAGCCCTTCCTCACCTATGTCAACCAGAGCCTCAAGGAAATGGCAGATCCACAGTACCACCTGGTGAAGGACCGGATCACCAAGCTGCTTCACAACCCTCCAGACCCAGAGGAACCTGCTCCCACCCAGTCCAGGTCTGCTCCTCCACCTCCACCCCAGGTGATGTCCCTCCCATTCCAAGGCTTCCCACAGGCCCTCACCTACCAGGGCTACGGCTACCAGGAGGTTCAGCAGCACAGGCAGCAACCCTTCCCAGTCCAGGCACAGAGTCATCGGGTGACACCGTTGCCACCTGTTTCACTGATGCCACCAATGCCACCCACAACAATGATGCCACCGATGACAGTGATGACACCCATGCCAATGATGCCACCGACGACAGTGATGCCACCCACGCCAATGATGCCACCCATGCCAGTCCTCACCCAGCTGCAGAGCAGACAGCCCCACTACACGACTCCTTCCTCCACCCCACATCCAAGCCCGGCCTCAGAACATCTGTCATCAGTACTGGGGCTGACACCCCGTGGCATGGAGGAAGGACCTCTCAGCATCACGGGGCTCAGCCAGCTGTCCGAGAGCTTTCTCAACAAACCGTCCCCTGTTGTCCTCTCGAGGCCAGGCACTCCAGCACCACCCACCACCACAATACCTGGACCCTTCACCCCTGAGACTGGGCACACATCCGAGTGACCAAGAAGAGTGCCAGAGACCGGGTAGCTGGCTACCTGTGGACTTTATTTGGACACTTGACTTGGGTCATTATTTTTTTTACAGCTTGTTGTTCAGTAAAGTTTATCTTTGATTCACACACTTGCTTCATTTGTTTTTTTAAAAAAAGTCTTGGTGGAAACTTTTAGAATTGGCTTAAGCCTTTGCATGCTTGTGGGATGGGTTAAGATAGCAGTGGGGTGGGCAGGGATACCTGTGGAATTAGCAGGGATACCTTTGGGATGGCTAATAGCTGTGGGATAGATAAACCTCCAGTGCAAGCATAGTGGGACTGTATGGTCTACCCTCCCAGGTGCCACACCTATGGCCCTTTTTTACCAATAACAATGTAAGCATTGATCCACACATTTGAACACAAGCACAACTCTTTATTTACCCAACATACATGGCCCAATCTCATCCATGTGATGAGACAGGCTGAAGGAAGCATCCATTAAGCATCTACCATCCTGTCTTGCCACTCCACCGCTCCAGCTGGGGAGTTGCACCAGTGTTTCAGGAGGTTGCGCTGCTTCTTCCCTTCATGTGGCCTTGCACATCCTGAGTGTCGATCAGGTTTCTCCCTTGCCTCCATTCACCAGGCTCCATGTCCCCATTGCCTTGTTGGAGGTCCACGAGCCTGTTCTGCAAGACTGGGTAGCAGGTGCGCATGAGATTGTGCAGGATGCAGCAAGCTTCCACGATCCTCCTCACTTTCTCTGGGTGATGCTGCATGGTGGTGAGAAGTACCTGGAATCTGTTGGCCAGGATGCCAAAGGCGTTCTCCACCACCCGCCTTGCCCTGGACAGCCTGTAATTCAAGATCCTCTCTTCACGAGTCAGGAGTCTGGAAGTGTATGGCTTCATGAGGTAGGTTCTGAGGGAGAAGGCATCATCCCCCACGATGAAGTAGGGCACATCTTGCGTGTCGTTGGGCAGGGGTTCTGGATCTGGGGAGCCCACGATGAGGTTGCGTTCCAGCCCCTCTTTGAGGTGACTGGCGTTGTATACCTGGGCATCTGAAGATGAGCCGTAGCCTGAAGCATCGATGTACATGAATTTGTAGTCAGCATCGACCATGGCGAAGAGGATGATGCTGAAGAAGCCCTTGTAGTTGAAATAATTGGACCCCGACTTGGCTGGAGCTTTGCAGGCCACGTGCTTGCCATCTATGGCTCCAACGGTGTGTGGGAAGTTCCACCTCTGATACCACTGCTCTGCAACTTTCTTCCATCCTTCTTCAGTGGAGGGGCACTGGAGGAGCTCCTCCATGTATTCTTCGATGATGGCCTGCACCATTTCTCTGACCACAATGCTGATGGTGTTGTGTGGCACCCTCCAGCTGTACTGCATGCTTTTGTAGGTGGTCCCTGAGGCCAGGTGGCACAGAGTCAGTGCCACCTTGAGCCCAGGGTCCAGGCTGGGCCGGAAGTTGGTGTTTGCCTTGGTCAACCTTGGTGTCAGGCGCTGCACAACTTCGTCAAACATGGCTGGAGGCATCCTCATGAAGTTCTGGAATGTCCGAGTGTCTTCATTCCTGAGCTCCACCATCAGCTCATTGTACAGTCCATACTCTGCTCTTCTCCCGATCCATTTTTGGACCCAGACGCTTCTTGGCCACCTCTTTTTCTTCCCGTAGTAGAGTTCACAGAACCTCTAGATGGCTTCGTACTGTTGCAGAAGGATGGTGGCTGCCAAAAGGACTGTGGTACAATCCACGGTGGACATGACTGGATGCTGTGGAAGAGGAAGAGTCAGATGAAGGCTGCAGAGGTCTGCACCGCAGGGCTGCTGTTCTGAAAGTGAGATCCAGACGAGTTGTTTCCCCTTTTTATAGGCAGTATAGGTGTCCCTTTGCATCCTCTAGGCATCCTCTAGACATCCTTAATATCTGAGATAGGTCCCCTCTGCGAATGTTTTTTCTGCTTTAAACGCTTTGTTTCTGTGCTGCATCCGTTCTGCATCCGTTCTGCATCTGTTCCATATCTGTTCCGCTTCCTCCCTGTGTCCGGGCGGATGCGAGTTGTGCGGATGCACAGCGGACGCCAAGCGGATATAGCGGATGCGTAACAGATGCGTAACGGATGCGTAGCGGATGCAGAACGGACGAACTGGATACATTTTCCACCCAAAAGTTTTGGGCAGCCCAAAACTTTCGGAGCGGATGAAACGTCAATAAACGGATGCTGGACAGATAGAGAGGTAGCAAAATGGAGGCAGTGAGTACATTGCGTTTTCGAACGGATGACAAGGTTTTTTGTCCGTTTTACATCCTCTTTGCATCCGTTGGTTCAGTGTGACATGGGCTTTAGTAATGGTTTAAAATTTTATGATATTATCTAGATTAGATTGAACTTTGTGTACATTAAGAAAATACAGTAATTAATTAAAAAGAAATAAAACCCAACATGATATCAGTTTTGCACTTGTTTTATTCCTTTATCAGAATAACTGTGGAAACAACATTTTAAGCAATTGTTTTAAACAATAATAATATATAATTGAAAAGTTTTTTGGATATAGACATATACACTTATGTAATATGTATGTAATGTAACAATGTCATTTATCTAAACAGACACATATTTACATACACACAATCACACTTTTCTGTGAATAAAATTAATTTATTTCTTATTTATTTGTTTGTAATGATTTATTTATTCATTTATTTTTTTATTATTGGAATTTACCAAAGTTAAAGCACTCCATTTACCTTTTGACTAGTTTCATGTTCATTTTATATTTTATATCTAAAGCTCCACTTAACACTTCGTCAAAGAATCTAGATCCCAGCATGACAGAAACAAAAACTATGCTTTATTTGAATAAGTATTTGTAAATTTACAGACATTCTTTTTTAAAAAACACATGATAAGTTCAGTGACCTACCATTATTCTATTGAGCCTATTACCAAAATTACGTGTCGTATGGGTACCATCAATTGTGAATCATCACCTTATACATTAATTATTTAATAAGCTAAGATGATTGATTTAATAAAATATGTTTTTTTTAAATTGAAAAAAAAACAATATTTGGATATTAAGAGAATAATGAAAATAGGAAATTTTAAAGGAATCTAAAAATATGATTGTAACCTTTTGCCTCTGAGTAATGGCATTGTTTAAATGCAACTGTGGCTCATAAATTAAAATCAATTATGCACAGTTTAGCAGTGTAACACAGCATGTCAGTTCAATTACAACTGAAGACATGCTTTATTTATTTCATTTAAGACATACTTCTAACTGAAGGTTAGTGCCTAGAACCTTTCACAGTAATTCCTAAGTTCCCATTATGGGTTATTTCAAATCAGAAGCTCAAACCCTTCATGGAATAATGATTATAACTAATTTCACATTTAAATTGATAGATTTAATTAAATCCTCTCCAAAAAAGAAGAAAAGTGGACATCCCTAGTTATGAATGTATCAACAAAAGAGACAATTTACAAATTCCAGAAGCCATCTCTTGATGATATTCCCTAGGTCTATGCCATAATTATTTCCTTTTTACATTTTCTAAATTGACAAAGAATAGTTGGAGAGCTGCAAAAATCAAGCCCAATTTGGTTAAAAGACTATTAGGGCAATATATTAATTTCAATACATATTTCTATTTCCTAGCTATATCAAATGGTAAGTGAGCACATTTCTGCTTATTCAATAGAACTTACCATTGATGTCCTATCACATAAACCATTTCTGGTTCTTTAAATCAGATTTGGAGAATATATAATATAGAAATTATGAATCAACATCTATCAATTGATCCAAGTCATAATGGATCTTACTCTATTTTATTTTGCCCTCCCTTCTTAAAGCTGATGTTTGAAAAGAAAGAAACTCTAACATCACACACACACACACACACACACACACAAATATATATATATATAGTCTTGTCATGTTCGGGTCTTTTCCTGTGTAAGATTGAGAATGTCTTGGTGACATTTCAACAAGGTTCCACTCGCCATCTTCAGGCTGGTTCTTTTGGCTTTGTGCTTGTGTGAGCAAAGTGTGATCAGAGCTGCCGTTTATAAATACTGGTGGGAAGGTTGGCTTTGTTGTTATTTCTTGATTGGTAGATGGAGTTGATGTTTGCAGATTAATTGGTTTTTTCATAAGAACCTGTGCGGCTGAGGGGCTCGCTGTGTGTCTATCAGCCTCCTGTGTTGTAATGGCATGGGTCATGGGCTGTGTGATGATCTTCTGAGCTCTAATGTTGTGACATTCTGGGTCTTGTGCTGTAATCTCCTGGGTGATTGGCTGTGTTGTAACTTCCTGAGGTTTTGTGGTGTGACCTCCTGAGTTCAGTGATGTGATATCCTGAGCAGGTGGCTGTGATGTAACATTCCGGATTTTGGTTTGGCTCTGAGTTTGAGGTCTGGCTATGTGTTCAGGGAGTGTGTCAGTTTGCTTGGTTTGGGGGTTGGGGTATGTGGCCGCTGGTGATGCAGCTGTGGTCTGCTTTCTGGATGGTGGTTGCCTTTCGTCTATGGGATGTGTTTGGGTTTGCGTCTGGTGAGGGAGATTGGTGGTGGCGTCATGTGTTGTTTTGGGTCCGGTGTTGGTTTTCGTGGCTGGGACTCGTTTGTTGATAAGGGCTAGTTTCCAGATGTCTGGTAGGTGGGAGGTATTATCCCATTTATTCATGTTATGGGGGTGTTTCTCTATTTCAATGGCTTCCCTGATTATTCTCTTGTTGAAGTGTTCAGTATTGGATATATTCTCAATCTTACATGGGAAAAGACCCAAACACGCCAAGACCTGCATACCTGTAGCTGTGAATACACACACACACACACACACATATGTAAAATGAGAACTTCTGAAAGTAATAATGGCTGATATCAAATGTATTTCATTGGTAAAAACATAATTTACAAAATGTATTACAATATTTGCTAAATTGTCCTCATTTTTTACACATAATATGGTCAACCTAACTGATCCATTCCTACATGAAAATGTCCTTTTGATTAGATGCCTATTCTCCTTCTACTTTTTAGATGACCAGCTCAAAATGTAAAATATGAAGAGGTTAGGCAACCTGATGCTCTCTAACAGATTTGGATGAGAACTCCCCTAGTTTCTTCCCACTGCCACAATGATAGAGAGAGTTGAAAAGATGGATACCTGGAAATAATTATTTTTATTGAACAATGATATTTTCTGGTATCGTAAACAATTCTGAAACACAAGGAAAAACAATTCTGTAAAGAAATCAATAAGCCTCCCCCATAATTACGATTGTCCTCACTGTCATACAAATATTTAAAGGAATATTACAAGTTGTGACTGTACTTCCTTGACTAACACTGAAGAAAAAGGAGCTTCTAGGAAGTAATGCTGGGAATAGATCAACCATATCCACCTCACCAAATATGAGTGATGCCAGCAACTGTCCCTATGTACTTCATGCTATTTATTAAGATGAAGTATTATCTTCATCTTAACAAGAAGATTTCTAAGTAGCTTTTAAAATATTTCCAGGATGAAAAAAAAAGCATAAAAATTTCTTTTTTTTAAATAAACCACTAGGGCATTTTATATAATCTGATGTAATATTTTGCCTATCAGAAACAAAGATGGTTCTTAAATATTCATTTTTAATACATTGTATAGTCATTTCTATTTAGTAGTGGATAATCCAAACAATTTCGATGAAATTCACCATTTCGTAATTTTTACAGAAAACATTATTCCCAACAGCAGATGTACCCAGAAGCAGAATATTACTGATTGAAATCTGTTGATATCAATTTTAAAAAGAAGGAAAGTAAGTAAAAGACTTTTTTTTAAATCTTATATTTATTTACAGGAATAAAAAGAACATTTAAATGCAAATTGCAATGATAAATATTGATCTACCTTTAAAAAATGAATAGCAAACACTTGAAGCATTTTGTTATGACTTATGGAACTGAACAGTCAAAAGCAGAATTTTCTATAGCTAATCCTCAACAGGAAAGAAAATTCATCAGAAGTAAAATTACAATGTTCTTCCCAAAGCTTCCTGAATAATATTAAACATCAGTTTTTACATTTAAAATTTTCTGTAATCTAGCTGTTCATAGTGGAGTTGTACATCTTAATTGCCATTCAAACAAAATGTTTCATATGCTGGGGGGGGGGGGAACCCTTATCTTCAAGTTCTTGCTGATCACTTGGTTTCATGAGCCCCTTTTCTGTAAGTTAAAATAGAAACTGTGAATGCTATCCTTTCATTTTCTGAATTTTTTTCTTTGATTTCCTTAGTACACAGCTTTTATTGCTCACTCAATAGAAATAATGTGCTGGTTTGCACATTTTATATGCCTAAAGCATTTGATTATCCTTGACAACTATTTTTTTCCCCTCAAATACAGAAACATCATACTTGTGGGAGCTTTCTATTCCCCACTGATGAGCCTTACTTTAATATCTGTATTGGTGAGAACTAACCCTTCCCAACTCTCGGGATTGTCATGTAATTTATTTGAGGGTTATGAGCCATCCAGAGTCAATGAAATTCAGACAATATATCAGTTTCATAAAACTATTATGGTTGGCCCATGGTCAGTCAGATGTTCAGAATGGACTTGGTATTTTGTCCATATATTGGGATCTAGGATAAACACCTATTGTTTGATGATGTTAAAGGTATCAGCCACAGGATGTACTGTAAGCTGTTCCAAATAAAGTTGTATTTTGCAATTGACTGATGGTGCCAATAGTGTCCAGATGTTTGGGAATTCAATGACAATAGTGTCCAGATGTTTGGAGATTCTATACAAGGCACCGATCACTAAAGGTACTTCTTTGCTTCCTTTTGCCACAATCATGCACAAAGTACAAAAACATGCAAATAAAAAGAGAACTCTATTTTGCCTTTCTCCTCTACTTTGTCTATTCTTCTACTGTGTCCAAGTTCTGCAATGTCCACCATCCCGACATTTTTGTCTTTCTTATCAACCATTGTTAAGTTTGGAATGTTATGTGGTATGCCTGTTTTGATTGACTCAAAACACTTTAGCTTCTTTATTTTCTCTTACTACTATTTTGTTTTCTCACCAGTTTTTCCTTGCAAGCAAATGGTATTTCTTGTATGTACGGTATTTCAATGTAGTATTGTACTACATTCATTTTTTCTGATCAATCTATATGATCTTCTTGGAGCAGCTAACTAGGTGATCAATTATTTTCAGCTTCTTTGTGTTGGTGGCATTTTCTGTCTTTTCAAATCTGGCTTTGTATGCATTTGTTCTTAAGGTTATACTTCACCAAAGCTCTGTGTGAAAGACTGCATATTTCCTGAGAAAACTACAAATGGACCAATGTCCCATACAATGAAGCATTACAAATGATCAGCAATATTATTTCTGATGATATTACAGCATAGCAAGTTGCCAACTTCTGCCACCATGTACTGAATCTATGTCATGATCAGGATCATGCTGGATACTTCTTTCTTCTCCTTCATTTTCGAAGGCAAAACAACTGAAGAAGAAAACTGAATTAGCAACTTCAGAATTATTGAAAATTAGCAGTAAACAACTCTGTATCTCCTTCAGATGTGTAAAGTCACATCCCAATTCTTTTACTCATAAAGAATTCTGCCATTGATAGATAGATGTTCAAAGGCTGGATGGAATTTAGGCACTGGACTGAAGGCCAAGAAGCAGGTGCTAGCTGGGTCAAGGAAGGGTCAAGTATTGGTGGCCAAATAAGGCAGCAAAGAGAAGCCAAGCCATTGGGTAGAGACAGTGTTTCTGTCCAGTCCTTCTGTTGTCTATATTGAACCGTGTTAGATTGTTCTGGTTTACTCAACCCCATTTCTGATTCTATTCATCTCTTATGGATCTCAGAACTGTATTTTGTGCACCTAACTATGCTTTAATATTATTCATATGATACTTGTATATATATTCTATTGCTGTAAGATATACTAGCCCACTTATTTTCATTCTGGGGAGGAAAAGTGTCAGTGAAATACAAACAGTGATTCAGTCCTGCCATCACAAACCACTTCTCTACCTTTGATTTATTGATGTTACCTTTATAATCTGGATCCTGAGACAAGAAGCTTTTTCAAGTTCCATCAGTATCTCAGTTAAGGTTCACATCGACCTGAAGCTAGTTCAATCTATGGAACAAGTTAATTCTCTGCACACTATTGTGAAACTAACAAATGGGTATGTCATCATTCTATTTTACAGGAAAATAGGTGACCAAGATGCATATATACATGCTGCAAATTTCCATCCAGAACATACTGCATAATCTATTGTGTATCGGTAAGTGCCACAATACATCCACACTTCTGAATATTTGCCTGCTAAACCAATACAATAATTGGGATTTAAATTAGGCATTTGTATAATTACAGTACTAATAAAAAAACCAATCAACAGAGCCACACCGATACACAGAAATAAACTAGAAGATGTATCCAGAAAGAAAGTCAATAGGAGGCAATTCATTTAATAACTACAATCCCTAATTATACCTGGAGAGTGGCACTTCCATTTCACAAACACAGTGGAAGTTTTTCACTTGTTTACAGATGATGTCAGGCCCCACAAATCAAGAAAAACACATTGTGATACTTCCAAGCAGATTTCTTTATTGTTCTACATCTAAAGACATTATCCTGCCAAACTAAAGCATATTAGCCACCATATAAAACATGTACCCTAGAAGCTATTAGGAAGGAGCTGTCTTCATCCTTTTTCTTCCACACTAACTCTTTGAGCTATGTTGTCTCTTGCTGTCCTGTAATGCACTCCCTCCCTCCTGGGAATCCAGACAATATTCTATCACAAATAGCCATGTAATCTGAAATGGCTACTAATACGAGATAATGGCCTATGACACAGTGATACAGATGGAACAATAATACACAGCAGTGGTGGGATTCAAATATCTTTACTACTGGTTCTGTGGGAGTGGCTTGGTAGGTGTGGCAGGGGAAGGATACTGTAAAATCTTCAGTCAGAGGTGGTATTTGCTGGTTCTTTGAATTACTCAAAATTTCCACTACAAGTTATCCAGAATCTGCTGAATACCACCTCTGATATACAGGTTGCCAATTCTGTCATCATATCTGCTAAGACAATGTTCTCACCCTGTTATATCACCACAATAATTTGAGGAACTTACATTAGGTGTATTATCTATATATTTGTTTACCAAATCTATATGGTTGGCCATCTCGCAAGAAGTGAGGGTGGCATACAACAATTTTAAAAATTAAAATATTCAAATAATAAGGCATGGAGAGAGCGAACGTAACAACCAGAATAGTGAAAACATCTTAGAATGTTATTGGGACCTTTAGGCTTGATAAAATAACCAGGCCTCAAGGAATTTTCAGAACATGAATAGGCATGGAACTAACCTAATTTCAGATATAGAGAGATATTCCAAAATAAGTGGTAAGATAGCACCACCTATTCTCCAGTGGCTGCCCTGGTCCTTTGATAAGTGGTGGGAGAGATGCACGTTGGAGGACTATGAGTGGAGTGGAATGGCATCTTCAGACACCCACCAATGTAAGTCTGAACAAATGGTAGCCACAACTTGCCTTCTCTACCAGATCTAACAGGTTGAATGATATACTTGGGGAGTGTTAGCCCCTCAGATAACCCAGTCAAATGCTATGAAGGATCCTGAAACTGACCCAGAAACTAGAGCAATAAACACTGCCCATTCCCCCTGAAATCTCTCTGGACCCATCAGTCATTGGAAGCAGACCAGTGTAATGGCTTCAATTTTCTAGGGTGCTTGCACTAGGAAATCCCATTGAAACCAGGGTGTAATCTGACTATGACAAGGTCGGATCGCATCCTAAGAGGTCCCCCAATTTCAGATTTCATACCTGCTGCTCCAGGGTGGGATCCAACTGGCATAACAACTGATTCGGGAAGTGTGCACATGCGTGTCCAACATGTGCTGCATGCACATGTGCACCACCAGCTCCGGCAAGCATTTACTTTCTCCAGATGACAAGTGGCACTCAGTTGTGCCACGCAAAGCAGCTGAGGAGGAAAATGCAGCCACTAAAGAACAGCCTAGAGCCTGGGTGTGTGGGAGGGCCAAACAATAGACCCAAACCTCATCCCAGTGAACTGGTTCAGTGTCAGCTGCTCTTCGGAGCTACCGGTTCTATAGAACTGGACCAAACCAGTGGGACCCCACCCCTGTGCTACTGTGATAGGAACACCAGTTCTAGTGTATGGCCACTGTTCTATTGAACTCTGAGATAGTGGCTATGATCTCCTGGGCCACCTCGGACCCATTCCTAGATGAGGTAGGTTAAAGTCCTCCATAAGTCAGGGGAACTCCATTGTAAACTAAAAATGAAGTCAAGGAGCTCAGACAGAAGATTGCTTTATAGCTGGAAGGATGGTTCAACAGCAACAATTACAATTGATCCCTAGAGCCAAACTTAATGAACAGGAACTCACATCTTGTGAGATCCTGCACCTATAGTGCAGTATCCTGGAAAATTGTAAGAGATTCCCAGATGACAATTCCCACACATTAATTATTTTTCATATGATTCATACTATTGACCTATCAACCATGCTTTACATTGGAGAAACTGACCAAGCTTTAATAAAAGTTAAAAAAGCACAAATCAGAAATGGCTAACTCCTGAAACATTTCAGCTGTTCATATTATCTTTAACTTCATGAAAATAATAAAAACAGCCCATAAAAACTAGTATAGGAAATGGGAAAACTACAACTTAAAAAAGGTTAAATTTCATTTTTCATAGTTTGAATGGAATCAAGGCTTCCTGGCACATTACAGTTGCTAACTATACATATAAAATACCAACTTACCTTGTTAAATGCAATGATGTTATATTGGGCCAGAACAAAACAAACTCCATTTTTCTCTTCTTCTTCCTGTTGTTTCTATCTCTGAACTATAGCCATGACATAAATATAAACCTACTCAGGACTATAAATCTCATGAGATAAAGAAATTGTGACACCTATGATAGATCACAAAGTTCTTGGTTGATTTTGCTGCATGAAACTGACAAGAACAAATATCACCACTTTATTTATAACCATTAATCTGAGTTACTTGTGTGTCATCTGAACCTCCCTGCAAGCAGTTCTTCTTTTCACAATCCCTTTCCTTACCACCAACAACTGTATGTATTTGGAAAATTTGTCTCACAGAGAAAGGCATACATGATGCCCTTTTCAGTGCATCCTTAAAATATGATGCTTCTTTTCTTGGTATAACCAGGCAGTGGTATGATTCCAGGAAAACACATGTTCAACTGAGGAGATGCAGACAGAATGTTAGAAGGTGTAGGCTCACAGTTGGTGCCTTCTTAACTTAAATGGTTCAGAAGAAGATTGAGAAAGATATTTTAAGAAGCTGCTGACAGGTGCAGTGTCCATATTTATGATTGCTCAGAATTACCAGTTTTCATTTGGATCTACATTCCTATAAGAAAGCAACTATCAATATCAGGCTACTTCAAAGCTACTGTTGCCTGGAATGGAGGAGGAAGGAGCAAGACAAAGAGATGCTTTCACTTCCTTCACCAATTGAAATTTAAGATTTTTCCAATAAACTTGTGATGTAAAAGCAGGAACTGTCGGAAAGCAAAAAATCTGACATTTTTATGGTTTTTCAGCACCTAGCTTTCTTTCTTTCTTTCAACAAGCAAGACTGCAGAATAAGTTTTTCCAGTGAGCAATGCCAACTCAGAAGACTCTGGTCCTATGGGCAATGCTTCAGTGAGAGGGTTCAATTGAATCCAGCTTCACGTGTTCAAATCTTTTAGTTTGCCATGTTTTTGGTTTTTTTTTTGCTTGTCTTTCCTAATGTTACTTGAGACATCCTAAGAAACCAACGAGGAATTCCCCACTGGTAAGGGTCAATCTTATTGCTATTACTTTCCCCCATAAATAGTGAAGTCTTCACTGTACTACATCTTCTTAATAGCAATAGCATTTAGGCTTATCTACCACCCCATGTTACTTTACAGCATTTTCGGGATGGTTTACAATGTTAAAGCATTATTTGCAAATTGGCCCTAACAATCTGGGTCCTCATTTTACTGACCTTGGAAGGATAGAAGAATGAGTCAACTTTAAGCCCCATCAGGATCAAACTCTTCTCTTGGAGTTTTTTTTTTTTTTCCATGCTTTTATGTCTTAGCTGCTCTCTAGTTTGGTGATAGCTGCAGTAAATGCATTGCACTAAATGTAAAGCATTTATCACTTATGATAAACCCTTTTATGACTGGTTTCCATTTAGTAAACACTATCAAATTCAGATTCATTGACTGCATTTGCATTTTACTTTATTGCACAGGAATCAAGGAAAAGACTCGAAGCAGGTTTTCAGACTGGCATGAGCCTAGTTCAATTTGGTGTAAGGCAGTGGTGGCTTACGGGATCAAATTCAAAAGAGTGGAAAAGGGTAACTAATCTTGCCTCTTTTACACAGCATCCTGAGATTAAAAAGTTAAATGCCTCTGAAACCTACATGAAGAGCTTAACAATGCCAAGTTGGTTTTAACTCTGAACTCTAAGCCTTTGTATATTAGGCAAGCATGAAACCAAGACCACTCAACATACAGTAGTGCTGCAAAATTCCCTAGAGATACAGAGTTTCAGGATTACTTGATGAAAGACTCAAGATCTGCCACAGGAACTGCTAAAGCTGAGAAATCCCTTAGAGTTTCATCACATGCTGGGAGCTGCTTCATGAAGTTACGCTAAACCGTTCAACCTCTTGTCAGTTAAACATTTCAGCATGAGAAAGTTGTCTCCATAAGCCTGTAAAGGCAGAACCATAAAGCAAAATCTGAAAGAACATATGATTTGGTTTCTTGGAGAATTCAAGAATCCCCATGGATTCTGTAAGAAACGATAATGTTTTCTTTTTCTTTCTTTTTTTAAAGAAAAATAAAAACTAATGCAAACTAAGTGAAAGTAAGAAAAAGAAAAGAAAAAAGAAATCAAAGAGAATGGTAAAAATTCAAAATAGAGGAATAAAGAGTAAAAGAAAAATGTAAAAGAAAGAAAAATGTTTCCAATTGTCCTTCATGCAAACTCAGTACAATTACCATTTTATCTCTTGCTCTATGGTTACAGCAAAGCTGTCTTCTTTCTATAATCTTTCTGGTCTAGTCATAAAAAACATAAATCCTATATTCATTTTCTTTGTTTCACACAAAATATTCATAAGAGGTTTTTAGTCATCAAGAAATGTGTCTTTTCTCTGATGGAATAAATAGTCTTAGTCATCACAACATGTTCTATCATTTTGTGGGTAATGTCAAATCTTTCCATCTTTGTGCATACAATAATCTTGCTACTATTATCATGTACAAAAAACAAATGTAACTTCTGATGAAGATTAATGCCAAACTAGATGTCCCTGAAGGAATGGTAGAGATGGCAAATTTTCTCCAGAAAAAGGAGAGGAAATGAGATTATCCACTCAAACTGCAGAAAAAACAAGAGAAATAATGTATAATAAAAAGACCAAAATGTTTTATTATAATACAATAAATGGAACAATGAAAAAATGTGTGGCTGAGAGATTTGGTATTTTCATCGTGATTATCTTAAAGACAATTTTTATTAAATAATATCACATTTGTGCTAAACATTGTCTAGAATGTATAAAGGAACTTAAAATTTATACAGGAAATATGAACAACAAGAAAGAACATTTTATCATGTTTGGTAGATATGTAAATTCTGGATTGAAAACATACACTGAATATGAGAATTTTAAAGATTAATATACAAGTGAGATCAGAAACTTTTCTTCTATAATTGATGAACAAGCAGTTGGAACTAAAATGTTTCTCAAAACATCAGTCACTTGTAATAGGAGTTGCAACTGTTTTCATTTGGAAATTTTAAATAATGTTTTCTTTTAGCAAATGGGCAGAAGGTGCTGAGAACAAGAATTAGGCTTCCCAATGTCTGCAAACTTGGCCCCAATTGATATCTGATCACCATATGGTTACATTTAAGTAAATAAAATAATAAACCAGGTAGATAAGCCAGTTATAAAATTGTTTAATCGTCAAATTTCATCTGAAAAATCAGAGACAGAAGGGAAATGTGTATAGGTTAGCAGAGGCTAGTTCTAAAAAAAAAACTTTTTCCAACCTAAATGCTATTCATCTTGCTTAAGCCCATATCACACAGCACCAATGGATGGAAAGAGGATGTAAAAGGGAGAGAAACACTTGCCATGTGTTGGTTAACACAATGCATCCGTTCTGTACTCACTGCATCCATTTTTCATACTCTCTATGCGTCCAGCATCCGAATACTGACATTTCATCCGCTCAAAAAGTTTGGAGCTGCACAAAACTTTTGAGTGGAAAAAGTATCCAACGCATCCGTTATACATCCGCTACGCATATGGGGAACATCTGTTATACGTCCGTTGTCATCCATTACGCGTCTGCTATGTCTGCTAGGCATCCGCTGCACATCTGCACAACTCGCATCCGCTCCAGTGGAAAACGGACACAGGGAGGAAGCGAAACGGACATGGAATGGACAGGCAGCGTAAATAGCACGGATGTAGAAAGGATGAAAGTGGATGCAGCTCGCATACAAAGCATTAAAACGGAAAAAACGTTTGTACAGGGGACCTATCTCAGATATTTAGGATGTCTGCAGGATGCCTAGAGGATGCAAAAGGACACCTAGCAGAAAAGCTAAATTTCCTATAAAAAGGGGGAGAAATCACCTGGATCTTACTTTCAGTCCAGCAGCCCTGAGGTAGTCCTTCAGCCTTCATCTGGCTCTTGCTCTTCCACAGCATCCAGTCATCTCTACCATGGATCGTCACACACTCCTTTTGGTAGCCGCCATCGTTCTACAACAGTGTGAAGCCCTC
>BLBF01000020.1:24080436-24096138 GCA_015471245.1 Laticauda colubrina | reverse complement strand
CAGCAGCACCAGCAGCACCAGCAGCACCAGCAGCACCAGCAGCACCAGCAGCATCAGCAGCACCAGCAGGACCAGGATCAGCAGCAGCAGAGTAAGCACCAGCAGGACCAGCAGGATCAGGAGCACCAGCAGGACCATCAATACCAGCAGGACCAGGAGCATCACCAGCAGAGTAAGCACCAGGAGAAGCCCCAGCACCAGGAGCAGCGCCAGCAGAGTAAGCCCCAGCAGAAGCCCCAGCACCAGGAGCAGCACCAGCAGAAGCACCAGCATCAGAAGCAGCATCAGCAGAGTCCCCCCGAGCAGCAGAAGCCCCAGCAGAAGCAGAGTCAGGGCCAGGGGGTGGGATGGTGGCCCTGTCCTTCTTGCCAGGGCTGGCAGAAGATGGCACAGGCTTCCTCTTCTTCCCCATGGTTGTTGGCTGGAGGTGTGTCTGGCAGCAGGTCTTTCCTTTGAATGGTGACCTGCTTGCGTGATGCATCCTTTTATATCCGCGGGGCTGATGCAATGCATCATCCCTGCATGCGCAGTGAATGCTTTGCATCCGCTAGGCATCCGCTAGGCATCTGCTAGGGTTCCGTGATACATTCACTGTATCCGCTCGGCATTCGCTCTGCATCCGTTCCTTCCGCTGCGCGTCCGCTTCGCTGTGCTCCCCCGGAAGCCCTGCGGATGTGCCATCTGCTCCCATCTGCTTCCATTCGCTAGGCTTCCATGGAGCATCCGCTTAACATCCTGGCTACGTCCTCCCCCTGTCCATTCATTTCCGTTGTTGTCCGCTGTGTTCATGCAAATTTGGGGCACTTTTGAGAGCTGATAACAATGGATGGAACATTTCCTCGTCCGCTGTGTCCTTTTTACAAACGTTTTGCACCCATCGGCCTATGTGACAGGCCCTTTAAATCATGTTCACTGACTGAGAATGAGTAGTTGCTATATAAGGCTAGGGTTAAAACGTTTAAAAGATTGGGTACAACTCACTTAGCAACAGGTCCCAATTGTGGCTGTAAGTCAATTCTATCTTTATTATAATTTCTCCAAAAATATTACATTAATTCTTCCTGTATTTCTAGAATTGTATTGATATAAGGCCTGGTTCCCACTGGCTGACAGATGCAAAATGTATGCATAAAGGATACAGCGGATGAGCAAAATTTCGGGGCGCGATCCATTGTCATCTGCTCCAAAAATTGGCAAAAATTTGCATAAACAGAATGGAAAAGAACGGACGTTGGTAGTATGTAGTGGGGATGTTAAATGGATGTTCATAGGAAGCCTAGTGGATGACAGCAGATGGAAGTGGATGACACATCTGAAGGGGTTCCGAGGGAGAATTGCAAAGCGGATGCATAGCGGAAGGGGCGGATGCATAGCAGATGAAGCAGATGCATCATCGTTGCCTATAGGAAACAAAGGGGATGCCACACGGATGTATATCGAATGCAAAGCGTTCACTGTGCATGCGGGGAGTGTGAATTGCATCAGCTCCGCAGATATAAAAGGATGCAGCATGCATGCAGTCAGCATACAGGGGAAAGACATGCTGCCACATACATCTAGCAGGAACACCATGGTTCGTCAGTCAAGCAAGAAGAGGAAGCCCATGGCTACTCGTTCCAGCCCTGGCAAGAAGGCCAGAACCAGCATCCCACCCCCTGGCACTGACTCTGAAGCTGCTGCTGTGGTGGACCAGCCCCAAGACCCTCAAAGCCCTGCTGCTGAAGGTCCTGCTACTCAAGCCCCTGAAGGCCCTGCTGCTCAAACCCCTGAAGGCCCTGCTGAAGCCCCTGCCAGAGGGAGAAAGAGGCAAGAGAAGCAGAAGGGAGAGAGGAAACAGTACACCGTTTCCGAGGAGCATGAGGATGAGGTGCTGGATTGGCTGAGGGAGAACGAGTACCTCTGGAGAAAGGGCCACAGACTGCATCGGGACACCAAGAAGAAGCAGGCAGCTTGGAGAGACAAGGCAGAGAGCCTGGGGTACACTGCAGAAGTACTCCTTGGATGGTGGAAGCACATGCACACCTATTATGGCAAGCTACACCTCAAGAAATCTGGGCAGGCCACTGTCAAGCTCACTGACTGGGAGACATACATCATGTCCAAGTGCAGTTTCCTGGAGGGTGAGATCCGCCACTGAGGAGCAGCCCCTCTGAGACCCCTCTCCCTCAGACAACCCACAGACAGCCAGTCCTCTTCCAGCCAGGAGCCAGCGAGCCTGCCAGGTAGATGTCTTCAGAGGGCTCCACGGCAGAGACCTCCCTGACAGGTGCACTCCCCATGCTGGCAGACTTGGAGGATCCCATGGGAGATGACTCCCTGCTGTCAGAAATGGAGGGAAAAGCAGCAGCCACCAGAGACCAACCCACCCCCACTCCCAGATCCACAGGACGCAGGCAGAAAGGCAGACTGGAGGGCCAGGACCACAGTGTCCTGTTGGAGATCAGGGACACAATGAAGACCAGCACAGAACTTCTCTCTCAGCTGGTCCACAACAACATACCATCCTCGGGCCGGAAGCCCTTCATCACCTACGTGAGCCAGACCCTCAGGGATCTGCCTGAGGCCCAGTACCAAGTGATGAAGCAGATGATCACAGCACTTCTGCACAACCCTCAAGGCCCAGCTGAAGCTGCTCCTACCCAGTCCAGGTCTGCTCCTCCACCCCAGGCGATGTCACAGCCCTTCCACCACATTCAACAGCCCCTCACCTACCAAAGCTACGACTACCAGGACTTCCCACAGCAGAAGCAGAACTTCCCAGTCCAGGCCCAGGTTTATCGCATGCCACAGATGCCACTCCTCACCCAGCTGCAGACCAGACAGCCCCACTACACTCCTCCTTCCTCCACCCCACAGCCAAGCCCATCAATGGACAATCTGTCATCAGTCTTGGGCCTCACATCTTAAGTCCTTGATGAAGGGCCTCTCAATCTCATGGGACTGAGTCAGCTCTCAGACAGCTTCCTGAACACACCATCCCCTGTTGTACCCTCGGGGCCAAGCACCACAATGGTGCCTCAGACCAGCAATCAAGCCACAGCCACCTCCACAGTCCCTGCCCGCTTAACAGCTGAGACCATGGACATGACTCAGAGTGACTGAGAATAGTGTCAGAGACTGAGTTGTTTACTTGTTAAGTTTATCTTTGCTTAAGACACTTTACTTGGTTCATTTTGTTTATTTAATAAAGTCATACAGTTTACCTAAGAAAGTTAATAAAGGTTATCTTTGCTTAGCACACTTAAAACAGTTTACTTGGTTCATTTTGCTTATTTAATAAAGTCATAAAGTTACAAAAGTTAATCAAGGTTATCTTTGCTTAAGACACTTGCTTCATTTTTTTTTTTACTTGATAAAGTGTTGGTGAAAACTTTGAAAAAATGGTTAAACCTTTGCATGCTTGTGGGTTAGATAAGGATAGTTGTGGGATAGATCAACCTCCAGTGCAAGCATAGTGGGACTGTATGGTCCACCATCCCAGCTGCCACACATATGGGCCTTTATTATCAATAACAATTTATTCATTGATCAACACATTTTAAAATAAACAAAACTCTTTATTAATGCCCTATTCATTGTAGGACCACTCAACATACATGGCACAATCTCATCAGTGTTATGCTACAGCCTCAAGGAAGCATCCATTAATCATCTATCATCCTGTCTTGCCACTCCACTGCTCCAGCTGGGGAGTTGCACCAGTGTCTCAGGAGGTTGCACTGCTTCTTCCCTTCACATGAAACTCTGTTGGAGCCTTGTACATCCACAGTGTCTATCAGCTTTTGTCCTTGCCTCCATTCACCAGGCTCCATGTCCCCATTCCCTTGTTGATGGTCCACAAGCCTGTTCTGTGACACTGGGTAGTGGGTGCGCATGAGATTGTGCAGGATGCAGCAAGCTTCCATGATGCTCCTCACGGTCTGTGGGTGATGCTGCATGGTGGTGAGAAGTACCTGAAACCTGTTGGCCAGGATGCCAAATGCGTTCTCCACCACCTGTCTTGCCCTGGACAGCCTGTAGTTGAAGATCCTCTCTTCACGGGTTAGGTATCTTGAAGTGTATGGCTTCATGAGGTAGGTTCTGAGGGAGAAGGTGTCATCACCAATGATCAAGTAGGGCACATCTTGTGTGTCATTGGGTAGGGGTCTCGATCTGGAAAACCCATGATGAGTTTGCGTTCCAGCCCACCCTTGAGGTCACTTGCGTTGTATACCTGGCCATCTGAAACTGACCCTTTGCCTGAATCATCGATGTAGATAAACTTGTATTCAGCATCAACCATGGCAAAGAGGATGATACTGAAGAAGCCTTTGTAGTTTTAATAAGTGGATCCTGAGTTGGCTGGAGCTTTGCAGGCCATGTGCTTCCCATCTATGGCTCCAACGGTGTGGGGAAAGTTCCACCTCTGATACCACTCTTCTGCAAGTTTTCTCCAGCCTTGTTCAGTGGTGGGGAACTTGAGGTGCTCCTCTACGTATTCTTCAATGATGGCCTGCACCACTTCTCTGACCACTTTGTTGATGATGTGTGGCACCCTCCAATCATACTGCATGTTTCTGTATGTGGTTCCAGAGGCCAGATGCTGCAGAGTCAGTGCCACCTTCAGTCCAGGGTCCAGGTTGGGACGGAAGTTGGTGTTAGGCTTGGTCAACCTGGGTCTCAGACGCTTTACAAGTTCGTCAAACATGGCTGGTGGCATCCTCATGAAGTGATGGAATGTATGAGGGTCTTCATTCCTCAGCTCCACCATCAACTGGTCACACAGTCCAAACTCCATTCTTCTCACGATCCATCCTCGGACCCACACAGCTCTTGGACGTCTCCTTTTCCTTCTGTATAAAAGTTGAAACAGTCTGAACAGGTTTTGGTTCTGGTGATGAATGAGCGCAGCTATCATACGGACTGTGTCATCATCCATGGTGGAGAACAATTGATGATGTTGAAGACCAAGACCAAGGGTGAAGAGGTCTGTGTACCACGGCTGCTGGACTCATACTGAGATCCAGATGATTTTCTCCCCCTTTTTATAGGAAATATCAGTTGTCCACTAGGTGTCCTTCTACATACTCTAGACATACTCCAGACATCCTAAATATACGAGATACATCCCAGATACAAACGTTTTGTCCGTTTTTAATACTTTATATACGACATGCATACGCTTACATCCTTTCTATTCCCTTGCTACAAACGCTGTGTAGACGTTCCATGTACCTTTTATTTCCTCCTTCTTTCCATTTTCAGCTGCAGCGGATGTAAGTTGAGGGGATGGCCAGAGGATGCAGAGAGGATACTGCGAACGTGTAATGGATGATCACGGACATAGAACCTTTGTTGCCCGTATATGTTGCGGATGTACATCGTACACGGTGGAAAGTTCATCCGTTCACAAAGTTCTGTGTAGCTCAAAACTTTTTGCACTGAAATCGCAGTGGATGGATGCTCGACAGATAGAGAGTTTGAAACACGTATGCAATGAGTACACAATAGATGCATAGCATTTTCCAATGGATGGCAAGCTTTTTTTAACGTTTTACATCCTCTTTGCAACCGTAAGTGGAATGGGACCGGGCCTATAGTACAATTATGAAGAATAAATATCTGATCATTTGAAAAAAATCCTGTGTATTTTTTTTATTCTCAGGCAACATAAACATATATATTTGATTCAAGGTTGATTTAGCCTTCCATCAGTAAAATAAAGATCCAGACTGATTAGGGAAATATGCTGGCTCCGTAAACTGCTTAGAGAGGGCTGTAAAGCACCACGAAGAAGTGTATAACTCTAAATGTTGTTGCTATTCTTGATTATCATCAAACTTTATATTATGCTGCATTTTGCTTGATGTGTCAGCCAATAGATCTGTTTGGGGGAGGCAGGAAAAGGGCGCAACAATACTAAAATGTCAAATTGGGAATGTAATGATTAGTTAATATATTTCCCATAGATCTTATTTCAAAATATTATATTTATTTATAGCAGATTAATTAAGAAACAAGAAACTAACCAAGGAAAGAAGCAACTAAGGAGAAATTTCCTCACAATGAGTTCAATCAACCAATGAAACAGCTTGCCTTCAGAAATTGTGAGGGCTCCATCACTGGAGATTTTCAAAAAGAGACTAGATAACGATTTGTCTGAAATGGCATAGGGTCTCTTAGTCGACCAGGGGGTTGGGTTATAAGACCTCTGAGGTCCCTTCCAACTCTATTGTTGCTGTGCTCTAAATATGACTTAGGTAGATGATACAAACAACATGGTAAAATATTGCTATTTCCAAAAATACATTCATAATATCCCTTCCATATATACTGGTATATACCGGTAGTGAATGTCATATGTGTTAATTAATCTAACCCTGAACTGCATTCTTTTTAGTACATAGGATATGAATTAAACTTACAAGTATTCTAATACAAGATAAGAAGTACAGAACAATAGGCCATTGGAAGCAAAATTGCAAGTATTCAATTTCTTTAACTGTTGAATTTATGTGCCAAATTTCAGGTGGAGTGTTCATTTCAGGCAGGTCACGTTGAACATGTTGTTGGAACTAAAAAATGTTTATTATAGATGATAAGACTGTGTGCCTTTTGAAAGCAATTTGGAAGAGGTTCTTCAGACCTTATAAAATTGTGAGGAAGTCACCTCTCTGTTACTAATTAAAGTGTGAAGCCTGAATCTGCAGATACTATAAGTCATCAATTCATTAAAGCCTTTCAAACAAGCAGCATTTCCCCACATTTGCACTGAAATTGTGACTGCTTTAATAAAATCGTACGATCGTGTATTGGCTAGAACATTTTTTCCAAACCATTTTTGAAATGTATAAAGTTGCTGTATGTATTTAATGGAGAAGATTCCTTACTTTGAGAAAGTCTTTTATCTGGAACTAAAACACCTTTTATATTGTTGATTGGATTAGAAGAATCAAGGAACAGAAAAATAGACTCAGTGATTTTATTTTACTAAGAAATGTTCATTGCATAAAGTAATAACAAGTCTGTCTCCCACTCTTGTCACTTTATTCTCTTGTGAAGGCTTGAATAACAAAAGAAAGATGTAATTCTGTTTATAAGGATAAAATTCACCAAACGTGTACCTCATAATGTTAAATTGAAACTGTTTGTCACAATATTCTGGAAGAGATATATTTATCATCTGTCAAACACAATACTTAGTAAAGAAGTAGGATGTATGTTAGGTTTAGTATCTATTAGTATCTCGGATGAAGTGGTTTGTAGCAAATACTATTAGGAAAAGATAAGTATAAGTTTTTTTAAAAAAGGGTCACAGAGATTCTCAGGCCTCATTTGCTAAATTCAGTGAACGTATTTTTAACATTATTGTCAAATAATGTTATGAGATACATTATAAACTCTGTGATTGATGTTCTCAACAGTTTTAGAAATAGGCAGAATCTGTATCAATGTTCAAGTGAAGCTGATATATTTTGGAATGAAATATATGTGCTGACTGAGATTAATAGATTTTTAGAAATAGAATTCTAGGCTATTATTGACCTGGTTTTGCTACCCTAATCCTTAGCCACACAGCTTTGTTTGCATGTATTTTATACCATAGTGTAAAAACTGATGGGCATATGTATTCAATCAACTACTACTCAACTAATTCAATATCAGGGTTGCAGAGTGTATATGTACAGAGTATAGGTGTATTCCATACAGAGTTATAGCCTGAATTCCAAGGTGGAATCATTAATAATACATTGTCATTTATCAAAATGAAGGAATAGATTTAACCTATCCTTTTCTGAATGAACTTTTAAAGTTCCAGACTATATTTCTTGTTACAGTGGCCTACAAATGGTGGTGATGATGCAATTGTGCCAAAACCATCATCAGAAAAAAAAAAATGACATTGTTTGAAAATTCTGTAGGAGGGGAAGATTAGTTTAATGATTGAAAGGTTTGTCGTTATATTAGACTAATATCTGTAATCAAGCTACCATTTGCTGTTCTAGTCATAAGTTCTTTAAAAAGTGCCATGATTAAGAATATTAATCTTTGTGGCATTCACTGGATGGACCAAGTAGAAATATTGAAGAGAGACAACAATGATTTCAGTTAAATTGCAAATGCAAAAGTTTGTTAGGAATTTAGACAATGTTCTGACAGATGTCTGCATTGAACTGTTGCCAAAAATCTGAGGATGAAAAACAAAACAAGCAAAACATTTCCAAAATGAATTGTATAAGGTTCTGGTCCAGTAGGAAGACACTAGCATCCAAACTGTCAGAAAAAATATTAGAAAAGTCAAAATAATGCTTGACCCTTATCTCTCCACAAATTACCAACATATTTACACTTTTTAGACAGCTGGGCTGACAACAATTTCACAATTGCTGTTAATTATTTCGGCTATATTTCTGTACTAATTCTGCTTTACAAAGTATATGGAGTTGGTTTCTTAGGAGAAAATGTTAAATCCTATCAGGATTGCAGTGAAAAAGATTGTATTGGATTAATTGAGCTTGATTATTTTAGCAATTAAAGAAATATACTCCAGAAGCAATATAATTTTGAAAGAGTGAACAAAGTATAGCTCTATTTTTTTGAAAATGCATTCTAGATTTTGGAAATAAATAGGAGTAAATAACTTCTAAAGCACCTTCAAACCAAACTGGATTATTTCTGCAACACTAGATCTAGTCCTTTAACAGATCAGAAGATCTCTGCACAGTTCTAATATATAATATGTAAAAATTGCAATAGAACTTATATGGAAATGGAACATGGATTTCTATGTAATTGATGTTCTGCACAATAATCGCGTAGAGCTACTCTTTGAAAAAATGGTTGATATTAACAAATTAGATCAACTCTGAAAATAATTTGCATGTAAATAAAAGTGCACATGTTGCTCAGATATCTATATAACTCCAAGTGTAAGGAAGAGCTACCCAATTATTTCCATGACAATATTGTAAAGATTAACTTTTAATTTGAATAAGCAAACTTCTGTTGAGAAGTTCTCTATGCTGCAGCTAGTTTTGAAATAACCAAAGCAAATGCAGTAATAAAGGCATTTAAAATACTGTAGCTGCAACGTGTCAAATTATGGAGCTTTACCAGAGAAATCTTTGAATAGGATTTAAACAAATAATGGCAAAATATCTGGGACGTTATCTAAATATTTCTATGATTTCTGGGTATACCATTATGTTTCACTGACACTCTTCATGGATAACACCTTATGAATTTCTGTTGTAAATTATTGGGTAATTATATTTAATTTAAAATAAGATTCTTCAAAACTGTTCATAGGTATGTTAGTCAGATAATCGGATTTTTTAATGATGACAGGTGCAAGTTTCTCTGATATAATTTTTGTTGGCCAATAGAAGAAATTATGTGAAAAGCAGTAAGATGTCACTAAAACATCTTATATAATTTAGTATTTTGTGCAAAGATAGACTATAGAGACCCACCTTCAAAATGAGCAAGCATCTAAATACTATTTTCATATTAATAGCAATTAATTTCATAATAACCACAGCAGTGAAACTATGGCACATTTTAGGAATTCAAACTAGGGGATCCAGTTTATTCAAAAGTTAATTGGCAACTTCAGTCTGAGGATCAATTAAACCAAAGCCAATTAATTCCATCAGGAATCTAGCTCAGAGTATTTATTTTATGTTATTTAATGGACTACTCAACTCAATAAATGTGAGCAATGTAAACCAACCCAATTCCTTCAGAAAACACCTAACCATTAAACAATCCTATCCAATGTGTGTATGCAATGTATATATGCAAACACTATAATTAAATAACCAAAAGTGGATTTCACTTAACAAGGTCCAAATGCCTGGGTCAAAGCCAGACCTTAAGGCTCTGTCACACTGCCCAACGGAGGCAAAACGTGAGTAAAAAGGACACAACGAACGAGCAAAATGATCCATCCGTTGTTATCCGCTCTCAAAAGGGGCAAAAATTTGCATAACCGGAGCGGATAACACGGAAAGGAACGGACGCGGGGAGGACGCAGAGCGGATGGAAAGCGGATGCGGAATGGAAGCCCAGCGGATGGAAGCAGATGAGACTGCATGGCACATCCGCTTGGCTTCCGGGGGACCTCAGCAAAGCGGACGCGGAATGAATAAAGCGGATGCAGAGCGGACGCCAAGCAGATGAAGCGGATGCACAACGGATGCACAGCGGAAGCCTAACAGATACCTAGAGTTAGTTGCGCATGTGGGGAGGATGCATTGCGTAAGCCCACCAGATATAAGGGAAGCAGCTCGGAAGCAGGTCACCATTCAGAGGAAAGACGTGCTGCCGGATGGATTGACAGCCTTGCCTGCCCTGCCTGCATGCCTGCCTGCAAGCCTTGCTGCCAGCCTCCCTGCCAGCCTTGCTGTCTGCCTGCCTGCCAGCCTTGCTGCCAGCCAGTCTGCCTGCCAGCCTTGGTACCTGCCTGCCTGCCAGTCTTCCTGCCAGCCTTGGTGCCTGTCTCCCTGCCAGCCTTCCTGCCAGCCTTCCTGACAGCCTTCCTGCCAGCCTTGGTGCCTGCCTGCCTGCCTGCCTGCCAGCCTGCCTGTCAGTCTGGGTGCCTGCCTGCCTCCCAGCCTTCCTGCCAGCCTTGGTGCATGCCTGCCTCCCAGCCTTCCTGCCAGCCTTGGTGCCTGCCTCCCTGCCAGCCTTGGTTCCTGCCAGCCTTGGTTCCTGCCAGCCTCCCTGCAAGCCAGCAACCCCACAACCATGTGGAAGCACAGCAATCCTCAGCCATCTGCTGCCAGCCCTTGCAAGAGGGACAGGGTTACCATCCCGCCCCCTGGCCCTCACTCTGGTTCTGCCGGGGCTTCTGCAGCACGGGCTCGCTCTTCTGGGGCTGGGGCTTCTGCTGCTTCTGCTTCTGGAGGAGCTGATGACAAGCACTCCAGCACCAGCCACCTCCACAGCACCTGGACCCTTCACCCCTGAGACTGAGAGACCAAGAGGAGTGCCAGAGACTCATTTTTGTTTTATAGCTTGTTGTTAACAAAGTCTATTTTTGATTCACACACTTGCTTCATTTCTTTTTTTTAATAAAGTCTTGCTGGAAACTTTTAGAAATGGTTTCAGCCTTTGCATGCTTGTGGGATGGGTTAAGATAGCAGTGGGATGGGTTGAGATAGCAGTGGGATGGGCAGGGATACCTGTGGGATGGGCAGGGATACCTTTGGGATGGGTAATAGCTGTGGGATAAACTTCCAGTGCAAGCATAGTGGGACTGTATGGTCCACCCTCCCAGGTGCCACACCTTTGGCCCTTTATTATCAATAACAATTTATTCATTGATCCACACATTTGAACATAAACAAAACTCTTTATTAAATGCCCTGTTCATTGTAGGCCCACCCAACATACATGGCCCAATCTCATCCATGTGATGAGACAGCCTCAAGGAAGCATCCATTAATCATCTATCATCCTGTCTTGCCACTCCACTGCTCCAGCTGGGGAGTTGCACCAGTGTTTCAGGAGGTTGCGCTGCTTCTTCCCTTCACATGGGGCTCTGTTGGGGCCTTGCATATCCTGAGTGTCTATCAGGTTTCACCCTTGCCTCCATTCCCCAGGCTCCATGTCCCCATTGCCCTGCTGGAGGTCCACGAGCCTGTTCTGCAAGACTGGGTAGCGGGTGTGCATGAGATTGTGCAGGATGTAGCAAGCTTCCATGATCCTCCTCATGGTCTCTGGATGATGCTGCATGGTGGTGAGAAGTACATGTAACCTGTTGGCCAGGAGGCCAAAGGCGTTCTCCACCACCCGCCTTGCCCTGGACAGCCTGTAGTTGAAGATCTTCTCTTCATGGGTGAGGTATTTAGAGGTGTAGGGCTGCATGAGGTAGGTTGTGAGGGAGAAGGCGTCATCCCCCATGATGAAGTAGGGCACATCTTGCGTGTCGTTCGGCAGGAGTTCTGGATCTGGGAAGCCCACGATGAGGTTGCGTTCCAGCCCACCCTTGAGGTCCCTTGCGTTGTATACCTGGGCATCTGAAGATGAGCCGTTGCCTGAAGCATCGATGTACATGAACTTGTAGTCAGCATCGACCATAGCGAAGAGGATGATGTTGAAGAAGCCCTTGTAGTTGTGATAAGAGGACCCTGAGTTGGCTGGCGCTTTGCAGGCCACGTGCTTGCCATCGATGGCTCCAACGGTGTGGGGGAAGTTCCACCTATGATACCACTGCTCTGCAACTTTCTTCCATCCTTCTTCAGTAGAGGGGCACTGGAGGAGCTCCTCCTTGTATTCTTCGATGATGGCCTGCACCAATTCTCTGACCACAATGCTGATGGTGTTGTGTGGCACCCTCCAGCCATACTCCATGCTCCTGTAGGTGGTCCCTGAGGGCCAGTGGCCCAGAGTGAGTGCCACCTTGAGCCCAGGGTCCAGGCTGGGGTGGAATTTGGTGCTCTGGGTGTCAGGCGCTGCACAACTTCGTCAAACATGGCTGGAGTCATCCTCATGAAGTTCTGGAATGTCCGAGTGTCTTCGTTCCTGAGCTCCACCATCAGCTCATTGTACAGTCCATACTCTGTTCTTCTCCCGATCCATTTTCGGACCCAGACGCTTCTTGGCCACCTCTTTTTCTTCCCATAGTAGAGTTCACAGAACCTGTAGATGGCTTCGCACTGTTGCAGAAGGATGGTGGCTGCCAAAAGGACTTTGTTGCGATCCACGGTGGACATGACTGGATGCTGTGGAAGAGGAAGAGTCAGATGAAGGCTGCAGAGGTCTGCACCGCAGGGCTGCTGTTCTGAAAGTGAGATCCAGATGAGTTGCTCCCCCTTTTTATAGGCAGTATAGATGTCCCTTTGCATCCTCTAGGCATCCTCTAGGCATCCTCTAGACATCCTTAATATCCGAGATAGGTCCCCTCTGAAAAAGTTTTTTCTGTTTTAAATGCTTTGTTTCCATGCTGCATCCGCTAGGCATCTGTTCTGCATCCGTTCCGCGTCCGTTCTGCTTCCTTCCTGCGTCCGAGCGGATGCGAGTTGCACGGATACGGAACAGATGCCTAGCGCATATAGCAGATGCGTAACAGATGCAGAACATATGCCTAGCAGATGCCTAGTGGATGCAGAACGGACAAATTGGATACATTTTCCACGCAAAAGTTTTGAGCAGCTCAAAACTTTCTGAGCAGATGAAACATCCATGAAACGTGGATAGAGAGGAAGCAAAACAGAGGCAGTGAGTACAGAATGGATACATTGCGTTAACGAACGGATGGCAAGCTTTTTTGTCCATTTTACATCCTCTTTGCATCCGTTGGTGCAGTGTGACAGGGGCTTAAATGACGTTTCTGAAGGCAAGCTGAGGGAGGCTATGCTGAGGGAGGGAAGAGGACCAAATGTATCCTTTTCTCTCCCATGGCAGAACTTTAATCTGTCAGCTCCTGATCCTAATTAAAGGCCCTGTCACACTGGCTGACGGATGCAAAACATTTGTAAAAAGGACACAGCAGACGAGAAAAATGTTCCATCCAGTGTTATCCGCTCTCAAAAGGGGCAAAAATTTGCATAACCAGAGCGAACAACACGGGAAGAAATGGATGGGGGGAGGACGTAGGGTGGATGGAAAGCGGATGCTCCATGGAAGCCTAGCGGATGGAAGCGGATGGAAGCAGATGGCACATCCGCAAGGCTTCCGTGGGAGCGCAGCAAAGTGGACGTGGAATGGAAAGAACAGATGCAGAGCGGATGCCGAGTGGATGAAGTGGAGAGAATGAGCACAGCAGATGCTGAGTGGATGAAGCGGATGCAGAGCAGAAGCCTAACGGATGCCTAGCGGAAGCCTAACGGATGCCTAGCGTTCACTGTGCATGTGAGGAGGATGCATTGCGTCAGTCCTGCGGATATAAAGGGAAGCATCTCCCAAGCAGGTCAACATTCAAAGGAAAGATCTGCTTCCAGACACATCGACTGCCTGCCAGTCAGGCTGCCTGGCTGCCTTGCTGCAAGCCTCCCTGCCAGCCTGCCTGCCTACCAGCCTTGCTGCCAGCCTGCTTGCCAGCCTTGCTGCCTGCCTGCCTGCCTGCCAGCCTCCCTGCCAGCCTGCCTGCCTTCCAGCCTTGCTGCCAGCCTTGCTGCCTGCCTACCTGCCAGCCTGTCTGCATGCCTTGCTGCCAGCCTGCCTGCCAGCCAGCAACCCCACAACCATGGGGAAGAAGAGAAAGCCTCAGCCATCTGCTGCCAGCCTTGGCAAGAGGGACAGGGGCACCCTCCCACTCCCTGTCCCTCACTCTGCTTCTGCTGGGGCTTCTGTAGCATGGACTCACGCTTTTGGGGTGGGGCTTCTGCTGCTTCTGCTTCTGGAGGAGCTGATGATGATGCTTATGGCGGTGGTACTTCTGCTCATGCTTACTCTGCTGATGATGCTTCTTGTGGTGGTGCTTCTGCTGGTGCTTACTCTGCTGATGCTGCTCCTGGCGGTGGTGCTTCTGCTGGTCCTTACTCTGCTGATGCTGCTCCTGGTGGTGGTGCTTCTGCTGGTGCTTACTCTGCTGAACCTGCTTCTGGTGGTGGTGCTTCTGTTGGTGGTTACTCTGCTGAAGCTGCACCTCGTCCTGCTGGTCCTGCTTGTGCTCCTTGTCCTGCTCGTGCTCCTGGTCCTGCTCGTGCTCCTGGTCCTGCTCATGCTCCTGGTCCTGCTGTTCCTGCTGTTCCTGCTGGTGCTTACTCTACTTCTGCTGATCCTGGTCCTGCTGATGCTGCTGCTGCTTATCCTGATCCTGCTGGTTCTGCTGGCGCTGCTGCTGCTTCTGGTACTGTTGCTGCTGGTGGTGGTGTGGAGGAGCAGCCCCTAGAACCTCGAAGCCCCTCTGATGAGGGCCCATGTGGTCCTGCCAAAGGGAGGAAGAGGCATATGCGAGAATGGGAGAGGAGGCAATACTCCATCGAGGAGGAACATGAGGATGAGGTGCTGGAGTGGCTGAGAGAGAATGAATACCTATAGTGGAAGGGACAAAGGCTCTATAGGAACACCAAAAGGAAGCAGGCTGCTTGGAGAGAGAAGGCAGAGAGCCTGGGCTACACTTCGGAGGTGCTCCTTGGTTGGTGGAAGCACATGCACACCTGGTACGGGAAGCTGCACCTCAAGAAATCTGGCCAGGCCGCAGTCAAGCTGATGGACAGAGAGACCTATGTCATGGCCAAGTGCAGCTTGCTGGAGGGGGAGATCTGCCACCGAGGAGCAGCCCCACTCACAGCCCTCTCTCTCAGGCAGCCTGCTGAGAGTCAGTCCTCTTCCGGCCAAGAGTCAGCTCCTGTCTCCAGGCAGGTTTCTGTGGAGCGTCCCACGGCGGAGAACCCACCGACAGCTGTTCTAACCGTGGCGGAGCATGTGGAGGACTCCCTGGTGCAGTGGGAGAAAGGAGATGGCACTTCCACCACAGTCCAACCCGCATCCACCCCCAGCTTCACCTCCACAGAAAGGCAGAGAGCCAGACAGGAGGGACAGAGCCACACTGTCCTGCTGGAGATAAGAGACACCATCAGGAGCAGCATAGATCTTCTCTCTCAGCTGGTACACACCGACTCCTCATCCTCCAACCGCAAGCCCTTCCTCACCTATGTGAACCAGACCCTCGTGGACATGGCGGAACCTCAATACCAGGTGGTGAAGGACAGGATCACTGATCTGATTCACAACCCTTCAGATCCAGATGAACCTGCTCCCACCCAGTCCAGG
>BLBF01000020.1:24057312-24080036 GCA_015471245.1 Laticauda colubrina | reverse complement strand
ATGCCACCCACGCCAGTCCTCACCCAGCTGCAGACCAGACAGCCCCACTACACTGCTCCTTCCTCTACCCCATAGCCAAGCCCGGCCTCAATACATCTCTCCTTGGTACTGGGGCTGACACCACATGACATGGAGGAAGGAGCTCTCAACATCACGGGGCTGAGCCAGCTGTCCGAGAGATTCCTCAACACACCATCACCTGTTGTCCTCTCGGGGCCAGGCACCCCAGTGGCGCTTCAGACCAGCACTACAGCAGCACCCACCTCCACAGCACCTGGACCCTTCACCCCTGAGACTGGGCACTCCTCTCAGTGACAGAGAAGAGTGCCAGAGACTGGGTGGCTACCTGTAGACTTTATTTGGACACTTGACTTGGGTCATTTTTCTTTTACAGCTTGTTATTAATAAAGATTATCTTTGCTTCACACACTTGCTTCATTTATTTTTGTAAATAAAGTCTTGGTGGAAACTTTTAGAAATGGTTTAGCCTTTGCATGCTTGTGGGATGAGTTAAGATAGCAGTAGGGTGGGCAGGGATACCTTTGGGATGGGTAATAGCTGTGGGATGGGCAGGGATACCTTTGGGATGGATTAAGATAGCTGTGGGATGGGTTGAGATAGCAGTGGGATGGGCAGGGATACCTGTGGGATGGGTTAGGATACCTGTGGGATGGGTTAAGATAGCTGTGGGATAGATAAACCTCCAGTGCAAGCATAGTGGGACTGTATGGTCCACCCTCCCAGGTGCCACACCTATGGCCCTTTATTATCAATAATAATGTAATCATTCATCCACACATGTCAACATGAACAGAACTCTTTATTAAATGCCCTGTTCATTGTAGGCCCACCCAACATACATGGCCCAATCTCATCAGTGTGATGAGACAGGCTGAAGGAAGCATCCATTAATCATCTATCATCCTGTCTTGCCACTCCACTGCTCCAGCTGGGGAGTTGCACCAGTGTTTCAGGAGGTTGCGCTGCTTCTTCCCTTCATGTGAGCCTCTGTTGGGGCCTTGCACATCCTGAATGTCTATCAGGTTTCGCCCTTGCCTCAATTCCCTAGGCTCCATGTCCCTATTGCCTTGCTGGAGGTCCACGAGCCTGTTCTGCAAGACTGGGTAGCGGGTGCACATGAGATTGTGCAGGATGCAGCAAGCTTACATGATCCTCCTCACAGTCTGTGGGCGATGCTGCATGGTGGTGAGAAGTACCTGTAACCTGTTGGCCAGGATGCCAAAGGCGTTCTCCACCACCTGCCTTGCCCTGGACAGGCTGTGGTTGAAGATCCTCTCTTCACGGGTGAGGCATCTGGAGGTGTAGGGCTTCATGAGGTAGGGTCTGAGGGAGAAGGCGTCATCCCCCATGATGAAATAGGGCACATCTTGTGTGCCGTTGGGCAGGGGGTCTGGATCTGGGAAGCCCATGATGAGGTCGCATTCAAGCCCCTCCTTGAGGTGACTGGCATTGTATACCTGGGTATCTGAAGATGAGCTGTTGCCTGAAGCATTGATGTACATGAACTTGTCGTCAGCATCGACCATGGTGAAGAGGGCGATGCTGAAGAAGCCCTTGTAGTTGAAATAAGTGGACCCCGACTTGGCTGTTGGTTTGCAGGCCACATGCTTCCCATCTATGGCTCCAACGGTGTTTGGGAAATTCCACTTCTGATACCACTGCTCTGAAACTTTCTTCCATCCTTCTTCAGTGGAGGGGCACTGGAGGAGCTCCTCCAGGTATTCTTCGATGATGGCCTGCACCACTTCTCTGACCACAATGCTGATGGTGTTGTGTGGCACCCTCCAGCCGTACTGCATGCTCCTGTAGGTGGTCCCGGAGGCCAGGTGGCGCAGAGTCAGTGCCACCTTGAGCCCAGGGTCCAGGCTGGGCCAGAAGTTGGTGCTCTTCTTAGTGAACCTGGGTGTCAGCTGCTCCACAACTTCGTCAAACATGGCTTTAGGCATCCTCATGAAGTTCTGGAATTCACGAGGGTCTTCCTTCCTCAGCTCCATCATCAGCTTGTTCTACAGTCCGTACTCTGCTCTTCTCCCAATCCATCTTTGGACCCAGATGCTTCTTGGCCACCTCCTTTTCTTCCCATAGTAGAGTTCACAGATCTTGTAGATGGCTTTGCACTGTTGCAGAACGATGGTGGCTGCCAAAAGGACTGTGTTACAATCCATGGTGGACATGACTGGATGCTGTGGAAGAGCAAGAGGCAGATGAAGGCTGCAGAGGTCTGCACAGCAGGGCTGCTGGTCTGAAAGTGAGATCCAGATGAGTTGCTCTCCCTTTTTATGGGCAATATAGGTTTTCCCCTGTGTGTCCTTTTGCATCCTCTAGGCATCCTCTAGGCATCCTCTAGACATCCTTAATATCTGTGATAGGTCCCCTCTGCGAACGTTTTTTGCGTTTTAAATGCTTTGTTTGTGAGCTGCATCTCGTTTCATCCTTTCTCCGTCCGTGCTTCTAATGCTGTGCATCTGTTCCGCGTCCGTTCCGCTTCCTCCCTCTGTCCGTTTACCACTGGAGCTGATTTGAGTTGCGCGGATGTGCAGCGGATGCCTAGCGGATGTAGCGGACACGTAACGGATGACGACGGATGCAGAACGGATGTTCCCCATATGCGGTGCGGATGCAGAACGGACGCGTTGGATACATTTTCCGCTCAAAAAGTTTTGAGCAGCTCAAAACTTTTTGAGCGGATGGAACCTCAGTCGACGGATGCTGGACGGATAGAGAGGAAGAAAAATGGACGCAGTGAGTACAGAACGGAAGCATCGCGTTAACCAACGGATGGCAAGTGTTTCTCTCTGTTTTATATCCTCTTTCCATCCATTGGTGCAATGTGTCATGGGCTTAAACTACAGACTGGATTCCGTATAAGTTTGCCTCTGCTTCTATTTCCCTCCCTAACAATAACAAATATCATAACAAATATCACATTTTCAAACAATCAAATTTGACTTTGTTCACTCTCATTTAGCTGTTCTATGTATTTCCACAGCAATATGTGACTTTAAAAAAAACACACAAGGGCCCTGATGCAATTTTTAATATTCATTTATCCAAAAGTACAAATTTTCATCTGCATATTTTCAAATATATGCCTTTTATTAGAAAAATAATTGGTCAAATATTGCTTCCCAAAATAAATTGGTTCCCTGAATTAATTTCCAAAGATTCTGAAGAAATTGTATAAATTTGGCACAAAACAATGAGGAGTCAAAAAAACATACATGCAAAATGTGTTCTCTCAAAATGTGTTTCATTTTTACCTTGGAGACAGGGAGAGGCAGTTCAGAAATCTATATTTTCAACCCAATTTCAAATGGTGAGATTCTGGATCCAGCTTTCTTTTGAAAAGAAAGGGTATACTGAGATGGTGAATAGGAACATAATTAGCAGGATGCATCAATTGGTTGCTTTTTAGAAAATTAGATATAAATATCTTATATACATCACTGTAAGTATACTTTGGTTGTTACCTGAACTGTAGTCACAGGTAGGTATTAGAATCTGTGTCAACATCCTTCCCCACCTAATGAGAATTTTATAGTTACAGAACCATAAATCAGATAAAGGGTAAAAGATCTAATTACAGTTTCTAAGAAAAGAATGTGAACTACTGGACATCTATTATAAAGTAAGTTAGAATGCAGTTCCTTTGGCTGTATGTTTCGTGTTATTAAATGTACCCTCTTCATCTTTTTAGTAGAGTTCCCCTACTAATTTATCAAATATGGAATGTAAATAAAAGTGCATACAGGTTTCTGCTAAGTGGGAAGGCTGAAAGAGGGGGAAAAAGTTAAAAATAAAAGTATTAGGGTTGTATTTTATGATTCTTTCAAATTCTGAATCATTTGTTGGGAAACTGACAGGGCCTTCCTTTTATTATCTAGCATGAGAAGGACATATGTATTTAGGATTTGTGCCAAGTTAAAGGGGATTCACAACAAAATGATTTAATAGCAACCAGCATGAAAAGTTTAAAAATACAATAAAAGTATGTTTCTCCAGTGAAATTCTGTCCTGAATTGATTCAAAGACATGCTGAATCATTATTTTTGAGATGTATCGTCTGGACCAAATTAGTTGCAATTCCTGTTGGGAAGGATCACCTCCAAAGATTAGAGTAGAAATGTGAGTGCTTGACAAAACAATGATAAACAATAAATTACCACAATAAACAATAAATTACAATACTTTGGAAACTGATTGCTATTTAAATAAACAATAAATTACAATACTTTGGAAACTGATGAAGTTTTATAAAAATAAAAGGCTCTTCCTAAATTTCCAAAATATTGTTGCAACCAAAGGTGGTATTCAGCAGGTTCTGACCAGTTCTGGAGAACCAGTAGTGGAAATTTTGAGTAGTTCAGAGAACCAGCAAATATCACCTCTGACTGGAGATTTTACAGAATCCTTACCCTGCCATGCCCACCAAGCCACGCCCACAGAACCAGAAGTAAAAAAAATTGAATCCCACCACTGGTTCCAATCAACTGTGTCTCTTTAGAAGACGTCTGATGTTATTTGCATAGGACTTCCACTGATCTTTTTATACTGTCCATCCATGTGGTTTTCTTTACTATGGATTTACTTTTCTTTACTGGTTTTTTTAAAAAGTGATTTATCATTGCCTTTTTAAAATACAGTATTAAATGATACTGTTGCTAAAGTGTTCATTGGCCTTCCAGTATCTTTCTGTATCAGTGCTAGACATCTAATTTAGGTTCAAACTTGCTTTAGATGGGCAGCTGGGATGGCCTCCATGAACTGAGTGATCCTGCTGAGATGATATTTTCCAGGCATATGTTGTCCGAGTTCTTTAATCATTCTTCAAACACACCATTGCCTCACAATAACGCAGCACAGCAGGCAGAAAAAGCATGGTTGAAGTGACTGTAGGATGGGGCACAGCTACTCATGTGCCATTCTCAAGGCAAGCTACAAAGAAGAAAGACAATCAGTTTCCATCATATAATCTTAAATACCTGCTTACACTTTCAAGGAGAATGCCAGGAATTGCTTTGATATTCTGAACCTCATGGATAAGTTCAGAGAAGCTGTGAAATGAAACGAGAAACATTTTTAAGGTTGAATATGAAAAGAATCTTCCACAGACAAAAAATAAAAAATAAACCAAGAAGGAAACAAACTAGATGTGAGAACAAATAGTGGAAATTTACAAAAAGAATTTACAAATTCAAGAAAGACAACTATTTCAGAAAAAAACTTTTCCAAGAATTTCATAGTGCTCTTACAACAGACAAGAAGTAATATTACAATGGTATGTGTAAATATACTGAAGATAAAAACAGACATATAAAAAGAAAGAAAGCCTTCTAAACTTTCTTGGAGTTCAGAAGGTTTCAGCCTTAGATTAATGGACAGATGGTAATTTATTCAAAGAAGATAAAATGGTAGGAGTATATTGAAATTCTGTTTAGTAGAGATATCAACATCCAAGATATCCTAGTTACCAAGATATCCAAGATATCCTAGTATTCCCGAGTTACAAGAACTTCCAGTACTTAGAAGGTGAACTTAAATCAACACTTCAGACATTACCAGACAAAAAAGCTACAGGATATAACAGAATATCTACAAAAATATGGCAAGCAAAAAAAAAAAAAAAAGGAGAATCTGTAAAGGTTTTTTACTAGCAAATAGTGAATGGATTGAGAGTAATCTTATCTGAGAAAGGAGACTGAATAGGATATGCAAATATCATACAATAACTTTAATTTTATATGCCAGCAAAATAATTCTTAGAATTCTCTAATGAAAATTAGAGTTCTTTATGGAAAATGAAACACTGCAAGTTCAAGTTGATTTTAGAAAAGCCCAAGGAACCTGATAAACAGTTGCTGATGCATGCTGGATAATCAAGAAAGGGAAACAAGATACCAAAAATAAATCATCCTGTTCTCCATTGAAAAGTTTTTTATTGTAGTGATCATGTCAACCTATGGAATCTGCTTAGGAAAATGGGAATCACAGAAACATCTCACTGTCCTCATGTGAAACCTATACCTGGGCAAGGAAGTCATAGTGCAGATGAAAGATGGGGAATTCATTTTCTCAGCTTGTTTCCCATGGCAAACTGAGACTGTTGTGAATGGCCAAATCAATAGGGCTGCATAGGTCCAAATACAGTTATAAATAAATTTAAAAAACAGCATCTACCTTCAGAATAAAAGCAATGCAGTTGCATTCTGTGCAAGGCATACATTTATTTACAATTGATTTCTATTTTTTTGGTTATCTCACATGAGCCATCCATACAGGGATAGTAAAAGGCCAAATGTGGCCTAGGAGCTATAAAATGACCAGGTTTGGTATAGATGGAACATGATGAAACAGACTGGCCCTGGATTGCCAAAAGAATGAGACCAGGCTACCTATTGTCCCCTTATTTATTCAACATGATTCCTCCAATTTTAAAGGTACACTTCTCTGTATATCAAAGGTAGACTGAAAGACAACAACTGTGACTTCAAATTCTGTGCTATGCAGGAAAGGCCATGATGCACTTATACCGAGAAAGATCACAATCACATGGACAATGATTTTTCCCTGTGACATTCTATGGAAGCAAATATTGGACTTTGAAGAAGCTTCATAGAAAGCGTATTGATGCTTTAAAGCAGGGCTGTCAAACTTCCAGCCCACAGGTTGGATGCATCACATACTGGCCCTGCCCATACCTGGCTTAGCAAAGGGGGGAAAGACCTGATACGTCACGGACTGCCGTGACATGAATTTGACACCCCTACTTTCAAGCCTGAGCTTGAATTTAGCAATAAACTTCTTGTCACTTTTCCAACAGTTAGAAAAAAGTTGTTGAGAAAGCCTGGATAACCATGAAAATAAACAACTGGATCATAGAACAAATAAATGTTGGTGTCTTACCTGTGACACAAATAACGACAGTCAAATCCTCATATTTTAGACACATAGGAAGACCACCTGTCTTGAGGATTTTATAAGGGAGAGAAATGTGGAAAAAGAAAGAAAAAAAAGAAAAAGACAATGGCTGGCAGCAAGTTGGGTGTATTCCACTGCAGTAACAATGGAAGCATGTTGGAGATAGAGCATGCTGGAGAAAATCAATCTATATGGTTGCTAAGAATCAACCCTTACTTGGTGGCAAATAATCAATCAATTAATCCACTGAGCTGAAATATAACTAGAATCCTGGCACCTGAGTTTCATTGTTAGTGGGTAACAATAAACGTGTTTGGTTTTTTTAGTATTCCTGGTTCGCTCTTTCTAAGAAGCTTCCTTTTTTCCAAGATCTCCTTGGTCATTGCTAAATAGAAGCAATACTTACAGCAAGTTCTTAGTTTTTATAAGGGAACAAAGAAACAAAGAGAAAAAAGGGCTTTCAAAGTTGTCATGCTTATTTTAATAACAATACCCAGGATCTTGTTTGTGAATTTTTTTTTCTCCTGACATGTGTGCTTTTTTTTATTGCTGAGTTCAAAACAACCTCAAGGAGGAGGTTATATGAAAAAAAAAATGCTGACCGTGCCTTAACCACTTTCTAGAGTTGCAAATAGCAAAGACATAATGAGACTGGCTCATGGGGGCTTCCTAGGAATGCTTTCCTTGTTAGAAATACCAGATTGCTGATGGCCTATATTTGCACTGCACATCATAGACCTCAATGGCAATTATTATCACTATGATTATTTTTATTATTATTTGAGAAGAATGGAAAGGAAGATTAGTTGCAGTTTAATTCATTCTATTTCTTGCCCACAGGCATTGAGAACTTAATTATGTGTAAACTTATTGTTACAATTAGATACAAAAGTGAAAAGAAATGCAAATCAGCATCTGCTGTGGCTTTCTTTATCAAGGTGATGTGACTCATTCCAGTTTTATTTATTGATTCCTAATGAGTTGTTTCAGAGATCTGATGCTTTTCTCTTTACGGAGGTCATCTTGTGGTCTGAATAATTCATTTATCTGAAGTGTGACATATGTTGATTCAGTTCTAAATAGACATAAAACCTAAAGCCTAATCTCTATCTTCTCTGTCAAAGCCATAATTTAGATAACACGTGAATTGTCTACAGTAACATCATCTTTTTCCCCTATTGCAGCCATTTCCCCCATTTTGCAGCTAAGTCCAAATCTAAATTAGCTACATTACATTATGTATTTTTTTTTGTAGCAATTGATTCTCAAGCTGAAATATTGTATAGAAATGCTTTATTAATTTGCTAAAAGACTTGACCAACTTTTTTTAACTTCATTATTATGCTTAACCAATGGAGATGCTTTTTTTTTGTATTTTATTATATATTTTATCTATATTTTACTAGAATAGAATAGAATAGAATAGAATAGAATAGAATAGAATAGAATAGAATACACATGCAAGGAATTTGTCTTGATGCAAATGCTTTCAATATACATAAAAGAAAAGATACATTTTTCAAGAATCAAGAATCATAAGGTACAACTCTTAATGATAGTCATAGGGTACAATAAGCAATAAAATCATACTAGGAAATTATAAATTGTAAGGAAACAAGCAACAAAGTTACAGTCATACAGTCACAAGTGGGAGGGGATGGGTGATCAGGAGTGATGAGAAGATTAATAGTAATAGTAGTGCAGACTTTGTCAATAGTTGAACAGTGTTGAGGGAATTATTTGTTTAGTAGAGTGATAGCTTTCAGGGAAAAAATGTTCTTGTGTCCAGTTCTGGTGTGCAGTGCTCTGTAGCATTGTTTTGAGGGAAACAGTTTATGTCCGGAATGTGAGGGGTCTGTAAATATTTTCACAGCCCTCTTTTTGACTGGTGCAGTATACAGGTCATTGATTGAAGGCAGGTTGGTAGTAATTGTTTTTTCTGCAGTCCTAAATATCCTCTGAAGTCTGTGTCTGTCCTGTTGGGTTGCAGAACCAAATCAGACAGTTATAGAGGTGCAGATGATAGACTCAACAATTCCTCTGTAGAGCTGTATCAGCAGCTCCTTGGGCAGTTTGAGCTTTCTGAGTTGGTGCAGAAAGAACATTCTTTGTTGTGTTTTTTTGATGATATTTTTGATGTTAGGTGTCCTACTACAGACTTGTTCAACTGAAGCATCATAAAGGAGTTATTATAAACAGAAAAGCAGAAGGCTTCAGCATCTCTTGGTGAAACTAGTATATCATTTCTTTTTAATTTTTTTTTTTTAAATTATTTGTCACATATCTGAACCATCCATCTCTCTGAAGGAGGGATCCTTTGCAGCATGGATGAAATTCTGCACAATCAAAAATGATTTCACTGCAAAATACAAAGCTATGAAATCAATAGTGCATATGTCATGGGGAGACAGATGGTATGATTTGCTTGTAGCACCATGATGTGTTGAGAAGATCAGAGTGGCTGGTTGATCTCAGAATCATCAAACACAGTTTATGAATCACAAATGATACTTCACAAAATAGACCAAGCCAAAAGTAAACAATTACTTTAGTAACAGAATCTTTGCTCTGTTTTTTGGTCACATCATCAAACTGTTCTGGAGGCTAGGTTCAACTATAATGCCATTTTAGAGGCAGACAATTTACAAAATGAGTATTCCTTTTCATCCTGATTTCAGGTTTTCTTTCTTTGATTTTTCACAGATCAGTAATATACTCATTCTCTTTTATATTTTGGAAATGATCCTTTTACCTCATGAGATTTTTCATGGCATTCTCCCTTAAGGCTAGGTCACATCAACCGAAGGATGCAAAATGTAAGAAAAAGGACACAGCGGATGAGCAAATTTTCCATCCATTGTTATCCGCTCTCAAAAGTGCCCCAAATTTGCATAAACAGAGCGGACAACAACGGAAAGGAATGGACGGGGGGAGGATGTAGCGAGGATGTTAAGCGGATGCTCAACAGAAGCCTAGTGGATGGAAGCGGATGACACATCCGCAGGGTTTCTGGGGGAGAACAGCGAAGTGGACGCACAGCGGAAGGAGCGGATGCAGAGCGGATGCCTAGCGGATGACACGGATGCATCCCGGATGCCTAGCGGACGCCTAGCGGATGCAAAGCGTTCACTGCGCAGCCGGGGAGGATGCATTGTGTCAGCCCCGCGGATATAAAAGGAAGCAACTTGCAAGCAGGTCACAATTCAGAAAAAAGACCTGCTGCCAGACACATCTTCAGCCAACAACCATGGGGAAGAAGAGGAAGCCTGTGCCTACTCCTGCTAGCCCTGGCAAGAAGGACAGGACCACCATCCCACCCTCTGGCGCTGACTCTACTTCTGCTGGGGTTTCTGCTGCTGGTGCTGACTCTGTTGGTGCTGGTGCTTCTGCTGGTGCTGCTCCTGGTGCTGGTGCTTCTGCTGGTGCTGACTCTACTGGTGCTGCTCGTGGTCCTGCTGGTGCTGCTGGTACTGGTGCTGGTGCTGCTGGTGCTGCTGGTGCTGCTGATGGTGGTGGTGGTGGTGTGATGGACCAGCCCCTAGAACCTCAAAGCCCTACTTATGAGGGCCCAGAAGGCCCTGCCAGAGGGAGGAAGAGGCATTTGCGAGAAAAAGGTAAGAAGAGACAGTACTCCATTGCAGAGGAACATGAGGAGGAGGTGCTGGAATGGATGAGGGAGAACAAGTACCTCTGGAGGAAGAGACACAGGCTCTATCAAGACACTAAAAGGAAGCAGGAGGCTTGGAGAGAGAAGGCGGAGAGCCTGTGCTACACTTCGGATGTCCTCCTCAGCTGGTGGAAGCACATGCACACCTGGTACGGGAAGCTGCACCTGAAGAAGTCTGGCCAGGCTGCAGTCAAGCTCACCGACCGGGAGACCTATGTGATGGCCAAGTGCAGCTTCTTGGAGGGTGAGATCCACCACCGAGGAGCAGCCCCTCTGTCTACCCTCACTCTCAGGCAGCCCACAGAAAGCCAGTCCTCTTCTGGCCAAGATTCAGCTCCTGTGTCCAGGCAGGTATCTTTGGAGCACCCCATGACGGAGACCTCCACAGCAGCTGCACTCACCGTGGCGGAGCACATGGAGGACCCCCTGATGCAGTTGGAGCAAGAAGAAGCCACTGCCACCAGAGACCATCCCACCCCCACCCCCAGCTTCACCTCCACAGAAAGCAGGCAGAGAGCCAGACAGGAGGGACAGAGCTACACTGTCCTCTTGGAGATCAGGGACACCATCAAGAGCAGCGTAGATCTCCTCTCTCAGCTGGTACAGTCCAACATACCATCCTCTAACAGAAAGCCCTTCCTTACCTATGTGAACCAGACCCTCATGGAAATGCTCGAATCACAGTACCAGGTGATCAAGGAGAGGAACACAGGTCTTCTGCACCACCCTCCAAGCCCAGCTGAACCTGCTCCAACCCAGTCCAGGTCTGCTCCTCCATCCCAGGTGATGTCACAGCCCTTCCAAGACTTTCCACAGCCCCTCACCTACCAAGGCTACGGCTACCAGGAGTTCCAGCAGCACAGGCAGCCCTTCCCAGTCCAGGCACAGGTACATCGCATGCCACAGGACCCACCGATGCCACCGATACCACCGATGCCACTGATGCCACTGATGCCACCGATGCCACCGATGCCACCGATGCCACCTACAGACCAGACAGCCCCACTACACTTCTCTGTCCTCCACCCCACAGACAAGCCCAGCCTCAGAACATCTATCATCGGTCCGGGGACTGACATCCCATGTCATGGAGGAAGGACCTCTCAACATCACGGGACTGAGCCAGCTCTCTGAGAGCTTCCTCCACACACCATCCCCTGTTGTCTTCTCTGGGCCAGGCACCCCAATGGCACCTCAGACCAGCACTCCAGCCACTGCCACCTCCACAGCACCTGGACCCTTCACCCCTGAGACCATGGGTTGCTACCTGTTGACTTTATCTTTGCTTGGGACACTTTACTTGGGTCATTTTTCTTTTACAGTTTGTTATTAATAAAGTTATCTTTGCTACACACACTTGGTTCAGTTCTTTTAGTAAATAAAGTTTTGGTGGAAACTTTGAGCAATGGTTTAAGCTTTTGCATGCTTGTGGGATGGGTAAGGATAGTTGTGGGATGGATTAGGATAGCAGTGGGATGGGCAGGAATACCTGTGGGATCGGTAATAGCTGTGGGATGGATAAGCATCGCAGTGGGATGGGCAGGGATACCTGTGGGATGGGTAATAGCTGTGGGATGGGTAAGGATAGCAATGGGATAGATAAGCCATCAGTTCAAGCATAGTGGGATTGTATAGTCCACCCTCCCAGGTGCCACACCTATGGCCCTTTATTATCAATAACAATTTAATCATTCATCCACACATGTCAACATAAACAAAAGTCTTTATTAAATGCCCTGTTCATTGTAGGGCCACTCAACATACATGGCCCAATCTCATCAGTGTGATGAGACAGGCTGAAGGAAGCATCCATTAAGCATCTACCATCCTGTCTTGCCACTCCACTGCTCCAGCTGGGGAGTTGCACCAGTGTTTCAGGAGGTTGCACTGCTTCTTCCCTTCATGTGAAGCTCTGTTGGGGCCTGGCACATCCACAACGTCTATCAGGTTTCATCCTTGCCTCCATTCACCAGGCTCCATGTCCCCATTGGCTTGTTGGCAGTCCACGAACCTGTTCTGCAACACTGGGTAGCGGGTGCGCATGAGATTGTGCAGGACGCAGCAAGCTTCCACGATGTTCCTCATGGTCTCTGGGTGATGCTGCATGGTGAGAAGTACCTGGAACCTGTTGGCCAGGATGCCAAAGGCATTCTCCACCACCCGCCTTGCCCTGGACAGCCTGTAGTTGAAGATCCTCTCTTCACGGGTGAGGCATCTGGAGGTGTAGGGCTTCATGAGGTAGATTCTGAGGGAGAAGGCGTCATCCCCCACAATGAAGTAGGGCACATCTTGTATGTTGTTGGGCAGGGGGTCTGGATCTGGGAAGCCCATGATGAGGTTGCATTCCAGCCCCTCCTTGAGGTGACTGGCATTGTATACCTGGGCATCTGAAGCTGACCCATTGCCTGAAGCATCGATGTACATGAACTTGTAGTCAGAATCGACCATGGCAAAGAGGATGATTCTGAAGAAGCCCTTGTAGTTGAAATAATTGGATCCTGAGTTGGCTGGAGCTTTGCAGGCCACGTGCTTCCCATCTATGGCTCCAATGGTGTGTGGGAAGTTCCACCTCTGATACCACTGCTCTGCAACTTTCTTCCAGCCTTCTTTAGTGGAGGGGCAGTGTAGGAGCTCCTCCAGGTATTCTTCGATGATGGCCTGCACCACTTCTCTGACCACAATGCTGATGGTGTTGTGTGGCACCCTCCAGCCGTACTGCATGATCCTGTAGGTGGTCCCTGTGGCCAGGTGGTGCAGAGTCACTGCCACCTTCAGCCCAGGGCCCAGGCTGGGCTGGAAGTTGGTGTTTGCCTTTGTCAACCTGGGTCTCAGCCGCTCCACAACTTCGTCAAACATTGCTGGTGGCATCCTCATAAAGTGCTGGAATGCACAAGGGTCTTTGTTCCTCAGCTCCACCATCAGCTTGTCATACAGTCCGTACTCGGCTCTTCTCATGATCCATCTTCGGACCCAGACACTTCTTGGACACCTCCTTTTCTTCCCATAGAACAGGTGAAAGAGCCTGTAGAGGGCTTCGCACTGTTGTAGAATGATGGCTCCAAAAGGAGTGTGCGACGATCCATGGTGGAGATGACTGGATGCTGTGGAAGAGCAAGAGCAAGGATGAAGAGGTCTGCACACCAGGGCTGCTGGACTGAAAGTGAGATCCAGGTGATTTCCTCCCCCTTTTTATAGGAAATATCGGTTTTTCACTTGGTGTCCTTCTGCATCCTCTAGACATCCTCCAGACTTCCTAAATATCTGAGATACGTCCCCTATATGAACGTTTTTTCCGTTTTAATGCTTTATATGCGAGCTGCATCCGCTTACATCCTTTCTATGTCCGTGCTACTAATGCTGCGTGGACGTTCCGTGTAGATTTCGTTTCCTCCCTCTTTCTGTTTTCCACTGGAGTGGATGCGAGTTGCGCAGATGTGCAGCGGATACCGAGTGGATACAGCGGATGTGTAATGGATGTTGAACGTTTGTTCCCTGTATGTGTCACGGATGTAGAATGGTCGCTGCAGAAAGTTCATCCGCTCAAAAAGTTTTGTGCAGCTCAAAATGTTTTGAGCGGATGAAATCTGAGTAGACAGATGCTGGACGGATAGAACGTATGAATCACGCACGCAGTGAGTACAGAACGGTTGCATCGCGTTAACCAACGGATGGCAAGCGTTTTTCTCTGTTTTACATCCTCTTTCCATCCGTTGGTGCAGTGTGACATGGGCTTTAAATGTTTGCAAGTGCTCAGGATAGTGATACAAGAGATCTGGGGCCTCATGCAATGTCCAAATGTTTTGTGGGGAGGGCAGGGCTATAAGAAGTTATTGACCTTTTCCTCATTAGTTTCATAATATTCCAGTGATATGGATTGTTATTCAACTCAGTGAAAATTGTGCTTTTCTATTTTACCATAGGCTACATTTAAATTGGAAGAAAATAGAATGTTGGACAATAGGCAGGCTGGCATCTAAGTATTTTGGTGTTCTTCTAATTATCCAGTAAGCATTCTTTCAACCTATTTGTAGTTTGGTGAACAGGAGAATTGTTCCAAAGCCTCCAGTGTTCTGAAAAAAAAAGTTTATGAATAAATTTAACATGAATAACTTCATTTTTACATGAAATATTAAATTTTTCTTTTGTACAAAGATATTTTATTCCTAATAATATTATTGCTGTAATGTTATTCCAAATATTTCTATATCTTAATTATTTGGGTGCTTTTTCTACTAATTTGCTAATTGTAGCTGAATGCAATGGCAGTGACAAAGGGTTGATTTTTGCTTTGTTTCAGGCATAAGAATAAATAGGCAATAGCAACCATTGGTTTTCATCTCTTTTAATTATGAAAGAAACAAGGTGAGCTTTTTTTATCATCTCAATCTCCTTTTTTCTTGACCAAGAAAAAAAAATATTTATTTGAATTTAGAAATAAAGGGTTTTGCAGATGTAAAGTTGAATTAGAGTTGGGCTGAATTTTAAATAAAAAGTTTCTAACAGTTGAGCAAGAATAAAAAGTAAGAAATGGAAATCTAAAGAAGTTGTGTGATTATGTGTGTGTGCAATGTCTGCAACGGCATGTTTTTATGGATAAAAATTCAGACTAGGATTAAAAGAGAAAATCCTTCAAAATATGTTTATCAGTGAATGACCCTGATCAGCTTTTATCCATCACACTAAAATTGTTACTAAAAAAAGTCAGTTTATTGCAGTAAATAAGTCGACATGGTTTAAAGATTGCTGACACTTAAATTTGATTTACAGATGAGGATAAGAATAGAATATAACACCAAAAGTTTTTTAAAAACTTTATACATTATATCTGAAAACCCATGAGTTGTTCTAATAAATGTAACCTGTTCCAAGAAGCATTATCTGTACAGCTCAGATGAATAATATATTTCATGAGTAAACTCTACTGAATTTATATGCATAGGATTCCGGGTGTAGACTTCATAATGTTGAATCCATTTTTAATCAGACATTTATCTGTATGAACATATCAGAGTGCATCGTATTAAAATGTACAGAGTAAAATCAATTAGGTTTGATTTAGAAATAAATTCAATTATATTCAGTGGAATTTATTTTTAAGAATGTCTGTTTAAGCCCCTGTCACACTGCACCAACGGATGGAAAGAGGATATAAAACAGAGAAAAACACTTGCCATCTGTTGGTTAACGCGATGCTTCTGTTTTGTACTCACTGCATACGTTTTGCTTCCTCTTTATCCGTCCAGCATCCATCTATTGACGTTTCATCCGCTCAGAGGGTTTTGAGCTACTCAAAACATTTGCGCGGAAAATGTATCCAATGCGTCCATTCTGCATCCGCTAGGCATCCGCTAGGCATCCATTCTGCATCCGTTATGCATCCGCTATATCCGCTAGGCATCCGCTAGGCATCTGCTAGGCATCCGCTAGGCATCCGCTACGCATCCGCTATGCATCCGCTACGCATCTGTGCAACTCGATCCGCTCCAGCGGTAAACAGATGCAGGGAGGAAGCAGAACAGATGCGGAACGGATGCAGAACGGATGAAAGCGGATGCAGCTCGCAAAGAAAGCATTTAAAATGGAAAAAACATCCGCAGAGGGGACCTATCTCGGATATTAAGGATGTCTAGAGGATTCCTAGAGGATGCAAAAGGACACATAGGGGAAAACCTATATTGCCTATAAAAAACGGGAGCAACTCACCTGAATCTCACTTTCAGACCAGCATCCCTGGTGTGCAGACCTCTGCAGTCTTCATCTGGATCTTGCTCTTCCACAGCATCCAGTCATGTCCACCATGGATCGTAACACAGTCCTTTTGGCAGCCACCATCCTTCTGCAACAGTGCGAAGCCATCTACAGGCTCTCTGAACTCTATTACGGGAAGAAAAGGAGGCAGCCAAGAAGTGTCTGGGTCTGAAGATGGATCAGGAGAAGAGCAGAGTACGGACTGTACAACAAGCTGTTGGTGGAGCTGAGGAACGAAGACCCTCGTGCATTCCAGAACTTCATGAGGATGCCGCCAGCCATGTTTGACAAAGTTGTGCAGTGGCTGACACCCAGGTTGACCAAGCAGAGCACCAAATTCCACCCCAGCCTGGACCCTGGGCTCAAGGTGGCACTGACTCTGTGCCACCTGGCCTCAGGGACCACCTACAGGAGCATGCAGTATGGCTGGAGGGTGCCATCCAACACTTCAGCACTGTGGTCAGAGAAGTGGTACAAGCCATCATCGAAGAATACATGGAGGAGCTCCTACAGTGCCCCACCACTGAAGAAGGCTGGAAGAAAGTTGCAGAGCAGTGGTATCAGAGGTGGAACTTCCCACACACCATTGGAGCCATAGATGGGAAGCACGTGGCCTACAAAGCTCCAGCCAAGTCAGGGTCCACTTATCACAACTACAAGAGCTTCTTCAGCATCATCCTCTTCGCCATGGTCGATGCTGACTACAAGTTCATGTACATCGATGCTTCAGGCAACGGGTCAGCTTCAGATGCCCAGGTATACAACGCCAGTCACCTCAAGGAGGGGCTGTAATGCAACCTCATCATGGGCTTCCCAGATCCAGACCCCCTGCCCAACGACACACAAGATGTGCTCTACTTCATCATGGGGGATGATGCCTTCTCCCTCACAACCTACTTCATGAAGCCCTACACCTCCAGATGCCTCACCCATGAAGAGAAGATCTTCAACTACAGGTTGTCCAGGACAAGGCGGGTGGTGGAGAATGCCTTTGGCATCCTGGCCAACAGGTTCCAGGTACTTCTCACCACCATACAGCATCGCCCACAAACCGTGAGGAGGATCGTGGAAGCTTGCTGCATCCTGCACAATCTCATGTGCACCCACAGAACAGGCTCGTGGACCTCCAACAAGGCAATGGGGACATGGAGCCTGGGGAATGGAGGCAAGGGCGAAACCTGATAGATACTGTGGATGTGCCAGGCCCCAACAGAGCTTCACATGAAGGGAAGAAGCAGCGCAACCTCCTGAAACACTGGTGCAACTCCCCAGCTGGAGCGGTGGAGTGGCAAGACAGGCTGATAGATGTTTAATGGATGCTTCCTTCAGCCTGTCTCATCACACGGATGAAATTGGGCCATGTATGTTGGGTGGGCCTACAATGAACAGGGCATTTAATAAAGAGTTGTGTTTATGTTGACATGTGTGGATCAATGATTAAATTGTTATTGATAATAAAGGGCCATAGGTGTGGCACCTGGTGGGGTGGACCATACAGTCCCACTATGCTTCCACTGGAGGTTTATCTATCCCACAGCTATTACCCATTCCAAAGGTATCCCTGCCCATCCCACTGCTATCCTTACCCATCCCACAAACATGCAAAGGCTTAAACCATTTCTAAAAGTTTCCACCAAGACTATATTAAAAAAAAGAAATGAGGCAAGTGTGTGAATCAAAGATAGACTTTATTAACAACCAGGTATAAAAGAAAAATGACCCAAGTCAAGTGTCCAAATAAAGTCCACAGGTTGCCAGCCAGCCAGTCTCTGGCACTCTTCTTGGTCGATCAGTCTCAGGGGTGAAGGGTCCAGATGCTGTGGAGGTGGCTGGTGCTGGAATGCTTGTCTGAAGCACCATTGGGGTGCAGCTTCAGCAGAGTTAGCACCAGCAGAAGCACCACCGCCAGAAGCAGCATCATCATCCTCCAGAAGCAGAAGCAGCAGAAGCTCCAGCCCCAGAAGAGCGAGCCCGTGCTACAGAAGCCCCAGCAGAAGCAGAGTGAGGGCCAGGGGGCGGGATGATAGCCCTGTCCCTCTTGCCAGGGCTGGCAGCTGATGGCTGAGGCTTTCTGTTCTTCTTCATGGTTGTGGGGTTGCTGGCTTGCAGGGAGGCTGGCAGGAACCAAGGCTGGCAGGAAGTCTGGCACAAAGGCTGGCAGGAAGTCTGGTACCAAGGCTAGCAGTAAGGCTGGCACCAATGCTTGTAGGCAGGCAGGCACCAAGGCTGGCAGGAAGTTTGCACCAAGGTTTTCAGGCTGGCAGGCATCAAGGCTGGCAGGAAGGCTGGCAGGCAGGCAAGCACCAAGGCTGGCAGGAAGGCTGGCAGGCAGGTAGGCACCAAGGCTGGCAAGTAGGCAGGAACCAAGGCTGGAAGGCAGGCTGGCAGCAAGGCTGGCAGGCAGGCAGGCAGCAAGGCTGGTAGGGAGGCTGGCAGGCAGGCAGACAGCAAGGCTGGCAGCAAGGCTGGAAGCAAGGCTTGCAGGCAGGCATGTAGGCAGAGCAGGTAAGGCTGTCAATCCGTCTGGCAGCAGGTCTTTCCTCTGCATGGTGACCTGCTTCCGAGCTGCTTCCCTTTATATCCGTGGGGCTTACGCAATGCATCCTCCCCGCATGCGCAATTAACACTCGGCATCTGTTAGGCTTCCACTGTGCATCCGCTAAGCTTCCGCTGTGCATCCACTTCATCCGCTGTGTATCCGCTCTGCATCTGCTGCATCCGTTCCACGTCCGCTTTGCTGCGCCCCCCCAGAAGCCTAGCGGATGTGCCATCCACTCCCATCTGCTTCCATCTGCTAGGCTTCCATTGTGCATCCGCTTTCCATCTGCTCTGCGTCCTCCCTGCGTCCATTCATTTCCGTGTTATCCGCTCTGGTTATGCAAATTTTTGCCCCTTTTGAGAGCGGATAACAACGGATGGAACATTTTTCTCATCCGTTGTGTCCTTTTTACTAACGTTTTGCATCCATTGGGCAGTATGACAGGGCCTTTAGGATGGCATTATAATAGACAAGCTTTTGGTTGATCAGGGCAACAAAATGATCAGTGTTCCCAATGCTGGTTGGAATTCCACCAGGAATCCCACAATGTAGCAGCCATAGTAGCACGGTAGTTAGATTTCAGTATTGCCGGCTAACTCTTCCCTACTGCCAGGAGTTTGATTCTGATCAGCTCAAGGTTAACTCAGCCTTCCATCCTACTGAGATCAGTGAAACTAGGACCCAGATTGCTGGGGACAATGTGCTGCCATTTCTAAACTACTCAGAGAGCACAGTGGAGCAGTATATAAGTCTAAGTGCTATTGCGATTCTGATTGTTGAATAAGTATTGCTGCCAGCAGCCTCCACTATCATGGTAGAAGATAACAGATGATGGAGCAGTTTATCATTTAGCAAGTTCCTCATCATTTTTGTCAAAAATGATATAGTGGCAACTTTCAGAAAACTATTAAAAAATCTTGCATACTTCCAGAAAGTCACTGTGAATTGGACAGCATGCAAATGTACTGAATTATTATCATTTGTTTGTAGGTGGGTGCACATCCACATGTATATATTTACTTACCTTTTTTTCCCCATTTTAAAGCAATGTCAGGAAGATTGTTTCAACAACCTGTCTCTTCTTCAGCAGCTTTTGTCTATGACATGTCACTGGACAAACAAATACAAGGTGCAGATAAACATGCTGACCTGGATAAGTTAATCACCCATGCTATTATGCATCTTGGGATGGGATTTTTTCCAGGGGTGGGATTCAAATTTGTTAACAACTGGTTATGTGGATGTGGCCAAATTTATGGGTGTGGCTTGGTGGTCATGTGACTGGGTGGGCATGGCTTGCCGACTGGGCATGGCTGGGTGGTGATGTGACTGGGTGGACGTGGCTTGTCTGTAAATATTATCAATATTTATGTAAATATTTTTTTAATAAAAAAGATCAACTTTTATCCAAAAGTAGACAAAGCAGGCAGGCAGATTGAGTTGCTCACATAATCACAGATTTACTTAGAGATCTCTCTGTCTGCAGTCGGCTACCTGAGTCTGTCACATAAAATTTGCTTGCAAGCAAACTCACAAAATTAACTCACAACAGACTATGTATGTGAATATTGATTTTTTTATGAAAAAGAGCAACTTTTACCTAAAAGCAGGCAAAGCAGGAAGGCAGACTGAGTTGCTCACATAATCACAGATTCACGTAGAGATCTATTGACCTGTAATCAGATACCTGAGTCTGCATTGAAAAGTAGAAGCTTCAATAGCCCATGTCATACTGCACCAAGGGATGGAAAGAGGATGTAAAATGGAGAGAAACACTTGCCATCCATTGGTTAACACGATGCATCCGTTCTGTACTCACTGCGATCATTTTTCTTCCTCTCTATCCATCCAGCATCCGTCGACTGAGGTTCCATCCACTCAAAAAGTTTTGAGCTGCTCAAAACTTTCTGAGAGGAAAATGTATCCAATGCGTCCGTTCTGCATCCGCTACGCATACGGGGAACATCCATTCTGCATCTGTTGTCATCCATTACGCATCCGCTAAATCCGCTAGGCATCCGCTGCGCATCCGCAGAACTCAAATCCGCTCCAGTAGAAAGCGGACATGAGGAGGAAGCAGAACGGACACGGAACGGACGCGCAGCGTTAGTAGCATGGATGGAGAAAGGATGAAAGCAGATGCAGCTCGCATACAAAGCATTTAAAACGGAAAAAACATTCACAGAGGGGACCTATCTCGGATATTAAGGATGTCCAGAGGATGCCTAGAGGATGCAAAAGGACACATAGGGGAAAACCTATATTACCTATAAAAAGGGGGAGCAACTCACCTGGATCTCACTTTCAGACCAGCAGCCCTTCTATGCAGACCTCTTCAGCCTTCATCTGCCTCTTGCTCTTCCACAGCATCCAGTGATGTCCACCATGGATCGTAACACAATCCTTTTGGAAGCCACCATTGTTCTGCAACAGTGCGAAGCCATCTACAGGCTCTTTCAACTGTTCTACGGGAAGAAAAAGAGACGGCCAAGAAGCGTCTGGGTCCAAAGATGGATTGGGAGAAGAGAAGAGTACGGATTGTACAACAAGCTAATGATGGAGCTGAGGAAGGAAGACCCTCGTGCATTCCAGAACTTCATGAGGATGCCTCCAGCCATGTTTGATGAAGTTGTGGAGCGGCTGACACCCAGGTTGACCAAGCAGAGCACCAACTTCCGGTCCAGCCTGGAGCCTGGGCTCAAGGTGACACTGACTCTACGCCACCTGGCCTCCAGGAACACTTATAGGAGCATGCAGTACGGCTGGAGGGTGCCACACAACATAATCAGCATTGTGGTCAGAGAAGTGGTGCAGGCCATCATTGAAGAATACCTGGAGGAGCTCCTCCAGTGCCCCTCCACTGAAGAAGGATGGAAGAAAGTTGCAGAGCAGTGGTATGATGGGTGGGCTTACAATGAACAGGGCATTTAATAAAGAGTTGTGTTTATGTTGACATTCGTGGATGATTGATTACATTATCATTGATAATAAAGGGCCATAGGTGTGGCACCTGGGAGGGTGGACCATAGAGTCCCACTATGCTTGCACTGGAGGTTTATCTATCCCACAGGTATCTTAACCCATCCCACAGGTATCCCTGCCCATCCCACTGCTATCTCAACCCATCCCACAGCTATCTTAACCCATCCCAAAGGTATCCCTGCCCATCCCACAGCTATTACCCATCGTAAAGGTATCCTAACCCATCCCACAGGTGTCCCTGCCCATCCCACAGCTCTTACCCATCCCAAAGGTATCCCTGCCCATCCCACAGCTATTACCCATACCGAAGGTATCCCTGGCCATCCCACTGCTATCCTTACCCATCCCACAAGCATGCAAAGGCTTCAACCATTTCTAAAAGTTCCCACCAAGACTTTATTTTAAAAAATAAATGAAGCAAGTGTGTAAAGCAAAGATTATGTTTATTAATAACAGGCTGTAAAAGAAAAATGACTCAAGTCAAGTGTCCAAATAAAGTCTACAGGTAGCCACCCAGTCTCTGGCACTCTTCTGTCACTCAGAGTTGTGCCCAGTCTCAGGGGTGAAGGGTCCAGGTGCTGTGAAGGTGGCTGCTGCTGGAGTGCTGGTCTGAAGCGCCACTGGAGTGCCTGGCCCCGAGAGGACAACAGGGGACGGTGTGTTGAGGAAGCTCTCAGACAGCTGGTTCAGCCCCGTGATGTTGAGAGCTCCTTCCTCAATGCCATGGGGTGTCAGCCCCAGTACCGACGACAGATGTACTGAGGCCAGGCTTGGCTGTGGGGTGGAGGAAGGAGCAGTGTAATGGGGCTGTCTGGTCTGCAGCTGGGTGAGGACTGGCGTGGGTGGCAT
>BLBF01000020.1:24043161-24056912 GCA_015471245.1 Laticauda colubrina | reverse complement strand
CCTGGACTGGGTGGGAGCAGGTTCATCTGGATCTGAAGGGTTGTGAAGCAGATCAGTGATCCTGTCCTTCACCACCTGGTACTGGGGTTCAGCCATGTCCATGAGGGTCCGGTTCACATAGGTGAGGAAGGGCTTGCGGTTGGAGGAAGAGGAGTCGGTGTGTACCAGCTGAGAGAGGAGATCTATGCTGCTCCTGATGGTGTCTCTTATCTCCAGCAGGACAGTGAGGCTCTGTCCCTTCTGTCTGGCTCTCTGCCTTTCTGTGGAAGTGGAGCTGGGGGTGGATGCGGGTTGGACTGTGGTGGAAGAGCCGTCTCCTTTTTCCCACTGCGCCAGGGAATCCTCCACATGCTCTGCCACGGTTAGAACAGCTGTCGGCTGGTTCTCCGTTGTGGCACGCTCCACAGACACCTTCCTGGAGATAAGGAGCTGACTCTTGGCCAGAAGAGGACTGACTCTCAGCAGGCTGCCTGAGAGAGAGGGTTGTGAGTGGGGCTGCTCCTCGGTGGCAGATCTCCCCCTCCAGCAAGCTGCACTTGGCCATGACATAGGTCTCTCTGTCCATCAGCTTGACTGCGGCCTGGCCAGATTTCTTGAGGTGCAGCTTCCCGTACCAGGTGTGCATGTGCTTCCACCAACCAAGGAGCACCTCCGAAGTGTAGCCCAGGCTCTCTGCCTTCTCTCTCCAAGCAGCCTGCTTCCTTTTGGTGTTCCTATAGAGCCTTTGTCCCTTCCGCTATAGGTACTCATTCTCTCTCAGCCACTCCAGCACCTCATCCTCATGTTCCTCCTCGATGTTGTATTGCCTCCTCTCCCGTTCTCGCATATGCCTCTTCCTCCCTTTGGCAGGACCACATGGGCCCTCATCAGAGGGGCTTCCAGGTTGTAGGGGATGCTCCTCCACACCACCAGTAGCAGCAGCACCAGCAGGACCAGGATCAGCATCAGCTGAGTAAGCACCAGCAGCGCCAACAGCACCAGCAGTGCCAGGAGGACCAGGAGCACCAGCAGGACCAACAGGACCAGGAGCACAAGGAGGACCAGGAGCACCAGCAGGTCCAGGAGCACCAGCAGGACAAGCAATACGAGAAGCAGCTTCAGCAGAGTAAGCACCAGCAGAAGCACCACCGCCAGAAGCAGCATCAGCAGAGTAAGCACCAGCAGAAGCACCACTGCCAGAAGCAGCTTCAGCAGAGTAAGCACCAGCAGATGCACCACCGCCCGAAGCAGCATCAGCAGAGTAAACACGAGCAGAAACCCCACTGCCAGAAGCAGCAGCATCAGCTCCTCCAGAAGCAGCAGTAGCCCCAGCCCCAGAAGAGCAAGCCCGTGCTGCAGAAGCCCCAGCAGAAGCAGAGTGAGGGCCAGGGGGTGGGAGGGTAGCCCTGTCCCTCTTGCCAGGGCTGGCAGCAGATGGCTGAGGCTTTCTCTTCTTCCCCATGGTTGTGGGGTTGCTGGCTGGCAGGCAGGTTGTCAGGCAGGTAGGCAGGCACGTTGGCAGGCAGGCTGGCAGCAAGGCTCGCAGGCAGGCAGGAAGGCTGGCAGGCAGGCTGGCAGGCAGTCGATGTGTCTGGAAGCAGGTCTTTCCTCTGAATGTCGACCTGCTTGGGAGCTGCTTCCCTTTATATCCACGGGGCTGACGCAATGCATCCTCCTCGCATGCGCAGTGAACCCTAGGCATCTGCTAGGCATCTGCTAGGCTTCCGCTCTGCATCCGCTTCATCCGCTAGGCTTCCGCTGGGCATCCGCTTCATCCGCTCGGCGTCTGCTCTGCATCCGCTGTATCCGTTCCATGTCCACTTTGCTGCGCTCCCCTGGAAGCCTTGCGGATGTGCCATCCACTCCCATCCGCTTCCATCCACTAGGCTTCCATGGAGCATCCGCTTTCCATCTGCCCTGCATCCTCCCCCCGTCCGTTCCTTTCCGTGTTGTCCGCTCTGGTTATGCAAATTCGGGGCACTTTTGAGAGTGGATAACAATGGATGGAACATTTTTCTTGTCTGCTGTGTCCTTTTTACAAACGTTTTGCATCCGTTGGCCAGTGTGACAGGGCCTTTTGAAACGTTCGGCTCTACTTTTATCCAAGCAGTAGGATTATTTTATGTATATAACTTATATACAGTTATCCAAGGATTTCCTACTTTCTAGCTAATCTAAATCTCCCAGCAGAGTAGAACAGCTGATCGTTGGGGGAGGGGGGAAGGAAAAATAGCAACTTACCAAACCAGGCAAGTAAGGAGTGAGTGGAAGGGAGAGGCCAGCCAGTGGAGCAATTTGCCAGTTCCCCAAACTTCAGACAATCATAACATGTGTGCGTTCAGCATTTGGAAGAAATCATCAACTGTGCCCCCGGAACAACTGACAAGTGTTGTGCGTGGGTGCGCAACCTTTGAAAATACTCTTGTTTCTTGCTTTTTCAACCTGAGCTGTGCTGCACAAAACATCTGAGGAGGGAAAAGCAGGGAAGAAAGGACAGCCTAGAACCCAGGCAGGCAGGTGGGCTAAACACCAAACTGGTTCAGTGTCAGCTGCTCTTCACAGCTACCGGTTCTATAGAACCGGGCCGAACCAGTGGCATCCCACCCCTGGATTTTTCCCATTGACAACTTTCGTATCCTTTTCCTCTTCATCTAAGTTTGTAAATACACATGGTAATCTTTTCCTAGTTAGTTTTCTTAAGCCAGGACAAAAATTCCATCAGTTGGGAGAGTATAAAAGGGGATATCAGCTCTATTTTGTGTGTCATATTGATTTCGTGCAGGGATGTCAAATTGTTCTGTCCGGAAAGAAGTGCATGAAACCGGGTTCCAAACAACAACTATTTATCAAACTCGCAAACAATAGTAATGGAACAACAGCTCAAGCTGTGGCAGCCCTTTTTATAGCAGCTTGCCCACGGCTTGTGGCCAATGACATTGCTTTAACTGTTCCCGCCATTTGGCGGGCTTCTTGGATTGGTTCTTGAATAACCAATCTGCGAGTGGCCTTTTTGGCTAATCAGAAAGAGGAACTTGGAACCTACCAAGTTCCACACAGAACACCCCTCCCCCTTTAGTTCAGTCCAACGTGTGTTACCTAATCACGCAGGTAGGTGGGCCTTTTTCTAGTCCTGGTTGACCTGCGCAGCTCAGTTGCGGTGTGGTCTTCGAGCAGTTCAGAAGGGATCACTGTTTCTCTGGTCCTTCTCCATGGAACCTCCTGGAAGGGTGAGTCAGCCTTGCCATTCCCGCCTGAATCTCTCAGGCTGGTTGAAATGGGTCTGCCGCTCCCTCCTGGTTTGACTGGGTTGGTCAAGCTGGCCTGGCTGCCTCCTTCCAGGAAGGCCTTGCTTCACTCTCCTGCTCCCAGATTTCTTTCTTGGGGTTCATCTAACTGTGAGTGCTCTTTTTGTTTAGTTAAATTGTCTTTTTGTAGTGTTTGTTGTCTTGTTATGGAAGGTTCATCTCTCCCTTTTTTATTTATTAGTATTTCCCCCCTGCCTCCTCAGTTGTTTTTAGGTTGATGTTTATTTTTGATTCTATGGTGGTTTTTTGTTCGATGTGGCGGGAACAAAGCTGGTCTATGTGCCATCATCCCTACCATCATCTAAGAGTAGTCGGTAGGACCGGGCCCCTGTAATTTGGGTGATGGTGGCTGGAAGCCACAATGGGTCCCGGGTGAGGTTTTTGGCATAGACCAGGTCGCCGATTTCAAAAATACGGTATTTGCTGGAGGAATAGGGGGGTTTGTCCCAGGTGTAAGTGGGGTGCAATCTGTCCATGTAGGAACATAGTTTCCTACCCATTAGGGGTCCTGCTGGGCTTTTGTTGGTTGTGCTGCTAGGGGTAATATGCTGCAAAGTTAGCAGTTGGTTTAGTTTGTCTTGTATGTCCCCCTTGTCCATTCTCTCTAGGTCCTCTTTAGTGTACCGGACCATGTGTTCAGCCCTGCCGTTCACAGCCGGATGGGCCGGCGCAGTTAAAGCATGTCGGATACCCCGGGCAGCCAGATACTCTTCGAATTGCAAAACTGTAAATTGGGGCCCATTATCCGAAACCAGTACATCAGGTAGCCCATGTGTCACAAAGAGTTTGTCTAGCTGTTTCATTTACAGCTTTGGTGATTGTGGAAGCCATGAGGATGACTTCCAACCAGTTCGAGCATGCATCCATGACTATCAAAAATGTGTTTCCCTTCATTGGCCCAGCAAAGTCAATATGTACTCTAGGCCATGGACCCCGAGGAGTTTCCCAGTCTCTTACTGATGCCTGTGGGGGGGTAGGCCTCAATTTTTGACAGTCATGGCATGTTGCAACCCAGTGTTCAATGTCTTTGTCCAGCCCTGGCCACCAGAGGTAACTCCTGGCCAGGGCTTTCATTTTGACTATTCCCGGATGCCCCTCATGCGACATGCCCAGAACATCTTCCTGGAGACTGTTTGGAATCACCACCCTGTCACCCCATAACATGCACCCTTTTTCTATGGACAGTTCGGTCTGTCTGGTACGAAATGTTTTAAAAGTCTCAGTTTTGTTCTCCTCCAGCCAGCCTTTACCTACCCAATTTAATATGCACGCTGTCAAAGGGTCTTTACCTGTGGCTCTCGCGACGTCCGCTGCAGTCAGTGGTAGGTCTGGGCAGGTTTCAAGCTGAAGTGTGGAGGTAGTTGGTGCAGGGTTGTCTTATGTGATGGGCAGTGGGGAACGGTTCAAGGCATCAGCGTGTGTGATGGCTTTGCCGGGTCGGTGAATCAGCGTGTAGGAATAGGCAGCGAGGAACTAGGTGACAGAATGTTCGAGGTTGGCTTGTTGCCTGCTAGGATTCCAAGAAGGGGCTTGTGATCAGTTATTATTGAAAAAGTTCTACCCTAAAGGTACTCATGGAATGTTTTGACTCTGGCGATGATTGCGAGGGCTTCTCTATCGAGTTGGCTGTAATTGCGTTCTGACTTGGAGAATGTCTTGGAGTAAAAGGTGACTGGTGCCTCTCTGCTGTCCGGTAGCTGGTGGCTCAGGATGGCACCGACCCCAAAAGGCGATGCATCACAGGTGACCGCCTAGGGCAGGCTATTGCTATACTGGATGAGAGCGGTGTTGGACGTTAATAGGTCTTTGATACCCTGGAAGTCTTTTTGTTCCTGGTGGCCCCATGTCCAAGTGGTTTTTTTTATCTAGCAGTCAATGTAGGGGTTCTGCTATTGTCACCTTATGGGGCAGGAACACATAAAAATTTATGAGGCCGAGGAATGCTTGAAGCTCAGTTTTGTTCCTGAGCCCAGGAGTGTCTTTTACAGCCTTCTTTTTCAGTGGGGTGAAGTCCTTGTTCATCAATTAAATATCCCAAAAACTCGATCTGGTTGGTGGCTAATTCATACTTCTCTCTTTTTATTTTGAGGCCTGATTTTCTAAATCTTGTTAATACTTCTCTTAATCTGGTCTCTAGCTGGTTGGCATTTTTTGCTGAGACCAGTACATCGTCAAAGTAAGGGATGACACCTTTGATTCTGTTTAGCAGGCATTCCATGAGGCTTTGGAGCACGCTGGGGCAATGCTAACGCTGAATTGGAGGCGGTTACACTTGAATGCCCCTCTATGTGTTACAATGGTTTGTGCCTCTGCTGTAATAGGATCAACGGGTAGTTGTTGATATGCCTGTGTGAGGTTGAGCTTCACAAAAAGTTTTCCTTCCCCTAGCGAGTGCAGTAAATGTTGCACTACCGGTATTGGGTATGCGCTTTGTTGGAGCACATGTTTCAGGGTTGCCTTATAGTCTCCGCAGATGCTCACTGACCCATCTGGCTTCACCGGTGTGATGATAGGTGTTTCCCACCTGGCATGGTCGATTGGCTCTAAACCCCCTTGAGCTATTAATTTATTCAGTTGCTCATCAATTTTTTGTTTTAACGCGAATAGGACGTGTCTGGCCTTTAAACAGATGGGGGCTATTTTCGCATCTAAGCTAAATGAAATTGGAGTCCCCTTGTACTTGCCTAGGGTCCCCTCGAAAACATCTTGGAATTCTTGTAGCAGGCTCTCCTCCCAGTTGGCTGTGGCAATGGGGTTGATCCCAGTCATCCCGATTCCCAGGGGTGTAAAACCATTTGATCCCTAGCAGACTAGGGCGGTCTCGGTTGACGATGGTCAGAGGCAAGATTTCGGTGTGGTTTTAAAATTTGACGAGGAAATGTCCAAGGCCTACTACCGGAATTCAATTTCCCTGGTAATCTTTTAACACTAGTCTTTGTTTCTGTAGTTCTCTCTGTTTAATGTTCGGTATCAGGCACCGGATGGTATTCCAGGATACCAAGGGTAGGAACGACCCTGAGTTGACTTCCATCTCACAGGGCCTCCCCTCGATGCTCACCTCTATCTGAACCTTCTTTCCACTCTCCTCCCTGATATTGCCGATGGTGACTATCTGATGTGTTTCTTCCCTGTCACCGGTTCTCTTGTTACAGTTCCATATGCTGCTGGCTTGTCTTTCTTCATGTCTGGGGGGGGATGCTTCTGCGTCTTTTTGGACTATAGTTCTTTTTGTTGCGGCAGACCCTTTCAATGTGCTCCCTTTTATTACAAGCCCTGCATATTGCATTGAGGAATCTGCATTCAGCTCACGGGTGGTTGCCTCCGCAGCCTGCACATTGAAACTCCCACCGATTTCTCCTCTTTTTGCGTCATTTTTTAACTGAATGGAGTCTATGGACGTCTTCATCATCATCCTTGGTATCACTCTGGGATTCGATGTTTTCATAATGGGCTGTTGCTGTGGCCTATTTCTTTCCTCCCTCTGCCTTCTTCTCCCTGAGTTGGGTTGGCAGGTCTGGAATTGTGTTAATTTGCCGCATGATGGCTGCTGACTTCTTAGCTGCTTCAGCAGTGGTTGCCTCTGCAATGGCCTTGGCCATGGTTATGTTTGGCCTATTCAGGAGTTTGCTCTGAAGGGTACTGTCCTTCAGACCGAGGACCACGAGGTCCCTCATGGCCTTGTCCATGTTCTGGAACTCACAGGCTCCTCTGATGTGTCTCAAGGCTGCTACAAAATCTCCAATCGTTTCATCCTCCTTCTGGTCCCTCTTATAGAATTCGTGCCTTTTTATTAAATTCAAGACCACCGGTGCATAGTGTGCTCAGACGATTCTGTTCAGGTTGGACAAAGTCATCTGTTTGACATCTCTGGGTTTTGCCAGCACCTTCGCCATTTTGAATATGGCTGGTCCGCAGTGTGTCAGGAAGACAGCCCTCTTCCTTTGGTCCGAGATTTCTTCCATTTCATTGCTTTCTAAAAACATAAGAAAGTGATTGATATACAATTCCCAATCCTCCTCATCAGGATTGAATGGTGCAGGTGGCGCATTGTTACCATTATCATCTCTCTCATTCGGTTCAGATCACCGCATGCTTCATTCTCACCTTCTACGACTATCCCACCCTCGTTGCCAGTGTTCCGTCTGGAAAGAAGCGCGTGAGACCGGGTTCCAAACAACAACTATTTATTAAACTCGCAAGGCAAAAGTATACGGAAGAACAGCCCAAGCCGCGGCAGCCCTTTTTATAGCGGCTTGCCTGCAGCTTGTGGCCAATGACAATCTTTTGACTGTTCCCGCCGTTTGACGGACTTCCCAGATTGGTTCTTGAATAACCAATCCGCGAGTGGCCTTTTCGGCCAATCAGAAAGAGGAACTTGGAACCTACCAAGTTCCATACAGAACACCAATCTTGGCAACTTTAACACTTGGTGGGCTTCAAATTCCATAATTTCTCAGCCAACATGGGGAATAGTGATCTAGTGGTGAAAGCACCATATTAGAAACTAGGAGACTGTGAGTTCTAGTCCCACCTTAGCCATGAAAGCCAGTTAGGTGGCTAGTCACTCTCCCTCAGCTCAACTGGGGTGTTCACCTCTTTGTGGTGCACCCTAGATGTCATTTGGTTCACATTACTGAAGGAGCAGGATGTGTTGGATATGTTCACTGTTGGATATGTTTGACTGGTAACAATTGGTAGCCAGACTACACTGAAGAATTGGCAGTTAATGACAATTGGCAATCAGACATCTTTGTAGAACTCCTGGCTCTCTAAATACATGGCAACAAATCAACATAGTCAATGGATCAATATAGGGTGGACTGGACATTAACATTTGAACCACCATAGGCCCATATGTTTGCCATATGCTAAATAAATAAATCAGCTCAATCAACCTCATAGAGTTGCTGTGGATAATAGAAGGAGCAGGATGTGTTGCATATGCTCACTGTTGGATATGTTTGTCACTCTGAGTTATTTATAAAAATAATGAAGGCAGGAAATAAACAATCAAACAACCCATGGAACTCCACCCTTACTAATTCTAGGTAGAGGAAGGAACAACAGGAGCTTTAAGAACAGGGACCAGTTTAATAAACCTTTCTTATAATGTTGATGTCTTGACATCTTCTTTAATATTATTTGGTTGGGCACATATATGGTTACAAACTTTGAATTAGGCATTACTGAACAATTTACAGAGCTCATCTGCACATGATATTAGCAACCTTCAAAGTGGCAATAAATTGCATATTTTCTTAGACTGCACTGAGGCATTTAAAATCCATACTGCTCCAATTCAGTTGAAGGTCAGCCCACTAGTTCAGGGGCCTGTATTTTATTTCATTGTTGGACTGCAGAGCCATCTATTTTTCAAGAATCTAAATCTCTGAAGAGTCTCTTTAGACGTAGAGAGTTCCTTACTGCAGAAGGCATCTTGTTCACATAGAAGCCTATTAGGATAATGAGGAAGCAAGGAACCAAACTAGTCTCCTTTTAAATATATAGATTGCAATCACGGCAACCCTGTAGAGGACTTTGGCTAAACAGGATCCAGGAAAAACACACAGATCTATAAAGTTTGCTGTTTATAATTTGAAACCTTTTCAGCAAGTCCCGCCAGGTTCTTTAATTAATGGACAGGGATTCCTGCTTTCAGTGAGAAGCCAAGAATCTACATGTTCCAAATGTGTCTGGCAGCTAATTTTAGAGTATGAAATTCCACTCTAACAAGGCAATTTACCAAGGAATGCAAAGGTTCAGTAATGATGGAGGTAAATATGCATCCCTGCTGAAATTTTTTAGTAGGCTGTATTATATCAGTTTGCAGTCCCCAAGGACTGTATAAGACCCTGCGATTTTGCTATAAAACTGGCAGATGAGAAGTAATCATAAGTTGAAAGAGATGATCTCACACTTCATCTAGATGTTCTCCCTAGAAATGGACTAACATAAATTTGTAAAATAAACCTTCTTTAAAATCTATAATAATTTCATAAAATAAAAGTAAGTGTATTTTTCTGATGAAAGCATGGCTGTTTAGTTTTCTCTCTCTTTAAAATAGTAATAAGCATTAGGATGATAAACTAAGCTGTTCTGATTCTAGCTTGTTTTTCCCTTGGGCCTTTGTTGGTGTCTAACAATTCTGATTGGGAAATCATTTTAAAACAATTAAACATTTAAAAGTTTTAACCTGTCTAAACAACACCTGATTTACAGCAAATAAATGATTTTGCCACATCTTAAAAATTGAATAAACATATTAAAATATTTGTAAAGTATAAGCATAAGGGAAAATAATTAAATCAGACTTTTTTTTTTAAAGTAAATATTTCTTCTCCCATTAAATTTTACTTTCAGTTCAGTTAACTTTAATGTAGAAATTTGAGTTTTCATCATCACACTGCCACATAATGAATTCCAATATCATAGTTTTGTACTTGAAATATTAAAAATGTTGAAAGTAAAATGTGAATAATGCAGTGGGTTATTGCACAACAACCGAGATGAGGAAATAGGTTATAACAGTTGTTAGGGATAACATTGTTTACCCTAATTGGTTTAGGTGAAATAATAACTATGAATCATAGTTGTGAATGTTAAAGTGTCTGCAGCTTTAACTGTGGAAAAGTAATTAAGGGAGTGGTTATGAAAACAATATAAAAGTAGCAAGTCTACAGCTTGCTCACTCTGGCTTTGATGATCCCTGATTACTGCTTGGAATCAAGACTGCATTGCTCGAACGGGAGAGACAACAAAGGACTGATTTGTAAGTGAACTGACATAGGATATTCTACATGAACTTTGCTAACTGAATATCCCTGAATGGACTGACTACATGGTAAATGACTATTGGACTGATATTTGACTATGCCATGAACTTATAATGGAATAAACTATATTCTTGATAGCACAAGCGTATCTGTTATTTTTACTGTATGTTAATAAACATACAAGCTTAGCTCACTCATTTATCTGTGTGCCTATCTGACTAATGCTGCACATTCTGTTTAGCTTGTCTACCTAACCTTGGTTGGGGAACCCAGGCTTAACACTGGTTATGGGCCCAGAGGCTGCAAAGTCAGTTTAAATAGGATAAAACAGATTTATGTAAAAAGTGAGAGCTTGTGTTGTTATACATTACAGTGAACAGACAGCTGTGTTTTATTAATTATATTTTTATATCCATATAAGAAAACATGGCACAAGTCAATCAACAAAGTTTGTCCCTTATATCCAAGCTGGATGGAACAAACTATGTATCATGGTCTACAAAATGTAGTCTACTTCTACGAGGAGAAGGTCTGTGGAACATAATTGAAAATCCACCAAACGTAGAAGAATGGGATCCAGAGGATGAGGAAGACAGACTAAAGATAGAAGAATTTATGCATAAAAATCAACAAGCCATTTGCATAATTGGGTTAACCTTAACTGATCAACAGCTTATTTATATCCACGGAGAGAAAACGGCTGTTGGGTGTTGGCAGAAGCTGAAGAGGATTTATGTTCGAGATAATGTTGGTGCTCACATAAATCTAACACGGAAGCTTTTCAGGACGCATCTCCAAACAAATGGTGATATGCTGAGTCATTTAAAAACTATGCAAAGCATTTTTAAAGAATTGCACGAGAAAGAACTTATTTTCACTGAACTACACCAAGTTTACATAATTCTATCTTCCCTTGATGAAAGTTATGGTAACTACGTAACTTCACTTGAAATTTTGCCAAAGGAAAATTTAACTTTAACTGATATAACTGGCAGATTGATCGAAGAGGCCAGAAGAAGGCATGAAAGAGATGAATTAAGGAGGGAGCAACCTCAAAAAGAAGATAATGAATCTCCTACTGCATACGCAATTAAAAAGTGTTTTAATTGTGGAGGAAGAGGACATTTGGCAAGATTTTGTAAAAAGGCAAAGCGCCAGAACGCTGGCCAGAATACTAAAAATCATCAAAAAATAAATAAAAATTTAGAGTTAGCCATGTATACTAACGGAGCTGTAAAAAATAATTTATGGGTGGTTGACAGTGGAGCATCCCATTGTATAACAAATGATAAAAAAAATTTATTAAAATGTCCCAGAGTACACAGCAGATATCGTTAGCCAATGGCTGGAAACTGAAAGGTAAGGTGAAGGTATAGCATATTGTTCTTTTATAAAAGAGAATGTAAAAATGTTATATGTACCACAACTTAAGTTTAATTTAATTTCAGTTAGAATTTTGGTTAAACTAGGATATGTAGTTACATTTAGGGGAGATAACTGCATACTTGAAAAAGAAGATAAGAGAATTACTGCATCTTTAAGAGATGGATTATATGTGTTAAATGATGATGGTTTAAAGGTGGCTAACACAATTTATGAAAATAAGAAACCTCATGACGAATGTATTCACTTGTTACATCGAAGGCTAGGGCATTTAAATTTTAAAATGCTTAAGAAAACTGTTGAATTATCTAAGGGAATAAGTTTGAAATCTTGTAATAAGTATTTGCAATGTAATGCCTGTAATCAAAATAAGAGCAGGGTTATACCGGCTAATAGAGTTGATGGATTTACTACTAAAGAGCCTTTAGAAGTAGTATTTGCTGATTTAATAGGTCCGAAAAAACCAAGTGTAGGAGGAGCTCGCCACATACTAAGTATAATGGACCACTATTCTAGATATGGGTTTTGCTATTTAATGAAGAGCAAAACTGAAACATATCAAAATATATTTAATTGGATAAAATTCGTAGAAAGAAAAACTAAAAAGAAATTAGTAACTCTCATAACTGATAATGGTACAGAATTTACAAATAATAAATTTCAGAACAGACTAAGAATGTTAGGTATTCAACATAAAATGTCTGCACCATATAGGCCACAACATAATGCCTTTATAGAGAGAAGAGGCCAAACATTACAATCAATGGCACGAACTATGATGTCTGATTCAGGATTACCTGACAATTTATGGGGAGAAGCAATAATGTGTGGTAATCATATATTAAATAATGTTGTTAATTCAACAACAGGTGAATTACCATTCACACTGTGGCATGGTACAAAACCTGATTTAAGTTACATGCACACATTTGGAGCACCAGCATGGGTGCATATCCCTACACAACTTAGACACAAAGGACAGCATAGAGCTAAAAGATTATTTTTTGTAGGATATACATCTAATCATAGATCTTATAGATTCTGGGAACCAGGTACATCTAGAGTTTACACCAGTGCTAGTGCAAAATTCCTAGAACATGTAGGATGGAATAGATTAGAGCAAGATTTAAATAATGAAGTAAGTATTGAACCCTACAAAAGGCAGAAAGATGAGATTAGCTATAAGAAGAGTCCAATTAAAGAAGAAGTCCACGAAGAGCAAATAGGACCAGAACAAGAGGAAATAGTTGATCAGGAAGAGTTACATAATCTAGAACAATTAATAAATGAAAGTCCACCTGTAAGTCCTATAATACCTAGACATACTACACGTGTAACTAGACCACCTGATAGGTATCAAGCAAGTATAGTTTGCCAAGTAACTAAAGTTCCAACTAGTGTAGTTGAACTTAGGATGTATCCTGCTAAGGATCAGGAGAATTGGCAAAAGGCAATGGAAAAAGAACTAAATTCATTAAAGGTAATGAAAGTGTATGAAGATGCCAAATTACCTCCAGGAGAAAAATCCATTGGGTGCAAATGGATATTTAAAGTAAAAACTGGAAATGATGGGACTGTTACCCATAAAGCTAGGTTAGTAGCTCAAGGATTTAATCAAACTGCATCTGATTATGATGAAGTTTTTGCACCAAGCCTTAAAGCTACATCTTTAAGAGCAGCATTAGTGTGGGCAGCTAAGAAAAACTATATCATTAACCATTTAGATGTAGAAACTGCTTATCTACATGCACCATTGCAGCACACTATATATTTAAGAAAACCAATTGGTATAAAAGAAAATAAAATAAATAGTAATGATTGTTGGAAACTCAAAAAGAGTCTTTACGGGTTGAAACAATCTGGGTTTGAGTGGAACCAATATATTGTGAAAGAGTTAAACAATATAGGTTTTAAATCTGGTTTAGCAGATCCGTGTGTGTTTAAAAGAGAAAATAATGGAACGGTGTCATTATTATTATTATTTACTGATGATATTGCTTTAATAACTAAGACTAATAATGAAGCTAATGAGATTATATCATTATTAGCCAAAAAGATAAAAATAAAGCATTTAGGTGAAATTAAAAGGTATCTAGGATTGACAATAAATAAAACAAATAATGGTTTTAAGATATCTCAAGAAGATAAAATTTGCCAATTAATTAAAAATTATAAGATGGAACTTTGTAAACCGGCAAAGACTCCAATGAGTCAGGAAGTTTGCCAAACTAATGATCAAAGTCCCAAATTTGATAAGTCCATATATCAATCTTTGATTGGTAGCTTATCATATATAAGCAATTGGTCAAGG
>BLBF01000020.1:24003311-24028161 GCA_015471245.1 Laticauda colubrina | reverse complement strand
ACTGTCAATCATTTGGAAGCCTGCACTCTCAAATAGAAAGATCTCCACACCACAAGCCAGACAAACACCTGGGCACAAACAGACTCCCTCTGATGCCTCCAACTCAAACACCCCCCCACCAGGCACCCAGATGAAACCTAACTTCCTGATAGATGATCGCCATCCTTTTACTCGAAGCCAAGCTGCACTGAAAGCTTCCAATACAGGAACAGAGTGTTGCCAGCCAATCAAAGCCACAAAACAGACAGAAGAAACCAGAAACACCAATCAATCAAACTCCAAGTCCAATAAACACAGACCAAGACTCCCAACCAATCAGGATGTAGAAAAAAAACATCCTGCCACAATAATAGGCTAGCCTCAAATTTAAAACCAACGGCTGTGAGACCCTGACCCACATACAAACTCAATACAGAAGCCTGATGATGGCAGATGAGATTCTGCTGAAACGTTGCTACAACTTTAAAAGCACTACAATGACATGGGATAATACCCGAAGGAAGCTGAACAGCACACATGTAAGTACCCACGAAAACTTAAAAAAAACAAATAGATAGATAGATAGATAGATAGATAGATAGATAGATGGATGGATGGATGGATGGATGGATGGATGGATGGATGGATGGATGGATAGATAGATAGATAGATAGATAGATAGATAGATAGATAGATAGATAGATAGATAGATATAGAAAGCTTTCCAATGGCTTTTCCCCACCTTATAGTTTTGATTCCTGAAAGAGAAAACATGGAGGGGGCAAGTGATGAAACATGTTGTGATGTCATGATAAAGACAGAAAACAGTAGAGATGGAAGTCATAAAGTTTCCTTTATAATTTTGTCATCAATATGTTTAGAAATGGATATTTATGTTGGCTTCTGATTATGTGATTTCTAGACATACAACACATTCTGGTGTCCTTATAACTATTCAGAAGACTTATATAATGTCTACTGTTTCTTCCATCTTTAAAATTTATCTGAGGTCTCACCTTTCTACTGAACTTTCTGTAACACAAATCTTTTTTATTAGTTTATAACATAAAGAACAAAAAGACAACAGAAAGATAAGGGAGGGAGAAGGAAAAAATGTAGGGAAAAAGGAAAAAAGAAAGAAAAGTTGTTGATTTCCCTTTGGTGCAGTAGAGTAAGATAACAGCATCAAACCTTTTTACTTTTACATTTTGGTAAGAACTAGCTATTTTTAAAACAACAAACTTATCTAATCAGTAAAACCCAAAATCAAATTTTCATTTTTTTCCACCTCAAGCACAAAGTCCAGAAGTGGTTTCCAAGTAGAAACAAAAATAATTGAGTTTTTTTCTTTAATCAAAGCAGTCGATTTAGTCATCTCTGCTCTTGAACTTCCTGAGTAAACATATATTAGTAACTATTTTGGCACTGGCGTATTAAATCAGGGGTGACAATTATTGTCCCTTTATGATCTATGGGCTTCAACTCCAGGAATTCTGAGAGTTGAAGTCCATAAGCTGTAATGGGGCCATAGTTGCTTAATGTACTAAGATCATTAAGGCCAAGTGGAACCAAACACTCTTTTAAAAAATAAACTTTATTCAATTTTCCAAAGGATTAAAGAAACCATAAAAAGTACACAATTGTACCAAGATTGAAGACATCATTTACATTTATTAATCATATTTTTATACTTAATTTTCTATTACATTACCATTATTATATATTACTTTTCCTGTTAATTCACTATTCCTTACTCCTTATTTATACCACTTTTTACATAGTACATTTTCTATTAATTCTACATTCAGTATCTATAACTTCATATCCTTTAATTAATTTCAGTATTACTTTTCTTTCTATTCTCAAATCATATATACCAGGCATCCCAGACTGAATAATATATCGATTCCTTTCTATCCTTTAATTTTAAAGTCAGCCTGTCTATATCTGGAGAGTCTAAAATTTTCCTTATCACTGCTCCCTCGTGGTATATCTCTCTCTTTCCAGTGCTGTGCATATGTAATCCTAGCAGCAGTTGTTATGTGTAAAATAATATACAATCAGTTTTACTATATTTTCCTTTTATTATGTCCAATAGAAATAGTTCTGGTCAAAATTCAATTTTTTGCTTTATTATTTCTTCTAACCATTTTCTAATCTTACTCCAATATGTTTTTACTTCCGGGCAGGTCCACGGAACTATACACTCTCATGTCTATGTTAGGCCACTTACACTGGCTGTATCGGTCTTTGTGCAAGAGTCAAATTGCAGTCATCTTTGATATTATGCAGGCTGTATGGGCAAATCGATATATCAATGCACAATAGAACCATTGGGATGCTTTCAGATGAGATTGGACTCTTCCATTTTGGTAAAAAGAAATTAACTATGATTCCTAACATTCCTATGTTAGGAATGTAAGTCACCTAACAGTTAGTTGGGTTGGAAAAATATATAAACCAGGATAAACATTTTAGTACTGTCTCTTTAAGGGAATGCTAAAATTGTATTTGGGCGTGGTTCCTCAAATGGCCATAAGATGGAGCCAGAAACCTGGGTTGTTTTGTCCATTCCTGTTCCTGTTGTTCTGGAGAGTGTTGTCATTTCTATTGATTGTATCTCATCATATATGGTTCGTCTTGGATTTGATGTAAGTCTGTTACTGAACTGTTTTTGATGCTGGACTTTGTTATTGGATTGTCCCTGGACTGAAAACTGACTGCTTTGGCTGTGAATGATTTGGAATGCTTGTTTGGACTTTGCTTAACTGTTTTACTGGAAGTAAAAATCTACAGTGTATCTGTGTGCTAGTTGTGTGTTATTCTTCAGCAATCTCACTACATCTCCCTGTATGCGCTCATTCTCCTAACGGGGAATTATCTCAACAAAACAGTTCTGCACAGATTAGTATGTTTAATTCCATACTACAGTACCAGTAAAAATAATTTCCTCCAAAATGGTTGGACATTCCAGGCATATCTTTTTTTTAAAAAATCACATGTTTTTTTTCAGTATTTCTGAAATTGCACTTAGGATTGTTCTATTTCCTTGGGTTGACATAATCACTGAGATTGAGGGTCCTTCCAAACTACAATTGCAAGCCATGGCAATTATATCCTTTTTCCTTGCCTTTCTCTCATCAGCTGCACATCGAAGTCTTTCAGGTGTTGTTACCATTGACCAGATGACTTTTGTGCTGGCCATGGTTTTGTGGTTGCTGATAGCACCATATGAATGACAATAGTGTATCCATAGCAGACACTGGGGAATATCTGTTTGCCTCTGGATTTTAGGAAGAGGTCTCATTGTGTACTGCAAGGGGGGGTATATGTACATGTTACTAATTTATCAGTATTGCTAACTTACTCTTTAGATGATAGTTGACTTTTAAGTCTTAAAAATAGGCCTAAAACTTTCTTATTCAAGTCATTTATGTTTTCTACAATAAGTTGTAGATATTAGTCTTTTGATTCCAACCTTTCACATTTTGTTAGGAATTTTGGTGGCATCTTACTGTAGTTGTAACCAGAAGAATATAAAATGAAAACAAATTCCTGAATTCTTTATCAATTAATTATTATTTTAGCTTGTTTTATTGATGTTTTTTTCTTTAAGGTGAAGTTCATTCTCTTATTGCTGTTAACCTAGTTGCAATTAAACTTTTGTTGATTTTAATGTTTTCTACTTTGAATTACTTTTTCTTCATAAAATAATCTCACTGTGGAAGAAATAAACATCAGAAATAAATAATGACTGATCAGCTCAGGAATCTGTTGCATAATAAATCCTCCAACTTGAATTAAGATTGACAAATCGGAAGAAAAATAAAACTGATATCAGAAGAAATTAAGAAACACATGCAATGAACAAATGTATATTCAACTGTTCCAAATGTGAAAATAACCTTATTTGCCCCTTTAAAGAATTTCCATAAAGTTATCATTCTGTTGGCTCACAAGCAGTCTAATATTTGAAACTTTCATTCTAATATTTTCAAACTATTTCCAGACTCTTACCATTTCATAAACAACATAAGTAATGAAAATGGCATTGAAGTCATAATGAATTGACTGAAATGAACTTGTATCTTATGAATACAAACATAGTTATGACTTATATTTATTAACATAATGTAGATGAGCTTTCTCTGTAATTACAGTTGGCACCAATATATGTTCATTCAGCCAATTCATAATTTCAAACAAAAGTGGTGGAAAATAAACTACTGTACCACAGATTTTATAGACATACGGTGATATTTGTGTGGTCAGAGTGGAATTATCCTTAGCATAAAATAACAAAGGATCAAACATGTCCCATATATGATATTATAGACACTTCAATTAAAAAAGGAACCTAACTGAAAATTTCCCTGGTGTACACAAGTATTTCATGCTCAGTGTAACCAGTAGACCTTTAATAGTCCGAAGAAATAAATTATTATATCCTTACTGTCAAAACAATTTCAGAGTTCATGTTCATTCTTTCTTAAGCCTTCTTGCTGAGTTCAGGTTTTGCTTTCCTTTTTTTAATCACATAAGAGAACAGCTTTGGGCTAGCATTTCTCTGTGATTTATAACAGAAAGGAACAATTATTTCTAAATGTAAAAATGTCCTTAAAGAAAAAAGGGAGACAGCACTATAAACAGATATTCTCCGAGCATCTTTAGGAATCATGGATAACTTCTTAAATATATTACAATTTGGAGGAACACAGAGAATGAGGAGGGAGGAAGGATGGGAGGGAGGGGGAGACAGAGACTGTGACAGAAGTTTTGGAAGATGGATAGATAATCAGGAAGTATACTTTGTTTATTTATGTAGAACTAGATCAGGGGTGTCAAACTTATGGCCTGGACACGTCATGCAATGGCCACACCCATGCAGACAAGTGTAAAACTATGAATTATGAATCATAGATTCAGATTAACTCAGTGCACCATCACTGGTTTGTAGACTGCATCATTTTTCTTGAAATCTGTCACAGATCTTTTGTCAAAGGAAATAAGCAGAGGGGGTGCTTCCCTTTCTCCAAAACTTCCATGCAAAATTAAGATTTCTATGAAACTAATATTTCCTTCAGTCAAGTTGTGATAAATCTTAATTCTTAGATCTACCACTCCTAACAATTTCTTTGAGCAAACTATATAATAAACATGTTCAAGTGTTCCTGATAGAAAACCGAGTGGCACACATTAGTTGACCTGTAGTCAACAGAGATAATAAACTTACATACAAAATAAATAATTAAGCTTTTCCCTGAAAATCAATAGCATTGATCTGAGCTGCTCACAATATCCAATTGTATACCAGCAATTTTGTTTTAAAGGCAGTCATGGAAGGCAAATGTTTTCATTTATTTTATCAGATGCTGTGTTTTCTGTGGTTGCTTTTCTCCTGGGCAGTATAACAAAGATACACCACAACTAGAAATTGTTGCAGTGATGTTTTTATTATTCTCTCTCTTCATTACCCATTATTTCAGGAAAATATCATCTTACAGGCAATGTGTGCCAATTGTCAGGGAAAGTCAAATGAATAAAATTGTAGTGAATTATCTTTGTTGTCAGAGCTAGTCCAATGTTTCTCAACCTTGGCAACTTTAAGAGGTATGGCTTCAACTCCTAGAATTCCCCAGCCAGCATGATGGTTGGGAATTCTGACTGTTGAAGTCTGCACACCTTAAGGTCTCCAAGATTGTGAAACACTGGGTTAGACCAGTAGTGAGATTCAAATTGTTTTACTATTGGTTCTGTGGGCACGGCTAAGGGACATGGCCATGTGACTAGGTGGGCGTGGTTTGTTTGCTTTTTTGCTTTTTAGAGCACCACCCATCTCCATTTTTGGGGTCTTCAGGGCCTCAGGCAAGCCTCCTGGGGAGGCATTTCTTTTCCCAGAAGGTTTCCCTAGGACCCAGGAAAGCAGAAAACTGAGTCTGGGAAGAGCATGCTTCATTTTGGGGTCTTCTGGGCCTCAGGGTGTTTTTGCTCCCAGAGGCTTCCCTTGGGTTCATGAAGGAAAAAAATGGAGCAAATGGTGCTGCACCCCCTCCCACGCTTCATTCTGGGACCTCCAGGGAGGGGGTGGAGGTTTTTTTTTTTTTTTTTGCCTTCCTGGGCCTCAGGGAAGCCTCCTTGGCAAAGCAGTAAGTAAGTGAAGGGAATCCCAGCACAGCTTATCATAGGAACAGCTGATTGTTGGGAGGGGTAAAACAATATCTTAAGGAGTGATTGGGTGGGCTAGCATCAGGCAGAAAGCATCAGGCAAGCGAGCATCAGGCGAGCAGGGCAAGTGAATGAGCGGTGACTGGGTGACCAGTTTGGGGGCATGGCCAGACAGAAGTTACTAATGGTTCAGTGACCCACACCAAATCCTTGCTACTAGTTCATCCGAACTGGTATGCACTGACAGAATACAACCGCTGGGTTAGACCCATTGCCTTATCTGTGGGACAAGCTAATTAGCATAGAAAATGTGTTCAATACTTTTCTAAGTCTAATTCCAGTTGAGGAAAAGGTCTTGGTATTTCTGTCCTTCTGTTGTTTCCAACAAGAAATTACATTTAATTGCAAGCTACGGTTACCAAAAGTTAAATCCAATATTTGGGGTAACTGAAAGCATACATCCATTTCTTAATGGTACAAATTTCTGACAGTAGAATTTGTTGCTCAGGAAGGAGAAGGTAGAGATCATGTATGTATCAAGATACAAATTATATTAAGTTAGAAGGTTAAGATTTCAGATTTTGGGGGACATTAATATTTATGGCATGACAAAGCTAAGATTAATGTAGATTGCAAAAACAATTAGGTGGACTATTCTTTGTGGTGTATGTGTAAATATTGAATGGAATAATAGGTTGTACACACACACAAAAAAAAACATTTGTGGCTTTTAAGAAACATTCCATAGACAAGAAAACATAAATGGTTAGGCTTACCATGAAGTACTACAATTTTCTCAAAATGATTGAAAAATAAAATCAAGAAAAGATTTGACAGTAAAAGGATCTATTGTTCAATGATTCCTTATGGACAGTTATGTGAAAGACTTAGAAGTGGGTAAAATATTTATGATTTAAAAAAAAGAAAAATAAAACTATGTAGTAATTAGGAACATGTTGTGGGAAACAGGTATAAATATTTATGGAAATACAAGACAAAGGATGGAAAAGAAGGTTTTAAAAAAAAAAAGCCAAACATTTTAATAAAAATTTACATAAATTAATTAACTGGAAAATATGTGGTTGAAAGGATTGAAATTTACATTATGTTCTAAACTTAAAGAGATTTTCTTTAAAAATAGAAATTATATAGAACAGGAGTCCCTAACTTCCGGGCCATATACTGACACTGGTCTATAGCATTCCAAAAGCTAGCAAAGCCCATATGCTCATACACTGAATGCAGAGGTGGCATTCAGCAGATTCTGACCAGTTCTAGAGAACCAGTAGTGGAAATTTTGAGTAGTTCAGAGAACCGGCAAATACCACCTCTGACTGGCCCTGCCTCCATCTATTCTCTGCCTCCTGAGTCCCAGCTGATCAGCTGGGTCTTCTTATGCACAGGAGAATGGAGCTGGACAGCAGATTAGTGGGATGGGGAGGGAATTGAGATTTTGCAGTATCCTTCCCCCAGGAGTAGGGAAAGAATGGAGATTTTGCAGTATCCTTCCCCTGCCATGCCCACCATGCCACACCCACAAGCCATGCCACACTCACTAAGCCACGCCCACAGAACCAGTAGTAAAAAATTTTTGAATCCCACCACTGGCTGGATGCAGACAGACCATGAATTCACACTCCCTCTTATCTATGGAAAAACCTCTTTCCACTGCACCAGTCCTTGGCACCACAAATGTTGAGGGCCATGATCTAAAACATATAAAATTACTTCACATCTGTTCCATCCGGGAATAAGTTGCGTGAGACCGGGTTCCAACAAGAAACACTTTATTCAATTCAGTAAGAAATGGTAAAGGAACAACAGCCCAAGCTGCAGCAGCCTTTATATAGCGGCTTGCTCACGGCTTGTGGCCAATGACACCACTTTAAGTGTTCCCACTGTCCAGCGGGCTAATCAGATTGGTTCTCCAATGGCCAATCCGAGAACAGCCTTTTTGGCCACTCAGAATATGGAACTTGGAGCCTACCAGGTTCCATTCATAACATCCCACCCGCCTTGGTTCAGTTCAACATGCGTCACGTAGTCACGCAGGTAGGTGGGGCTTTTTCGAGTCCTGGTTGACTTGTGCAGCTCAGTCTTGGTGTGGTCTTTGAGCAGTTCAGACAGGATCACTGTCTCTCTGTTCCTTCTCCATGGAACCTCCTGGAAGGGTGAGTCAGCCTTGCCGCTCAGACCTGAATCTCTCGGGCCGGTTGAGATGGCTCCGCCGCTCCCTTCTGGTTTGTCCGGGTTGGTTGAGCTGGCCTGGCTGTCTTCTTCCAGGAAGGCCTCGCTTCATTCTCCTGCTCCCGAACTTCTCATTTGGGGTTCATCTAATCATGAGTGCTCTTTTTGATATGTTTGATAGTCTTTGTGTAGTGTTTGTTGTCGTGTTATGGGAGGTTTGTCTCTCCCTTTTTTATTATTTTGTATTTCCCCCCCCCCTCAGTTGTTTTTTGGTTGGTATTTATTTTTGGCACTGGTGTATTTTTGCACTCAAGGGTGCGAGAACGAAGCTGGTCAATGTGCCGCTTCCATTCTCTTCCATTGTCTAGGAATAATCAGTAAGACCAGGGGCCTGTGATGTAGGTGATCATGGCTGGAAGCCATAACGGGTCCCCGGTGAGGTTCTTCGGATAGACCAGGTCAACTATTTCAAATGCACGGTATTTGCTGGAGGAGTTGGAGGGGGGTTATCCCAGGTGTAAGTGGGGCTCAGTCTGTCGAGGTAGGAATGCAATTTCCTACCCATTAGGAGTTCTGCTGGGCTTTTGTTGGTTGTGTTGCTAAGGGTAATATGCTGTAAGGTTAGTAATCGGTTTAGTTTTTCTTGCACGTCCCCCTTGTCCATTCTCTCCAGGCCTTCCTTACTGTACTGAACCATGCATTCAGCCCTGCCGTTTGCAGCCGGATGGGCTGGCGCCGTTAAAGCATGTTGGATACCTTGGTCAGCTAAATACTGCTCGAATGCTAATGCGGTAAACTGGGGCCCATTGTCCGACACCAGTACATCAGGTAGTCCATGTGTGGCGAAAAGTTTGTCTAGCTGTTTCATTACTGCCTCGGTGGTTGTGGAAGCCATGAGGATGACTTCCAACCAGTTCAAGTAGGCTTCCACAATTATTAAAAAGGTGTTGCCTTTTGTCAGCCCAGCAAAGTCAATATGTAGTCTAGACCATGGGCCCTGGGAAGTTTCCTATTCCCTGACTGTGCCTGTGGGGGGGGGGGGGTAGGCCTTGATTTTTGACAGTCATGGCACATTGCCACCCAATGTTCAATGTCCTTGTCCAGCCCTGTCCACCAGACGTAACTCCTGGCCAGGGCTTTCATTTTGACTATGCCCAGGTGCCCTTCATGCAACATCCTCAAAACATCTTCCTGGAGTCTGTTTGGTATCACCACCCTGTCACCCCACAAAATACAGCCTTTCTTGAGAGACAGTTCAGTCTGTTGGGTGCGAAATGGTTTAAAAGTCTCAGTTTTGTTCTATTCTGGCCAGCTCTTACCTACCCAATTCAGGATGCAAGCTGTCAAAGGGTCTTTTGTGGTGGCTCTCGCAATGTCAGCTGCGGTTAGTGGCATGTTCGGGCGGGTCTCGAGTTGGAGTGTGGAGATGGTGGGAGCTGGGTCCTCTTCTGTGATTGGCAGCAGGGAATGGCTCAGGGCGTCGTCATGGGTTATGGTCTTTCCTGGGCGGTGAATCAGCGTGTAGGTGTAGGCAGCGAGGAATTCAGACCACCTCGTCATTCTAGGTGGCAGAATGTTTGGGGTTGGCTTGTTTCCTGCTAGGATTCCTAACAGGGGCTTGTGATTGAAAAAGTTCTGCCATAAAGGTACTCATGGAATGTTTTGACTCCGGCAATGATTGCGAGGGCTTCTCGGTCGAGTTGGCTGTAATTGTGTTCTGACTTGGAAAGTGTTTTTGAATAGAAAGTAACTGGTGCCTCTCTGCCGTCTGGTAGCTTGTGGCTCAGGATGGTGCCGATTCCTAAAGGCGATGCTTCACAGGTGACCGTCAAAGGCAGGGTATTTCGATACTGGATTAAAATGGTATTAGACGTTAATAGGTCTTTGATACCCTGAAATGCTGCTTGTTCCCGGTGGCCCCATTTCCAGGTAGTTTATTTGTCTAACAACTGATGTAAAGGTCCTGCTATGGTTGCTTTATGGGGCAGGAACACATTGTAGAAATTTATGAGACATAGGAATGCTTGAAGGTCAGATTTGTTCCTAGGTCTAGGTGCATCTTTGGTTGCCTTTATCTTTTTCTCAGTGGGGTGTATTCCTTGTTCATCTATTAAGTAGCCCAGAAACTCGACCTGGTTAGTGGCTAGATTACATTTCTCTTCCTTTAGCTTTAGGCCTGAGTCTCTAAATCTTCTTAAAACTTCCCTTAATCTGCTCTCTAGTTGGTTGGCATTTTTTGCTGGCACCAGAACGTCATCAAAATAAGGGACGACTCCCTTGATTTCATTTAACAGATGCTCCATGAGGCTTTGGAACACGTCTAGGGCAACACTAACATCGAACTGTTACACTTGAATGCCCCTCTATGTGTCACAATAGTCTGTGTCTCTGCGGTAGTGGGGTCAACGGGTAGCTGTTGGTACGCCTGTGTGAGATCAAGCTTCGCAATTTTGTTTCCTCCCCCTAAGGAGTGCAATAAGTGTTGCACGACCGGTACTGCGCTTTGTTGGAGCACATGGTTTAGGGTTGCCTTATAGTGTCCGCATATGCACATTGGCCCATCTGGTTTTACAGGAGTCACGATGGGTGTTTCCCACCTGGCATGGTCGAATGGGTCTAACATCCCTTGTACTATTAATTTGTTCAACTATTCATCAATTTTTGGCTTTAAGGCAAACGGGATGCGTCTGGCTTTTAACCGTATGGGGGCTATTTTTGGGTCTCGGCTAAATGAAATTGGGGTCCCCTTGTACTTGCCTAGGGTACTGTCGAAAACATCTTGGAATTCTTGTAGCAGGCTCTCCTCCCAGTTGGCTGTGGCGATGCGTTTGATCCCGGTCATCCCAGGGGCGTGAACCATTCGATCCCTAGCAGGCTAGGGTGATCACGGTCAACAATGGTCAAAGGCAAGATCTCGACATGATTTTTAAATTCGACGAGGAAATGTCTAAGGCCCACTACTGGAATTCGATTTCCCTGGTAGTCTTTTAAAATCAGTCTGTGTTTTTGTAGTTCTTTTTGTTTAATGTCCAGTATCAGGCACTGGATGGTATTCCAGGATACCATGGATAGAAAAGACCCGGAGTCGACTTCCATCTCACAGGGCTTCCCTTCGATGTTCACCTCTATCCTGACCTTTTTCCCATTTTCTGCCCTGGCATTTCTGATGGTTACCATTTGGTGTGTTTCTTCTCTGTCACTAGTTCTTTTGCTTCGGTTCCATCTGTTCCTGGCCTGTCTCTCTTCATGTTTGGGGGGGGGGGTGCTGCCACATCTTTTAGGATCATAGCTCTTTTTGTTTCGGCAGACCCTTTTGATGTGCCCCCGTTTGTTACAAGCCCTATAGATTGCATCTAGGAACCTGCATTCATCCCGCACACTGAAACTCCCACCTGTTTCTTCTCTTTTCCCGCCATTTCTTGTCTGATTGAAGTCTTTAGACAACTTAATTTTCGTCATCAGTGTCGCTCTGGGATTCGAGCTCTTCGTAGTGGGCGGTCGCTGTGGGCTGTTTCTTGCTTCCCACTACCTTCTCTCTGGCTTGGTTTGGTGGATCTGGAGTCGCGTTCATCTGGCGCATGGTGGCTGCGGATTTCTTTGCTGCTTCAGTGGTGGTGGCTTCTGCAATGGCTTTGGCTGTGGTTATGTTGGTCTATTCAGCAGCTTACTCTGGAGTGTAGTGTCCTTCAACCTGAGGACCACGCGGTCCCTCATGGCCTCATCCATGTTCTGGAACTTGCAGGCTCCTCCAATGTGCCTCAGGGCAGCTACAAAATCTGCAACAGTTTCATTGTCTCTTTAGTCTCTCTTGGAGAACTCATATCTTTTTATCAAATTGGAGACCACAGGTGCGTAATGTGCTCAGAGCATTCTGTTCAGCTCAGGCCAAGTCATCTGTTTGACACCTCTTGGTTTGGCTAGTGACTTTGCCATTTTAAAGACAGCCAGACCGCAGTGTGTAAGGAAGACGGCCCTCTTCCTTTGGTCAGATATCTCTTGCAGCTCGTTGCTTTCTAAAAACATAAGAAAGCCATCAATATATGACTCCCAATCCTCCTCATCAGGATTGAAACGTGTGGGTGGCACGTTGTTACCAGCCATCTCTCTTGCTCGGTTCAGATTGGCGTGTGGTTCAGTCTCGCTCTTCTACAACGATCCCACCTTTGTCGCCAGTGTTCCATCCGGGAATAAGTTGTGTGAGACCGGGTTCCAATAAAAAACTCTTTATTCAATTCAGTAAGCAATGGTAACGGAACAACAGCCCAAGCCGCGGCAGCCCTTTATATTGCAGCTTGCTCGTGGCTTGTGGCCAATGACACCACTTTAAGTGTTCCCACCATCTGGCAGGCTAATCGGATTGTTTCTCTAATGGCCAATCCAAGAACGGCCTTTTCGGCCAATCAGAATAGGGAACTTGGAGCCTACCAAGTTCCATACATAACAATATCTTTACTGGGAAGTAAAGTAAATATCTTTACCAACATGAAGGCACATTTTCCCATATTTGGTGGATGTGTAAAACAGGTAAATTTTTTTGGATACCATCACATGCATGAATTCAGAAGATTTTAAAGATTAAAGCACAAATGTAACGAGGGTTTTTTCCTCTGGGACTGATGTATAGGCAGATAGTAGTTGGTTAGTTATCGAAGATGATAGAATTTGCAAAGGTGGTATGAATTCACTTATTTAATTAAAGAAAAAACATTATCTATGACTGAGTGGAAACCCCTTCTCGACTTTTTGCATGAAAGAGAAAAAATACACTAATGATTTGATGTTTTGATAGCTAGGAAAAAAATAGCTTTATTTGATAACAAAGTAAGAGATAACTTTGTAATCATACTTGCATTTGCTGCCAAGGAAATAAGATGGTACTTCTTTCTGTTTCTTTTTTATTCTTTCTTTCTGCTCTGTTTCTGGAATATCTTCTTTTAGTGTTGGGAAAAAAGTCATATTATAATAGGAACTCCCACCTGACTTTTCTTCATCAGGATGGTGATAAGCTGTGACTATTGTATCTAATGAAAGTATGTACATTAAAGGAGTCCTGAGCCTTTTTGAAAATCAAGACTTTTGTTTTGTTTACTGCTGGAGAGTGCTTCAGGCAGCTAAGCACTGAGCTGTTTTATTATTCCCATTGTAGTTGCTATTATGTGACATACAGTTGTAACAATAAATTATGATTACTATATGCATCAGTTCAGAAGAGGTGGTGTTGACAGTGCATAATTCTTCCTGTGAATGCCATATATTAACTATTAAATATGTCTTTCTCTGCTTTATGCAAACTGCCATAAAGAAAGATGTGCCTGCATTAGTAATATTGCATACCAGATACATTCAAATATTCCGGAGTTTGACTCAGTTTGAATTTTATTGTCACAAGTGGGGAAAAATATACTGTATCTCATTCCAGACGCCACCAAAGATATTCCTCTCTGGTCAGCCTTTCAGAATTCATATCAAGTATTTTGAGAAGTGAAGAAAGATTTAAGGAGAAAGGTATATTTCTCTACTTCTTTTTCAGAAGAGATATATCTCTTCCTTACTTCTCTTCTGATATTTCGTATAGATTAGTGAGACGAGTGGCTTTTTAATACTATGTACCCACACTGACCTCCAGTATACTGTAAGTAGACAGTGATCTGAGCAGATGAATAGAAATAATCCGTCAGCTAGATAAACATAAAATATATGGAGTGCTGATGTGTTATTGCATTGCTTTGCTAGTAATTTAAGTGTACCAGGGCTTGATACGAATGAACTTCTTCATGTGTGGTTACGATACTAAAGCCCCTGTCATACTGCACCAACGGATGGAAAGAGGATGTAAAACAGACAAAAAAGCTTGCCATCTGTTGGTTAACGCGATGTATCCGTTCTCTACTCACTGCCTCCGTTTTGCTTCCTCTCTATCCGTCCCGCATCCGTTTATTGATGTTTCATCCGCTCAGAAAGTTTTGAACTGCTCAAAACTTTTGAGCGGAAAATGTATCCAATTCATCTGTTCTGCATCCGCTAGGCATCCGCTAGGCATCTGTTCTGCATCCGTTATGCATCCGCAATATCCGCTAGGCATCTGCTATGCATCTGCGCAATTCAATCCGCTCCAGTGGTAAATGGATGCAGGGAGGAAGCGGAACGGACGCGGAACGGATGCAGAATGGATGCAGAACGGATGCAGAACGGATGCAGAACGGATGCAGAATGGATGCAGAATGGATGCAGAATGGATGCATAATGGATGAAAGTGGATGCAGCTCGCAAAGAAAGCATTTAAAATGGAAAAAACGTCCACAGAGGGGACCTATATCGGATATTAAGGATGTCTAGAGGATGCCTAGAGGATGCAAAAGGACACATAGTGGAAAACCTATATTGCCTATAAAAAGGGGGAGCAACTCACCTGAATCTCACTTTCAGACCAGCAGCCCTGCTGTGCAGACCTCTGCAGCCTTCATCTGCCTCTTGCTCTTCCACAGCATCCAGTCATGTCCACCGTGGATCGTAACACAGTCCTGTTGGCAGCCACCATCCTTCTGCAACAGTGCGAAGCCATCTACAGGCTCTGTGAACTCTACCACGGGAAGAAAAGGAGGTGGCCAAGAAGCGTCTGGGTCCGAAGATGGATCGGGAGAAGAGCAGAGTACGGACTGTACAACAAGCTGATGGTGGAGCTCAGGAATGAACACACTCGTGCATTCCAGAACTTCATGAGGATGCCTCCAGCCATGTTTGACGAAGTTGTGCAGCAGCTGACACCCAGGTTGACCAAGCAGAGCACCAACATCCGGCCCAGCCTGGAACCTGGGCTCAAGGTGGCACTCACTCTGCGCCACTTGGCCTGAGGGACCACCTACAGGAGCATGCAGTACGGCTGGAGGGTGCCACACAACACCATCAGCATTATGGTCATAGAAGTGGTGCAGGCCATCATCGACGAATACATGGAGGAGCTCCTACAGTGCCCCTCCACTGAAGAAGGCTGGAAGAAAGTTGCAGAGCAGTGGTATCAGAAGTGGAACTTCCCCCACACCGTTGGAGGCATAGATGGCAAGCACGTGGCCCGCAAAGCTCCAGCCAAGTCAGGGTCCACTTATTTCAACTACAAGGGCTTCTTCAGTATCATCGTCTTCGCCATGGTCGGTGCTGACTAAAAGTTCATGTACATCAATGCTTCAGGCAACGGGTCAGCTTCAGATGCCCAGGTATACAACGCCAGTGACCTCAAGGAGGGGCTGGAACGCAAGCTCATCGTGGGCTTCCCAGATCCAGACCCCCTGCCCAACAGCATGCAAGATGTGCCCTACTTCATCGTGGGGGATGACGCCTTCTCCCTCAGAACCTACCTCATGAAGCCCTACACCTCCAGACTCCTCACCCGTGAAGAGAGGATCTTCAACTACAGGCTGTCCAGGGCAAGGCGGGTGGTGGAGAAAGCCTTTGGTATCATGGCCGATAGGTTCCAGGTACTTCTCACCACCATGCAGCATCTCCCATAGACCGTGAGGAGGATCGTGGAAGCTTGCTGCATCCTGCACAATCTCATGTGCACCCGCTACCCAGTATTGCAGAACAGGCTCGTGGACCTCCAACAAGGCAATGGGGACATGGAGCCTGGGGAATGGAGGCAAGGGCAAAACCTGATAGACACTGAGGATATGCAAGGCCCCAACAGAGCCTCACGTGAAGGGAAGAAGCAGCGCAACCTCCTGAAACACTGGTGCCACTCCCCAGCTGGAGCGGTGGAGTGGCAAGACAGGATGATAGATGATTAATGGATGCTTCCTTCAGCCTGTCTCATCACACAGATGAGATTGGGCCATGTATGTTGGGTGGGCCTTCAATGATCAGGGCATTTAATAAAGAGTTGTGTTTATGTTGACATGTGTGGATCAATGCTTACATTGTTATTGATAATGAAGGGCCATTGGTGTGGCACCTGGGAGGGTGGACCATCCGGTCCCACTATGCTTGCACCAGAGGTTTATCTATCCCACAGCTATCTTAACCCATCCCAAAGGTATCCCTGCCCATCCCACTGCTATCCTTACCCATCCCACAGCTGTTACACATCCCACAGGTATCCCTGCCTATACCACTGCTATCTTAACCCATCCCTCAAGCATGCAAAGGCTTAAACCATTTCTAAAAGTTTCCACCAAGACTTTATTAAAAAAAAAGAAATGAAGCAAGTGTGTGAATCAAAGATAGACTTTATTGAACAACAAGTTGTAAAAGAAAAATGACCCAAGTCAAGTGTCCAAATAAAGTCCACATGTAGCCAGCCAGCCAATCTCTGACACTCTTCTTGGTCACTCGGAGGTGTGCCCAGTCGCAGGGGTGAAGGGTCCAGGTGCTGTGGAGGTGGGTGATGCTGGAGTGCTGGTCTGAAGCACCACTGGGGTGCCTGGCCCCGAGAGGACAACAGGTGATGGTGTGTTGAGGAAGCTCTCGGACAGCTGGCTCAGCCCCATGATGTTGAGAGCTCCTTCCTCCATGCCATGTGGTGTCAGCCTCAGTACCGAGGACAGATGTACTGAGGCTGGGCTTGGCTGTGGGGTGGAGGAAGGAGCAGTGTAGTGGGGCTGAGGGCTGGCATTGGTCGCATCGGTGGCATGGGTGGCATCGCTGTCACCAGTGGCATCATTGGCGTAGGTGGCATCAGTGGCATCAGTGGAACCGGTGGCGATGGTGTCGCCCAATGACTCTGTGCCTGGACTGGGAAGGGCTGCTGCCTGTGCTGCGGGACCTCCTGGTAGCCGTAGCCCTGGTAGGTGAGGGTTTGTGGGAAGCCTTGGAATGGGAGGGACATCACCTGGGGTGGAGGTGCAGACCTGGACTAGGTGGGAGCAGGATCGGTGATCCGATCCTCCACCACCTGGTACTGGGGTTCCGCCATGTCCCTGAGGGTCTGGTTGACATCGGTGAGGAAGGGCTTGCGGTTGGAGGATGAGGAGTCGGTGTGGACCAGCTGAGAGAGGAGATCTATGCTGGTCCGGATGGTGTCCCTGATCTCCAGCAGGACAGTGTGGCTCTGCCCCTCCTGCTGTATGGCTCTCTGCCTTTCTGTGGAGGTGGAGCTGGGGATGGTGGATGCGAGTACGGATGTGGTGGACGCACCGTCTCCTTTCTCCCACTGCACCAGGGAGTCCTCCACATGCTCCACCACAGTTACAACACTTGTCCGGGGGTTCTCCGCTGTGGCACGCTCCACAGAAACCTGCCTGGAGACAGGGACTGACTCTCGGTCAGAAGAGGACTGGCTCTCAGCAGGCTGCTGGAGAGAGAGGGTAGACAGAGGGGCTCCTGGTCTCCTTGGTGGCGGATCTCACCCTCCAGGAAGCAGCACCTGGCCATGACGTAGGTCTCTCTGTACGTCAGCTTAACTGCAGCCTGGCCAGATTTCTTCAGGTGCAGCTTCCCGTACCAGGTGTGCATGTGCTTCCACCAGCCAAGGAGCACCTCCGAAGTGTAGCCCATACTCTCCGCCTTCTCTCTCCAAGCAGCATGTTTCTGCTTGGTGTCCCTGTACAGCCGGTGTCCCTTCCGCCACAGATAGTCATTCTCTCTCAGCCACTCCAGCACCTCATCCTCATGTTCCCCCTCAATGGAGTATTGCTTCCTCTCCCGTTGTTGCATACGCCTCTTCCTCCCTTTGGCAGGACCAGATGGGCCCTCATCAGAGGGGCTCCCAGGTACTAGGGGCTGCTCCTCCACACCACCAGCAGCAGCAGCACCAGCAGGATCATCATCAGCATCATCATCATCACCAGCAGGATCATCATCATCATCAGCAGCAGCAGCCGCAGCAGCAGCAGCAGCAGCACCAGCAGGATCAGCAGCAGCACCAGCAGCACCAGCAGCACCAGCAGGTTCAGCACCAGCAGCAGCAGCACCAGCAGGACCAGGATCAGCAGCATCAGAGTAAGCACCAGCAGCGCCAGCATGACCAGGAGCACGAGCAGGACCAGAAGCACGAGCAGGACGAGCAGGATGAGCAAGACCAGGAGCACGAGCAGTACGAGCAAGTCCAGGAGCACGAGCAGGATGAGCAGGACGAGCAGGACCAGGAGCAGCTTCAGCAGAGTAAGCACCAGCAGAAGCACCATCGCCAGGAACAGCTTCAGCAGAGTAAGCACCAGCAAAAGCACCACCGCCAGGAGCAGCTTCAGCAGAGTAAGCACCAGCAGAAGTACCATCACCAGGAGCAGCTTCAGCAGAACCTCCAGCACCAGAAGAGCAAGCCCGAGCAGCAGAAGCCCCAGCAGAAGCAGAGTCAGGGACAGGGGGCGGGAGGGTGGCCCTGTCCCTCTTGCCAGGAATGGCGGCAGGTTGCTGAGGCTTTCGCTTCTTCCCCATGGTTGTGGGGTTGCTGGCTGGCAGGGAGGCTGGCAGGGAGGCTGGCAGGGAGGCTGGCAGGCACCAAGGCTGGCTTGAAGGCTGGCACCAAGGCTGGCAGGAAGGCTGGCAGGCAGCCAGGCACCAAGGCTAGCAGACAGGCAGGCACCAAGGCTGGCAGGAAGCCTGGCAGGCAGGCTGGCAGGAAGCCTGGCAGGCAGGCTGGCAGGAAGCCTGGCAGGAAGGCAGGCAGGCAGGCAGGCACCAAGGCTGGCAGGCAGACTGGCTGGCAGGGAGGCTGGAAGGCAGGCTGGCAGCAAGGCTGGCAGGCAGGCAGACAGCAAGGCTGGCAGGGAAGCTGGTCAGGAGGCTGGGAGGCAGGCTTGGAGGCAGGCTGGCAGCAAGGCTTGCAGGCAGGCATGCAGGCAGGGCAGGCAAGGACTCGATGTATCCAGCAGCAGGTCTTTCCTCTGAATGCTGGCCAAGTGCGAGCTGCTTCCCTTTATATCCGCGGGGCTTACACAATGCATCCTCCCCCGCATGCACAATTAATGCTCGGCATCCGTTCGGCTTCCACTGTGTATCCGCTAGGCTTCTGCTCTGCATCCGCTTCATCCGCTATGCATCCATTCCGCGTGTATCCGTTCTGTATATCCGTTCTGTGTATCCGTTCCACGTCCGCTTTGCTGAGGTCCCTCGGAAGCCTAGCGGATGTGCCATCTGCTCCCATCTGCTTCCATCCACTGGGCTTCCGTTCCACATCCGCTTTCCATCCACTCTGCGTCCTCCCCACGTCCGTTCCTTTCCATGTTATCCGCTCCGGTTCTGCAAATTTTTGCCCCTTTTGAGAGGGGATAACAACAGATGGAACATTTTGCTCATCCATTGTGTCCTTTTTACTAACGTTTTGCATCCATTGGGCAGTGTGACAGGGCCTTAATTAACTGCTCCATGCAGTTAACTTCTCCATGTGCAATTCCTTAACAAAGTTTTCTCCTATAGTACATCTTCTACCACCAGCAACAACAACCATGAAAGTCCTGTGTGTACATCTCCACACAATCAACAAACTTGAATGAAATTGGTTTAGTTGATCATATAGAAAAATACGGCAATTTACAGTGAGTGAGTGAAATAATTTATCTTAGTCACCTATGATTGGCTATCTAACTTCATAGTATGCTTTACACTCTTGTAATCCGAGTCAATCTGAGTTGTAGCATGTGTAGGCTAAATTTCTAGTAAATTAAATGCAATAAATATGGATTTATTTATTTGTACCTACCAGTTGATGGTGAAACAGAAGGAAAAGGGATGATACGCAAATATTCCTGACTTTGTAAATCTGTTTGTTCCTTTGTTTCTCAGCCTCTGAGACCAATGCACACCAATAAAACTTGAGGACATAGTGCTATCTTTGGCTTAGTATAATAAATTCTCCTTGAGAGCAAAGGATGTATCTTTCTCAGTGTGCATTTGTCGAGCTAAACAACATTGTAATGCCTCCAAGTTTGATATTCTGTGATTCTATGAAGTTCTGATTATCTGAGTAAGTCAGACTGGAAAGAAAATTAATCCTGCTCAAATCCTGTATTCTTCATTTTTCAGCTCTAAGATTCTCGACTCTATATCAACACAAATTTAGAGGAAATAGTCTACATGGGAGGAAAAAAAATCATATTCACCATAGAAAAAAAATTACTTGTCCCCTTCAACAGTAAGACTGCAATATTACCCTAACTGTCCTCCAAATTAAATGCATGGCAAAACCGCTCAGTAATCCCACTAGTGCTTTTCACATGGAAAAAGTCTTTTTCCTAGACTGTGAAAATAGTTCTCTCTGTTTGTGAAGAAATTGTGTGAATGTAGCTATAATATAAACCCAGCCCAAGAATTGTGCTCATTTCCACAAACTATAGTGATAGGAAACCTTTTGACACTGTAACATGTACCTGCAACTTCACAGCCAGATGCAGTTCTGTAAGTTACAGCAGCAAAATCAAAAGCCTTTTGCAATCAGTGTCATACTCTATACCTGAAAGAGAGAGACAGAGAGAGACAAAGAGAGAGACAGAGAGACAGGGAGGGAGGGAGGGATGAAGAGTGGGAGAGAGAGAGAGAGAGAGACCCTCCACTCTGCATGTTCCCCATTCTTTGGTGGTCAGCATCATCCTCATTAATGATTGATTACATCATCTCTGAAATTTCGAAGCTGCCATTATCAACTAGAAATTTTGTTTTTATTTCTTCCACATCAATAATAAGAACAGAATGGCAGCTAACCCAGGCTGGGAGACAAAAGCTAGCCTTTCCAGCAAACACCAGTGGAAGAAGCCTGAGAGAAGAATGGCAGATAGACTATCCTGGAAGTGAAGATAAGGGGCAGTGTGTCCTTAAGAAAGCAAAAGAGCCACTTTTCTCCAATCATTCCAGTTGGTGGATCTTGTACATTTGACATTTAAAGTGAATCACTGCATAACATCTATCTTCTCTGATGTTGCTGTGCCATACTGCCAACCTTCAGGTACAAATGGCATACTCTCAGCAGCAACCAAACTATCACCATTGTCAATCCTCACCCCCACCCCCCCAGTGGCAAACCTTGCAGTCTCTTATTGTATGCTTTCAAGACAGATTTCCCACACCACCTTATACTTGGTGCACCCCTGTGCCATTCAACTGGGCAGACTATTTTGACTCTGTTTTCAGTTCAGTGAAATTTTGGCCAATGGTTTTCAATGTCTTTAGAGTGCTTGATATAAATATGTGGCAACAATTTTACAAAATGGAAACACACACACACACACACACATACACACACACAGAGGGGGGGGGGAAGGAGAGGGAGAGAGAGATGCTTTTACTTTTTTCATTTGTACTGTCTCTCCTTCACATCATTATTTATTCTAATAAGATTCTAAAACAGTTCTGATCCAGTTGTATTTTTTTCAGGGAAAATCATAATTTCTGCAATCAATTCTACACAGTGCTTTCAATAGAGAATAATATGAGGCCTGAAAATATTCTATGGAGGTAACAGAATGTATTATACTGTTGCACATAATATATCCCATCCAAGATCTATTTATCCATCTTTATTTAGCTTGTACACCTAGAAAAATGATCTATGCTTTTTAAAAATGTGTAGGTTCACTTTTTGCTTTTTAAAATCACTCGTTCTTCTTGTTGAATAAAATCAATTAATCCAAGTAGAATTATTCAATAACAATAATTATTAAAAGGACAGGTAGTTCCAGAGTTAATGAATTTCCATTGTTGAGCAAGAGGATTGTTAAGTGAGTAGCAGCTCATTTTTACCATATTTTCTATGATTGTTAAGTGAATCATATGGCTATTAATTGAATCTGACTTCCCTATTTATTTTGCTTGTCAGAAAGTGGCTGAGAAATTTGGTAATGGTGAATCACATGACCCTGGGACATTGCAGTCATAATAAATACATGCCAATTGCTAAATGCCCAAATTTTTATCATGTGACCATTAGGATGTGCAACGATTATAATTACAAGGGTTGGTCATTAATCTCTATTTTCACTGTTGTTGAACAGTTGCTAAATGAAGGGGTATAAATCAATCCTTGTAGATGTCTGTGGACAAAAAAGTCTGTAATTGTCAGCAGCAATGCCACCAAATGGAAGTCTCAATCTTGACTGAGATCAACTCATTTTTGTTGAGAATACAGAAGTATTCTTTTCTCTTTTCTCACCTTGACTATATTTCCTTCAGTACAGTCCTACTTACAAGATTATAAAAGAAAAAAAACCAACCACATAAGTACTTTTGTTTCTACTAGGAAATCGTTTTGGACTTTGTGCTTGAGGTGATAAAAAATAAAACTTTGATTTTGGGTTTAACTGATTAGATAGATCTGTTGTTATACAAATGGCTAGTTTATACAATTATGTAAAAGTAAAAAGTTAAGGTTCAATTTTATTCCTTATTCTATGGCACCAAAAGGAATCAGAACTCCGTGCTTTTTCCTTCTTCTCTACACTTTTGTTTTTTCCTCCCCTACTTTTCCTATTATTTGCTTTTGTATTTTATGTCATAAATTAATAAAAAATAAAGACCAAAGTGACAATTATTGCTAAAATTATCAATGTCTTATATATGCTTTATCATCTCAGATGTAATATTACCTTTGTAAGGCACTAAATGTAAGGATAAAATGTCATCTTAGTGGCCACACTTTGTACTATTGTAGCTTCTTCAGAAGGTATAGGATCAGTGTGAATTAAATCTTTTCTAGCAAGAAATAAGAAATAAGACAGAATGATTGCTCAAGCAGTACTTTAAGAGGATGGACTCTGTCTTTGGGTCGGCATATAATATCAGTAATGATCTAATTATTATTCCACTTTATGGATTTATTTAATCCACTGGAAAAAAGAAAAAAAATATTTCAAAAAACAAATTCCATCCTGAGCCAATAATAACAGGAAATAATCTTTATTGCTTCAAATATATTTTTAAAGGAATTACAAAATCCATGAAAATGCATATAAAATTCTTCAACATCTCCAAAGATGAACTTTCTCCTTTCCCTTCAATCCATTTTTCCATTTTAAATTTTGAACCATACTAAATGAAGTTCAAAATGAAACATGAAAACACTGATATGGAAATGCCATCTGCCTAGCCACCTCAGGAACTGGAAGCCTCGCTATGCATGCAACATATATCCAGGATACAAATGTTCTGATGTCATTTTGAACTCCTGCTGGCAATTTCAGGGTTTTGATTTTAGTGCTTTGGGTAAGAATGACCGTTTACTGGTTGATTTTGTCCAAGATCAGAATATCATAAGCTGGTTTTATACAGGTCAGTATCACATATCCACATCCTTCAGATTTTGTTATTACAATGCATACTCTTTTTTTCCTCCACAAGTCACCTCTCTAAGTAGAAGACATCAGATTCAAATCAGGAAAGCTTTGTCTCATTCTAAACCCATGATGCAGTGGTGGAATTCAATTTTTTTAACTTCCGGTTCTGTGGGTGTGGCTTATTTGATGGGTGTGGTTTGATGGTCATGTGACTAGATGGGCATGGCCAACTCAATGTCACTCACATCAAGGGGTGTCTCACCTGGCTCCTCCCCTCCCAGCCATCCCTTGTCACCCAGCCTCAACTTATCTATAATTTTGGAAAAATGTTGTTCACCTTTTTTGACTTTATTATCTACACACTATAGATGTACTTTTATGGACTACTGAAAGGAGGAAATGGCTCACATGCTTTACTCAAGAGTGTGATAGGCAACAGGCTTTTAAGGGGCTGCCACAAAGAAAGGGGGACAATGTATTTTCCAAAGCACCAGGAGGCAAACAAGAAGCAATGGATGGAAACTGAACAAAGAGAGAAGCAACCGAAAACTAAGGAGAAACTTCCTGACAGTGAGAACAATTAACCAGTGGAATTGCTTGCCACCAAAAGTTCTGGGTGCTCAATCGCTGGAAGTTTTTAAAAGACTGAACAGCCATTTCTCTGAAATGGTATAGGGTTCACCCCCAAGGTCCCTTCAAAGTATTATTCTGACACCTTTCCCAGGATTTCTACTCAGAGTTTGGCATCCTCAGTTTTCTTGCCTGAGCTGGGGTTTGGACTAGAAGACCTCCAAGGTCCCTTTCAACTCTTGTTAAACACATGTGTATTTTATGCTCTGGACTACTGACATTGAATGCATATAAACACTGAAAAATATGTGGTAGCCCTGGGCAAAACAAAGGCAGTAGAATCACTCTAGGTGTATGGACAGTGTAAAATATTAACACATGATAAATAATGGAACAATTAAAAATAATAGCACAGAGGTTTATCTCTCTCTCTCTCTCTCTCTCTCTCTCTCTCTCTCTCTCTCTCTTTCTCTCTCTCTCCTTCTTATTTCATTTTCTTTCTTTCTCTTTCTTTGTTTCTTTCTGTCTTTCTCTCCCTTCCTTCCTTTCTTTCTCTCTCTCTCTCACACACACCACACTCTCTCTCTCCCGATTTCTTTTTCTTTCTTTCTTTCTTTCTTTCTTTCTTTCTTTCTTTCTTTCTTTCTTTCTTTCTTTCTTTCTTTCTTGTTTTCTTTCTTCTTTTTTTCTTCTTTCTTCCTTCCTTCCTTCCTTTCTTTCTTTCTTTCTTTCTTTCTTTCTTTCTTTCTTTCTTTCTT
>BLBF01000020.1:23951436-23992936 GCA_015471245.1 Laticauda colubrina | reverse complement strand
AAAATCACCAGCTTGATCTACAAAAACACACTAAGACATAATAGAGACCTAGAAGATCAACAGACCTATGGAACAGCTGTCCTGCCCTACATAAGAGGTACAACAGACAAAATCAGGAAGATACTACACAGGCATCACATCAAGACTGCCTTCAAAACAGACTAAAAAATAGGAGCCAACCTTAGAAACCCCAAAGATAAAATTGACCTGGAAAACCAAGGCATATACGAAGTTCCGTGTGCATTATGCTCGGCCACATACATTGGGCAGACCAATAGAATAATAAGTATCCACCTGGATGAACACAAAAATGCAGTAAAAAAGCTGGAACACACCTCCTCACTAGTCTAACACATGAAAGCCACAGGTCATAACATCAACTTCAATGGCACCCAAACCCTAGCCACCATAGAAAACCCCAGCTACAGAATCATCAGAGAAGCCATAGAGATTGAAAAAAGACCTGAAAGCATGAATAGAAGAGATGATTCCAGGAGACTGTCAATCATTTGGAAGCCTGAACTCTCAAATAGAAAGATCTCCACACCAGAAGCCAGGCAAACACGTGGACACAAACAGACTCCCCCTGATACCTCCAGCTCAAACACATCCCAACCAGGCACCCAGATGAAACCTAGCTTCTGAATAGATAACAGCTATCCTTTTACATGAAGCCAAGCTGCACTGAAAGCCTCCAATACAGGAACAGAGTGTTGCCAGCCAATCAAAGCCACAAAACAGACAGAAGAAACCAAAAACACCAATCAAACAAACTCCAAGTCCAATAAACACAGACCAAGACTCCCAACCAATCAGGATGTAAAAAAAACCATCCTGGGACAGCAGTAGGCTAGCCTCAAATGTAAAACTAATGGCTGTGATAGCTTACGAACATACGAACTCAATACAGAAGCCTGATGATGGCAGATGAGATTCTGCTGAAACGTTGCTACAACTTTAAAAGCACTACAATGACGTGGGATAATACCCCAAGGAAGCTTGCCATGAACAACACTTAAAAACCGAACTACACACTCTCACTAATATACTTACAGCCAATGGATTCCCAAAAAAGAAGATTACCCACCTAATCCAAAAAGAAACCCCAACCAAAAGACAAGACATAGAACAAGAGAATGGCAAAGCCCTCCTCCCATATATAAAAGGCACGACAGACAAAATCAGCAAGATCCTCCAAAAACACAACATTAAAACAGCATTCTGCACAAACAGAAAAATATCCACCATCCTAAGAAGTCCTAAAGACAAAATCGAGTTAGAAAACCAAGGAGTATACGAAATCCCTTGCACTGCCTGCCCCACCACATACATAGGACAAACTAACAGAAGAATTAGTGCACGCATTGAAGGACACAAAAACTCAATCAAAAAAGAAGAACTGACCTCTTCCCTGGTCCAACACCTCAAAGCCACAGGACATGAAATTGACTTTAAAAATACCAGAACTATCCCCAAAACCGAACACTTCAACAACAGAATAATCAGAGAAGCCATAGAGATAGAAAAACGCCCACACAGCATGAATAAACGAGAGGATACCTCCCGCCTACCAAACATTTGGAAACCTGCTCTCATTAATAAAAGAGTACCCAAAATGGAGAATGACACCAGACCCACACCCACGAGTGCCACACAAGATGCTACCACCACATTTCCACGTAGAAAAAAGACTCACACCCACCATGAAGATGTGGCATGACCACGAACATGAAGCCAAACAACAGGATCACAGCTCACCAGCTCAAATCCCCCAGCAACTAAGACTAACCTGAGCACAACCAAGCCCCCCCTAAACAGAACACACCCCCAGCCAATCAGAACACAGCCAAACCCCCAACCAATCAAGTCACACCCCCACCAGCAGTTAAAAGGAAGAAGCAGCTGCAAGCTCACATTACTCTGAGAAGCACAGAGCTGAAGAAACAAGCCTGAAGATGATGAATGAGATTTCATCGAAACGTTGCCCAGATACTTCCAATTCTACGTGGGAGAAAACCCGAATAACCAAAGATACATACATACATACATACATACATACATACATACATACATACATACATATATTTATTTATATGCTGTTCAGCTTCCTTCGGGTATGATCCTACATCCTTGTATTTGTGCTTTTAAAGTTGTAGCAGCGTTTCAGCAGAATCTCATCTGCCATCATCCGGCTTCTTTATTGTGTTCATCTGTGAGCCAGACTTTCACAGCCATTTCTGTTTTAAATTTGGGGTTAGCCTACTGCTGTGCCAGAATGTTTTTTTCTTCATCCTGATTGGTTGAGAGTCTTGGTCTGTGTTTATTGGTCTTGGAGTTTGCTGTATTCTGCTTGATTGGTGTTTCTAATATTGTCTGTTTTTTTTTGTAGCTTTTTTTGTCTTGATTGGCTGGCAACATTTTGTTCTTGTATTGGAGGCTTTTAGTGCAGCTTAACTCCGAGTAAATGGACGGATATCATTTGTTGGGAAGTTAGGTTTCATCTGGATGCCTGCTTGGGATGTGTTTGAGTTGGAGGTATCAGGGGGGATCTGTTTGTGCCCAGGTGTTCAGATCCCCCCTGATATTATTTTACAAGAATCTTTTACAAATTTAGGAGGAGGAAGATGGAAGTTTGCTTCATTGCTCCAAATAAGTTTGAAGAATTTCATGGAGAAAGTAGAAGCACTTTCTGGTAGGACTGAATAGACAAATCTATGTTTGACTCATGTTTTGTCTGCAAATGTTCATCCACAATTTTTTTCAGTTGTCACAGTTATCATTATTCACAATTTCATTGAAATCATCAAACTTCCCAAATTTACTTTTGGAACTAGGCTGGGTCAATATGGAAGTTTTCTCTTATTAAAGATTAATTGCAGAAATGGCCAAATATTTTTTCCCCTCTCAATCAAGGCCATGACCAATCATGCCATTGTTATAGCCTGGGCATTGTTGCAACAATAATGACAACAACAACAACAACAACAGGAACAGGAACACATCAGCTCAAATAAAAAAAGGAAGATAATGGTCACTGACAGAGGAAAGTATGCTATGAAAAGGGAATCATTAAGTGTGTTTCATTTGATGCCTTGGCTCAAGAAAAGATGGCACCAGCTGTGTGCCATAGAGAATACTTGGCATTCTCTCAATCTTTAGGAAAAGCAGTCTTGTTTCTCAATACAATGTTTCAGCATTAGTAGCACGGACGGAGAAAGGATGAAAGCGGATGCAGCTCGCATACAAAGCATTAAAACGGAAAAAACGTTCGCATAGGGGACGTATCTCAGATATTTAGGATGTCTGGAGGATGTCTAGAGGATGCAAAAGTACACCGAGCGGAAAACCTATATTTCCTATAAAAAGGGGGAGGAAATCACCTGGATCTCACTTTCAGTCCAGCAGCCCTGCTGTGCATATTTCTTCAGCCTTCATCTTGCTCTTGCTCTTCCACAGCATCCAGTCATCTCCACCATGGATCATCACACAATCCTTTTGGTAGCCACCATCATTCTACAACAGTTTGAATCCATCTTCAGGCTCTTTCAGCTGTTCTACAGGAAGAAAAGGAGATGTCCAAGAAGTGTCTGGGTCCGAAGATGGATCGCAAGAAGAGCAGAGTACGGACTGTATAACAAGCTGATGATGGAGCTGAGGAACGAAGACCCTTGTGCATTCCAGAACTTCATGAGGATGCCCCCAGCCATGTCTGACGAAGTTGTGGAGTGACTGAGACCCAGGTTGAGACCCAGAGCAACAATTTCTGACCCAGCCTGGACCCTGGACGCAAGGTGGCACTGTCTCTGCGCCACCTGGCCTCCGGGACCACGTACAGGAACATGCAGTACAGCTGGAGGGTGCAACACAACACCATCAGCATTGTGGTCAGAGAAGTGGTGCAGGCCATCATCGAAGAATACCTGGAGGAGCTCCTCCAGTGCCCCTCCACTGAAGAAGGCAGGAAGAAAGTTGCAGAGCAGTGGTATCAGAAGTGGAACTTCCCCCACACCGTTGGAGCCATAGATGGCAAGCACATGGCCTGCAAAGCTCAAGCCAAGTCAGGGTCTACTTATCACAACTACAAGGGCTTCTTCAGCATCATCCTCTTCGCCATGGTCGATGCTGACTACAAGTTCATGTACATCGACGCTTCAGGCAACGGGTCAGCTTCAGATGCCCAGGTATACAACACCAGTCACCAGAAGGAGGGGCTGGAACGCAACCTCATCATGGGTTCCCAGATCCAGAACCCCTGCCCAACGACACACAAGATGTGTACTACTTCATCGTGGGGGATGACGCCTTCTCCCTCAGAACCTACCTCATGAAGCCCTGCACTTCCAGATGCCTCACCCGTGAAGAGAGGATCTTCAACTACAGGCTATCCAGGGCAAGGTGGGTGGTGGAACATGCCTTTGGCATCCTGGCCAACAGGTTTCAGGTACTTCTCACCACCATGCAGCATTGCCCACAGACTGTAAGGAGGATCGTGGAAGCTTGCTGCATCCTACACAATCTCATGCGCACCCACTACCCAGTCTTGCAGAACAGGCTCGTGGATCTCCAACAAGGCAATGGGGACATGGAGCCTGGTGAATGGAGGCAAGGTCGAAACCTGATAGACACTGTGGATGTCCAAGGCCCCAACAGAGCTTCATGTGAAGGAAGAAGCAGCACAACCTCCTGAAACACTGGTGTAACTCCCCAGCTGGAGCAGTGGAGTGGCAAGACAGGATGGTAGATGCTTAATGGATGCTTCCTTCAGCCTGTCTCATCACACGGATGAGATTGGGCTATGTATATTGAGTGGCCCTACAATGAACAGGGCATTTAATAAAGAGTTGTGTTTATGTTGAAATGTGTGGATCAATGATTAAATTGTTATTGATAATAAAGGGCCATAGGTGTGGCACTTGGGAGGGTGGACCATACAGTCCCACTATGCTTGCACTGGAGGTTTAACTATCCCACAACTATTACCCATTCCAGAGGTTTCCCTGCCAATCCCACAGGTATCCCTGCCCATCCCACTGCTATCCTTACCTATCCCACAAGCATGCAAAGGCTTAAACCATTTCTAAAAGTTTCCACCAAGACTTTATTGACTAAAAGAACTGAAGCAAGTGTGTGAAGCAAAGATAATCTTTATTAATAACAAATTGTAAAAGCAAAATGACCCAAGTAAAGTGTCCCAAGCAAAGATAAAGGCAACAGGTAGCAACCTAGTCTCTGGAACTCTTCTCAGTCACTCTGAGGCGTGCCCATAGTCTCAGGGGTGAAGGGTCCAGGTGCTGTGGAGGTGGCTGCTGCTGGAGTGCTGGTCTGAGGCGCCATTGGGGTGCCTGGCCCTGAGAGGACAACACGGGATGGTGTGTGGAAGAAGCTCTCAGAGAGCTGGCTCAGTCCTGTGATGTTGAGAGCCCCTTCCTCCAGGACATGGGGTGTCAGTCCGAAGACTGATGACAGATGTTCTGAGGCCGGGCTTGGCTGTAGGGTGGAGGAAGGAGGAGTGTAGTGGGGCTGTCTGGTCTGCAGGTGAGCGAGGTGAGGTGCGGGTGGCATCTGTGGTGTGGGTGGCATCTGTGGCGTTGGTGGCATCTGTGGCATTGGTGGCATCGGTGGTGTCGGTGGCATCGGTGGCATCGGTGGCATCGGTGGCTTGCGATGTACCTGTGCGTGGACTGGGAAGGGCTGCCTGTGCTGCTGGAGCTCCTGGTAACCCTAGCCTTGGTAGGTGAGGGCCTGTGGAAAGCCTTGGAAGGGCAGTGATATCACCTGGGGTGGCAGAGCAGACCTGGACTGGGTGGGAGCAGGTTCAGCTGGGTCTGGAGGGTTGTGAAGAAGACCAGTGATCCTGTCCTTTATCACCTGGTACTGTGATTCGGACATGTCCAGGAGGGTCTGGTTGACGTAGGTGAGGAAGGGCTTTCGGTTTGAGGATGGTATGTCAGTGTGTACCAGCTGAGAGAGGAGATCTACACTGCTTTTGATGGTTTCCCCGATCTTCAGCAGGACAGTGTGACTCTGCCCCTCCGGTCTGGCTCTCTGCCTGCTTTCTGTGGAAGTGGAGCTGGGTGTGGGTGTGGGTTGGTCTTTGGTGTCAGTGCCCTCTCCTTGCTCCCACTGCATCAGGGGGTCCTCCACGCGCTCCGCCATGGGGAGTGCAGCTGTCGGGAGGAGCTCCATCATGGGACGCTCCACAGATACCTGCCTGGACACAGGAGCTGACTCTTGGCCAGAAGAGGACTGGCTATATGCGGGCTGCTTGACAGAGAGGGTTGTGAGAGAGGCTGCTCCTTGGTGGCGGATCTCACCCTCCAAGAAGCTGCACTTGGCCATCACGTAGGTCTCTCGGTCCGTCAGCTTGACCGTGGCCTGGCTAGATTTCTTGAGGTGCAGCTTCCCGTACCAGGTGTGCATGTGCTTCCACCAGCCGAGGAGAACCTCCGAAGTGTAGCCCAGGCTCTCCACCTTCTCTCTCCAAGCAGCCTGCTTCCTTTTGGTGTCTCAGTAGAGCCTGTGTCCCTTTCGCCATAGATACTTGTTCTCCCTCAGCCATTCCAGCACCTCATCCTCATGTTCCTCTTCGATGGAGTATTGCCTCCTCTCCCGTTCATGCGATTGCCTCTTCCTCCCTCTGGCAGGGCCATCTGGGCCCTCATCAGAGGGGCTTCTAAGTTCTAGGGTCTGCTCCACCACACCACCACCACCACCACCACCAGCAGCAACAACAACAGTAGCAGCAAAAGCAGGACCAGCAGCACCAGCAGCACCAGCAGCACCAGCAGGACCAGGATCAGCAACAGCAGAGTAAGCTCCAGCAGCACCAGTAGGACCAGGATCAGCAGAAGCAGAGTAAGCATCAGCAGGACCAGCAGGACCAGCAGGACCAGGAGAACCAATAGCACCAGCAGGACCAGGAGCACCAGGAGCACCAGCAGGACCAGCAGGAGCAGGAGCAGGAGCAGTGCCAGCAGAGTAAGCCCCAGCAGAAGCCCCAGCACCAGGAGCAGCGCCAGCAGAAGCCCCAGTACCAGAAGAATCAGCCCGAGCAGGAGAAGCCCCAGCAGAAGCAGAGTGAGGGGCAGGGGGTGGGATGGTGGCCCTGTCCTTCTTGCCAGGGCTGGCAGAAGATGGCACAGGCTTCCTCTTCTTCCCCATGGTTGTTGGCTGGCTGGAGCTGTGTCTGGCAGCAGGTCTTTCCTCTGAATGGTGACCTGCTTGCAAGCTGCTTCCCTTTATATCCATGGGGCTGACATAATGCATCCTCCCCGCATGCTCAGTGAACGCTTTGCATCTGCTAGGCTTCTGCTAGGCATCCGCTAGGCTTCCGCTAGGCATCTGCTCGGTTTCTGTGATGCATCTGCTTCATCCGCTAGGCATCCGCTCTGCATCCATTCCTTCCACTGCGCGTCCACTTCGCTATGCTCCCCCGGAAGCCCTGCAGATGTGCCATCCGCTTCCATCCACTAGGCTTCCGTGGAGCATCCGCTTAACATTCTGGCTACCTCCTCCCCACGTCCGTTCCTTTCCGTTGTTGTCTGCTCTGCTTATGCAAATTTAGGGCACTTTTGAGTACGGATAACAATGGATGGAACATTTTCTCATCTGCTGTGTTCTTTTTACATTTGTTTTGCATTCGTCGGCCTATGTGACAGGCCCTTAAATAGGTATTCTGTTCAGCCAAACATCTCCTGCACCTATTGACATGGCTTGGGAGCAGTGTCTCATACCAGCTGCTACTCTTGAATTTATTTTAATATATTTAATGCCATGATTAAAGCAAATGTCCACTGAAGGAAGGAAAGAAGAATAGTTTAGATTCCTAAAGCTTGTGTGTTGTGGCTTGGCTTGACTTTGTTCTGTTTTGCTTCTTGTACTGTCAAACATGGAGCAATGTTGTAATGATTTTAGTTTTCTACTCAGAAATTAGCAGAAAAGGAGCCAGTTTTGAACAAATAAGAATTTGGCATATTACTAAAGATCAAACCCAGCTAGATGCCAGCCCTTGATATTTCTATCTTGCTTCTTATTCAGTTCCCTTGATCTTTAGCCATTAAAGAACTCTGACTCCATAGACTGACTGCAGATATATTATTATGATTATGTCTGTGTTTATAGTATCCTAAAAAGCTTTCCATTGACCGTAATTTTGTTAACATAAATATTCAAACAATTTTGTCTAGTTAACTTATTTTAATGTAAATGCTATGTTTTGGGTACAATACTGGCAGCTTAATAAAAATCATAGCGTTTGCATTGATTGAGGAATGCATAGGAAGGTATTTTTTTTAACCTTTGGCCTTTGAATGTAGGTGTGTATACAAATAATGTCCATTTAGGTATCATGAAAAAAATGGCCAAAATTAAAACAAGCATTCTGGAGATGGGAATGAATAAATTAAAAACTTGATGGTCACTGTAAAGTGACCATCAGTTTAGATGCACCAAATTGTAATATGTAACCTTGTAGCGTGCAATATTTGATTATGTGAAATCACCTGAGGATGAACAATACTAAGAAGCTGAAGGGAGAAGAAATGCCACTGCAGCTGTTGAAAAAAGAGAAAATACTGATTGTGAATGATTGTGAAAAACTATTGGAAGGTAGGATTAATGGCTTAGGGAGAAGCTGTTCCCTCAATAACCACTTTCAACCAAAATCAAACCTGGAAAACATTGGGGTCAGCACTATTTCTGATTGAACTGACAAACCTTTGCACATGGAACCCTTATAAGAACATATTAATCATTCCAACCACTTCCTCTAGGGAACTGTGGATACAGGATTTATTCTTCCTATTGAGCAGCTGAACAACATTATAGATTTCTGTTAGTTTTTAAGGACACTCTGATGGTTGTATATGTATATGTGCACAGCCGAATTAAAGCCAGTTTGTTCCATCTGAATCTCTTAATACATCTTGAGGTGAAAAGTCATCACTATCTGCTCACTTTAGCTTTCTTATCTGCATGTTGGAAATAAAAGTTGTTGTGATGTTGTTCTACACATAATTTGGTGCTTTGTTAATAAATTGTAAAATATGTTATCATGAATTGTATGTTGAGTCCTCGCTTTGTGTATCATATAAGCACTTTGCATAAATGATATGATCATACTCATATTGATTCAGTGTTGCATATCAGCCACACACAGTATTGTATTACTCAGTCAGTCATACAATTGCTTTCTTTATATTGCTCTCTGCTGCTGCAGAATGTGAGTGTCATTTTATTAACAATTGTCATAAAATTATTGAGACAAGACATGTGTATATGTAATTGCATAGTATGTATATGTATATATAATTGAAATGATGGGACCAGAGATGAGTTTGCTCCAATCTGATTTTACCCTTTTCTATGTGGATCTCCTTGTGCATGGAATGTGTATCTCCTTGTGCACGGAATAATGGGTGCCCTTTTTCTGTGGAATCTCACCTCAATATTTTATCTGGCCAATTAAGTTCACATATGGTGGAATTGACCTTAAATCCCCTTTAAGTAGGTTTCAAGATATGGGAGAAACTTGTTGGTTAGACAGTTGTTTTTAGCTAACCCTGTCCCCATTAGGATTGGTTAAAGAAAAAAATGTGTCATTTTTGATGACCCTATAACACCCTAACCTTCCTCATCTATTGATCTACATAAGCATGATGTAATGGAATGTGCACCCAGAAAAGGAGTGTGGGGAATCCCAGCAAAATCAGGGAGAGGGAGGGAGGGAAGAGGAGTATTGTGGAAGAAGATAGTGCACCCTAGAAAGAAGTCCAGATTGAGCTAAATGGGAGAGGGAGTAAGAGTCCTGGTAGCCACACCGCAGAATTCTCTAGGTTGTATTTATAAGGTGAAAATGTAATAACTTTCGTTCAGCAAGATTTTGTCCATTGGGTGTAAGCAAATCAAGAATTGGACTTGGATTTCACTGTATTGTCTTCAGCCTTGAACCTGACCCATGATTTGGGAAGAGGGACAAACTATAATAGCAAGTAACCCTCCTTCACTTTGTACATCAGATATGTACTATAAAGTTGTTCACATCTACACTCTGATACTTTTAAGGCATCTAGACCAATGAAACAAGCAAGACCACTTGGAGGTCATCAGGTTAAAGAAGTCTGGAATCCTTCACAGGAATCCTTCTCAGATCTTTTAAACATACTGTTTTACAGGCATACTTCTAGTTGCAACTGAATACAATTCAAGCAGCAAATGGCAGCTGTGGAGAGGAGAGTCACAAGTGAAAAGTAACTGGTTTCATTCAATATTTCTGATCCAAAAGTCCAGAAACTCAGATTAACTCCTGAAATTAATTATACTGCCCTTTTTTGTTATGGATCTTTATGGATCACTATGAAGATTAAAATGCAACTTGGAAGAAGATGCAAAAATATGTGCTTATGACAACTTTTGTGGATAAGGCTTTAAATACTGCTTTGTCCTGGGGAGAAACCACTCCAAAAGGTGGATGAAACCAACCTGATTTGATTAATGGCATAGCATATGGCATGTACCTCTACCATTTCACATATTTTTATCGTATAGACAACCATGAGTCACTGAAAACACAGTTTAACATGACACTTGAATGATGGGCAATAAATTATATGAGATATAGTTATGAATGAAAATCTACAAAACAATAGAAATTAAAAAACTGTGAATAGATGACATGTCTTTGAACAGCTGGATCTGAAGTACTTTATGGATCCCAGCAACTTTGCCAACATCTCATATCAGCCATGTGTAAAATTAATATATGTAAAGGAGCTGAATGGAAACAAAAGTGTGGGTGTGTTTGGTTGAGTCTGTGAAGCTGTAAAAACCACCCATCCTGTCAGTAAAAACACTTGCTGAAAGAGCTTAACAGCAATTATAAACTTAGAGCTCATTATATCCTGCTCAAACTAATATAGATACAACATGATTTAAGATTGAAAACTGTGGCTAACGGAATTAGGCTGCTCTGCATGAAACTAAGTTTATTTAATCAATGTTGCTTCTACTAGAAAAGTGGATTAGCTTTTCTTTTAGACAGAGCTAAAACTTTTGCAGTTAATTTATTTTAATAAGCATTCAGTCACTTGGCTGCTGCAGAGAAAGGGCTAAATTGTAATGAAGAACCAGGAAAGAAAGCAAGGCTTAATTATTTTTCAGGGTCTATAATGAATAAATTAGGCATACCTCAGGCTTTACCAATTGTAAAGAATTTATTACTCTAAGACAAAGTCAAATCATGACAAAGTCAAATTTCCCCCTTTTAAATGCAACCTGATTGATGTGATAATGTGTACTTATGAAATATTTCATATTGTCAATGCAGGGTGTATCTGAAGTTCTGTCAGTTTCATAATTATATGCCAAGGAATCAGATTATGGTTTGCTTTTGAGCAGTCCTTCCACTTCCTTAGGCTATCAGATAAAGAACTATGCATGATAGGTAAAGTTATTTATCACAATGATCTAGAAGGAGAATAAATGGGTACAGTAATCTTGGAGTTTCAACTGGTTGCTTAGTGGCTGGTGAAATTTACAATGCATCCCGCAAGGGTCGTTATATTTTTGTTCCAAAATTCCAATGGCTGGATCTTCTCCATTGTCATGTGACTGCATATTGGGCACTTAGTAACCAGCCTACATTTCTGACCATTTGTAACAAAAATTATATATTTTTGCTGAAAACTGTCATTTTTCTTCCGTTTGTTTTTGGGGGGTTTTTTGTAAAAATGCCCCCTAGCAAACACTTCTCTTTATGACTGTAGCATTCACCACCACATTCACTTAACAATCACCATGAAAAAGTTCTTAATATGGAAATAGTAACATGATCCACTTTCCAATTGTCATGATTTACATGTCATGATTTACATGTCAAGCCCAAAATTGACATATGTATAGCCATTTTAGTTAGGCTTAATATATATTTTTCTTATTTTCTCTGTGGCAGTCATGGGGGAAGGGTTTCAGGCTCATCACATTCCTAAGGGGGGAAGAATGGAGATAGAGTGTGTTGGCTAGGTGATCTTTCTTCCCATGGGAAATGAGCTGTTCTTGCTTCGGCCCCTTGAGGTGGAGATTTATGACATCAAGCATTGTTGAATTATTTCTGTTGGAGAATGTGAGTTTTTGGGGTTGTTTCTAACTTGTAATGTTGTGGGGTAATTCTGGGTTGTGTTAGATATGGAATTACCATGGACTTCACCAATTTGATGGTTTCCTAAATAAATCTTTTTTGAAGATGGACTTTGTATTTTTCTTTCTAAATGTATTTCATCACTTGGAAACCTAACATTACAATTATGATGGACAGATTCAATAACTGTCATAAATCGAGAACTACCTGTAATGGTTATTCATACACCAAAACTCCTATTATACACATAGAAGAGAAGATCTCTACCTGTGCTCTATACATAGAATCAAAGCAAAAATACAATAAAGTGAAAGATATGGAACGTCAAAATATTTTGTGTCCCTTGAAATAGAAGCTTCATCAGTTTAATTTTTAATTGGCATATCCCAATGAGTTTAAACATTTGCCCAACATTACTGAGCTACTTGGGATTTATCTTGGCAATCTCTGTCCTTGTACTTCTTCATTTCAATGGACAACTCTTCAAAATAAAATTTTGGACATCTATCAACTTCTGATGTCTATGCATAAAATATGAAACTTCACTGTGTAGCATTTGGGGAATATAAACATGTCCTGTTTATCTGATCAAGAACAGCAACAACATTAACTAAAACATTAGTCATATAAAAATGCAACTTGTCACAATAGCAAATATATTCACATTCTACATCAGCTTAGTAAAATGGCAACATTTATTGTTGGTGCCCTTGAGGTATGTGATATTTGATGCCTTTGATGTTTCTACTGATTTCTATTATTTCTAGGCACTTGATTATCCAAACATGTGGCAGGGAGCTGAATGTTTTATTGTAATAAATCCAAGCTACATTCAAGTTGGTCTTTGTTCTCATGCAGTTTCCAAAATCATTTTGGTAGTTAGGAAATTATCTTCTGCTCTTAGGCAGCTTCCATTCTGCTCACCTGTGAGAAGCTTGTTTTCAACTCGATACTGGTGGACTATATTAGCTGTCATTCCAATTAGCAATCTGAAAGCTGTTAATAAGCAGGTAACTACCCTGTAGTTGCCTTATGCTGCCCCTTTTGCTGGATCTTTTACTATGGAGGTAAGCTTTACAAGATATAAACAAATTTTCAATTTCATCTCCTTGGAGTGTATTGTTAAATTGCTCAGCAACAAGTGAGTGCAGACCAGTCAGATGAAACCAAAAAGCACTGACTTCATCTTCATTTGGTTCTGGACAATTCTTGATTTCCTGTGCCTTTTTCTTCACTATTTCCACTATTATTATACTTTCTTGAATTTCATTTCATTTTATTTTTATCTTATACATATCCTTTAGCCAAGTTGCATTTTTCTTGTATTTCTTTGGGTTTTGCCATAATTTTGTCCAGAACTTCATTGTTTCTTCTTTGTCAGATGTTGACATTGTAGTCTTTCCATTGATGGCTTGATATAAACATTTCTGCTTTGACTGAAATAGGAGATTCTGCTTGTTGTGTGTTTTGAACTTCATAATTGCTGATCTACTTGGCTTTAGCATTAATTTGCTGCTCTTATCATTTTCAGTATAGCCTCTGTTGTTTCAACTCTGTTGTTCCTAGGTATTTAGTGATCAAGTATTATTTGGTCTTCTTCTTATTCATTTTCATCTTCTTTTCTTTTATTTATTCCAGCATGATTTCATCTGATTTCAATTTACTAATCTTATTTCTCAACCTGATCTTCCATTTTGGTGTTGCACAGGGTCTGTCTTTCTTTTTTGCTAATTTTGCATCCAATTTAGTTGGATATAACAGCAGTTATGATGTACATTGGTTGGTTTGCTTCTTGCTTATATTTGATATTACAATATTGACATTTTTAATACTTGTGCTAGCTGTTTCTTTAGGGCAAGATTATTTATTTATTTATTTTATTTGTCAAAATCTTGCAATACAATAGAAATAAGAATAAATATAAGTTTCAATATAAGAAAATAGGAACTAATAATTGGGGACAAGAGGACAGGGATGGTAGGCATGATTGTGTGCTTATGTATACCCCTTACAGACCTCTTAGGAATGAGGTGAGGTCAATAGAGGTTAGTTTGAAGGTAAAGGAGTGGGGGTTTGAGCAGGTGACAACAGAATTAGGTAGTGAGTTCCAGACACTGACCATTCTGTTGCTAAAATCATACTTCCTGCAATCGAGTTTGGAGCAGTTTACATTTAGTTTATATCTGTTGTGTGCTCTAGTGTTGTTGTTAAAGCTGAAATATTAATTAACTGGTAAGATGTTGTAATGTATGATTTTATTTACTATGCTTAAATCTAATCTTAATCTGCATAGTTCAAGGTTGTCTAAGCCAAGAATCTCAAATCTGGTGCTGTAGGATTCCATTGTGAACAGAGGAATATAGTATTCTTCTGTTAAAATACTTCTGGACTCATTTAATTGTATTTATGTCAGATATACAGTACAGATACCAGACAGCAGAGCTGAATTCAAGTATTGGTCTAGCAAAGGTTCTGAATGCCCTAGTTAGCAAAACAGTATTACCAGAGGAGAAGCTTTGTAAAATTAAATTTACAACTCTTAAAGCCTTTTTAGCAGTACTGTTGCAGTGAGCTTTGGCACTTAGATAATTCAATATGAGAAGTTCATGGTCCTTGATAAAGTGAGGGTCATCAATAAAGTCATATCTACCTAGCTTGTATTTGGTATATAGATTGTTTTTACCAATGTGTAGGACAGAGCATTTGTTGGTAGATATTTGGAGTTGCCAATTGTTAGACCATTCAGACACATAATCAAGGTCTTTTTGAAGGACAGTAATATTGACAGTGATGTTGAACATCATCAGTGAAGAGGACGCAGTTGCTAATAAGGTGATCACAAAGGTCATTTATATAGAGCGTAAAGAGTGTGGGAATGCTCCCTTGTGGGACACTGCTGATAACTGGTGCAGGGTTTGATAGGGTGTTTCCTATTTTTACTATTTGTTGCCTATTTGTCAGGAAGGCAGTAATCCACTTGTGAAGAGATCCAGAAATGCCATAAGAATTTAATTTTAACAGTAGTTTGTCATGTACCACTGAGTCAAATGCTTTGCAGAAGTCAATGTAAATTATATCTATTGCTTTACCTTGGTCGAGAAGTGTAGTCCATGTGTTTTTGCAGTGTAGAAGTTGCAAATTGCAGCACAATTTTTTTCTGAAACCAAATTGTTTATTGGAGAGTAAGTTGTCTGACTCCAGGTGGAAGGTAATGCATTGATTAACAATTGATTTCATAACTTTGCGCATGACACAACACAATAAGATTGGTCTACAGTTTTCAACCAAGCAAGGGTCACCTTTTTTGAAGATAGGGATGACTGTTGCTAAAGACCATAGGTTTGGTAAAGAGCTGGTTCTGAATGAAAACTCATATATTATGCTTAGTGGTTCTGCTACGGTAATGGAGAGCTTTTTTAAGAAGAATGAACATAAGCCATCAGGGTCAATAGATAAAGATGGTTTAAGGTGGTGTAGTGCATTTTTTTTAGATTGAAGTTTTCTTATTATTTTGGGTAATTTTTTTTTGTTTAGGGGGGTTACCAATGGAACATATAGTTTAATGACTCTTTCAAGTTCAAGCAAGAAGGCCTCATGTTATTCTGTAGTGTTTCAGTCAGAGAACAGAATGTGCCAATCAAGAGATGATAAGTTGGCAGCAATGAGTTCATAATTGGCTTTTTTAAATTGTATTTTAAATGCTTCAATGCATTTAATAGAATATTTAAAGAATATTCTATTCTTTTGTACTGTTCTAGATGCTCAGTTATCCTTTGTTTCAATTTCTTTTTTTTTATTTTAGTTAGATGTCTTTGTTCTTTTTGAGAAGAAGACAATGTTAGTTTAAGTGTTTTTTAGAAAGTTATTTATGTATTTATTTGTATCCTTTGTTTATTATTGTTACAAAAAACTCAAAGCAGCAAACACTCCTTCTTCCTCCTATTTTACCCACAACTACCTTGTGAGGTGGGTTGGACTGAGAGACAGTGAATGCTCCAAGGTCACCCAGCTGATTTTCATGGCTAAGGTGAGATTTGAACTTACAGTTTCCCTGATTCTAGCCTGGCACTTTAACCACGAGACCAATCTGGCTCTCTTATAAATGGATTTTAAATTAAAGACTTCTTCTGTGAGAAACTAACCAGGTTTTTGCATTTGGAAGAAAAACAAAATGTTGGATATTAGAGAGCACTAGAAGCAAATAAAACATTGAGGCATTTGGATGAAGAGATAAATGAGAATTTTTTGGGTGCTATAGAAAAAACAAATTTTACAGGGCAAAAAAAAGATTCAAATCTGGACTTCAAAATGACAAACTATAAGAATAAGATGAAACACTGTATTTGTTCAGGATGTTTTATATCTATTAAGGACATCAAATTAATAGACCTGAAGAGTGATTTAGATAGCTTTTTAAAATATCTGCTATAGAATAAAGTCTTGTCATTGATCTTGTCAAGAGAGAGAAAAAGAAAACGAGCCATATGTCAAGATTAATTTGAAGGGTCTTAAGATCAATATTGTTCAAAGTAAATGGAAGGAATATAAAGTGAGTTTATTTGATGAAAGATTAAAAGGAACTATTTTTTTAACATCTTTAATGTCTTTTTTTAAAAACTAGGACCAGAAAATGATGTTTTAGGACTTCTTCTGTAGACATGAGTTATATGGGAATGAAGTTATTTATTACATTTTACCTGATTAAGGTAAAAATAATTATGTTGTTATTTCTGATAATTTTTAATGGATATTTACAGACTGTATTTGAATGATGATAACTAAGGGTATTTTTAAAAAAAACAAATAGAAAATGAGATATAAATATAAAGGGAAGGAATTCAAATGGGTTTATTTGAAGCCTATAATAGATACAAAGTTATTTCTGTCTTCCCTTCATGGACTATTGTTTATTAAGATAAATGGTAAAGTTTTAAGGATATGTTTATAAAGAATAATGTGAAATATGAGATGAAAAGATGGTTTGTTGTACTTTAAGAGATTGTGATAAGTTGTTTCAGTTATTTATGTCTGCTGTGACAGAGGACGAAATTATTTTATTTTTAAAATATTGTGTTTTTTCTACACTTTTTGTCTTTTTCTTTTTGTCTTTTATAGTTTGTATTAGTTTTACAATTTAATGAATATAATCTAGCAAAGTAAGAATCACGTAGCAATTATAAAGTGGTCTCTAATTGTCTGAGAGTATCTGTTTCTGCATCTACATACTTTTATTGGAAGTCCCAGTGAAGCAAGGTGTTTTGTTCGGAAAACACACGAGGTAGACTGGGTTCCAACAACAAATACTTTATTTTAAACTAGTCAGTAAATAGGAACACTTGGCTGAAGCCGGGGCCAGCCTTTTATACAGGCTGGCCTGCCTGCTTGCAGCCAATGGCAGTTGTTTAGATTTGCCGCCTTTTTTGGCAGCTCTTTGGATTGGTTCCTAGTGAACCAATCCAGTGTTCATTTTATTAACCAATCAGGTTTGTAGATTTGGAGTCATCCACTTTACATATAGAACACCCCTCCCCCTTTAGTTCAGTCCTATATGGTGACGTAGTCTCGCAGGTAGGCGGGGCTTTTCCGGACTCGACTTGACTTGCGCGGTTCATTCTTAGTGAAGACTTCGACCGGTTTGGATGGGGCTGCTGTGTCGTCCGTCCTTCTCCCTGGAACCGTCTGGAAGGGTGAGTCAGCCATTTTACCGCCGCCTGAGTTTCTTAGGCCGGCGGTTTTGCCGCTCCCTCCCGTTTCCTCTGGGCAGGTCGAGCTGGCTTGGCTGGCCCCTTCCGATGGGCTCTTCCCGCAAGTCTCTTCAAACAGTGAGTCTTTTATTTGCTCTTTTTGTTCGTATTGTTTGTTAGGTTTGGTTTTAAACAGTTCTTTATTTGTTTCTCGCCTTTCCCCCCCCACCTTGGTTTGCACTTCGCCGGTTTTTTCAGTGAATGTTTGTAAGTCTGTGGTTCTTTCTATAATTCGGGATCGAAGCTGGTCTATGTGCCGCTTCCATTCCCTGCCATCGTCTAATTTTAATCGGTAGGATTTGGGGCCTGTAATTTGGATAATCTGCCCTGGTAGCCATACCGGGTCCCCGGTGAAGTTTTTGGCGTATACCAAATCGTCTATTTCGAATTGTCTGAACCGTGTAGAGGAGTCAGGGGGGTTTTCTGGGGTAAAATTTGGGTGTAACCTATCAAGGTGAGATCTTAATTTTCGCCCCATGAGTAATTCTGCTGGGGACTTATTTGTTATGGTACTGGGCGTTATGTGCTGGAGTGTGAGCAAACGGTTTACTTTCTGTTGGACATCTCCAGCGTCCATTCGTTCCAACCCTTCTTTGGTAAACCGGACCATTCTCTCAGCCCTGCCGTTCGCAGCCGGGTGAGCTGGCGCGGTTAGGGCATGTCTTATACCTAGGGAGGCTAGGTATTGCTCAAATGGTATGCTGGTTAGCTGTGGCCCGTTATCTGAGACAAGAACGTCCGGTATGCCATGGGTGGCAAAAAGGTTGTCCAGCTTTTTTATTACAGCTTCTGTTGTCGTTGATGGCATAACTTTTACTTCAAGCCAATTAGAATAGGCATCAACGACAATCAGAAAGGTATGCCCCTTGGTAGGACCCGCGAAGTCAATGTGTATTCTTTACCACGGTCCCCGAGGGGTTTCCCAGTCCTTAACGGGTGCTTTTGGTGGGGATGGTCTAATTGCCTGGCATTTGTGGCATGAGCTTACCCAATACTCTATGTCCTTATCAATACCCAGCCACCAAACATAACTTCTGGCAAGGCTTTTCATCTTAACCATTCCCGGGTGCCCTTCATGTAACAACTTAAGTACCCTGGGCTGTAATTTGGCAGGGATTACTACCCGATCACCCCACAACAAACACCCCTTTTGGATTGAAAGTTCAGTCTGTCTGGACCGGAAAGGTTTAAAGTTTTCAGTTTTTTGATTCTCCGGCCAGCCTTTACCTACCCAGCTAAGAACGCGGGCAGTCAATGAGTCTTTCGCGGTGGCTCTGGCGACATCATACGCCGATATGGGTAGATCGGGGCAAGTCTCGATTTGTAGCGTTGTCATCGCTGGTGCTGGGTCTGTGTCGGTTGCCGGTAAGGGTGCTCTGCTCAAAGCGTCCGCATGGGAAATTTGTTTCCCTGGCCGATGTGTCAGAGTGTAGGAATAAGCTGCTAGGAACTCTGACCATCTCGTCATTCTTGGGGACAGTATATTAGGTGTTGGCTTGTTTCCCGCCAAAATCCCCATTAGCGGTTTGTGATCCGTTATGATTTGAAAAGTCTGCCCATATAAGTATTCGTGGAATCGTTTTACTCCAGCAACAATTGCTAGAGCTTCCCTGTCCAATTGGCTATAATTCCGCTCGGTTTTTGATAGAGTCCTAGAGTAATATGCGACGGGTGCTTCTCTGCCATCAGGTAGTTGGTGGCTCAGGATGGCACCTACTCCATATGGTGAGGCGTCGCAGGTCACTGTTAATGGCAGAGTGTCGCTAAATTGGATGAGAACGTTTGTTGATGTTAGCAAGTTTTTAATATTTTGGAAGGCTTTTTTTTCTTTGTAACCCCAAGTCCAAGTTGCCTTTTTGTCTAGCAGACGGTGTAACGGTTCTGCTATAGTGGCTTTGTTTGGCAGGAACACGTTATAAAAATTAATTAATCCTAAGAACGCTTGTAGTTCTGTTTTATTTCTTGGTTCAGGAGCGTCTTTGATCGCTTTAACTTTTTTGTCTGTGGGGTGGATACCCTCTCCGTCTATTGAGTAGCCCAGGAATTCGACGCTGTTCTTAACTAAACAGCACTTTTCTCTTTTTACCTTGAGGCCAGATTCCCTAAACTTAGTTAGTACTTCTTTAAGTCTGTTCCTTAATTGAGTTTCATCTCTGGCCGAGATTAGGACGTCGTTAAAATAGGGAACGACTCCTTGTATGCCATTTAGAAGGCGTTCCATCAGACTCTGGAAGACGCCAGGGGCCACGCTTACTCCAAATTGGAGCCGGTGACATTTGAATGCGCCCTTATGGGTGACTATAGTCTGTGCTTCTGCTGTTTCTGGGTCCACTGGGAGTTGTTGATAGGCTTGTGCCAAGTCGAGTTTGGCAAAAACTTTGCCTTTTCCCAGGGAATGCAGCAAATGCTGGACTACTGGCACCGGGTATGCGCTTGGTTGTAATGCGTGGTTCAGGATAGCCTTATAGTCACCACAGATTCTGATGGACCCGTCAGGTTTAATGGGTGTGACAATAGGCGTTTCCCACTTGGCATGGTCCACAGGTTCTAACACCCCTTGGGCTATTAATTTGTCCAGCTGTTCCTCTATTTTTGCCTTTAGTGCAAAAGGAACTCGCCTGGCTTTTATTCTTTGTGGGGCTATTTGGGGGTTTAGATTTAAAGAAATGGGGTTTCCCCGATACTTGCCAAGTGAGCCGTCAAACACGTCCTGGAATTCTCGGATGAGGTCGTCTTCCCAGCCGGTTGTAGTCACTCGATCGACCCCGGTCATCCCGATGCCCAATGGCGCGAACCATTCGATGCCCAAGAGGCTTGGTCTGTCTTGGTCGACTATGGTCAGCGGGAGCACCTTGACGTGATGTTTGTAGGCGACTCGGAATTGTCCCATGCCTACTACAGGGATTTGGTTTCCCTGATAGTCCTTGAGGGTTAGGTGCTGCTTCTTCAATTCTTTGGGCTTGATACCTGGGACTAGCTGTTTTATTGTGTCCCATGACACCATTGAGAGGAAGGACCCCAAGTCCACTTCCATCCTGCAGTGTTTCCCTTCAATTTTCACGATGACTTTAATTTTTTTTCCACTTTCTGTCTGAGCGCTCTGTATTATGGCAGTTTGGTGTGTATTGGCTCGCTTCTCTTGTTGCCACTTTCTCTCAGCTCGTTTAGGGGAATTTCTGCGTCTCGTCGGGCTGTAGTATTTCTTGTTCCTGCAGACCTTCTCGATGTGCCCTCGTTTTTTGCAATGCCGGCAGATGGCATCGAGAAATCTGCATTCGGCTCGGGGATGGTTTCCTCCGCAACCAGCACATTCCCGCCAATTTCTCCTTTCGCGCTCTTTTTTGTTCGTGAGCAAACGGTGGACCTCGTCGTCCTCTTCGCTCGATTCGATTGTTTCGCCCGACTCTTCGTAGTGGGTTGTGGTGGCAGGGTGCTTTCTGTCTTTGGTTGGTGTTTCTTCGCTGTGTGTGTTCATCTTTTTAATGGCTACCGCAGATTTTTTCACGGCTTCAGCGGCTGTAGCTTCCACGATGGCTTCGGTAACGGTGATGTTGGGCTTGTTGAGCAATTTACTCTGTGCGGTCGAGTCTCTCAGGCCCAGCACCACGCGATCCCTCATTGCCTCGTCTATATTCAAAAATTCACACTCACCCCCTATTTGTCTGAGGGCAGCGATGAAATCGGCGACGGTCTCTCCCTCTCTCTGGTCTCTGCGGTAAAATTCGTGTCGCTTTATTAAGTTAGACACCATCGGAGCGTAGTGTGCTTTGAGGAGTCTCTGCAATTCCGTCCACGTTAGTTGTTTAACGTCCCGGGGCTTCGCAAGGGCCTTTGCCATCTTAAAAACTGTTGGCCCGCAGTGCGTCAGGAACACAGCTCTCTTGCGTTGCTCTGAAATGCCTTCCATTTCATTGCTCTCCAAATACATTTGGAAGCGATCAGCATAGGAATCCCAATCCTCTTCATTGGGATTGAAGGGTGCGGGCGGTGCGTTGTTTCCAGACATCTTGGTTGTAATCTGGACTTCTTATCACCGCGTGCAGGTTTTTTCCTTCAGGACGATCCCATCCTCGTCGCCAGTGTTTTGTTCGGAAAACACACGAGGTAGACCGGGTTCCAACAACAAATACTTTATTTTAAACTAGTCAGTAAATAGGAACACTTGGCTGAAGCCGGGGCCAGCCTTTTATACAGGCTGGCCTGCCTGCTTGCAGCCAATGGCAGTTGTTTAGATTTGCCGCCTTTTTTGGCAGCTCTTTGGATTGGTTCCTAGTGAACCAATCCAGTGTTCATTTTATTAACCAATCAGGTTTGTAGATTTGGAGTCATCCACTTTACATATAGAACACAAGGAATCAGCATATCTGCACAAACAGACAGATTCCTTTAACAAGCCACATGAACATGGCACAAGATGTGGCTGCTTTCATACTTCAAAAAGAAGTGCTTTGCTCATGTTAAGCACTTTTCAAAATATCCCTTTCAACAGCTTTGCATAGTAATTATCAACTTGTGTCCCCCTCCCCACTTAATCTCTAACTTCCACTTCTGTTTTGACTAATGTGTAGTCCATTTTATGTGAAACAATCCATGACCTTTTTACCAAAAAGTAAAGTGAATTAGGGGAAAATCAGTGAAGCATTAACACATAAAGATATTAATTATGAGAGTTGATACCTGAGGTCTTTTTAGATTCACAGCTCCTGCTCAAAGAATTGGTAGCAAATGTGCTAGGAAAGCCTTTGCTCAGATGTTGAGTGCCAGTTATGCTCTTTTCTGGATCAGCCATTTGGTTACTCACGCCCTGGTCATCCCATTAAAATTATTGCAATACATTCTACTTGAAAAGTATCCAGAAACTTTTGCTTGTACAAGCTATATTGGGTGCCCCCTAAAAGTCACATATAACACTTCTGCTCTGTGAATTGCATTGGGTGCTAGTTTCCAATTCAAGGTATTGGTTATGACATTATAAAGCCCTACCTCTCGGAATATTTATAGATTGGTGGTCATACCTTCAAATACAGATGAGGAATAAAAAAGATCTAGAAGAATTTGGATTTGAAACAAAAGAAACCCAGTTAAATAAATTATTGCTTGTGGCATGGAGATCTTTCTATTTGAGAGTGCAGGCTTCCAAATGATTGACAGTCTGGTGGAATCATTCTCTTCTATTCATGCTGTCAGGTCTTTTTTCAATCTCTATGGCTTCTCTGATGATTCTGTGGTTGGGGTTTTGTATAGTGGCCAGGGTTTTAGTGCCATTGAAGTTGATATTGTGACCTTTGGTTTTCATGTGTTGGACTAGTGAGGAGGTGTGTTCCAGCTTTTTTACTGCATTTTTGTGTTCATCTAGGCGGGTACTTATTCTTCTATTGGTCTGTCCAATGTATGTGGCCGGGCATGATGTACAGGGAATTTCGTATATACCTTGGTTTTCCAGGTCAATTTTGTCTTTGGGGTTCCTCAGGATGGCTGCTATTTTTTTGTCTGTTTTGAAGGCAGTCTTGATGTGATGCCTGTGTAGTATCTTGCTGATTTTATCTGTGCCCTACATAAGAGGTACCACAGATAAAATAATAAAGCCCTACATGGAATGGGCCTGGCTACCTAAGAAATTGCCTTCATCCTATTACATTGGCCTGTCCCACCTGGTCAGACAGGGAAGGTATACTATGGATCCCATCAATTAAAGAATTTTGGGATCTAGAAAGTGATATTTCTCTGTTTTTACTCCTGCAATGTGGAATATTCTCCCGCTTGGAAGTGTGGCAAGCCTCCAATATCCTGGCCTTCTGAAAAGGAGTTAAAACATGGCTCTGTTACCTTACCTGGGGAGGCTAAAAGAACAAATAGCCATGGGGTTTGTCCCACAGGAGCTGAGAACTGTCCCACAAAAAATTAAAATTTTAATTTTAACATTTTAATTTTTATATACAGTTTTTAATAGTCTAGTTTTATTGTAAACCAACCAGAGTGTCTCCTTGGGGGAAATGAATGAGACACATTTTCCAATGTATCCTCTATAAACTATGTCTTTTCTTCTTACCTGTAATTAGGGGAGGAATTTTACAAAGAGGATTCATTCAACACCAAGTCTCCATCACTGACTTCAATGAAATTAGAGGAGAGAATGTTGTGGGCAACCTAGGTCTTGGTTTCTTCACTCTTTCCAAGGAATATCTTGGAATGCATAGATTTTTTTATCAGAAACAACAAGGATCATGGTGAAACTGCAGAGGTTTGCTACTAATAATTTTTAAAAATCTATATTGTCCCAGGATCTTTGCAAAACTAAGATTGTTTGAGAAGATGTAATTTACATGAAAAGCTGACTGGTAATCAATGAACCTAGTCCAAACCTCAGTAATGATTTGAAATTATCTAAAATTTCACTTGGTAATTTGCATGTGGAAACAAAATGGGAGTATATGGAGTCTTCCCTTTATGTATTCAGGTAAGTGGTTTGAAGAAGAATTGTGCTTAAATTCGCAGCTTGGATCGTATTATCCAAGAACATGCTTTATTTGCATTCTGGATTAGAGGGACAGTTCTGATATTCAACCTAATATGAATATATTGTTGTACAGGCTTAAACTTAATCCAGAGTGAGGTTTCAAAGAAGTCCAAGAAAGCAAGAATTTGAATTTTGAATTCGCCTGCCACCCTTATTTTGCATTCATTTGTTCTATTTAGTACAACTGTTATTATGTGTGTTCTGTATGAAAATAGTTTACTCCAAATTCGCTAATCTGATTGGCTAAGAAAGCCAGCATAGGGATTGGTTCACTAGGAACCAATCCAAAGGAACCTCCAAAAGGCGGTTAAATTGAATCAATGTCATTGGCTACAAGCCGGCAGGCAAGCCGTATATAAAAGCTGCCGCGGCTAGAGCCAAACTGTTCCGTTTATCTTTACTGTTGCAAATAAAAACTTTTACTGTTGGAACCCGGTCTACCTCACGTTTTTCCAGACGGAACACTGACGACGAGGGTGGGATCATCCTAAAACATGAGACTGTGCACGTGGCGAATTGAAACCCAGGCTGAAAGCGATGGCTGGAAATAATGCACCGCCCGCACCCTTCAATCCCAATGAAGAGGATTGGGAATCCTATGTAGACCGTTTCCAAATGTACTTGGAAAGTAACGAGATGGAAGGGACCAGCGTAAGAGGGCTGTCTTCTTAACTCCTTGCGGACCAACGATTTTCAAAATGGCCAAGGCATTCGCGAAGCCCAGAGACGTAAAGCAAATGACCTGGCCCGAACTCCAATGAATGTTGAAGGCTCATTACACACCAGTGGTGTCAAATCCCATCAAACGGCATGAATTCTACCTAAGGGACCAAAAAGAAGGTGAGACCATCGCTGATTTTGTGGCAGCCCTCCGACAACTGGGGGGAGCATGTGAGTTCCTGAACTTAGACGAAGCGATGCGAGATCGAGTAATATTGGGTTTAAGAGACTCTAATTTACAAAGCAAAATAAACCCAATATAACTGTAGCTGAAGCAATCGCAGAAGCCACAGCCGCAGAAGCCGCGAAAAAGTCAGCGGCCACAATGAAACAAATGAACGCGAACAACGATGAAGCGAGCCTAACTAGAGGGAAGAAACAATTTCCCGCCACCACACACCATGAAGATTTTGACGAGACATCAGAATACGGAGAGGAAGACGATGAGGTCCACCGCCTATAGGCCAACAAAAAAAGGCACGAAAAAAGAAACTGGCGGGAATGCGCCGGTTGCGGACGAAACCACCCTCGAGCCGACTGCAGATTCTTGATGCCATCTGCAGAGCTTAAAGAAATGGGGACACATCGAGAAGGTCTGTAGGAATCAAAAAAATTACAGCCCTAAAAGGCGCAGTAACTCTCCCCCACAAGCTGAATCGAAACAAACCAAGAGAAAGTGGCAGTGAAAAAAATGAGCAGTAACCAAGAAAAGATCCATCAAACTTTCACTATTGGAAGTGCTCAGACGGAAAGCGGGGAAAAAGTTAAAATAATTGTAAAAAGCGAAGGTAGCCCCTGCGAGATGGAGGTCGATTCAGTGTCTTTCCTGTCAATGGTGTCATGGGACACAATCAAACAACTGGTCCCAAATATTAAGCTAAAAGAGCTCCAGAAACAAAAATTAACCCTGAAGGACTACCAAGGAAATCGAATCCCTGTAGTAGGTCTAGGACATTTCCGAGTCACTTACAAGCAGCATGTTGAAGTCCTGCCTCTGACAATAGTCGACCGGGACCTACCCAGCCTCCTGGGCATCGAATGGTTCGCACCATTGGGCATCGGAATGACCGGAGTAGACCAGGTGGCCGCAACCGACTGGGAAGAAAACCTGATCCATGAGTTCCAGGAAGTTTTTGATGGCTCCCTAGGCAGATATCAGGGGACCCCAATTTCTTTTAGTTTAGACCCCCAGGTGGCCCCTAGAAGATTAAAGGCCAGACGAGTTCCTTTTGCATTAAAGGCAAAAATAGGAGAACAATTAAACAAATTAATTGACCAAGGGGTTTTGGAACCTGTTGATCATGCTAAATGGGAGACGCCAATAGTAACACTGGTTAAACCTGATGGGTCGGTATGCATCTGCAAGGCTACCCTGAACCATGCTCTGCAACAAAGCGCATACCCGGTGTCAGTCATACAACATTTGTCACACTCACTAGAGGGAGGAAAATTTTTTGCTAAACTAGATCTAGCACAAGCTTACCAACAGCTTCCAGTAGACCCCTTAATGGCAGAGGCACAGACAATAGTGACTCACAAAGGGGCATTCAAGTGCAACAGATTCCAGTTTGGAGTGAGTGTGGCTCAAGGCGTGTTCCAAAGCCTCATGGAATGCCTATTAAATGGAATAAAAGGGGTTGTACCATATTCTGATGATGTCCTGATTTCAGCTAAAGATACGACCCAACTAGAAAAAAGACTAAGAAATGTACTAACAAAATTCAGCAAATCTGGCCTGAAAGTTAAAAAAGAAAAATGCTGCTTAATGACTGATTGCATCGAATTTCTGGGCTACTTAATAGATGGAGAGGGTATACACCCTACTGAAAAAAAAGTCAAAGCCATTAAAGACGCACCACAGCCAAGAAACAACACAGAATTGCAGGCATTTTTGGGTCTAATAAATTTCTATAACGTGTTCCTCCCTCACAAAGCGACAATAATGGAACCATTACACCATTTGCTGGATAAAAAAACTCATTGGACTTGGGGTCATAGAGAGCAAAAAGCTTTCCAGAAAATAAAAAATTTATTAACATCAAACACCGTTCTTATCCAGTTTAGTAACACACTTTCATTGACGGTAACCTGCGATGCCTCACCGTTTGGAGTCAGTGCCATCCTGAGCCACCAATTGCCCGATGGGAAAGAGGCACCCATCGCTTATTACTCAAAGACTCTGTATAAAACAGAACGTAACTATAGTCAACTAGACAGAGAAGCCCTGGCAATCATCACCGGAGTGAAACACTTCCATGAATATCTCTATGGAAGAACATTTTTGATCGTAACGGACCATAAACCGTTACTAGGTATTCTGGCGGGAAACAAGCCTACACTGAACATTTTATCCCCGCAAATGACTGCATGGTCAGAATTCCTAGCAGCATACTCTTACACATTACCACATCGACCCGGGAAGCAAATCTCCCATGCAGACGCATTAAGCAGAACAACGACGGAGGAAGACCCGGTGTCAACAATGACTACCCTGCAGATAGAGACATGCCCCGAACTACCAATATCTGCAAACAATGTCGCCAGAGCCACCGCAAAGGACCCAGTGACTGCCCGCATATTTAACTGGGTAGGTAAAGGCTGGCCGGAAAACCAAAAAACTGAAAACTTTAAACCTTTCCGGACCAGACAAACTGAACTTTCAATTCAAAAAGGTTGTTTATTGTGGGGTGATCAGGTAGTAATCCATCCTAAATTACAAACTAGAGTGCTGGGTATGCTTCACGAAGGCCACCCTGGTATTGTAAAAATGAAAAGCCTTGCTAGAAGTCTGGTGGCCTGGTAAAGATAAAGACATAGAATACTGGGTTACTACTTGTAATAAATGTCAAAAAACCAGGCCTTCCCCACCACAAGCACCCATAAGGGACTGGGAGACCCCACGAGGCCCCTGGTCTCGGATCCACATTGACTTCGCGGGTCCTACTAGGGGACATACCTTTTTAATTGTCGTAGATGCATACTTAAATTGGCTGGAAGTTGTAGTAATGTCATCTACGACAACTGAGGCGGTCATTAAACAACTTAACAAACTCTTCGCAACCCATGGATTGCCGGATGTCCTAGTGTCCGACAATGGACCACAATTAACAGCCATCCAATTTGAACAATACCTAGCCTCCCTAGGTATACGCCATGCACTAACCGCGCCGACCCACCTGGCTGCAAATGGTAGGGCAGAGAGAATGGTCAGGTTTACCAAAGAGGGTTTAGAGAGAATGGACATTGGGGATGTCCAGGATAAAATTAACCGCCTACTCACCCTCCAACATATCACACCCAGTACTGTAACTACCAAAAGCCCAGCGGAATTATTAATGGGAAGAAAACTTAGGTCGCAATTAGACAGGTTGCACCCAAATTACACATTGGAAAGACCCCCCGACTCCTCCAGCCGTTTCCGAACATTTGAAATTGGCGACCTAGTCTACGCAAAAAATTTCATCGGGGACCCTTTATGGCTTCCAGGCACAATCACACAAATTACAGGCCCCCGATCCTACCGACTAACCATAGACGATGGCAGGGAATGGAAGCGGCACATAGACCAGCTTCGTTCCCGAAGCATTGAAAGAAATACAAACTCACAACCACAAATGATAAAAAACGACGAAAATCAAACCAAAGAGGGTGGGGAAATACAAGAAAATAATAAAGAACCTTTTAAAATAAACCCAGAACATCTTAACAAACAAAAAGAGCAAAAAAGAAACTTACGGTTAGATGAAACTTGCGGGAAAAATCCAGTCGAAAGGGCCAGCCAAGCCAGCTCGACCTGCTCGGAGAAACCAGGAGGGAGCGGCAAAACCACCAGCCTGAGAAACTCAAGCGGTAGCAAAATGGCTGACTCACCCTTCCAGGCGGTTCCATGGAGAAGAGACGGAGAGACAGCAACCCCATCCGAACCGGTTGAAGTCTCCATCGAAAATGAACCATGCAAGTCCAGTAGAGTCAGAAGAAGCCCCACCTACCTGCGTGACTACGGCACCACATAGGACTAAACCAAGAGGGGAGGGGTGTTCTGTATGAAAATAGTTTACTCCAAATTCGCTAATCTGATTGGCTAAGAAAGCCAGCATCGGGATTGGTTCACTAGGAACCAATCCAAAGGAACCGCCAAAAGGCGGTTAAATCGAACCAATGTCATTGGCTACAAGCCGGCAGGCAAGCCGTATATAAAGGCTGCCGTAGCTAGAGCCAAACTGTTCCGTTTATCTTTACTGTTGCAAATAAAGACTTTTACTGTTGGAACCCGGTCTACCTCGCATTTTTCTGGACGGAACAATGTGAAACATGACTGAGATTGTCAACGGATTAAGAAAAGAATAGGCCCAGAGATTTATCAAGATAAATCCCAATATAAATTCAGAATCCCTTTCGTTTACTTTGGCAAAACAACTTTAATTTATTAAAACAATAACATGTAAACCTGGTATCCTTGTAAAATCTGAAAAATTTGCAACTTCTTCTTTAGTTGATCCAGTCCAGTAATTAATTTCATTGCTCTTTTTTTACTTGATCAGAATTATATAGAATTATTAGCTTTAATACACTGCCATCCATACAGCCTTGTTTTCCTGCACAATTTATGGATTTTTCTCATTATGTAAAGTGGATCAAGAAAAATCCCTATATCAGAATTAACACTAGAGGATATCACTTTCCATTGTGTAGAAACCCCCATACCTAATAAATTATGCTTCCATTTCACAGTAGGCCATGGATTACAATTCAAATACTTGGCCTACCATATCCATTTTAGCTCCCTGTATTTGTCTTGACTTTTTTCAATATCTCCAGAGGTTATCTAGATATTTCTTTTTAAGTTTCTTTGTGGAAGTATAGATTAGAGTACTTTGTAGTCAAATGTTTCAATATCCCCTTAATTAACTATATACCAGTCAAACTTTTTTGGGGGGGAAATGTGTGATTCATACAAATTATATCTATCAGATATACTGTAAATTGTATTTCAGTTATCTAAACCCAATTAACCTTCAGGAAAACTAGATAGATCTATCCTGAAAGTGATAATTATGATTTAGAAAACTAGGCAATTATTGGCCAAGTTTAACAGACATTTTATGTTACTTCTTGATACCGCATACTGTGAACTTCCTAGATATGTAAGGTAGAAGTATTAATTTAGATGAGGTCACTTGTGATTCATGAATTAAATATTTCTTGACCATTTAAAATAACCCTTCAGTCTCTTGAAAGCTATAACTACCATTATCCTCATACTTGATTTCAAAAGAAAATAAATCACAGCTGTTATATACATATATGCACATAGAAATGAAAATAGATACACCATAGACCAAATATTTAAAAACTGTCCTGAAGCTATTTCTCATTTTGAAAACCTCTTGAGATTTTTTTTTTTCAATTCTTCAGTCACCTGGAGTCTCAAGAAACAAGTTGAGATTGACTAGACTTCAGCAACAGAACAATGGAAACATTTTTAAGGTGAGTCAATTATGAGCAAATACATGACTGCTTTTTCTACAGTATGACATGCGCTCTGAACATTGGTTTTCCTAGTGACTGCAATATCCTGTGCTGTGACTGAAAGGTTATGAACATAATGTAGGCTAGAACATAAAGCTAGAATAGATAGGTATAAAAATGTTTCTTCAAGATCAATGGCATAAAAACTAATTTTGAAAGCAAAAATAGATGTTGGAATTCTTTTTAACATCAAATATGTTGATTGAAAAATGTATGTATGGTGATATTGTAAAGAAATATAGTATAATATATCTCTAAGCTGGCTGCTACTACTGTGACAAAATCTGTTCTTCAAATCCTCTGAAAAACAAATTTCATGAGAATATGACCAATTTTTTTTTCTTTGGGGAAAAAATGTGAATAATTTATGTTCTATCAAACTGAAAGTTAATGTTAAAAAAAGAAATACCGATATTTATCCACAGCCCTATTGTTGTGATGAAAAAATGAAAGAAAAAAGAAAGAAAGAAGACAGAAAACAGAAAACACACCTTCACCTTTGCTGTTATTTCCTATTCAGGTACATTTAACATCTACAGGCAGGGATGGGCTTCAAAATTTTTTAGCAATGGATTCTCTGCCCAGTTGCTGGATGGACATGACCATGGTGGGCATGACCTAGTCAGCCTCCTGCACCATGGGGGGGCAAAAACAGCCTCCTCGGACTCCAGAGACTCTCTGGAAGCCAGAAATGGGACCATTTCCAGCCTTCCCAAACTTCTGGGAGGCCCATTTTATTCCCCAAGCCTCCACATGCACCATGCACTTACCTGCATCCAAAATGGACTACGTGATGACAGCTGAGAGGGTGGATGGGGCCAGCCAAGAGTGGGATTTGGGAGTTCTCTGAACTGTACAGAAACTTAGCTAGAAGATCTCCCGAACCCCTGCAAATCCTCAGCAGTGCTGTCTACAGGTAGCCTTCAACTTAAAACAGTTTTTTTAGTGACCATTCACAGTTACAACAGCGCTGAAAAAAGTGACATGGACATTTCTCACACTTGTTACCAATGTGTGATTCCCATGGTCACGTGATCAAAATTCAGCTGCTTGGCAACCAACCTCCATTTATGACCGATGCAGTGTCTTGGAGTCATGTGATCTGCTTTTGATGATCAAAGTCAATAGGGAAACAAGATTCACTTAACAACCATCTTATTACTAAACAACTGCAGTGATTCACTTAACAAATGTTCCAAGAAAGATAATAAAATGTGGCAAAATTCACTTAACAAATTTCTCACTAAGCAATGTAAATTTTGGACTCCATTGTCATAAGTTGAGGACCACCTGTATTTTCTTGTGATAAGTAATCAAGACAAGCAGAAAAATTGCTGTTTTCCATAGGCTTAAGACAATATTTTTAAAGTAAAAGTTAAGTTTATGATACTACAGACCTTAGCTCAACTTCTGGTGACTATGTCCCCAAAGCAGGTGCTGTCCGCTTCTGTAGAACTGGTTGCTATGAAGAGCAGCAAATAGAGAGCATACAGAGAACCGGTTCTATGTCTACTGCTGTTTTTGCCTACTTGCCTGACTGGGCTCTTAGCTGACATTTATTTCCTGCGTTTTCAACCTCAGTTGCTTTGTGCGACACAGCTGCGGTTGAAAAAAGCAGGAAAAAGGAGCTTTTTCAACCACTACACAACCTCACGCAGCACTGCTCAGCTGTCCAGGCAGCTATATGATGATGATATACACATGCATGCAAAATGTAAAATCACCGAACCAATAGTCACACCGGTCGGATCCCACCCCTGCTCCAAAGTGGTTTTTTTTAAAAAAAATAGCATAAAGGAAGTGGTTTGCTTTTATTTTTTTCCCCCTAAGGATAGCCTATGGCCCCAGAATTCTCAGATGATTGCCTCCCCCCCCCAAATTTATTTGCCAAGACCAATTCTACTTAGCTTCTGAGATCAGTCCTAGAGTTCCTATCTGCCGAGGCTCATTTTAAATTATGCATTTGATTTATAATTGCAGTGACCCCTTGGCTGTTCAATATACAAGCTTAGTAGTAAACATTACCAAAATCTATAAAACAATCTTAATTCTGTTGACCATAGATCTGAGCTAAAATAACTTTCATTCTGGGAAAAGCATTCGCTAAAGTTTTTTTTTTCTTGTAGCATGTTTTATTAACCAGTCGCTATTGACTACTACAATAGATACTACATCTATTGACTACTACTACTTAGAGTTGTAATACAAGGCATAATCAGTATCTCAGGCAGGGAGGCTTGGAATACAACTCATTGCCTCTATTACTATATAGAGCAACCCTGAAAAAAAAAACCCTAATGCTATTCTGATTCAAGAAAAGAAATAAAGGAATTCTTATGACCTTCAGAGAGGATTAATATAAAAGCAAACACCTGAAGAATGATGGAACTGTCAAACACTTGGCACAATAAACCTTGAAACTGGCATCTCAATGTACTAAACTGCATTGATTTCATGTAATTGTGCACTGAGCATTATTGGCTGCTTAAAACTATTTTGAATGCCTTCAATAGCTGCACAACAGGCAGCATAATAATGAAAATTAATAAATAACATTGCTTTACCCTGAATTCCAGCCTGGGTTATTAAGAATATCTGCTCTGGAGGTCTATTCATAGATTTCTACACAGCCACAGAGAAATTCATCTTGTTATAGCAGTGCCATTTGCTGCCCTGATCATGGGATTGGTGCCCTACTTCCTGCCAAATAACAATTCTCAAAGGAAAGCATCACTAGAATTCTTTGATCTCCCAGGAAGGCAGTTAGATTACTGATAGCAAAAAAAAAACAAAACCATGAACAATCTATGGCAAGATTTGATTTGTGAGTTACTAATAACATTTTTGTGGTTGGGCTTGTCAAAGGAGCACCATTTCTTAGCAGCTGTAGTACCTTTGCTATATCATTCTTGACTCTCTATGTTTTCTCTATTCTCTCTATTTAAACCCAGATAGAATTAATTCCAAAAGAAGTATAGAAGCTTGTGTTGTGGTCCACTGGCAGCTGACAGAGTTGGCAGAAGAGTCGGACAGTCAGTGAGGAGGTTGGGGCAATCTTGGAGGCTGAGGATGGCTTGGATGAGGGCTTTGCATCGGAGGCAGGGATGGGGCCAGGGCAGGCTGGCAGTTATCAGCTGCTTTCAGATTCAGACAGTAGTGAGGTGGGGGAGTCTTTGGAACCGGTTCCCAGCCTGAGCATGCATAGGGCTACCATAAGACAAGAACAGTTGAGAAAGCAGTGTCAACTCAGGGGTAAGGCCACACCTTGGAGATCCTCCCATAGGACATAAAAGAGAGCGAATGGAGAGGTAAGGTTTTGCAGGAAGCAATTAATTCATCTGGTCAATTCAAGCTTTGAAAAGTTCTGTATGACTCTGTGTCTTGGTTGGCCTTGCCCTGCATTTGGTAATTAGTTCTCTGGCAGCATTCCAAGTGCGATAAGGTGGGTGTTCATAAACATTCCCCTGAAAGACTGTTTGTGAAGCCTTGCAGGCTGTGAATGAACATAATTTACATAATGTGAATGAACATAATTCAGGCTGTGAATGAACATAAAATAGGTTTTGCTAGGATTAAGATTGTATGCATAAAATTAAGATTTTATGCTTTCTAACGAAGCCTAGGTCAGAACAGCTTGCTATGGAAGACAAGAAGGAAAATGTTGGGACATCGTGAAGTAGGGATTGAAAGCATTTTGATCTGAAATGAATCCATGGACTTGCGGTTTATTAGGGTTTTTTTAAAGTGATTTTTTTTAAAAAAAATGAAAAATGAAACCTGCAGCTAGTTTGATATAATAGCTTCCATGGTAATGACAATTCATCACAATAACCCACAAAGCATGAAATATTCTTTTAAAAGCAAAAAAGAATGATTTAGAAATGTATGTACAAACATACATTTTGGAGGTACAGTCAAGTTCCTAATGGAAGGCTAGGCAAAAGTTGTATTGAGTTTAATGAAGTTGGATTATACTGTAAAATAGAAACTGAAATTTATACCGATATACTTCTAAATTATACATAACTCCCATTATTAATACCACAACAGCCACCAAAGGGCATTGATCAAGCATCCTAAAGTCAATGGCTAGACACACTTTTTAAATTTCATTGTGGCTTTGTTGAGATAAATCTGCCAGCAGTGTTGTGCTAATAGGTATCCCTTATGGTTTAATTTTTGAATCTGACAGATCAGATCAGATTTTGCTCTGGTGCAAAAGGGAAAGAAAAAGGCAAGCACAAAGTAATAAAATAACCTTGAAGAGACAACTTAATTAGTATTTAAGTGATTCTGATTTACGGTATAATTCATATGGAAATATGTATGCCCACCTGCATATCAAATGCAGCTCCACATTTGTGACATTTTTTCCCAGACTACACAGTATTTGATTGCTTTGTTCAAAACTAAAGAAATTGTTTCAGAGACTTATCTGCATGAGGAGATTTATATGATGTACTGATGTATTTTAAGGTGATTGTACAGCCTAAGTAGTGTAATGTGTGCTACAATGCCAGAGTCACCTTGGACTAGTTGCTTCAACCTTGGAGTTGTTTAGTCAGGCCAGCTGGAAAATTGCATAAAGAACAAAAAGCTCATTGATAGCCAGATGCTCTACACAGGGTATATTTTGTTAGGCAAATAAATGACACAAAGAAATATCTACAGCAGTGATTTCCCATCATCAATATAATGAAAGCCTGTTGCTTTGATAGAAATTCTGATTTCAATAAGAGAAACCATTATGTCTCATTTTGACTTTGTGTTTCAGTGGCATCCCTGGATTATATAATGAGGACAATTCTGTAGTTTTCCCTGTCACTTTTGATTTTTGGTAAATCAAAAATTGTTTTTGGAAAGACATTTATCTTTCTTTCCAATGCAGTGAGGTAGACAGGTAAAACTAACCTTAGGACATATCTGCATTATTGAAATGTGTATTGTTTAGTTCCCTCTGTCATATGCCCATAATTTAATCTTTTTATGAAGTGGGGTAGCAGAATTATTTTTAAATCATGCAGGAATTTGAACAGAAAAGGAAGGGGAGGAGATGAGAGCAAAGGAAAGATTACATTCTTTATCTTTTTTAAGAAAAAAGTTTATTTTTTCAAAAAATACTTACATTAGAATTCTCACATGAACACACAGAACTTTAACTTTTTTTTGATAGAGAAATATCCTCAGGTGAGAGGGTGTGTGTGTGTGTTTGTATGTGTGTGACATTTCTTTGAAAATATTTTACTTCTCATCCAAGAAGCTTCTTCAGCTCTGAAGAAGCTTCTTGGATGAAAAGTGAAATGTCTTCAAAGAAAAATCCAGTTGCCTCTTGAAAAAGCACTTTTGGGACAATGGGAATCATGGCATTTGGAGTTACAGAAAAGGTACTCCTCTGAAAATACTCACCTCTTTTCCTTTGATTTTTGGTTTGTGTAGAAACTTGAGGTAGGGCATGATGGGTCAGTGGTTAAAGACACTGAGCTTGTCAGCCTAAGAGCTGAGAACACGAGCTCTGTGTAATGGAGGTGAGCTCTCATTACTTGCCTCAGCTCCTGCTTCAAAGCATGTTTCAAAGCATGCAAATGCAAGTAGATAAATAGGTACCACTTTGGTGGGAAGATAACAGCATTCTGTGTGCCTTTGTATAGTGATTCTGGCCGCATAATCGCAGAAATCGTCTTTGGGCAAAAAACAGAGATGAGTAGTGGTCCGTACCCTAGAGTCGGACACATCTGACAGAGAAACCTTTACCTTTTTAGAAACTTGAACCTGACTCTTTCCAATCTACTGCTACACAAGATTTTTTTAGCACGATTTTCTCAATTGTTACACACTTGCTATCCTTAAAAAATGTTCTATATTTCCTGTGTATATTTTAGAATGGCTAAATTAAAAGAGAGAGAGGATTTATGTATGTGTGCATGTTTAAATAAATGGTTTGAATCAAATAAATCAGCTGGATGGATCCTTACTTCTGTCCTGACTCTGGCAGACAAAAGCCAGATATATTTGCCTGAAACCTGTTACAATTCACCTAAATTAATAAAAATACATGAAATTGCCTTGTCTCATTTTGAACATAGATCTTTCTAGGCTGGTATTTCCTAGGAGAGGCAGCCAGTCCCTAGTCTGTGATCCATTTTAATTGCAGCTGCAGGAGATGAAGAGTAGAATAGTCTCCATGTTCAGTGTGATTTCAGCAAGCAGAACAAGCATGAAAGAAAGCTGCATAAATATGTAATATACAGTTTGCCTTGTGGCTCACACAGGTCAGCTGTGCATAAGATGTGTTCAGTTACCTACAGAAAACTAACATTCTGGGAAATCAGGTCCCCAGTGTCAACCTAAGGTTATCACGGATGCTAGCATAACCCCAATGCTGATGAAATTTATTAACTGAAACTCTGTCGCCCAAAAGACAGCTGTTTTCTTTTACCTGTTTTTGTAAGAGGTTTCGATAAATAGAATTCAGCATGGTTGGAGACTGAGAAAAAAGCAGCATGCAGGAGAGAGTAAAAAAAAAGTGAAGAAACAAAACCCAACTTATTTTTCTTTTTTAGGGTGTTGATGAAGGGCATTACAGTTCAGGTAAGGGAGCTGTCTTCCTTTCACACAGTGCATTGCTTTGCTCAGGTACTTCAATGATGACTCCAGAGTGCCTTGAATCCTGATGCATTTGGCTAGAATGGGCAACAGAGCACAGAAAAATCATAATGCATTGTTGTTGTTTTTTAAAAAAATATAGTCAAATTTGTGGCACGATTTGAAAAGAGTTGTTTACTTTGGGGAAGCTATTAGATAAAAAGGCTTAGCATAATAGGCAGAAGTAAAGCCCATGTCACATTGCACCAATGGATGGAAAGAGGATGTAAAACGGAGATAAACACTTGCCATCTGTTGGTTAACGCGATGCTTCCGTTCTGTACTCACTGCCTCCGTTTTACTTCCTCTCTATCCATCCAGCATCCGTCTATGGACGTTTCATCCACTCAGAAGGTTTTGAGCTGCTCAAAACTTTTGAGTGGAAAATGTATCCAATGCATCCGTTCTGCATCCTCTAGGCATATGGGGGACATCCGTTCTGCATCCATTAGGCATCTGCTATATCCGCTAGGCATCCGCTGTGCATCCGCACAACTCAAATCCGTTCCAGCAGTAAATAGACGCAGGGAGGAAGCAGAATGGATGTGCAGCGTTAGTAGCACGGATGGAGAAAGGATGAAAGCAGATGCAGCTCAACCGCTCTGCATCTGCTCTGCATCCGCTCTGCATCCTCTACGCATCTGCTCTGCATCCACTATGCATCCTCTACGCCCTCTATGCATCCACTCTGCATCCTCTACGCTTCCTCTACGCATCCTCTATACATCCGCTCTGCATCCGCTTTCCATCCGCTCTGCGTCCTCCTCCCGTCCGTTCCTTTCCGTGTTATCTGCTCTGCTTATGCAAATTTTTGCCCCTTTTGAGAGTGGATAACAACGGATGGAACATTTTTCTCATCCGCTGTGTCCTTTTTACAAATGTTTTGCATCCGTTGGGCAGTGTGACATGGCCTTAAAAAAGTGCAGGCTTTATTTTATTATTTATTTATTTATTTATTTGGTTTGTCAATTGTTTACAAGATAATAGGTATAAGTAAAAACATAGTTATGAACACATGGATACATACAAGAAAAATAAAAGGAACAACAGGACAGGGACGGTAGGTATGTTGGTGCACTTATGCATGCCCCCTACAGAGGAAAGGGGTGAGGTTAAAGTTTTTGGGGTTTAGAAAAGAAATCACAGAGTCAGGTAGAGTAATCAGGTAGAGTAATTGATCATTCTGTTGCTGAAGTCATATTTCCAGCAATCAAGTTTGGTGCGATTAACCTTGAGTTTGTATCTATTGTTTGCTTTAATGCTGTTATGGTTGAAGCTGAAGTATTCATTGACAGATAGGACATTTCAGTGTATGATTTTATATACTATACTTAGAGTGGACCAAAGGCGGCGTGGTTCTAGATTTTCTAGGTCTAGAATTTCAAGTCTGATGGCATAAAGTATTCTTTAACAAGTAGAGGAGTGGAGAACTCTTCTTGTGAAATATTTCTGGACTTTGTCAACTGTGTTAGTATCAGATACATAATGTGGGTTCCAGACTGATGATCTGTATTCCAGTATTGGTGTAGAAAATGTTTTGTTTGCTCTAGTTAGTAGTGTAATATTACCAGAGAAAAAGCTATGTAATATTAGGTTAACAACTCTTAATGCCTTTTTGGCTATGTAGTTACAGTGGGCTCTAGCATTTAGATCATTAGAGATGAGTACTCCAAGATCCTCGACAGCATTTGGATTATCAACAAGGTCTTGACTATTCAGCTTGTATTTTATTTTCTGATTTTTTTTGTCAATATGTAAGACAGAGCATTTGTTTGTTGAGATTTTAAGTTGTCATTTGTTTGACCATTCTGATACATTAGTTGAGATCTTTTTGAAGGGTAGCAGTATTATCTGTGGTGTTGAATAGCTTTACATCATCAGCAAAGAAGACACAGTTGCTCTTAATTTGATTACAGAGGTCATTTATGTAGAGGATGAAGAGAGTTGGTCCTAGAACATTGTCTTGGGGGACACCACTGTTGACAGGTACAGAATTTGATAGGACACTCCCAATTTTGACCATTCATATTGAGACAAAAGTCATTGTGCTGTGGTCACTGTTGGAAAAGGGTTTTTTAAGTTGTATTCTGTAAATTGAATTCAAATTATTGCAGAAGATGAGATCGAGGCAGTTGTTAAGTCTGGTATTGTTGGTTACTAGTTGTTCCAGTCCCAGTTTTGTTACAGCATTGTCGAAGGTTGCATGTATGGGTTCAGTTTTACATTTGTTTAAGGTCCAGTTAATGTGAGGTAGATTGAAGTCACCAAGAAAGATAAAAGTGTGTGGGCAGGCTTGGGGCACTGAAGAAAGTTTAACCACAAGATATATCTTTCTCTATTCTAGAGGTGGTTTCTCTGTAGAAGTACAAATTGCACAAAACAAAATTGCTGAGGTTTGTGCAAAGGAGGTAGGCTTTTTATGCAATTGACTTGAACAAAAAACCAAGGCAAAATCTATGAGCATTTGATTGTTTTCAAATGGTAATCATTTGGCCCTCTATTAAGTAGCATATTATTTCATATCTAATAATTATGGGCTGGGGGGATTGAGGGAGATAACTTTAGCACATTTCATTCTTAGTTCATTCATTAATTATTGAGGAGTATCAGAAAACCTGCTTGGAGGATAAAACCATCAGATTTATTTTTAACTATTTCATCTCTTTCCCCACTGCCCATAAAGCCACTTTTACCTTCTGTTTAGAGGATCCCAATCACTCAAAGACAGCTGGTATAGCAAAGATGAAAATCCTTGAGAATTCTTTCTCTGTTTTCTTTCAATGGAAACTTTCAATCTATGAAATTGATGAAATCTATGAAAAAAAATACTTCAACACAGATTTACCAGTTGTCAAATGTAAATGCTAGAGTAAAGGCTAATTAATAAATACATCCACATGTTATAATTTAAATAAGAATTTAAAAATAGATTAGATAGATAGATAAATCGACAGATAGATAGATAGATGGATGGATGGATAGATAGATAGATAGATAGATAGATAGATAGATAGATAGATAGTCTTAAAAGTAATATTTTAGCAATTTTATTTCTTTTGGGAGGAATGAACACTCAGTACATAGGGATTTCCTAGTTTTTTCAAGATATTATTAATTCTGATGTTTAAAACTAACACAGGTAACCCTTTAAATTTAAATATGTGAACTGTATCAAGATAACATTTAAAAAGTTTTTTAAAATTGCATTATGAAAATGTGTGTCTTGATAATCTATGTAGCCACCCATCCATTTATCCACATTCACTCTACCTGAACAAACATAGAGAGAAGCAGAGTTAGAAGCAGGTAAAATGAAAAAGCACAATGGAGAAAGATTTTGAATATGGTGACAAATGAACGTTTTCAGAAGAGTTGCCTGTTTCTTTGTTGCAACAAAAGCCGGTCTTGTAACATCTGAAAATGACAGATTTTATAAAGGTACATTTTCTATGACTATCAACCTATATACTTTGTGAAACAAATATAAAATATTGAATGTAATTTGATATTTCCAAAACCCTAATGTCCATGATTCCAGATACCTGCAACTGTTAAGAGAATCTCCTATGAGACAATGCTCCATATTTTTTTAGCAGGTGTCTCACAAATATTTCACTCCCAATAGTATTTCTTCAGGTGTTAAATCCCTTTCTTCTTTTTTCCCGATAAAAAAAATCATTAAATGGAGTCAGGTGTTTGATATCCCAGTGCATGAAAAACACCATAGCTAAAACTTTATAAAACTTTATACTGTATAATGGCTGCAGTGAGATTTCAGCTAAATTTGTTCCCCACTAATAAACATGCATTGGATTCTACTCTAATCATAATCAAGACATTATTTTTTTCCATTGGAGCAGTTATCTGATAATGGTGGACATATTTTTCATTTAGGCATATAGGTCTGAGAGAAATGCAACTTACTTTTGTACAGTATGCAGAAACGATTGCCTAAGCAAAAGTGCCTGAAACTTTTAAAGTTCAGAACAAATTCAGGAATGACTTAGACAGATACCTCCATACTTCAATAATCTCCTCCAAAGAAGGAGATACAGCACAATCAACCTTGCAAGATTCTTGTAAGGCCTGCCAGCCTGCCAGCCTGCCAGCCTGCCTGCCCACCTGGTCGGTTGGTCTGTCTGTCTATCTATCTATCTATCTATCTATCTATCTATCTATCTATCTATCTATCTATCTATCTATCTATCTATCTAT
>BLBF01000020.1:23904255-23945876 GCA_015471245.1 Laticauda colubrina | reverse complement strand
TATATTCTTGATAGCACAAGCGTATCTGTTATTTTTACTGTATGTTAATAAACATACAAGCTTAGCTCACTCATTTATCTGTGTGCCTATCTGACTAACGCTGCACATTCTGTTTAGCTTGTCTACCTAACCCTGTTTGGGGAACCCAGGCTTAACAGTTATTCTCTAGTTGAGTCTAGTAGTTAGTTAATTACATCTGTTTAAAGAAGTTTCCACCAGAAATGAAGTTATGCTGGATTTTAGCAAGGACTAATGCAGGGGTGTTAAACTCATATTATCATAGTGGCATCACGTATTGGGACTTTTTTTCCCCTTCACTAAACCAGGCAGGGGCATGGCCAGCATATAACATATCTGGCTCATGGGCTGGGAGTTTGACAGCCCTGGGCTAATGTATTTGGGCTTCATAAATCTAGAAGGTTGCTGTGCAGCAGTAAAAACTCAGATTGTTCTGTATTTTTTTTTTTTTTGTTATCTGTTAATTGTCCAAAATATCGTAGTCAAAATAGATAGTTCTGCTGTTTTTTCCCTGTTTTTATTTTTTCCCTAGTTTTTTCCCTGTTTTTATTTCTGTTTTTCTCTTTGTATCCTTTCTGTCTCTCATGATTATAGTTTTGCTCAATATTCATTTTGTTACTCTGAAGTACTGGTAGCACTACCGAAACAAATGGAATGCCAGTTCTCAAATTTCAGGGAGATTATTAACCTAACTAGACATCTGGAACAAAAGTTTCCAATCCTGGAACAATGGATCCCTCCCCCTTTTCAATTGTTGCAGCTTGGTTCTATATCTGATCCCAAACAAGAAGTCTATATTAAAATAAGGCTAACTGAACTCAATGACATATATTCCCAAATATGTATATATAAGGATGCAGTTTAGAATAATATCCCTGTGTTATAGCGTCCTTCAGACATATAGGATAAACCCATTCTGGATTTCAGTAGAAACAAAACAGTGTTACCTACATGAAGAGTCTCCATTAATATACAATCAAGTGGTACTCAGTGTAGTCTGGAGGGTCTATTATTCTTCACTCAATGTATTTTCAGAAAGAAGTGGTTTAAAAAGAGAATGTCAATTAAGAGAAGCTGTATATAAGTTTGTATGTATATGTTAGTTTTTAAGTTTTTAAGAGAAAGTTGAAAAAAATGCACATAAAAAGCTGTAAATACATTTTTTCTTTTTAAAATATTAAACTTCTACTAGTACTAGTACTACTACTACTAGTAGTAGTAGATTAAAAATAGCATGGAAAATAGAAAAGAACAAGGTCTGGCAATGGCTAAGAACAAGAAAGTTAAAGAAAGAGACCGAGGGTCTAATTCTGGCTGTATAAGACCACACTCGAAGAATAAATATATACAAAGTCAGAATTGAGAAGATAGCAACAGACATCAAGTATCACCTCTGAAAAGAAACTCAAGAAAAAAAAACAATCAGAATAAAGTTGGAAGGGTCCTTGGAGATCTTTTAGTCCAACCCCTGCTAAGGCAGAAGACCCTGTACCATTTCAGACAAGTGACTGTCCAGTCTCTTCTGAAACACTTCCGATGATGAACCCACAACTTCCAAAGGCAAGTTGTTTCACTGGTTAATTGTGTTCATTGTTAGGCAGCTTCACCTTAATTCCAACTTGCTTCTGCCCTTGATTAGTTTCCATCTTTTGTACCTTGTGGGTCTCCTGGTTAGCTGCTACTAGAAGATCATGTAGACTGATCATGCAAACAGTGGCATGACAAAGCAACAACAATGGTACATTGGAAGATCTGCAAGAAATACCGTTTGCCTACAAGCAAGATTTTGGTGGGACCATAAAATAGAGAAAGTCAGAGAAAATAAAGAAGCTAAATTGGTCTGGGATTTTGTAATTCAAACAGACAGGCACCTGCCACATAACATCCCAGACTTAACAACTGCGGATAAAAAAGACAAAAAATCTGGATAGTGGATGTGGCAGTACCTGGAGAGAGCAGAACAGAAGGGAAAGAATTGGAGAAGATGACAGGATTCAAAGATCTGCAAACAGAAATAGAACAACTATGGCAAAAGAAACAAACGTTATACCAATAGTAACAGGGGCCTTGAGTGCAATCCCAAAACAACTGGAGGACTACTTGAACACCATTGGCATTGACAAAGTCACCATTAATCAATTGCCAAAGGCAGCTTTGAGTGGAACAATTTACATCCCATGATGATACCTCAAACACCATCAGACTTCTATATCTACCTATCCCACGTTCTTGGGAAGAACTTGATAGATGGACAAAGCTGCCAAAGCCAGTCTGAACATCTGCCTGACTGTGCAATGAACCATAATAATAATAAAACCCTGACAACTGAGATATAACTATTTTTTTAAAGGAGCAAATTAGATATACACATTAACTTACGTGATAAGATGCTTGAATGAGATAAATAATTTTCTTTTTTTCCTTTTTATTGTTGCTATTCTAGCGATACGATAGCATATAAATTTTAATTGTAATGGATTCGATCTTGTCTTTTTTTTATAGGGATGGGAATCAATTATTGGAAAAATTCTGTCTAATAGCTTTAAAAAATGTTAGGATTCATGTCTGTAACTCCTTGGTTCTGGGAATATAACTAAGGAAGCTCAAAATTATAGCTTCTTTGAATTTGGCTTTTGCAAGCAATTGAAATACAGCACATCTGGTCCTTTCTGGAATTCTCACAGGGACATTTTCCCCATGTTTTAACTAACCATGGCAGATAAGAGCTGTCATCTTAATGTCATGCTAGTTCAGGGAAATCGTTTGTTCTTACTTCAGATAGGACCAGCTCATCAGTCAGAAGAGTTGCTTAACCTTAGGCAGATACAGCTTTCACAGCCTCCTCCCAAGTGCTTTGAGATAAAGACATTAGTATGTGCAGCTGATGGCAACACCAGCTCTGAGTATCCTGCCTTTGGATGCCAAATGTGTCCTGCAGCTTTTTTCACTGGAGTGATGGGAGGGAGGACCATTTCCCACAAGTTAAATGTATTTACAGATGCCTAGCCAGGGAATGTTAGCTTCAGGAAGGAAAAGAAGAAATTAAATAAAAATTGCAGCAAGTGTAAGAAGTATAACGTAAAGTTTCCTGAAGCTAGTATATTTGCCTTATTCCAATATATTAAAATAATTGTCCTTTTAATCATTAGAAAAGAAATGCAAATAACCAGATAAAGATACTGTCATGTCTTAATATTTATCAGAATAGCTTTGCACTTTATAAAACTTTGTTTCTATAAACCTGTATCTAAGAAACAGTCAGGGTCAGCACCAGAAGTCAGAACGAAAGTTTGCCAAAGATTCAGAAAGCACAGTGCCTATCCTGCTACTGTCGTTATGACTTCAATCTAATTTTCCTTACTGCCATTCTTTCCTTATTTGGTTTCTCAATCACTTGTTCTGCTCCTGCTTATAGTTCTTCACTTCTTCCCCTTTCTCAGGATATGTGTCACCATGGGAACAAGATGCTCATAAAGATAAAGATCAGCTAAAGTTCACCTCTAATACATGACAGGTAACCAGCTCCAATTGCAGAGTACTTAATGTTCAGTGCCCAGTATCGAAGAACATTGAACTGTCTAAGAAAACATTGTATAGACTGAAACGGTACACAGACTGAGAAGAGATTGGAATATGTATTCTTTACACCTATACTCCATAGGGACAGAAAGGTAAGTGACTGACAACAGTAAAGTTTGATGCAGGTGGACAGTCATTAACCCAGGATAAGCCAATTATCACCAGGCAGATGCCTAGTTAGATGGCATTTGATATATTTGAGAAAATGGTCTATCCTACAACATAGTCTTTAAAGTTTCTATGGACCAACAACTTTCTCAGCCGAACCCCAACATGCTATATAGGGTTTTGTTGGGGGGGAATAGAGGAGGAGGAAGATCTGTTGGATACTAGGACCCAGTTTGGTCTAGTGCTTGAGGCACCAGGCTAGAAAGTGGGGCGAGTGGAAGTTCCAGTTCTGTCTTAGTGATGAAAGTGGTCAGGGTGACCTTGGGTCCATCACACATTCTCAGCCCAATTCACTTTACAGGGCTTTTGTTATAGGGGCAATAGGAAGAGAAAATTATGTTGGATGTGTTCAGAACCTAGAAATATTTTAAAAAATGATAAAGGCAGGCTACAAACAAACAAACAAAATATGTTTGTTAGCCTTCAGTTTATAAAAAATAATAAGGCAGGGTATAAAATAAAAAAATAAAATAAAAAATGTGTATATTGTGTGTATTGGGGGGGGGTTGTGTGTGTGTAGTGAAAATGTAGACATGGTTCAATAACATGTGAATTTGCCTTTGCTTGGGATCTTTTATGATTCTCAGAAGACAAGCTGCCTTTATGAATAATTTTGCAAGGTTTGGCTGAGTTTCAAGTAGTATAAGGCCAGGCACTGAAAGAAAAGATTTATGTTTTCCTGGAGAAACTAAGACAGCCTGACTGGGTTCAACTGACTTTTATTTTGAGAACTATGGCTCAAAACCCCTATCAAAATAAAGCTTAGAGGGACAGTTTTCAAGACAGCAACAAAAATCATAATCCAGCCCTCAGGATGCAAAACTTGGCAAAATGTTAAATAAAAGAAACTCTGCTACCAAACACACAAGGCTGAAATAGCCGGGATTTGCACAGCTCTAATTATCACCACTGCACTCCAGGCTAATGACTATTTCAGCAGAACTGATCATATGAAATATGCACAAATGCTGCATATATGAGCACATATTCCAGAGAATACAAAATATTATTTGCTTCAGGAGCAACATCAGTGTGCAAGTATGCAACTAGAATGTATAAACTGTGCAAAATGGAGAGATAGGAAGAAGAAAAGAAGCCAATTGATAGTCTATGTTTTCTTATTGCATTAATTTGTTTTCAGAATCATTTTGTTGTTGTTGTTTTTACTGTTATCTGATCCCAATTAAGATAAACTGGTCATTATCAGAGTAAGTGTTTTTAGCTATGAAGTCCAAAAATGCAATGGGCCAGGGGTGGCATTCAAATTTTTTAACAACTGGTTCTGTGGGTGTGGTTTAGTTGGTGGGCATGGCTTGGTGGTAATGTGACTGAGTGGACGTGGCTTGATGGTCATGCTATTAGCTGGGTGTGGCCAACTCAATATCATTGAGGCACGCATCTCTCGCCTGGCCTCTCATGACTGTGGAGATGCTGCAACAGTCGTAAGTGTGAAAAATGGTCATGTCACTTTTTTCAGTGCCATTGTAACATTGAATGGTCACTCCACACAAGCAAAGTACCAGCAAAGGAGGGGAAAAAAACTTCAGAGACGTTCCTGAGACAGGAAGTCTAGTCCTACCAAGAATGTAAAAAGGGTTAATGGAGAGGCAGTTTCTGTAAGCAATACCAGAATGTTTCCTTCCTGCCTTCCTTACAGGATTAGGCCAGTAATTTCTTCGAACAACTGGTTCTCCGAACTGCTTAGAATATTAACATCCGGTTCTAGTGAATAGGTGCGAACTGGTAAAATCCCACCCCTGCAATGGGCCATTTAATGTTACCATATTTGAGTCCAATTTACAGGCCTGTGTCAAAAATTTATATTTAACCTCCACTCTTACTTGCACGGCTTATGTTTCCTAGTTGGATAATGAAAAATCTGCAAGCAAACAATTAAGTCCAGAGGGCACCAATAAATCCACAGTTCAACCCTGAGTTACAAATATTCACTTTTATTGTAAATATTTAAGAATGATTCTGTACACATTTGTAAACTGTTAAATTCAGCTCTGACTGGAACATCGAACACAGAATAATAAGGTTGGAAGGACCTTCGAGATCTTGTGTTGCTCTGGCTGCTCAAGCAGGAGATCCTATATCTTTCCAGACAAACAGCTCTCCAGTCGCTCCTTGAAAACCTCCAGTGTTGGAGCACCCACAGCTTCTGGAGGCAAGGCATTCCATTAATTAATTGTTTTCACCGTCAGGATATGTCTCCTTAGTTCTAGATTGCTTCTCTCCATGACTAGTTTCCTGACATTTCCAGGAAGAGTTGGAAAAATGATTTCTTCAAAAGATGAACAGATATTGCCTGTTAATATCATAATGGTTTTATAGAACTAATAATTTCACTTCATGCAACATACAGTATGTTCATGAACTGGAATAGGCCTTGGTAACAAGGTTAGCCAATGAATAGGCATAGCAACTAAATCAGCCAATGAGGATAGTTTGGAAATTGAAACTAGAAATAGCCTAGGCTGGAAACTGAAACTAAAAGATGTGGCTCTATACGAAGCTGTGCAACTCTGCAGCTATGTTAAACTCTGCAACTCTGAAGCTATGGTTAAGGTCTGCAGCTCTGAAGCTATGTTGAGCTGTGAGTCTGTCTGTTAAAGATAAAACTAACTTGCTTGCTGAAGACTGGAGCTCTGCTCTGAACTTGCAACATGTTTGAGTTTGCTCCATGCTGGAGAAATCTACAACTGGTTTGTAAAATCTACTTATGTTTATAAAGATGTTAAATGAAGAATCAGCCGTCTGTGTTTATTTTTCTGGTGCTGAATTATCACTGCAAAACTCTCAATAACATATTTTCCAATGTTCCTTAAAAGTTTATCACTATCATTTTGTTGGCTTTAATAGAGAATGATTTAAAAATCAATGGATACATACTTCAGATCACAGAAATGATGACATGTCAAAATGTCATAAGGGTTGAAGGGGTGATGATAGAGCTCAGAAGAAAATGGATAAAGTCTCTCTTTGACTATAGTGCTTGCCAATAGTAATCAGAAATCCTCTCCTCCAGGAACCAGCCCAACACTTTTTAAATCTTTTAGGCGAGTGAAGTGAGCCATTTCTACTCCTCAAAGTGGCTATTAACACAATATGACCAGAAGTTGCAGGTAACCATGAATTTCCAAAACTGTATTTCTGAACAGCATTAAGTAAACACAGAGTGAAAAAAGTGGTAGCTTAAAGGAACTCAAAACAATGAAGAAAGTCTGACCTAAATATCTTTTATCTGTAAGCAAACTCAAACTTACTAATATATTATCAATTTTGTAACATTTCTTTATAGTCGTTTGTTATTAGGGATTTTACTATATAGATCTCAAGGTGTCAACATTATTTTATGGTATGCAGCTTTGGAAATAATACCAAATAGTCCTGGACCTAGAAGTCATATTCCTCATGATTTTGTGATGGATTTATACAGTTTATGCTGTTTTTCAAAATATAGCTTAAGAGTTCCTTATTTTCATTGTGAAGCATCAAGAAGCACTGATGAAGCAACACATCTCATTTTAATGTACTGAGAATTCAAGAGAAAACAAACAAAAAAAAGTATGGATCTTTTAATGGGATTGAAACTGGGGGCTATTTTTCTGGGATTGATTGAATGGGATCATTAAGTCTCTTTTGTTGGCTTTAATAGAGAATGATTGAAAAATCAATGGATACATACTTCAGATCACAGAAATGATGACATGTCAAAATGTCATAAGGGCTGAAGGGGTAATGATAGAGCTCAGAAGAAAATGGATAAAGTCTCTCTTTGACTATAGTGCTTGCCAAGCTGAAAACATGAGAGCTACTAAGTGAACAACATTTTTACTTTTTACACCCTTCAACAATTATTGTGACTAAATGTACATCTTTCTAAAATGGAAAAAAATGGATTACCTGATAACCCTTCACCAACATGATAAAAAGACATTATTTCAGTAGCTATTCAACAATATTCCAATTTAAACATGAAATTATGGAAGAAAGGAAGCATTAATAAACTCCCCATACTTGATTGTTGATATTATTATTCTCTTTCTTACTGATGGTAAATATGCCAGGCATGCTTTAAAGCAAAATGAACTGTATGAATTTTAAATAAGATGTTTTTATGTAATGTCTAAACTTTGGTTTATGATCTTTTTAATATATTTAGACAAATCTTGGGCAGATCATTATGCTTTTTCTTATATATGTGTGTGTTTCTCAAGACTTTACCAGTAATTCATATCATTAAAGATTTTTACCCCAGATTTCACTTTCCTGGTACTTTAATGTTTATCTCCTGCTTTTGACCTCTTAACATATTGAAGGATAATGTAACCCACATTATTAAAATGCTGAAAGAGTTTAGTGCTATTGTAAAACATGACATTAACAGATTTAAAGGAGAATATTTGTAGCTCCCAGTTGCAATGAGGGGTCATTATGATGTTACCTAGTTCGGATAATGAAACATCTGCAAGAAAACAACCAAGCTCAGAGAGCACCAAGGTCCTCTCTATTAAAATATTTTAATACAATTTCTAAAGACAACAACAGCATTTAAATATATATCACTCTGTATACATGGAACATTTTTTTCTAGCCAACTTTTAGAAACTAAGAATGAACATCTATTTGAATATGTACTGATTTATCATACCTTAAAGTAATGTTACTTCTAGAGTAGATCTACTCTAGAAGTCATAAATTTTCTGCGTAAATACTTGCTATGTATTAAGGATATGTTATCTATTTAGAAATATTTAAATACAGTATCTGTTGAAAGTTGGCACCCACCCCTCTCCTAGAAAATTGAAATAGCCTGGGAAGTATTAAAAAGGCAGAGTGTTTCCCTGAGGGAGAGGAGTGGAAACTCAGAGAGGCAGAAACTTTGTCAATGGGCCATTAAGGCCTGAGCCAGTCTATTCTACATAACAACAGATAGGTTAGCCCTCAAACCATCTCACCACAAGGCATCTGGGAAGATTATATCAGCCATCATTCAAACAAGCCTGGGACACAGAGAAAAGTTAAGCCCATGTCACACTACACCAATGGATGGAAAGAGGATGTAAAACAGAGAAAAACGCTTGCCATCCATTGGTTAACGCGATGCATCTGTTCTGTACTCACTGCATGCATGATTCATACATTCTATCCATCCAGCATCCGTCGACAGAGATTTCATCCACTCAAAAAGTTTTGAGCTGCACAAAACTTTTTGAGCGGATGCACTTTTTGCCGTGTCCGTTCTACATCCACAACACATATGGGGAACAAACGTTCTACATCTGTTACACGACTGCTGCATCCACTCAGCATCTGCTGCGCATCCACGTAACTCACATCTGCTCCAGCGGAAAATGAAAAGAGGGAGGAAGCTAAACAGACGTGGAACATCCGCGCAGCGTTAGTAGCATGGACATAGAAAGGATGTAAGTGGATGCAGCTCGCATATAAAGCATTAAAACGGAAAAAACGTTCCTATAGGGGATGTATCTCGGATATTTAGGATGTCTGGAGGATGTCAAGAGTATGCAGAAGGACACCTAGCAGAAAACCTATATTTCCTATAAAAAGGGGGAGGAAATCACCTGGATCTCACTTTCAGTCCAGCAGCCCTGGTGTGCAGACCTCTTCATCCTTGCTCTTGCTCTTGCTCTTCCACAGCTCCAGTCATCTCCACCATGGATCGTTGCACACTCCTTTTGATAGCCGCCATCATTCTACAGCAGTGCCAAGCACTCTTCCAGCTCTTTCACCCGTTCTATGCAAGGAAAAGGAGACATCCAAGAAGTGTGTGGGTCTGAAGATGGATCGCGAGAAGAGCCGAGTACGGACTGTATGACAAGCTGATGGTGGAGCTGAGGAACGAAGACACTCATGCATTCCAGAACTTCATGAGGATGCCACCAGCCATGTTTGATGAAGTTGTGGAGCAGCTGAGATCCAGGTTGACCAAGGCAAACACCAACTTCCGGCCAAGCCTGGACCCTGGGCTGAAGGTGGCACTGACTCTGCGCCACCTGGCCTCCGGGACCACATACAGGAACATGCAGTACACCTGGAGGGTGCCACACAACACCATCAACATTGTGATCAGAGAAGTGGTGCAGGCCATCATCGAAGAATACCTGGAGGAGCTCCTACAGTGCCCCACCACTGAAGAAGGCTGGAAGAAAGTTGCAGAGCAGTGGTATCAGAAGTGGAACTTCCATCACACCGTTGCAGCCATAGAAGGGAAGCACGTGGTCTGCAAAGCTCCAGCCAAGTCAGGGTCCACTTATCACAACTACAAGGGCTTCTTCAGCATCATCCTCTTTGCCATGGTCGATGCTGACTACAAGTTCATCTACGTCGATGCTTCAGGCAACGGGTCAGCTTCAGATGCCCAGGTATACAACACCAGTGACCTCAAGGAGGGGCTGGAACGCCTCATCATGGACTTCCCAGATCCAGACCCCCTGCCCAATGACACACAAGATGTGCCCTACTTCATCGTGGGGGATGATGCCTTCTCCTTCACAACATACCTCATGAAGCCCTACACTTCCAGATACCTCACCCGTGAAGAGAGGATCTTCAACTACAGGCTGTCCAGGGCAAGATGATTGGTGGAGAACGCCTTTGGCATCCTGGCCAAGAGGTTCCAGGTACTTCTCACCACCATGCAGCATCACCCAGAGACCGTGAGGAGGATCATGGAAGCTTGCTGCATCCTGCACAATCTCATGCGCACCCACTACCCAGTGTTGCAGAACAGGCTTGTGGACTGACAACAAGGCAACGGGGATATGGAGCCCGGTGAATGGAGGCAAGGACTAAACCTGATAGACACTGTGGATGTGCCAGGCCCCAACAGAGCTTCACGTGAAGGGAAGAAGCAGCGCAACCTCCTGAAACACTGGTGCAACTCCCCAGCTGGAGCAGTGGAGTGGCAAGACAGGATGATAGATGCTTAATGGATGCTTCCTTCAGCCTGTCTCATCACACTGATGAGATTGTGCCATGCATGTTGAGTGGCCCTACAATGAACAGGGCACTTAATAAAGAGTTGTGTTTATGTTGAAATGTGTTGATGAATGATTAAATTGTTATTGATAATAAAGGGCCATAGGTGTGGCACCTGGGAAGGTGGACCATACAGTCCCAATATGCTTGCATTGGAGGCTTATCTATCCCACAGCTATTACCCATTCCACAGCTATTACCCATCCCACAGCTATTGCCCATCCCACAACTATTACCCATCCCACAGCTATTACCCATCCCACAGGTATCCCTGCCCATCCCACAGGTATCCCTGCCCATCCCACAGTTATCCTTACCGATCCCACAAGCATGCAAAGGCTTAAACCATTTCTAAAAGTTTCCACCAAGACTTTATTTACTAAAAGAACTGAACCAAGTGTGTGAAGCAAAGATAATCTTTGTTAATAACAAACTGTAGCACTTTATTAAAGAAGCAAAATGAACCAAGAAAAGTGTCCCAAGCAAAGATAAAGTCAACAGGTAAAACCCAGTCTCTGGCACTCTTCTCAGTCACTCTGAGGCATGCCCATGGTCTCAGGGGTGAAGGGTCCAGGTGCTGTGGAGGTGGCAGTGGCTGGAGTGCTGGTCTGAGGCATCATTGGGGTGCTTGGCCCCGAGAGGACAACAGGGGATGGTGTGTGGAGGAAGCTCTCAGAGAGCTGGCTCAGTCCCCTTCCTCCAGGACATGGGATGTCAATCCCAAGACTGATGACAGATGTTCTGAAGCTGGGCTTGGCTCTGGGGTGGAGGAAGGAGGAGTGTAGTGGGGCTGTCTGGTCTGCAGGTGAGCGAGGTGAGGTGTTGGTGGCATCTTTGGTGTCGGTGGCATTGGTGGTATCGGTGGCATCGGTGGCACCTGTGGTGTGTGATGTACCTGTGCCTGGACTGGGAAGGGCTTCCTGTGCTGCTAGAACTCCTGGTAGCCGTAGGGTTAGTCGATGAGGGACTGTTGAAAGCATTGCAAGGGCTGTGACATCACCTGGGGTGGAGGAGCAGACCTGGAGTGGGTCAGAGCAGGTTCAGCTGGGCCTGGAGGGTTGTGCAGAAGACCTGTGATCCTCTTCTTGATCACCAGGTACTGGGCTTCAGGCATTTCCATGAGGGTCTGGTTCACGTAGGTGAGGAAGGGCTTTCTGTTAGAGTATGGAATCTCGAAGTGTACCAGCTGAGAGAGGAAATCTACGCTGCTCTTGATGGTGTCCCTGATCTCCAAGAGGACAGTGTGGCTCTGTCCCTCCGGTCTGGCTCTCTGCCTGCTTTCTGTGGAGGTGGAGCTGGGGATGGGGGTGGGTGGGTCTCTTGTGGCAGCAGCCTCTTCTTGCTCCAACTGCGTCAGGGTGTCCTCCATGTCCTCCATTATGGGGAGTGCAGCTTTCAGGGAGGTCTCCGTCGTGGGGTGCTCCAAAGATACCTGTCTGGACATAGGAGCTGACTCTTGGCCAGAAGAGGACTGGCTCTCTGTGGGCTGCCTGTGAGTGACGGTAGACAGAGGGGCTGCTCCTCGGTGGCAGACCTCACCCTCCAGGAATCTGCACTTTGCCAAGATATAGGTCTCCTGGTTGGTGAGCTTGACCGTGGCATGGCCAGACTTCTTCAGGTGCAGCTTCCTGTACCAGGTGTGCATGTGCTTCCACCACCCCAGGAGGACATCTGAAGTGTAGCCCAGGCTCTCAGCCTTCTCTCTCCAAGCCACCTGCTTCCACTTGGTGTCTCGATAGAGCCTGTGTCCCTTCCTCCAGAGGTATTCGTTCTCCCTCAGCCATTCCAGCACTTCCTCCTCATGTTCCTCTGCAATGGAGTACTGTCTCCTCTCCCCCTTTTCTCACAAATGCCTCTTCCTCCCTCTGGCAGGGCCTTCTGGGCCCTCATTGCCAGGGCTGGCAGGAGTAGGCACAGGCTTCCTCTTCTTCCCCATGGTTGTTGGCTGAAGTCTGGCAGCAGGTCTTTCCTCTGAATGGTGACCTGCTTGTGAGCTGCTTCCCTTTATATCCACGGGGCTGATGCAATGCATCCTCCCTGCATGCGCAATGAACACTTTGCATCTGCTAGGCATCCGCTAGGCATCCGCAAGGCATCGGCTAGGTGTCCGCTAGGCATCCGCTCTGCATCCACTCCTTCCGCTGCGCGTCTGCTTCGCTGTTCTCCCCCGGAAGCCCTGCGGATGTGTCATCCGCTTCCATCTGCTTCCATCCGCTAGGCTTCCGTGGAGCATCCGCTGAACATCCTTGCTACATCCTTCCCGTGTCCGTTCCTTTCCGTTGTTGTCCATTCTGTTTATGCAAATTTGGGGCACTTTTGAGAGCGAATAACAACGGATGGACAATTTGCTCATCTGCTGTGTCCTTTTTACATACGTTTTGCATCTGTCGGCCGATGTGACCTAGCCTTTAGCTAAGACCCCTGCCCCCTGTGACAATCAATGGGATACAATTCTTACACAGGAACAGGAAACGCTAAGGTGGGGCCCAACAAAGGTTATAAAACCCAAGCACTCTCAGCAACTCAGCCCTTCTGGACCTTCTCTTCTCACCTTTTTTTGGTCTCCTTCCTTTTCACTCTGGAGCTCCAGGCCATGTGGTCCTGTCCACCATTAAACCTTCCAAACAGCCTCCATGTTTCCAGTGTCTTTTTTCCCATTTGGAACTGACCCAAAAGGATATTTCTTTCAACAAACTTAAGGAAAAACTTAGCTAATAATACCCAGACATCCATGTCTAATAAAAATGAGTTATCGGATGTAAGATTTTGTTTTACTTTTTTGAGCATTACTTACATTATATCTCCTGATAAGTGGAGAGAAAAAACCCAACAATAAATGGTTAAAATGGCCCAGAATTACTGAGAGAAAACTTGACTTCACTTGGCAATACATATATTAGTTATCACCTTTGAAATTCTTTAAATTTTTTATTAAAGTTATATGCTACCCATCTCCCTGATAAGTTAACAGTTTATAAGTCTACAGATCATAAAAAAGATAAATAGAAAAGGAGTTAAATTTTTAAAACTGTAAATTAAAAAAAAATAAACTATGCAAAAAAAAAACAGGAAGAACAACTTGTTGAAGTAACAATGGTTATTGCTTTAAACATATTTTTCTAGTTTAGAAGAAAAATTGGTTTAAAGATGATGTTCACGATACTCGTATATATTTAAGGAAGAAAAAAATTTAAAGGTACTAAATTATTAAATCTACATTTAAAATCTGTTTCAAAAGACTCTTATGTTTTATTTTCCCATAATCAATACCTTGATATTTCGACAAAAAAAATTCAAGGAGCATTCTAGCTTTGACAAATAACTTATATATCCCATAACCACTCTAATGGTGGTATTGAAAATGATTCAGTTCCAAGTACCTGATTGCTGATTCATGCTGCACTAAAAATTTCCTCTGGACTTGTTCCCATCTCACTTAATGTCATGAAAAAAATGTCAATTTATTCTATATGTTTTTAAAACTATATGTTTGGGGTTCAACATTTTTAATTACTTTACTTGCAAAGAGACTCTATAAGTACATTTTTAATAAACATCTATCCTACAGGACATCACTTTCATGAGTTCCCACTTAAATTTCAAGAGAAATCTTATATAAAGTATTTTTCAAAAAATATATCATGAAGTGAGCAAGCTGAAAGCTTGTGCTGACTATGAGACAGGAATCCTGCAGAATGGTAGAAGAAAGTTTAACAGAGAAAAAAAACACCTTTTACTCTCTGGCAATAAAGTAAGTTCAAAAACACACTGAAAAAAAAAAGGAAAGTGCATTAAAATTATAATAAAAAAATATTTTTAGATTGTTTTATTTACTGGACAAAACAGTTCAGAAAGAATCTGAGTTCATCAATAAAGAAAGAAAGGAACCCCAAAGAGAAGGGAGAAACTCGGCTTATTGGAAAATAGATTTTGGCAGTCTCAGTCATTCACAAGTGGCTATTCTCAAAGTGGTTCCTTAAAAATACTGATGGATTACTTTTATTGTGCTTAAAAGTCAACATGACTGGAGTGGATTTGCTTAACTGCAACATTCCTTTTTTGCCCTAAACAATCTAAGCTGAAGGATTCTCAGGAAAGCAGCATTCATAACTATCCACATCTAATTCATACTGCTCGGTGCAGCCCTAAGGTCACAATTATTTCTGAATTCCACAGCAAATAAGGACACAATAAGATGACTAAAGCAGAATAGCTGGATATTTTACTCTCCCCTCCTTGTTGCAGCTCTGAGAAGTCCTCCTGGCTGAGAACAATATGTCACCACTAATCTTATTTCCTACTCATAGCCTCCATTTTCATTAACCCATTTTTTTTATATCATAGACTGCACTTTTGACAGACTATGAGCTTTGTTTTGAGAATAATTGTAGGAGGCTTACAAGGAACAAATTTGGTGGAATCAACTAAGAAGCCAATCAGAAAACAATATATTTTTCTTCTTCTTTTTTAAAATCTTTTTTTATGGACAACTTTATTTGGAAATAGAACTTTAAGGAGTTACATTAATGCCAGAAGCTTTTTAAAGTATGCACATGTAAACACACACACACAAACACACACAATTATGAACTATGTCTTATAAGGCTTTTCCTTTCTTTTTGTAATTCTATGAATACAGTACAGAATACAGAATATTTCAATATTATTCATTGTGTTATTATAAAATAATTCATTTTTTAATATTGTACAAGTATTGTTCTGTATGGAACTTGGTAGGTTCCAAGTCCCTCATTCTGATTGGCCGAAAAGGCCACTTATGGCTTGGTTCGCTAGGAACCAATCTGGGAAGCCACCAAGCAGCGGGAAGAATTAAACAAGTGTCATTGGCCACAAGCCGGCAGGCAAGCTACTATATAAAGGGCTGCCACGGCTTGGGCTATGTTCCATATCTTTTGCCTAGCAGTTTGAAATAAAGACTTGTTGTTTGGAATCCGGTCTCATGCGCTTCTTTCCGGATGGAACACTGGCGATGAGGGTGGGATCATTGTAGAAGCAGAGTCCGAAGCACGCGGTGATCTGAACCGAGCAAGAGAGATGGCTGGTAACAACACACCACCCGCGCCCTTCAATCCTGATGAGGAGGATTGGGAATTGTATATCAATCACTTTCTTATGTTCTTAGAAAGCAACGAGATGGAAGAAATCTCAGACCAAAGGAAGAGGGATGTCTTCCTTACACACTGCGGACCGGCCGTATTCAAAATGGCGAAGGCGCTGGCAAAACCCAGTGATGTCAAGCAGATGACCTGGTCTGACCTGAACTGATTGCTCCAAGCACACTACGTACTGGTGGTCTCAAATTTAATCAAAAGGCACGAGTTCTACAAGAGGGACCAGAAGGAAGATGAAACCATAGCAGATTTTGTGGCAGCCTTGAGACACATTGGAGGAGCCTGTAAGTTTCAAAACATGGATGAGGCAATGAGAGACCTCATAGTCCTTGGCCTGAAAGACTCTACCCTTCAGAGCAAACTGGCTCTGAATAGGCCAAACATAACCGTGGCTGAGGCCATTGCTGAGGCAACCACCACCGAAGCAGCAAAGAAATCAGCAGCCACCATGCAGCAAATGAACGCAGTTCCTGACCTGCCAACCCAAACCAGGGAGAAGAAGGCAGAGGGAGGAAAGAAACAGCGCACAGCAACAACCCACCATGAGGACATCGAAACCCAGAGTGACACCGAAGACGACACCGAAGATGTCCATAGACTCTATACAGATAGAAAATGGCGCAAAAAGAGGAGGAATCGGTGGGAATTTCAATGTGTGGGCTGCGGAGGCAATCACCTGCAGTCTGAATGCAGATTCCTTGATGCAATATGCCGGGCTTGTAATAAAAGGGGGCACATCGAAAGGGTCTGCTGCAACAAAAAGAGCACTCATGATTAGATGAACCCCAAGAAAGAAGTCCGAGAGCAGGAGAGCAAAGCAAGGCCTTCCTGGAAGGTGGCAGCCAGGCCAGCTCAACCAATCCGGCCAAACCAGCAGGGAACAGCGGAGCCATCTCAACTGGCCTGAGAGACTCAGGCGGGAGTGGCATGGCAGACTCACCCTTCCAGGAGGTTCCATAGAGTAGGTCGAGAGAAGCAGCGATCCCGTCCTAACCGCTTGAAGACCAAAACAAGACTGAGCCACGCAGGTCAACTAGAACTAGGAAAAGCCCCACCTACCTGTTTGACTACGTCACCCACGTTGGACTGAACTAAAGGGGGAGGGGTGTTCTGTATGGAACTTGGTAGGTTCCAAGTCCCTCATTCTGATTGGCTGAAAAGGCCACTTACGGATTGGTTTGTTAGGAACCAATCCGGGAAGCCACCAAACAGCGAGAAGAATTAAACAAGTGTCATTGGCCACAAGCAGGCAGGCAAGCCGCTATATAAAGGGCTGCCGCGGCTTGGGCTATGTTCCATATCTTTTGCCTAGCGGTTTGAAATAAAGACTTGTTGTTTGGAACCCGGTCTCACGTGCTTCTTTCCGGATGGAACAAGAGGGATAAATAGAGGGATATCTGTTTCATTATTTTCTATTATAAGTGACCTCTCTCCTCTCCTTTCTTCCCACCTTTTTCTCTTTGTTCCATGATTTTTAAAAACCAACAACAACAACAACAAAAAAGGGAAAACATTTCTACTGACTTGCAAACCAACAATCTCTTAAATATTAGGTAAAACTTTAAATATTATGCTATTTTCGTACAAATAAGAAAAAGAAAGTTCAGAAATTATTAGTATGCAAAATGTCTAGAAATATTTTTTTAATTAAACATTTCTGTGTATATCTGCATCTATCTGCCTGTTTGCCTACCCTCCCCTCCCCCTTCTCTTTCGCTCCCCGTCATGTGTATGTGTGTGTGTGCGTTTCAGAAAGGGCATAAGACTGCCATACTCCAAAAAGGTTAGATAGCATAGAACCAGAAATATTGTCTATTGGCAGTACATGGCAACATACAGTCAGAATTAAATACCTTGCAAGCTGTTGCCAAAATGTCTCAGGTCAGACATATAATTCTTCAGTTAGTTTAAATTTCAGCTGCCACAACCTCTGGAGAAGAGAAATTTAAATTTAAGAGTAGACATACCTTATGTTGCCTATTCACTTGCTAGGAGATGTGAGATGCTACTCAATTGTCTTATGCTTCAAATAGATCTAAGAAGTTACAGCAGAAAGGAAACTTGTATGGTGCCTGAATATTCTTGTTAGTATGTTTGCAGATATGCACACTTAAGACTTAAAATCTTTCAAATTTTTCACAGCATGCAAAGAAAGGAATAAATATCAACGAGGCAATGTTTCAATATTAAGTTTTCGATTCACAATCTTTATTCTAAGGGTTATAAATCATTGAAACAAAGCTGAATTGGAGTTTCAGGGGAAGACTCAACCAAAAGGGGAAAAATAATGTAATGTGTGTTTCTACATGTATGTTTGTTTATTCCCACATTTCTATATCACTATCAGTTCAAAACGAGCAACAGAATTTTGCAAGCCAGTATATAGGTTTTTTTTTTTTAAAGAACGTGAAATGTTTCATCATTGTGCCAATGGAAGTGGCATTCTAAAAATAACAAATGGAAATTGAAAACTGAGCCTTTTTCCTATGAAATACACAAGGCTCAGTTTAAATTGATATTTAAGAATGTTATAGTTGCAAAAAGGAATTGCTTAGAAATAAACCACTTAATGTTTAGGGGAAAAAAAACCCTCAGGACACTCACTGCATGCAAACATTAAATTAATGAAGCTTGTATCAGCAGAGCATTTGGAATCAGTTGGGGTTTTACTCATTGGCTTAATGAGCTAATAGTACACTCTGTGCTATCCTGTTCTGTCACCTCTTTACTAGCCATTCTGCTACCTTGTAAGCAGGATTTTTTGATCAGGCAGGATTCTTAAGCAATGATTACATTCAAACAATAGTTTTTTATTTACTTGCCATCACTGCATTAACTCATAATTTACCAAAAATATGTCAGAACAGGGGTCCCTAACCCCAAGATCACAAACAGGTACCTGTCTGTGGCCTGTTAGGAACCAGTTGGAGGTGAGTGGAGGGGGAGTGAGCAAAGCTTCACCTGTATTTGCAGCCAGTTCCCAGTGCTAGTATCACTGCTTCAGCTTCACCTCAGATCATCAAGCATTAGATTTTCATAAACTGCACAGGTAAGGGATCTAGGTTGTGTGCTCTTCTTCCTACCCCCTCCTGGTCCATGGAAAAATAGTCTTCCACAAAACTGGTCCCTAGTACCAAAAATGTTGGGGACTGCTGTGTTAAATACTATTGATATGAAAAGGAAGTTTTGAAAGCATTGTTCTAAGCATCAATCTATTGCTCCAATTCAGTAATTCAGTTCCATATTCAGAAAACACAGATATTGATGCATTGTATCTATGCTAGAAGCACTCCTGACAGCACTCCTGGAACTGTGAGAAACAAGATCACTCTATTTAGAGACATTGACCCCATCCAGACTACCAGAGTGATCCAATTCAAGAGACCATCTTACCTACAAAACAAACAAACAAAATCAGGTCTCTGGCTAAATGCCTGAGATCAAATTAATAGTGATCTGATTTGACTGATCATGTAACTTTTCCAAAAACGCATCTTTGTGGATGAACAATATATGCTCAGCAGCCTCTTCTAGCATCCAAATCAAAGTGGAGATGATGCTGTGATCTAGCATTTCAAAGGGAAACCCACATTGATCTTTGGGTGGGGCAGTGTGGTCTTTTTTTTTTTTAGATTAAGCAAAGTGCTTGTAAATCTGCACCACAACAGGTTCAGGCAACTTAATTCTTGCTCTAGATCATCTTCATTTGTTTTGACTGATAAATATATATGAACCAGATAGAACTACTTGCTCATGGCTTACCTATGCTGCCAGTTAGCCCATTCAGAAATGGATGTTGCCTTCTGTGCTGTCCAGACAGTATATAGATCATGGGAATTGAGTTAGTTAAGTTCGAATTGGGAGCTGTCCCCTTATGGGAATGCCTCATGGTAAATGTAGTTAATGCAGCCTGGGAAATGTAGTTCATGTCATATGTTCACATCTGTGATCCTGATTGGTCACTGAATTGACCCTTGGTTGGGTTGGGGAAGGTTCCTTCAATCTTGCCTGGACCCCAGCAGCGTGGGGTCACTCCCAGCTCACTCCCTTGCTCCTTCATTATGGGATGAAAGATCACTATTCTTTTACACTATGAAGCCAGCTGTGCAAAGAATTGGATGGATCATTGAGTCTCAACTCACTTTTGAAGTGACCTCAGGTGGGCTTTTTCTTCTTCACTTGCAAAATATGCTTTTCTACTTTCTATTGCCTTACTTCTATCTATTTGCGAAAATACACTTTTGTTTGTCCAATTTCTTCAGCAGTATTTTTTGTATTTTTTGCAACCACTCAAATGATGAGTCCATGTTTTATCACAACCTCTAATCATTTTTATGTCTCCTCTTGTTAATACGGGTGAATTCGCATAATTTTGAAAGCTTTGCTTAGCACATGGAAATTTGAGAGTTCAAAACCTAGTGGACAATGATGATTCTTTTCTTGAATAGCCAGTTTTCCCACATGCTTTTTGAAAAAATAAATAACTCAAACATTTCACTGTTCCTTCCAGTCCCCTGAGAAAGAAAAGCTTTACTCCCAGCTTCCAGATTGCTCAAACAAATCTATGCTTATCTCTGATAACATTTACAAATATGACAATCATCCATTTATGTTCTGAGCATACTTATCATGCTCAGGATGGATTCTACATCCCTACTGTAATCTTAAATAAAGGGAATCTTGCTTTTGGATAATGAATACAATGACTATGCAAGTGTATAATAATTTTAATAGCATTATCATTGATTAAACAACAAAAGCATTTCCTGTGTCAGAACAATATCTGGATGTTATCTATTAAATTTTGTCAAAAAAGGCAGTGGAATTCCCATTTGACCTCCACTGTAATCCTTTGTAAAACTACTAGAAGCATTATGTAGAATGTTTGAAAAGATATAAGTGACAATAGAGAGATGACGCATACCAATGAGCATTGGTTCAAAAACCAGCATACATTATTTGACAAAGGAATTCTTGATAGCACTCAACATTATTTACTGATAAATTACAATGGAATTCCTGTGGTATCACATATTATATTCACATTAAAACCAAATGAGCTCATTGTGATTAATGTTACTGCAATGTTACTGTAAAGGAACTGCAAATGGTTACCTCCTTCCCATTGTAAAGTGTTGCTGTTAATAATTAGAGCTGCTACACAAAAAGGCACACTTTAAGCAATGATCATAATTAATTCTTCCAGCATTGCATTATCTGTTGCTGCTAACAATGACAGTTTCCTGATTCTTCTGTGGTTGTATATCTGTCAATTCTCCTTTGTTATGCTCCTCACTAGATCATTATCAAATCACAAATATGTCAGTGAAAGATGACCTATAAGAAATATATTTATCATGCTATTATTAACTTTTTAAATAAGCTGCAGCAGCAGTGTGTATCACTTTCCCTCCTCCCTCTTACGTCCTTTATGCTAGTATGACAATTACTAAACAATGTCAAATTGGGTGAAATTGTGTCAAATTGGACTACTTTGGCTAGATTAAAGTAAAGCAAAATTGTTCTAAAACACAGTGAGGACTATGCTGCTATAGAAACCCAAACCTCTTATAGCCCTATACATTTGTGTCTCTATTTCTATTCGTTTTTATTTTTCTTAATAGAAGGGTGAAGGAGAAGGAAAGTGAAATGGCAATTAATTAATGTGGAGTCACCCCCCCCCCCTCTTCAGTTACAACAGTATGGGAAAGTATAGTAAAGCCTACCTAAAATTTGATCTTCTGAGCTCCATTGTGTTTTTTATTGTGTCAATTGTGTTTTTTATTGTTGAATTGAAGCCCAATCTCAGCATTTCCTTTTAAACTTGGTTGAGGTTCAGAAAATCTAGGTTTTAAAACCACATTCTTTACTAGTAGTGATGATGCTATCTAGTTCGAGTAATGAAATGTCTGTAAGTAAACAACCAAGCTCAGAAAGCACCAGAACTTCTCAAGTGATGATTGGGTGATTATAATTATGGAGCTTTATTTAAGGTAGGCTTTCATTACCTTATAAGAGTAAGCACCATGGGACCATACTTCTTATCTTGTCTAGTGATATACTAAGCCTAATTCATTTGAGACGAGCTTATATGAAGCTCCTACATTGCTAACAAGGAGGATCACTAAGCAAAGTTGCCAAATCCATTTGGTTCCCAGTCTTTTATTTCCCAAGGTTTCAGGAATAAACAACAATACTATTAAGTTCACCATGCTATTCAGATAAATGTAAGAATGCAGGCCTGGAAAACAGCATTTAGATGCATGGTCATAAATTCAGAAATATTTTCCTAGTGACTTCATATTTGCCCTTTAGATATGCCTTCTTTGTTACTCAGTCTTATGGTACGAATCACTATAACAAATGCCCTTTCCTTGAACAACTGTCATATATTCCTCTCTCCTTTTGTGTTTTCTGACAGCTCCAACTTGCATAAAACACCCAAAAATCATGTTTTCAACAAATATATTCACCTGTGGATGATAAAATGAAAGAGGTGGTGGCTGATAGTGCTGAATTATAGGGTGGTGTTTAAAAGCTAAAGAATGATAAAGTCTTGGGGTCTGTAGAGTTCAACATCTATTAAAATGTCTATTTTCAGTCCACTTCAGCTGAAAGTGCAATTCATCCATTCCATTTTGTCCAGAAAACCCTGACAAGACAACTTCTTGCTCGACATTGAAGACATTGAGGTTATTTCTCTAGCAACAACTTTGCATATTCCAGTATGATAGAAGTATAGGAAAGTGAAATGACCTTCACTGAGTCAATTCACAGGTGCGTTCTGTTTTGAAGGGTGAAACAAATCATTTTTAAACAATGTCATCAAGTAGATAGCAAGAGCTCTTAAATTTAGACTAGACTAGACTAGACTAGTCAGAAGGGACTTTGGATGTCTTCTGGTCTAATCCCCTGCTCAGGCAGGAATCACTACACCATTTCAGACAAATAGTTATCCAATCTCTTCTTTAAAAACTTCCAGTGTTGGGTTTGGAAGGGCAGAAGCTGAAGTTCAAATTTGGCCACCAAATGAGAAAGAGTACTTGTTGGAAAAGGCACTGATGTGGGGAAAGATTGAAGGCAAAAGGAGAAGTAGGTTGCAGAGGATGAGATGATTAGATAGTGGCATTGACCAGAAGTGGGATTCAAATTTTTTTTTACTACTGGTTCTGTGGGCATGGCTTGGTGGGTGTGGTGTCACTTGGTGGGTGTGGCTTGGGGGGCATGGCAGAGGAAGGTAACTGCAAAATCCCATTCCCTTCCCACCCACTAACCTGCTTCGCAGCTCTGTTCTCCTGTGCAGGGCAACAAAAGAAGAACCAGCCAATCAGCTGGGACTCAGGAGGCAGAGAATAGATGGGGACAGGACCAGTCAGAGGTGGTATTTGTCTGTTCTCCTAATTACTCAACATTTCCACTTCCAGTTCTCCAGAACTGATCAGAACCTGCTTAATACCACCTCTGGCATTGACTCAATATATATGAATTTGGACAAACTCTGGGAGACAGTGGAAGAGAGGGAAATTGGCCTACTATGGTCCATGAGATTACAAAGTGTTGGACATGACCTAGCAACTGAACAACAACAATGGGTTCTCCTCAAATGCCTCCTATTTCCAAAAATGATGGAATCATAGAGTAGATCATTTTGACCTTTTTTCAGATAGTGGGGGAAAAGTTGATTTGGAGCAACCAGTAGATTCTAATATCACCAAGTTATATAACTCTTGTGTCCTGAAGAAAACAAAAAAGATGGATTCTAAATAAGCCTGAAGATGAATGGAGAACATGAACCATGGTGAGCCATGGTGGTTAGAATGCAGTACTGAAGGACTAACACACTACTCACTATGGGAGTTCGATCCTGGGTGGCTCAAGGTTGTCTTAATTTTCCAGCCTTCCGAGGTTGGGAAAATGAGGATCCAGATTGTTAAAGGAAATATACTGACTCTGTAAAACTGCTTAGAGAGGGCTGTAATGCACTGTGGAGCAGTATATACGTCTAAGTTCTATTGCTAACTGATGTGATGTTGATGGAGGACATTAGACATGGGTGCCTTTATCAATGAGAACTGAGGTACTTGTATTTCATCATCAATCAGTAGCATTTTTTTTCATGAATTTGTAATCTCAATCTCCCAGGCTGATACTAATAATTTTGCAAGAACTGCCAAAAATTACTTATTGTTCTATTAATCATTGCTAATAGGAATAGAGGATGTTTTGAGATGTCCCATGAAAATCATACTAATTAGAAATGTTTGAATTTATACAAATCCTTGGAGATTAATTTATTCATCATAATCAGTTAATCACTTTTTTCCTTTACATAATTAGACATTGCCTGTTGAAAAGCAGAAATCTTTTTGTTCTCCTTCATAGAAGTAAAGCACTTTAAGCTGACAGTCAAGAGATAGAAGGCAGAAATGGGAGGCTTATTATCAATACATGTTCAAGGTCTGTAGTGTATGCTGAGAGCAGGTGCCATTGCTGTCTACTATCGAGCTTGAATGATGATGATGATGATGATTATCGTTATTATTATACACAAAAATAACAGTATACATAGCAAACGAGATAACCATGCTGGGTTTCGTATCATAAATCATGAGTCGAACACTCCCCAAGTGTTTAGGACTGTGTGATGTATAGTTGGATTATGAAAGCAGATCCCAGTAAGGTGGCCTTCTGCAGCTGACCAATGGTGATCTTGTCAGTGCCAATTGTTTTTAAGTGCTTGCCTAGGTCTTTAGGCACAGCACCCAGTGTGCCGATTACCACTGGAACCACCTGCACTGGTTTATGCCAGAGTCTCTGCAGTTTGATTCTCAAGTCCTGATATCTGGTGACTTTTTCAAGTTGTTTCTCGTTGATTCTGCTGTCACCAGGTATGGCAATGTCAATGATCCACACTTTTTTCTTCTTCACAATCATGATATCCAGGGTATTGTGTTCCAAAACTTTGTCGGTCTGTATTCGGAAGTCCCACAGTAGTTTTGCATGCTCATTTTCAACCACTTTTTCAGGCTTATGATCCCACCAGTTCTTTGCTACAGGCAGATGGTAGTTGTGACACAGGTTCCAGTGGACCATCTGAGTGTGACATTGTTTGTGACATTGTTTGTAATCAGTCTGAGCTATTGTCTTGCAACAGCTCAGTATGTGATCAATGGTTTTAATCACTTCTTTGCAGAGTCTGCATTTGGGGTCATCAGCAGATTTTTCTATTCTGGCTTTGATTACATTTGTTCTGATGGCTTGTTCTTGGGCTGCAAGAATCAGGCCTTCTGTTTCTTTCTTCAGTGTTCCGTTGATCAGTCATAATCAGGTCTTTTCCTTATCTATTTTTCCTTGGATCTTTTCAAGGAACTGTCCATGCAATGCTTTATAACACCAGCTCTCAGCCCGAGTTTGCATCACTGTTTTTCTATATTGATTCTTGGTTTGCTGCACTTTGAGCAGCTTCCTCTTGTTGACCTCCATCAAAGCTGGTTCAACACTGTCTTTCACATAATCTGCCAGAGCATGCTTCTCTTCTTCAACTGTCTGCTTTACTTGCAAAAGTCCTCTGTCACCTGCTTTTCTGGGCAAATATAGCTTGTCGACGTCACTACATGGGTGCAGCGCATAGTGTATGGTCATCGGTTTTCTTGTTTTCCAAACCAAGCTATCCAGCTCTGTCTGTGTCCAGTTTATGATCCCAGCAGTATATCTGATGACTGGTATGGTCCAGATATTTATAGCCTTGATGGTATTACCACCATTGAGTTTGCTTTTTAGAAGTTTTCTGACCTTTGTGTGTATTCTTTGCTGACCACATTTTTTACTTGCCCGTGCTTGATATTATCCAGCTGCAGTATGCCCAGATATTTGTAGGCTTCGGGTTGGTGGCACTTGATGGTTTGTCCATTGGGCATTTCAATTCCATCATTTTCTACGATCTTCCCTTTCTTCAATGCCACTGTGGCACATTTGTCCAGGCCAAACTCCATGCTGATGTCAGTGCTGAAAATTTGAACTGTATTGGTCACTGGAATTCAATTTCTGATTTTCATATAACTTCAGATCATCCATATACAGCAGGTGAGAGATTTTCAGTGAATTTTTAGCAGTTTGATAACCCAGATTAGTTTTCTGTAAAATTGTTGACCGGGGAGGTCATGGCAATGATGAACAGCAGAGGTGACAAAGAATCACCCTGAAAAATCCCTCTTTTTATGTTGACCAGTCCGTAGCTTTCACTTCCAATAAACAGTTCTGTTTTCCAGTGCTTCATCGCATTTGCAGTGAAAGTACCAATGCACTTGCATATTCCTATGACATCCAGGCACTTGAAGATCCAGCTGTGTGGTAGTGAATCAAATGCTTTCCTGTAGTCAATACAAGTTGTATGCAGATTTGTTTTTCGGCTTTTGCAGTTCTCTAAAATCATTTTGTCAATCAGGAGCTGATCTTTTATGCCTCTGCTTCCTTGTTTGTTTCTTTTCTGCTCTACTGGCAAGATGTTATTTGCTTCTTGGTAGTCCTGGATCCTGGTCAGCTATGATGCCGGTCAGCAGCTTGAACATAGTTGGTAGACACATTATTGGCCTGTAATTTGTAGGTGTTGCCCCTTTTGCTGGATCTTTTGGGAAAAGTAGGTTTTCCCAGCTGTTTACCATTCACTGATCTTTCCTGTCTGCAGCATCTCATTGAATTGTTCGGCCATTTTTTCATGGAGGCTGGTCAGCTATTTGAGCCAAAAGCCATGCAGTTGATCATTGCCAGGTGATGTCCAGTTCTTGACTTTTTTTACCCTGTTGTTTATCATTTCAGTAGTTATTTCTAATTGGTCCATTTTGTTCTTGGAGAATTTTGTCTCAAAGTCTCTGATCCACCCGGCATTTTTGTTGTAACATTTCTCAGTCTCCCATAGGTCTTTCCAAAACTGAGTAGTTGCTGTTGTTTCAGGTTTTTCAATTTTCGTATCCCCCATCTGATTCAGACTCTGACAGAACCGTCTTTGGTCTGATTGGAACACTTGATTTTGTTTGTACTGGATGACTCTGACTTCGTATCTTTCAATTTTTCTTGCTGTTGCTGTTATCTGCTAATTCACAATTTCCAATGCTTTGCCAATTTTTCTTGTGCGAAGCCCATTTTTTTTTAATCAGATGTTTCTTGATCTTGCTGTTCTTCAGCTTTTTCTCCTGCAAATGCTTTCTCCTGCAAAAAGCAACTCAAGTTGCTTGCATCTGCTCGCAGCCTCTTCATTTTCAACTCCAACCTGATTTTTCACTGCAGTTTTCCAGTCGATTATCTAGGGGGCTGTGGCTGTTGAATCCCCAGTTCTTCTGTTACTATGACTGCTGTACTGTAGACAAGCTAATTTGTTTGTTCAATTGATGTTATCTGCACTGCTGCAAGTGCATAGTTCGCATCTATCATCAATGGCACCAAATATTTTCAAGGCACAGTCTTCAATGTTGGAAACCTTCTCCTTTCTGCATTTGCTGCAGCATGTGCCAAGATTTGAGCTTTCAGTTCTTGCTGCCTGGCATTGAGCACTCCTAGTGTTTCAGTGATGACTTCAGGCCCTTGCTGATCCTGTTTTTGCAAAATATCTACATTTTCTTCAAATTCAGGCTGTTCAGTTGCTTCAGATGTTATTAGAATATTTTTTTCTGCCACTTCAGCAGTCTGTGTTCCCATTTCACAATTTTTCTGTGTTTCTTCAAATTCAACTTCACTGAGCACTTTGTTCCGAGTGATGAATCATTGTAGATTGGCTAATTGTAATTCAGTTATCCTTGAGTCTGGATATTCTTGTTTCCATAACTTGTACATCCTTTTTTGGTAGCCTCATTTTTCTGGTTCTGCTTTGAAGTAGCATTTTATTACAGTGTGGTTCTCCAACATGGTGTATTTCTGCTGCTTCTGAAGTTGTTGAACTTCCAGTAGCCCTGCAGGCCCATGCCCTGGTTGCTCAGCTATGGGACCCTTGGCCTGTAGCCCACTTGCTGATGGATGCCCAGGTTCCTCAGCACCTGACATGGTCCTTGTTAATCTGGGTGATGACCGAGCCAGTATAGGCCTCGTTCAGTTGTGTTTCACCATGATTCATTGCATGGGTTGTTGGGTACACTCAGTTCTGCTCCTCGGCCTAGACCTCTCTGACATGGACCTGCTGGTAGTTTGTACTACTGCCAGCACAGCTCTAAGCTTCATTGGAACAGTTAAGCCCCCAACTATGTCAAGGTGGCACCTCGTGGGGGGATGATGATGATGATGATGATTAAATAATTTTGATTCTACAAAAAAATCACCATATGTGCAATAGCTTATATTCTCCAACGCTACCTTAACAGTTCCTTGGTTAGGACTCGAGGTAAGAAAGCTACCAACCAGCCCCAAAAGCTGTGAATCTCACCAAATATTATCTACTACTACTACAACTACTACTACAATAATAATAATAATAAGGAATGACATTGCAATACCTAGTGATGCATGAATTGTAGACGCCCAGCAAGATAAATCACAAAGTAGCAGTAGTAGTTGTTATTGTTGTTGTTGTTGTTGTTATTATTATTATTATTATTATTATTAATTAATAATAATTAATAATATTAATAATATTATTATTAATATTAATATTTCTCCTCCTCCTCCTCCTTCTCCTCTTCACCCTCCTCCTCCATATCCAAGTTTTAGTAAACTATTAGTATCTATAGCGTATGTGACTTATGCTCACGCAGAATAAAATTGCATGTTCGTTAATTTTATTAAATTATATTAGAGGCTTCAATTGTCTAATTTTAGTTGTTTGGAACAAACAGGGATAGGGAACATTCTTTTTATTTATATGCATATCAAATTTCACAGCAGTGTCCAGTTATTTTTCTGCAAGCAATTTTATTTTCCAAGTTACACATGAACAATTTTAATTTATTTAAAAAGTAAATGGCATATCTCATCATCTTGACTTTTATAAATAGTCAGATTTTAAATATGAAGACTGAAAAATGATGTAAGCATAAGAAATAAGTTTGGAAATTTATGGAACCATTATAATTATATTAAATAATTTATCAAAATATTTCCCATTCATTAAAGCAGTTAAAAATGTGAGAAAGTTAGGGTAAACTCCTGTGTTTCTTATGAAATTTGTAGAGATGAGTTACATTAATTATTGTGGTGACTATTCCAAAATACAAATATATTATGAGGTAAATACAGATAGTCCTTAGCTAATGATTATAAATAGGACTGGGTATTCCACCACTAAGCAATGCAGTCTTACAATGAAAAATCGCATGACTGCACCAACTTATAACAGCAGTTCTGGCAATTCCAGTTGTGGGTGTTAAGTGAATCACTCTTGGTAATTAATCACAATGCCACATGATAGGAATTTGTGACATTTTGCTACATTTTCCATTAACTTTATTTATCAGAAGGTGGCATAAAGGTTGCAGATGGAGATCAGGTGATCATGGATTCTCTGATGGGTGCAACTTCAAGGACTGGCCATGTCTTGTCATTTGGTATCATAACTTTGAACAGTCACTGGATAGTGCTTATATGGAGATGCAGAGCTGGGTAAGTGGGATAGATATGGGTAAGTGGGATAGCTGGGTAAGTGGGATAGATGCCTATGGTGAATCTCAATCATCCAGGTCATGGTTGTTCCGAAGGTGTTCTTCTCTCTTTCTCTCTCAAAAGGCAACTGGGTTTTCTTGGTTTTTCTTCTTTGGAAACCTTTCACTTATCATCCAAGAAACTTCTTCAGTTCAGATGGATATCTGAGCAATGGTCTGGCAGGAGAAGACAAAAGGGATATGCTCTGCAAAAAAACTTCCCCAGGACAGTATAAATTAAAGATATCCAAGACTTCATGTAGAGAAAGCAATGGAAGCACATATGGGCCAAGGACATATGAGCTATTCCCATGTAGTTGCATATGCTGATATAGGAGAATATTTGACAACAGGATAGCAGAACAAAATAACCTGAACCAAATGAAAGCCCAGCAGAATTTTAGGACTGATGGAATATAGCAGGCTGGTACTGATTGTTCTGTTCTGAGAAGAAAGGTACGTGAGACCAGTGTTCCAACAAACAGCTCTTTATTATAACAACTCAGTGACTTGTAACAGAACATTTGCCGAAGCTGCGACAGCCCTTTTTATAGTGGCTGCTCGCGGCTTGCAGCCAATGACAGTTCTTTAAGATTTCCCGCCATCAGGTGGGCCGATTGCAATGGTATTTTATTATCCAAACTGATTGTGGCTTGCTCAGCCAATCAGATTTAGGTATTTGGAGTATTCTAATTTCTATACACAAAACCCTTCCTCTCTTGGTTTCGTCCAACATGCATTACATAGTCACAAAGGTAGGTGGGGCTTTTGCGGGTCCTACTTGACCTGCGCAGCTCAGTCTCAGCGTGGTCTTCCATCGGTTCAGTTAGGATCACCTTTTCTCTGCGTCTTCTCCATGGAACCTCCTGGAAGGGTGAGTCAGCTTTGCTGCTCCCACCTGGGTCTTTCAGGCTTGTTGAGTTGGCTTTACCACTCCCTCCTGGTTTGCCCAGGTTGGGTGAGCTGGCCTGGCTGTCTCCTTCCTGGAAAGCCTCACCTTGCTTCCCTGATACCGGTACTCTTCTCCAGAGGCCATCTACGGGTAAGTGCTCTTTTTGTCTTACCGGGGGTTCTAATTTGGTTTGTGTCTTTTGTCGTGTTATTGGTGGTTCATTTCTCCCCTTTTTATTATTTTGTGTCCCCCTCCTTCTCCGTTGTTTTTGGATTGTTTGTTGGGGGTGGTATTTGTGGCAGTGCTTTGGAGCTAGGTAGGTTAGTATTGCATTCCAATGTCCTAGAGCAAAGCTGGTCGATGTGTTATTTCCATGTTCTGGAAACTGGGGACCATAGTCAGATACTGGTACATCTGGCAGTCCATATGTAGCAAAAAAATTGTTCAATTGTTTTATGACTGCTTCAGTAGTTGTGGATGCCATAAGAATAACCTCTAGCCAGTTTGAAAAAGTGTCAACAATTATCAAATATGTGTTCCCTTTCGTTGCCCCAGCAAAATCAATATGGAGTCTCGACCATGGGCCTCTGGGAGTTCCAGGACTGGTGCAAGAGGGGGGGGCAGGCCTTGATTTCTGGCAGTCATGGCTGGTTGCCACCCATTTTTCAATGTCTTTGTCCAGCCCTGGCCACCAGACGTGGTCAGGGCCAGGGCTTTCATTTTTACTATGCCCGGGTGTACCTCGTGCAACATGCACAATACTTCCTCCGGCAATTTTTTGGGAATTACCACCCTGTCCCCCCACAACCCTTTTCCAGGGACAGTTCAGTCTGTCAGGTGCAAAAAGGTTTAAAAGTCTCGCCTCTATCCTCATCCGGCCAGCCCTTACCTACCCAATGTAGAATTCAAGCTGTCAGCGGGTCTTTTGCGGTAGCTTTAGCGACGTCTGCTGCAGTTAGTGGCAGATTCGGCCATGTCTCAATCTGAAGAGTGGAGATGGTGGGAACTGGGTTGCCTTCCTTGTCGGGCAGTGGGGAATGGCTCAAGGCATCCGCATGGGTGATGGTTTTTCCTGGGCAATGGATGAGTATGTAATTGTATACAGCGAGGAATTCTGACCATCTCGTCATTCTTGGTGATAGGATGTTCGGGGTTGGTTTGTTCCCTGCCAGAATTCCTAGCAGGGGGTTTGTGGTCTGTGATTATGGAAAATGTCCTACTATATAGGTATTTGTGGAATCTCTTGATGCCTGCTATGATGGCGAGGGCTTCTTGGTCAAGTTGGCTGGAGTTCCTTTCAGATTTTGACAGAGTTTTAGAATAGAAGGCAATTGGTGCTTCTCTGCCATCTGGTAGCTTGTTGGTCAGTATGGCACCAATTCCAAAAGGCGATGCATCACAGGTGACCGTCATTGGCAGGGTGTTGCTGAACTGCATTAAAATGGTGTTCGATGTTAATAAGTCCTTAACGTTTTGGAATGCTGCTTGTTCTTGGTGGCCCCAATTCCAGACAGTTTTTTTATCTAATAGCCAATGGAATGGCTCTGCTATGGTTGCCTTTTGGGGCAGGAAGACATTGTAGAAGTTAATGAGACCTAAGAATGCCTGTAAGTCTGTTTTGTTCTTAGGTCTGGGTGTGTCTTTAATTGCTTTTATTTTATTTTCAGTGGGGTGTATCCCGTTCTCATGTATAAGGTAGCCTAAGAATTTGACTTGATTGGTGGCTAGTTGACATTTTTCTCTTTTGACTTTAAGCCCTGCTTCCCTGAATCTTTGCAAGACTTCTCTCAGTCTGTCTTCTAATTGATGTTTGTTTTTTGCTGATACTAATACATCGTCAAAATAGGGAACGACCCCTTTTAGTCCATTTAGAAGGCGCTCCATTAGGCTTTGGAAAACGCCTGGGGCAACACCAATGCCAAATTGAAGTCTGTTGCATTTGAATGCCCCTCTGTGTGTGACTATAGTCTGTGCTTCTGCAGTTTCGGGGTCAACCGGCAGCTGTTGATATGTTTGCGCGAGATCAAGTTTCACGAAAAATTTCCCCCCCCCCAATGAATGCAACAGATGTTGAACTACTGGAACAGGGTATGCGCTTTGCTGGAGTGCATGGTTGAGGGTGGCCTTATAGTCACCACAGATGCATACTGACCCATCTTGTTTGACAGAAGTTACGATGGGAATTTCCCACCTGGCATGGTCAATTGGCTCTGACACCCCTTGTGCGATGAGTTTGTTAAGCTGCTCATCTATTTTCGGCTTTAAGGCAAAGGGAACATGTCTGGCTTTGAGCCTGATGGGAGCTATCTTTGGGTCTAGGCTGAATGTTATTGGGGTCCCCTTGTACTTGCCTCGGGTCCCATCAAATTCATCCCAGAAGTCTTTCAGCAGGCTCTCCTCCCAATTGGTCTCGGCGACACTGTTGATTCCTGTCACTTTGATTCCCAGAGGCATGAACCATTCGATTCCCAGCAGGCTGGGGCGATCACGGTCGACAATTGTCAGAGGAAGTACTTCAGCGTGGTTTTTGAATTCTATTAGGAAATGTCCAAGGCCCACTACTGGGATTCAGTTTCCCTGGTACTTTTTGAGTATTAGGCTTTGCTGTTCCAGTTCTCTTTGCTTGATGTCTGGTATCAGATTTCTGATGGTGTTCCATGATACCATTGACAGGTATGATCCGGAGTCTACTTCCATTTCACAGGGCTTTCCTTCAATTTTTACGTTTATTTGGACCTTTTTTGCGTTTGCTGCCCTGGCATTTCCTATGATTATTGTTTGGTGTGTTTCTTCTCTGTCGTTCATTCGCCGTTTTCTGTTCTCTCGGCTCCATCGGCTTCTGGCTTGTTTATCTCTGTTTCTGGGGGAGGGGGGGTGCTGCTGCATCTTTTTGGACTATAGCTCTTTTTGTTCCAGCAGACCCGTGCAATGTGCCCCTGTTTCTCACAAAATCTTCAAATGGCATCCAGGAATCTGCATTCAGAACACGTGTGGTCCCCTCCACTTCCAGCACACTGGAATTCTCACCTCCTTCCTCTTTTTTCCTGCCATTTTCTTTCTGACTGAATCCTATGTATGTCTTCATTGCCATCATCGGTGTCACTTGGGGAGTCGAGGTCTTCATGGTGGCCAATCGCGGTGGGTTGTTTTTGTGTTCCTTCCACCTTCTTTTCTCGAGTTTGGTTCTGTGGTTCTGGATTTGTTGAGTTCATTTGGCGCATGGTTGCTGCAGATTTCTTGGCTGCTTCAGCGGCTTCTGCGATGGCCTCAGCCAGTGATATTTGATCTGTTTAGTAGCTTGCTTTGGAGTGTCACGTTCTTCAATCCGAGGACCACGTGGTCTCTCATGGCTTCGTCCATGTTGAGAAACTCGCAGGCTCCTCCAATATCTCTTAGGGCTGCTACAAAATCTCTGATGCTGTCATCTTCTCGTTGATCTCGCTTATAGAATTTGTGCCTTTTAATAAGATTGGAGACCACAGGTGCATAATGGGCTTGTAGCATTCGGTTTAATTCTGGCCATGCAATTTGTTTTACGTCCCACGGTTTGGCTAATGCCTTGGCCATTTTGAAGACAGCAGGGCCACAGTGTGTGAGGAATATGGCTCTCTTCCTCTGGTTGGTTATTTCTTGTAGCTCGTTGCTTTCTAGGAACATTACGAAGCGGTCAGTGTATGACTCCCAATCTTCTTCGGCTGGGTTGAATGGTGTGGGCAGCACATTGTTACTGGCCATTTTGGTTGCTTGGTTCTTGTTGCCACATGCTTCGGTCTCGCTCTTCTATGATGATCCCACCTTCATCGCCAGTGTTCTGTTCTGAGAAGAAAGGTACGTGAGACTGGTGTTCCAACAAACAGCTCTTTATTATAACAACTCAGTGACTTGTAACAGAACATTTGTCGAAGCCACGGCAGCCCTTTTTATAGCGGCTGCTCGCAGCTTGTGGCCAATGACAGTTCTTTAAGATTTCCCGCGGTCAGGCGGACCAATTGCAAAAGTACTTTATTATCCAATCCTATTCCGGCCTGGTCGGCCAATCAGATTTACGTATTTGGTGTATTATAATTTCTATACACAACACTGATCACATATACTACAAAGCTGAGAAGCATATTTCGGCCAATTTGAAAATCAATGTCTCAAACATAATTCTAGAAGTATTTTAGAAAGTATTTCTTGCATTGCCAAAACCTAATGGGCAAAGTCTCTCCAAAGAGTGAATCTTGCAAAAAAAAAAAAAGTCAAGTTGACTTAAAGTTGTCTTTCAGAAGAAATGGAGTCAGATCTGGTGGGAGGAAGCCTATTTCTAAGTTAAATTTAATATTTTAATTCCATTTTGGAACTGCAAGAATGGTTCTAACAGATTGAATGGTCTCAAGGATGGAAAGCAGTGGTGGTATTCAGCAGGTTCTGACCAGTTCTGGAGAACCAGTAGCAGAAATTTTGAGTAGTTTGGAGATGCAGCAAATACCACATTTGACTGGAGATTTTACAGTATCCTTATGCCACGCCCACCAAGCCACACCCACAAAACTGGTAGTAAAAATGTTTGAATCCCACCACTGATGTCAAGGTTTCTATAAGTATATCGACTTAGATACTATAGAAATGCTGGAATATGACTTTGGTCACAAGGGTGAAAGCTGAAACAGTTTTTTTTTTTTAAGTGGAAAGAAAAAGTCTCAGGACAGCTGAAAAGCTACAGTTAGCAACACTTGCCAACAATATAAAATATTATCTCCAAAATAAGGTAAAGGTTCCCCTCACACATACATGCTAGTCATTTCTGGCTCTACAGGGTGGTGCTCATCTCAGTTACAAAGCCAAAGAGCCAGCACTGTCCGAAGACATCTCCATGGTCATGTGGCCAGCATGACTAAAAACTGAAGGCGTACAGAACACTGTTACCTTCCCAATAAAGAGGTCCCTATTTTTCTACTTGCATTTTTACATGCTTTTGAACTGCTTGGTTGTCAGAAGCAGGGACAAGTAATAGGAGCTCACTCCATTACACGGTACACCTAAAATTGTTCATGTGTAATTTAGAAAATAAAATGTTCTTACTAAAATTGCTTACAGAAAAATAATTGGACACTGCTGTGATATTTGATATGCATATAAATAAAAGAATTTTCCCTATCCATATTCAAGGATTTGAACCAAAATAGGGAGGCCTGAATTAGCACTCAAAATATCTATAAGTGTGCACCTGCTCAATTATATTTTCAGAAATTTATTAATTATGAATTTATCATTTTGTGCAGAGATTTAACAAAAAGAGGCTCTAGAATACAATGCTGCCTTACCTCTCTATGGATAGTGACAGTTCAAGGGAGATATCCCTAAGGAAAACATTTGACTTTCAAAGTGATGTTGGAATAGGACTGAATAAGAAGAAAAACTCTTATAGATGTTGAGCAGGGGTCTCCGAACTTGGCAACTTTAAGACTTGTGGATTTCATCTTTCAAAATTCCTCAACCAGCTATGTTGGCTGAGGAATTCTGGAAGTTGAAGTCCACAAGTCTTAAAGTTGCCAAGTTTGGGGACCTCTGCTGTTGAGGATACTCTGTTTTTTCCACTGCTTCTCTCTTGGAATTAAATAAAAATCAAATTTAAAATCAATTAAGGCTACAAAAAAGCAGTTTCTAGGTTGGGAAGAACTGGACAATAGTCAAGAGCTGATTGCTTCCCTTTTGAAGCCTGCTAGCATCCTCACTGAAGATGTTTATTTTAAACTCGTCCAATGGTTTTGAATAAAGTTACTAAACATACTGTTAGCTGTTGTATTTTGCCAGATGATGGACCTATAGCTAGGAAGATCAAATATATTTTCTTTATTTTGTAAAATGAAATGGCATGGCTCCAGTCAATAGAAATTTCCTTGGCTTCACCTATGAACATGAGGAGAAATTGGGAAGAACATTTTAAAAGCAAGATATTAACTTCATCGAACTGAATAACCTTCTATGAGAGAGAAAGGTTGTTAGAGACACGTTTGAGGATGACATAAGGAGTATCATTCAGAGCAATGTAATGCTGATGTGAAAATTTTGCTACATCATTTTAGGAGAATGAATCAAATACTCATTGCCTGGCTTCAGCACTGTCTTACACACACCATAGGCTGAAAGTCCATGGTAAGCCAGATTAGCAGTTATTTGTCTTTTCCAAGAGGAGATAAATTGGTCATCCAGGATAAGATGAACTAGACTGAGCTGTATTATTTTGGGTTTTCACATCCCAATGTGGGGGGTAGTGAAAATAGCAAAGAAGCTAAAACAGGGGAGAGAGTTTACACAAAACTTCACAAAACCATCTTTCTCACAGCTCAGACCATCAAGATAGTCTCACAGGTTATTCAGGTTTTCTGTGGAAAAAGACAAACAAAAATGAAGCACAATTCTATTTTATTTTTTTATTTTTTTTGGTCTTGCAGTTTCATACAGCTATGCAACAATATCATGATTACTTTTCATCACCATGCTTGACTTTACTCCATGAGTGTTTTTCTTGAGGCCAAACTGCATATAAAAAGATTAGTATGAATTAGTACACACACATGAATCCCTGTTGACAAACTCTGAAGAGTAAGCTTAAGGCAAAATGATGGTATGATACTACTGCAGCAACAAATACTTAAGTGGAGTCAAGTCCTAGTTTTCTGATAATTCTTCGAATTGGATCTAAGGGTAGTCTCCTTTGTGAACTGGCAAGCAGTCAGTTATTTTGACATTGTAACATGGAGAGCCTAAAAATGAAGGGTAAGGGCTAGAGGTTTCACTTTCAATTCATTCTCCAGATTCCATCTCAGTTATGAATTTCTTGAACTACAATGTCTGAAATTTATTACTTCCTCTTCTCCACTATCCTTTCAGTCTGAGACGGTGGATGTTTTCCCAAAGTAAACAATTAAGATTGTTCTTTGCTGCAATGTTTTTTCAAGAGTTCTGTTCCCCTTCAAAATGGCATTCATGTTTTTAATTACATTGGCTCATTGTGTGTGAATTATGTCTACTTAGATTTGATTATCCTGTCTTCAACTCCACAGGGGTATGCTGTCCATCCAAATACAGTCTTTTTGAAAGTGCTCTCAGATTTCCATTTTGAGTGCTCTCTCTTTTGATGTTCTCATAGTCCTGTCTTTCTATTGTGATAAGCTAGCTTCCTTTCACCATTCTTCACAGTTTTTTCTTCTTCTAACAAGGAACTGTCAGTCCTCTATAGTAACTGAAGAACAACTGATTTAAATAAAATCTTGATAGGTACTGATGAAAATGTAATTAAAAAACTTTATGGATATTTACTAGAATTTAAATTGGAGGAGGAACAAGTTAAAGAAATGAAGATTGCTTGGGGGAAAAATTTTGGACATGGGATTGATTTAGAGAAATGGCAAAAATTATGGTATCAAAATTATAAAATGATAATGTCAACTGCTTATAAAGAAAATTTGTATGAGATGTTTTACAAGTGGCACTTACCCCGATGAGAATCCCAAAAATGGATAAAGATAAAGATCAGATAAATGTTGGAAACGTCATCAGATACCTGATTTGTATTACCATATGTGATGGATGTGCTTGGATGCAAAAAAATATTGGACTAAAATCCACACATGGTTGGAAAAAATGATAAAACAACATTTGACTTTAAGCCAGAGATATTTTTATTGGGAATTATACTGGAAATGTACAATAAATAATTGAAATATTTGATTGTAAATGTTTTGACAGCGGCTAGGATTGTATTTGTTAAGAATTGGAAAAATGAAAAAATACCCATGCAGGAGGAAGTTATAAAGAAAATTATGGACTGTGTTGAAATGAGTAAATTGACATTTGAAATCAGAGTACAAGAAGATAAACAATTTTACATGACATAGGATTTGTTTTATCAATGGTTGGATAAAAAGACATGATAATGTAACAGACTAGAAAATCTTGTGATAGAAGTTAAATAGATATAGAACATAATGCAAATATATATAATCATTGGATGAAAGTGTAATACAAATTTTATAATAAAATCTAGAACATCACGTATAAATGATGGAATAAATAGTTTAGTCATGAAAGATTAACAACTGATATATAAACATATGTTAGATTGACAATGTGAGAATTTATATAAATTGTGAGTAATGACTACAAAAGGATAGCACAAAAGATTTGTAACCAACTGACACACTGTACGTATATAAAATGGAAGATGGTTTTATGTTTTTTGTTTTGTTTGTACATGTTTGTCTTAAAAAAAAAAATTAAAAAAAAAAAAAGAAACTGAAGAAGGACTTGTGGGTTCACCACAAATGCTTATGAGATAAGCTGTAGAAGCTGCTTGATTTTCATATCTACTTTCCAATATATATTTTTTATATTTGCTTGTTTTTTGCATGATTTACGAGCATTGTGAATTGATCTCAAGTTTCTACATTTATTTTGTCATTGAATGACAGTATATTTGACATATATTATGTCATTGAATGACAGTCATGACCTAAGCAGAGCTATCCTTTTTTTTTATGTTGAAATACCTGCACATGGTTATGTCCCTCTGTGATTGAGGTAAGCTTGTCCCTCCTGTAAAATTCAGAGACTGTGAAGAAAATAGCACAGGATTCTTCCAATGGTAATCTCTTCTTTAAACATAACTCTTCTAATTTTCCCTTTGTAGATTTCTGTCTAAATACAAATGCCTTAACCCCCACTTATTTTCATCTCCACTGTTTAGGCAACCTGAAAGGATAGGAACTTGAAAGGACAGGAACCTTTGGCTTTTCCTGAGAGGACAGGAACATGTTTTTTGGATGTGTTTCCTCCCCAAAAGTCCTTTGCAGAACTAAAAAAAAGTCCTACACTTTATAAAGGGGAGGCAGGGTATTGACTTTGCTTGTGAAAAGCCTAGGGTTCAATTTATGGCAATATTCACAAGGAGTGTTGGTAATATTGTGAAATGTAGGATATTATGTGGATAGTAGTAGGAAAGAGTGCTTGTGAGTATTGTGTGCAGTTCATAGTTCTTGGAAGTCCACAAAATTGGATATAGTTGTAAAAGAACCCATGCCAGATGGGATTCTTGGTACTAAAGATGTCCTATATGGTTGGGTAGGAATGTCCCTCAAATGTATGAGTACACAGATAATTTAAAACCACAATTGCATATAAATAATTAACCATCTCAGTATTGCAGGATCTATAGGACTGTTGCTCAGTGATCAAATTCTGAGATTAAAATTAAATAGACCTCAATAAAAGCAGCACTGTGGGAAAACCACAGTGACCCATATGAATCAGGACCAATACTTTGGCTATTCTGTCTTGTGCCAGAATATTCATATAAAATTATTATTTCTGGAATGGCCAAAATCTAAATATTAGATGTATTTTTAACTGATAGAAGTAACATTAATGGTATTGTTTGCATCAAATGCTTTCTATTCTGAGAACTTCACACCCAAACCACTTTTTCTTTGAAAGGAAATGTTGTGGCCTGCCAGCAGCTAACATAGCTGGCAGCAGAGTTGGATAGTGAAGAGGTTGGGGATGAACATGGACCAGTCCTGGAGGCTGAGAAAGGCTTGGATGAGTGCTCTGCCTCAGAGGCAGAGATTGGGCCAGGGCAGGGTTGTGGTTACCAGCTGCCTTCAGAGTCGGACAGCAGTGAGGCAGGGAAGTAACTGGGCATGCCCAAAGCTGCCAAAAGAATAGAACAATTATGAACTAAGGGTCGATGTGCAAGTAAGGCCACAGATAAATGGTGAGTGGTCTCTCCCATAGGGATTAAAAGGATCAAAAGGGGAGGGGGCTTTTCCAGGAAACAATTTGTTCATTGCAGCAGTGTGAATCTCAGTGCATCTCAGAGATTCTGTGCCAAGCCCTTCCTTGTAGCACTGCATTTGGAAATATTTACTTGGCAGTTCTCCAAGCTGGATAAGGTCTGTGCTCCTAATTAGACCCTTTAAAGACTGTTTTCCAGGTTTTTGGCTGACTGTGAATGCAAGAAATTCACCTACGTTTAATAAAAGGAGTTTTGCCTGGGAAAAAGTCTGCTTAGTGCTTTTTGGGGAAGCCTAAATAAGAACAGGAAAATCCTTATCTTTCCCATGGATATAACTTGTCAATCCTATTAAAAAAAATAAATGATTGTGTTAAAAATTCATATAAACACACAAAAAAATCTATGTGGGACAAATATCATGGCAATTAAAAACTAGTATCCACCAACACTGGTTGCCAGTTAAATGCTGCAATCCCAAATCCTTCGCAACTCTTCAAAGTTACAATGGACCCCCTCAAAAGCTATATACTGATTTTGAAATTTTGATGACCTCATACATACAACTCCATGTCACGTCATCACATTTTGTGTATTTGGCAAACAGTTCACCTTTATGACTGTTTGCAGCAACCTACAGTCACATGACCATGATTTTCAATGTTTTTCTTGCCACTTTTTGGTGTTTACTTCTGACTTCTGTCATAAAAGTCCCATTAGGTAAAATGGATTCATTTAACCACCACAGCATTCACATAATGAATGAAGTGTTCATATAACAACTGCAACATTCTCTTAAAAACCACCATTCATTTAATGATCATGGTGTTTGCTTAACAATCACCACAAAAATGTCAAGGATGTTAAATTTAGGAGATTCCATTCCATCCCATACAATGAACATGTTGTACTTCATCTGTAGAGATGAAGAGGTAGAAGATCTGATATATTCATATATTCAATTGCTGTTTGTATGGGGGGGGGGGGGCAGAGTAAGTACCTTGATCCACATATTAAATATATGGCCCAGTGGGAGGCTCATATTAAAACAACATATATACCTCATGTGTGGCCAGAATTTGAAAATGATATTTAATACAGTACAATTTCTAACTAAAATGGTCCAACTGAGATCAGCAGGGATAGATTGCAGGGGTGATACAGAAATATAATTTTATATAATTTTATTCTATTTTACAAATTTATGTATTAAATTATTGTATTTTATCCTACTCTCATTTTAAATTGTTCATTTGGAATTTTATTGGTAATATGCGTTTGAACCTGTATATTGACATGGCCTATAAGCTAATCCATCCATGCATCCATGCATCCATGCATCCATGCATCCATGCATCCATCTATCTATCATCTATCTATCTATCTATCTATCTATCTATCTATCTATCTATCTATCTATCTATCTATCT
>BLBF01000020.1:23823877-23900833 GCA_015471245.1 Laticauda colubrina | reverse complement strand
AGGTTTTGGTTGACTAATTGGTCTTTCAATTGCATAGAGTTGCTCTTGTTGTTGGTCTAAGAGCACAATCATTTTTGCCACAACATCCCCCTCATTTATAGTAACTTCTGTATTAGCTAGTACAGACAGACAGACATCAGACAATACAGAGGGATCATGCAGAAAAGGAGAGGCAAGAATACCTTGTTCAGCTAAATCCTTTACAGGAAAGACTAGCACTGGAATATTGGGGGGCATATGAAAAGGCTGAACAAGACGTACAAAGAGAAAGTCAGTGACACCAGGAAGATAAGTAACAGTTTCATTAGCAACAAGATCGTAAGCAAAGGAAGAAAAGTTGCAATTTTCTGCAGCCTTTGTTGTGGGGCTGGCTGCCTGCCCCGTTTCTAGTTTCCCTGAGTCAAAAAGGGTTTTTTGATGATTGCAGGGTTATTCTGTTGTTCATTCTTTTGGGCTCTGCACTGATTAGCCCAGTGATAGCCTTTTTGCCATCGAGGGCATGGTGTCTTTGGGCGAGCTACCTGGTTTCTTGACATATTAGCTCCCTCGCCCGGGGCTCTGCATTGGCTCTTAAAGTGACCTGGCTTGCCACAATTAAAACAATTGCCCATTTTGCGAGTGTTTTGTTGGGAAATGGGAAGAAGAGAGCTCATGTTCTGCTGCATGCCTTCAGTAATGGCTGTAGCCAGAGTAGACATCGAATGGGATGTGGTTCCTATGATTCGGCAGGCTGTAAGATAATCTGCCAGGGTGACATTTTTCTTATTAATTATTGGTTGCAAAACTTTCTGACAATCAGCGTTTGCGTTTTCATAGGCAAGTTTCAATTGTAATTCATTACAAGCCTCCTCATTATCAATTTGTCTCTCTAAGGCTTCTGTGAGACGGTTTATAAAGGAGGAAAAAGGCTCAGAAGGTCCTTGAATAACTTTAGAGAAAGATTTGGGCACACATCCCGCATTGTCAACTTTTCGAGCAGCGGCCAAAGCACAATCCTGTAGTATAGGGAAAGCAGCTGCGTCTGTGGCAGTCTGCTGGGCAACGGTAAGCATAGTGCCAGTGCCATTAAGCATATCTAGAGTGACATTTGCCGGTAAGCCTCTAGCGGCTGCGGCTGCAGTACGCTTATTAAATTCTGACTTCCAGACCAAAAATTGTGAAGGCGTGAGGATCATGGCAAATAATGTACGCCAATCAGCATTTATCAAGTCAGCTCCTGGTTGGGCTATTGATCCTAAAAGACCCTGTACATAGCGAGATTGAATACCATTTTCCTTGCAAGCTGCTTTTAAATCCTTAATTATTTTGTGCGACATTGGGCTATCCAGAGGAGCTGGAGGATTGCCAATTTGTATGATAGGATAAAGGGAGGCAGCTGCAAGGGTGTCCTCATCCATCTCTCCTTCAGAAAAGGCTTGTTGAATGGCTTTTACAACACCCCCCCCCCCTTCGGGGTGGTGGTGGAGGACACGAGAGCTCTCCTTTTAAAGAAGTGGATTGGATGGAGGGAGGCTCTCGTAAGGATTTTTGATCATTGGGAGCGGAGGGTTGAAGAACAGGAAAGTTATCATAACTTGGTGGAGGAGATTCTAATACACTTTCTGCTTCTATTTTATAATGGACTTTTAAAGCCTCCATAATTTTCCTCCAAGTGACCAAAATGCCAATAGGTACACGAGGAGGATTATGGAGATAGTCACCAATTTTTTCCCAAATGGAGGTTTTTAAGGACCCTTTCTCTGGATAAGTGGGACAATGTTGCCACACATAAGCCAATAATGTAGCAATAGGTTTAATTTTTACAGGCGAGCCCTTTAAATTAGCAGAATATTTAGAAGAAGAAGCGACTAACTCCCTCAATTCCTTCAGATGCTCTGTCTGTTGTTGAGAAAAGTTTCCGCCCATACTTACGAAAGTCAAGACCGTGTTTCAGATCCGATGATGTGCAATTCGCTTCAGGCCTGGCGAAGCACAGCTCCCATCGAGCGAGTAAGATATGAGCGCATCGCTACGTATCCCCCTTAGGGAATCACGTCGGGGTCACCAGAATGCGGTATCTGCTATCCCTCATCTGATGGGCATCTCATGATAGGGAGCGAAGGAGAAAGAAACGACAGGAGACGAAGTTCCTCGGGATGAGTGCACCCAGAATGTCTGGGTACATGCTCTTTTATTATGCTCTTTCAAAAAGGGGGGTCACTATCATTGTTTATTCAGAGCCTACGTCAAGCTCAGGTCAGACAGGATATGCAAGGCTTAGATAAGGCAAAATACCAAGTCAGACAAGATGGCACGATCTACAATTTGATCAAGACATTCCTTACAAAGCTGCATGCCAGACGATGTAATCACAAAGTGAATGCTTGACTCCTTGTCTCTGTACGTGCCCTGTAAAAGGTCACTGAGGAGACAGAAGTTCAATGATTACACGTGAATGATACAGTGTTGCAAATGCCTGAATGATACATAGTTGTATTGATACACAGTTGCAAACACATAAATGATACATAGTTACAACAAGACACAAGTTCAATTTCATGCTGATTTTTATCTTCTATTCCATATCTTATTACTGTTTTACATTTTCTACATAGCTTCTCCCCTCTTTTAATTTTCTCAATTTTATTTTAATTATCTCGTCTCAATTCAAATAATTATATTTACACTTTTTGTCTGTTCTGTTTCAATTTCATATTATTTTTTCTCATTAAACACAGTTTATCCTGTAGTTGCTGATTGGAGTATGACACCTTTGTATCTTTTAATTTTATCCATTTAACTCTTATTTAAGCTTCAATATATTCCTTAAAGTTATAACATTCAATATAATACATAACTTCCATTCGGATTCTGCTTGGTACATTCTTAAAATACACACTATATTCTTTAAAAAAAAGATTATAAATATATGTAATTAAAACAACACATTCCATTCCAATTCAATTCTATCATTAATGTTAATATTCATTATAATCTTAACTTCTTTAACATTACTTTTCAATTAAATATCATACTTCTATGGGAACAGTTATAAGTTTTCCATAATTAACTCCCCCCCCACTTATATTTTATAAAACATTAGCTAATTATAATGTTCCTGTCCCTTCCTAATTCAATTCTCTCATTTATTTTATTTCATTTATTTTATTAACAAACATTTTACTAGATTACAGTAACTACTTTATCCCTCATTTTAATCATACATTGTTTCCAATTTTCTAAAATTGTTTCTATTACTAATAGAATCTTATGTACCTCTACGGAATCCCTTTTTCAGTTAAATTTTCACTCATTATCTCTAAATAGGCCCTGTTTCTCTATATCTTGTTTCTGTCCTTTATAACTTCTTTTCCTTTCCTTCTTCCTTCTCTTCTTCTCTTTCCCCTTTTTACCCTCTTGTCTCTCTACCTCTATTTCTCTTCTCTGTATTCCCCTCTTCTGTTGCTTTCCAATATTATACTTATTTTTCAAACTATTTTTCTTCTCTTTGGTTGTTTTTTTAAAATCTTAAATTCTCCATTCTCTTTCCCCCCTTTCTTTTTTCTTCCCCACGTGCAATTACTTGTTCATTAAAGATGGCTTCTTCTTCGTCCCTTTGTCTTTGTCTTCTTTGTCCTCTTGTTTTGCAGAGGTTTCTTGTTGGTTCTCATAGTTCCAAATTTCCATTTCTAATAATTGAAAAATGAAGCCAAAAGTACCCTTCCCTACTTGTGCATCTTCTTTGTATTTTTTAAGTTCCATTTTCAATTCATCCAGAAGTAATGCCATTGTATAAATTTTTAAACAACCACCCGATTAATTTTAGTCATTCAAATGCAATAACCAAGAGTCCAAAGATCACCAAGTAATTCAAATACACACAAGCTGTTTCTTTTTGCTTTTTTTTTTCACTTTCTCTTCCTGGGGTTCTACTATTTAGTTGCCAAGTTTCAGTTAAAATGTATCTTTTAGAAGTCTTGTTGAAGTTTTACTGTAGATTCCTTTTAATTCCAGGCAGTCTCCTCCCTTTTTTCCAGATCCTGCCCTTTTATTCTTTTTCTCTCCTTTCCTGCTTATAAAAAATTTTAGTGTCTAGAAATCTGTATTATCCCTTTGACATTTTGTTTTATTTTCAGCTTAATTGCCTGTTGATGTCAAAGCGTATTTTTTTTCTGATTTCTTATTTAAGTCTCTTAGTTGTCAGTACAGGGAAAGGGAGAGAAGAAGAAAAAAGACAAACCTTTCCCTTTTCACTTTCCTTCACTGCTTCAGAATCTTCTTTGGGAACAATGTTATTTTTTTTTTTAGTTTAAATTCCAGGGTATCTTAGTTGTTGCTTTTGCAATTTAACCTGGTCAGCCAAAACTTTCACTTCTTATCTTCCTCCTGCACATTCTTTTCCAGTTGAGTTCTTCTTTGAGGTGGTCATTTTTGACCACCGCTGCAACTGCCTTCAGGAAATGGAGTAACGGCCAGCTGAGGAGGAGAGATGCGGCTCTCCTCAACCCTGCTGGCAGTCTCCCCCCTCTTCACCACCTCTACAGGGTGACTTAGCCCCGAAACCAGCCGGCTCGGGGTGCTCCAGCGGTGAGCCCAGACCAAAACTGCGCACAATTGCAGATTTCTGTCTGTCGCTGAAGAAACTCAAACCGGAAGCCCCAAACTCTTTTTATTATTGAGTACTGTTGAATTTACTTTGTTGCTCCTGAGAAACAGTGGTCTTTTCTGTTTTGTGGAAAATATATCATGGAGGTGTCCATCAGATCAAGGACCACAGTCTTCCTGAACACTGCCCTTTGTAATTCAGGGTTCATATTATCAAGCCTAAATCTTCCCAATTTGAACTTGTCAGGAAGACTAAACAACTGAATGATATATAGTTGGAATGTGCTGACAAGTGATGCTCTTTAGTGAGCTGATCTGACTACAAAGTCACTTTTGCTTCAGACTTCATTTATGTTTAACCTCATTCTCTTGGGAAAAACTGCATATTATAGCCTCCAGCCCCGTATGGCCTTTTATGGACATAATTACATTTACAGGAAAGCTTCTGGATTTCACTTTAAATTTTACTTACCTTGAGCCTGTTCACAAAATGGTAGATTTTCCATGAAATTCTTGCTCTGTGAAGTAATGAAAGTATGAGGCAGAAGTGGTATTCATCAGGTTCTGACCAGTTCTGGAGAACCGGTAGCAGAAATTTTGAGTAGTTTGGAGAACCAGCAAATACTATCTCTGACTGGAAGAGATAGTCTTCCGTCATATCCTTCTCCTGCCACACCCACCAAGCCATGCCCACAGAACCAGTAGTAAAAACATTTGAATCCCACCACTGGGATGAATATGAATATATGAAGCCTATAGTCTGGGAGAAAAAACAGTACTTATATTATTTTCGAAAATAAACAGTGAAAATAATAAATGCCTTTTTTTTTTTTTTTTACTGAAGTTGATATATTTTCTGTTCCAGTGGTTTTTTTAGATAGGAACTGACACTTGTAATAATTACTAATCTTTATTTATCCCAAGTACTTTTCATTTATGAAATTTTTACATCAAATACATGAGTGCTTAATGTCTTACAGACAGATTATAAACCTACTAAAGAGGAACTATCATGGCACAAGACATTCCACTGGCTCAAAAGCCTTCTTTTTTCTTTAGTATTTTTTATTTTATTTTAAATTATTTTTCCCCATTAAAACCAGAAACAAGAACAGTTTTATTCTACCATGTTACTTGCATATTGGATCTTGTTTTATGTAGATTGCTTTTACTTCAAATTCTAAGATGACAAATTTTGATTATAATATTTTTGATCCAAACTAGAGTGCAATCCTATGCATTCTTTTTCCTTAAAGCAGATTTTGTTTGCTTGTTTTGCAGATTTTACTCACTAGTCATTGCCAACTATAGCAATTGGTACTCACCAAGCCATGCCACACCCACCAAGCCACACTCACAGAACCAGTAGTAATTTTTTTTGAATCCCACCACTGGACTATTGAGCCTTCTTTGAACTGTTGAAAGAACTGGATTGTGGAGCTATACTTTCTGCAGGATATTTTCTGCCCTGCTGAACATAGGAACAGGCTGATAGGAATGAGTCTGTGTTGTCTGCATCTCAAACTGAATTGCAACTGGTTCCTATAGTCTGAAAATTTTCTGAAATTCTGTTCATATTCCCTACCATTTGAAGGGTATTCATCCCAAAATGGATAGCTAAACATCTATGGAGATTCTCAGGCACCTAAGTCACAGTTGTCCCAAAGCTGTTTTTTCAAGAGGCCACTGGACTTTCTTGTTTTTCTTTGAAGATGTTTCGCTTCTCAACCAAGAAGCTTCTTCATCTCTGGTGAAGAATGTAATTATTTATATTCCTTGCAGACAGAATTCCTTGCATATAGGTCTTGGGACATATTTTCCAAGATCCACCTACAAAGATGAAACCAATTGGTACTTGGTGGAAGGAGCACCCATCAATGAAGAGCTGTGTTGTTTGCTATTGGATTGAACATATGTCTGGAATCACTGCTCTCGTGAAGGAATGGATTGAAACCTTGATCAGAATTATTTGGTTTCATTTCCAGTTGGATGCAGCCTGAGAGACACACAGCTTACAGCTCATATGCAGAATTGCTGTACGTTGAAATTGTGTTTGGAATGAACTTTTTGTATCCAGGTGTCACTGATAATTTTCACCTAATGTTATCCTTTTTGGTGAAGAAATATATACTTATGTAAACCAATATCTATATTTAAAGGATTGTGTGTGCAACTATTCTCTTGTGCTCCCAATTCCTTACAGTGTGCAAAAAATGTTTTGTAATATTTGTAATTTTAGAGCAAAAGTCATCAGCATAACTGATTAAAAAACACAGGATTTTCCCCCTTGGGGAAACATTTAAAATATATACTATAAGCATACAAAACACCATGGCAAGTAATATAACATCTGATGGATCTCTGTAACATAGCTGGTTTTGTACATCTGGACCACTTCTTCTGTAGCTTATTAAAACTTGGCCATTTAATAAAAATCTAGCAGTGGGTGGGAGAGGAATGTTTTTCTTTTCTATTATTTTTAATATATTCTGTTTTCTTGGGATCAACCCAGAGTCAGTCTGGAATAGAATGACACCAATACCTAAATAATAAGTATTAATAAGCAAATACAAAAGAACAAGTGTTTAAGGAATTGTTTTAATTAAGAATGGAAGCGCTACATTCCAATCTCCAAGAAATAATCCAAATGTTTCAAATGACTCTAAGAGGTCCAGAGAAATCCTGGTATAGGACAGTTGTGGTACATAATGTGTATTATGAAATATTTGGAAATGGTGCATTTCACATATGAGCGACGTGGTGGTGAAAATGCTTGCCTCCCACTTGGAAGGTTAAGAGTTCAATCCTAGGTAATGACCGATTTTCTTTTCTAGAATTAAAAGAAAAAAAATTCTGCTGTGAACTCTGTAGGCATCAGGAAGACCATCTCACCAGTAAATGCTTAGCTCCATCCAGTTGCTCTGACTCTACCCAAATTAAAGGATTATGGAGAGATATACTAGAGCATGTTGCACAGATCCATAAAAATATTTTTATCTTTATCCCAGTGAGATTATGGAAGTCATCGTTATGAGTTCTGAGAATTGTGAAACTAGGTATTTTTTTTCATAATTGCAGTAGAGTAATAAATAACAAGGAACAGTGATGAACCACCCAAAATAAAGTGCATTAAGCAGCTCACAGCAAATCTATTTTCATTGCAATGTGAAGTGATTTTATAAACTGGAAAACTTCTATTTATAATGTAGTTAAGGATTATTCCAACTGCTACTGTGGCATCATGACTGGCAGCTAGAATTCTTTCATCAAATTACAGATATTTATAATCTGCTCATAGCTATATAGAAATCAATATCACTGCTTCTATGTGTGTGTATGTGTGTGTGTGTACATGTATAGAGCAAGCTTTAAATTGTTATAAAATAAATCTGTTTCTCTGTCTCTCTCTATCTCTGTGTATGTGTGTGTGTGTGTAGGGGTATGCATGCACTTGTATATAAATATTCACAATATAGATTGGTTCAGGCTTTTTACTAAGCCATGATTCCAGTAATCATTGTTTGTTGAATAAACTGATGTGGGTCACATGCTTTAAACCATGGTTTGAAAATCTCAGATCACATTAATAGCAATATCACTTAGTCTTATGCATCATTTCATAATGGTTTACAGCCTTCTCTAAGCCATTTACAAAATCAGCATATTTCCCCCACCAATCTGGGTCCTCATTTTACCGACCTCAAATGGATAGAGAATTGAGTCAACCTTGAGCCTGTCAGGATTGAACTCCTGACAGTTGGCAGAGTCAGCTTGCAATACTTCATTCTGACCACTGTGTCAACATGGCTCCTTAAGAAATCACTCAAACAGCAAGGTGGTTCGATATAATATGTCATCCCAACCAAAATGGAAACCTTCATAGAACAATCAGAGCACTTCCCTTTTCACATTTCCAATAAGAAACGATGACAACTTAAATGAAAAACTAATCTTTAAATCAGGAATTACTATTCATTTTTTTTCCAGTGAGAAACTAGTTATATAAGTTTTTAAACCAACGAGTTCATTGCTAAAAGACAATGGAGGTCATACATTTCCCAGTGGAAAAGCATAGAATGTCATAAGCTATTTTTATTCTTAGTTGAGCAGAGCAATGTTAATTGAAATCTAAAGTTACATATAAGATTGTTATAATTTCAAAGACAGTAGACAAAAGGTAAAATGTGGTGTCATTGCAGAAAGGTGCATGTAGCTAAAAATGTGTCAAGACAGAAAGTGACAGAGTATAATTAGAACATTAAAGGAGGAGAAGAAAAGCAGGTCTTAAGGTTCATTTTAGGCATGCTAATTTTAAAACACCAGTCAGTAGAGGAAAAAAAAAACCTTCAAATGTCAATGTAGCTAAACACAACTTTGCAAATGATTGATGCCATCCAACTGCATTAAGATCAGGGTGAAGTTTTACAACTGAATTAAATGGAAAATATATTGAACACTATGGTTTTATCATCCCATTACCTAATTTGCATCTGTGTTTATTTACAGCTCATTTTATTTAAGAGCGTCATTCAAACTGCCACCACATTTTATTTTTTCTAAAATGTGAATGAGGATTGGTTAAATGTAATAGATTCTGGTTGTTCAACATTCTGACTATACCTAGTTGTTTCTGTGAAGTTTACTTTGACGCATTATATATATATATAGTAACTGACCTGTTGTACTGACCTGTTGTGTGTGTGTATATATCTATATATCTATATCTATCATATATATCTGTATGTTTGTGTGTCTTTGTGTCTGTCTGTCCGTCCATCCATCCATCCATCCATCCATCCATCTATCTATCTATCTATACACAACAGGTCAGTGCATCTGCCAGCATTGCTGATATGAAATTATTAGTTACAGGCAGTCCTCAATTTACAACAGTTCATTTAGTGACCATTCAAAACTACAAAAAAGTTGAAAAAACTGACCTATGATAGTTTTTCACACTTACGATCATTGCAGTATGACCATGGTCACATTATCAAAATTCAAATGCTTGGTAACTGATTCATATTTATGATGGTTGCAGTATCCTGAGGTTCTGTGATCACCTTTTGCAACTGTCTGACATGCAAAGTGAATGGGGAAGCTACATTCATTTCACAACTGTACTAACTTGACAACTTACTAACTTAACAACTGCAATGATTAACTTAACTGTTGCAAGAAAGGTCATAAAATGGGGCAAACTGATTTAAATAAATGTTTCACTTACATTTATTTACATGTTGGACTTAATTGTGGTCATAACTCGAGAACTCCTTGTACTATATTTTAAATCTTTTGCAAAGATCACTTTAAGAGATCTGGATGCAAAGCCCTTTTCAAACACCATATGCCCTCCTTCTAAAGCCTTTTCAGATAGCTGCAAGAGATTCCTTCTCATGTACAGAGTAGGCATACTGTAGAAGCCTCTTCCAGCTGTTGTCAGATAAACTTTTGAATGACACAAATCAGATGAAGCAAATTGCATCATTTCTTTGGTGGAAAATGTCTGACTACATTTGTTAAAGCTGGGGATATTTCATTTATACTATTACTTTGCATTTGTTGTTTTCAAATCACTGAAAACCGCTCCTCTTTCAAGAGACATTTCATTTGTTAGATTATTTTAACACAATTTTGATTGTTAATTTTAATTTGGGTCTTTTGTAAGCCCCCCTGGGTACCCACCAGAGGTGGCAGTTGAAAAATAAATAAATAGTGGAAAAGAAACCCTGAGGAATGTGTGTTATAACTCATGAATGCTTATTTCCACACAACATTTTATTGAAACCTTGGTGGTATCTAATATATTAATGTTTTAAGGTTAACTTATATGTAAATTTAATCTTTCCATATAAAAGTGCCTCAGAAGTCATGAAAGAAAGGAAGCAGAGAACCTGAAGTCTTCTTATTGAACTTTGCTAAGATAAAATTTCAGGAGAATGTCTACCTTTATTCTGGCAGTCTCAAAAGTGAGAACAGGTTAAGACTAGGTCACATCGGCTGAGGGATGCAAAACGTATGTAAAAAGGACACAGCGGACGAGCAAATTTTCCATCCATTGTTATCCGCTCTCAAAAGTGCCCCAAATTTGCATAAAGAGAACGGACAACAATGGAAAGGAACGGATGTGGGGAGGACGTAGTGAGGATGTGAAGCGGATGCTCAACGGAAGCCTAGCAGATGGAAGCGGATGGAAGCGGATGACACATCCGCAGGGCTTCCGGGGGAGAACAGCGAAGCAGACACGCAGCGGAAGGAGCAGATGCCTAACTGATGACGTGGATGCATCACGGATGCCTAGCGGATGCCTAGCGGATGCCTAGCGGATGCAAAGTGTTCACTGAGCATGCAGGGAGGATGCATTGCGTCAGCCCCATGGATATAAAGGGAAGCAGCTTTCAAACAGGTCACCATTCAGAGGAAAGACCTGCCAGACACATGGCAGCAATGCTGCCAGACACATCTTCAGCCAACAACCATGGGGAAGAAAAGGAAATCTGTGCCTACTCCTGCCAGCCCTTGCAAGAAGGACAGGACCACCATCCCACCCCCTGGTGCTCAAAATCCAAGAAAGAAATACTTAGACTCTTTAAATTAGAGAAAAGATATCCCAGTATTAATGGTTGCTCCATCCCAGGGACCACAATAAAACATAGAGTCTCATCATTTTCTCCCATGATCATTTCTATAGGTTCTGTGATAAAACATGCAGGACAACCTCCAGCCACTGATCCATCTAATTGGCAAAAGGAAATGGGCATCTTCAAAGGTTTGAGTTTTAAGCCCATTTTCTCCACTACTTCTGTGTTGATTATATACCTCGTGCACCCAGAATCTTACAGGGCTAGCATTTCCTCTTCGACCCCTGAATTGGGTACCCTCAACTTCACCGGAATGGTCATAGGGCCCACGCTTGGACTTATCAGGAAGTCGTCTTCCGAGTCGAAATCATTCTCCTCAGGGGTAACTGGGGTTTCTGATTCCTCTCCTGCGGGAGGGGTGACCTCTGCCATCTCTTTCGACTTTAGTGCTGCTTCATGAGGCTTCACTGGGGATTTTTCAGGTTTCTTCCCTTCTTTTGGCACTCCCTTTGGTTCCAGCTTGACTTTGCAGTTCACAGCCCGGTGACCTTCCTTCCTGCATCGAAAGCAGGCCAAAGGGTTGGGTCTTGCTGCCACTCCTCCCCTCTGAGGTTTGGGGACCTCTTGAGGACGTGGGGAGGAAGGCTTGCTCTACCCAGAATCTCCCCGCCATCTGCTTCGGGTTAAATCAATTTCCACTTCTTCTGCGAGCAAGTACCACATCTGCAAGTCATTTGGGTCTCTTCTAGCAATGCATCTCTGGTACACAGCTTCATTTAAACCATCTTTAAACGCTTCTATCAGGGCTTCCTGGGACCAGCCTCGGATATGATCAGTTAACTGTCTAAATTCTTGGGTGTAGTCAGACACTGACCTCCACCCCTGATTTATGGTCTTCATCTTAATCCAGGCCTTGCGCTCTGCCAGTGGGTCCTCAAACCTCGCCCGCGGCGCTGTGATGAACAGGTTATAGTACATCAAATGGGGAACATTATCATTATGCAAGGTCACCATCCACTCTGCAGCTGTTCCCTCCAGAGCCCTGGTAACACATCTCACTTTGGCTGCTTCTGAGGGAAAATCCTCCCCGTATTCTTCCATATAGCTCCAAACTTGGGCTAGGAAAAATCCCAAGGTTTTGGGATTTCCCTTGTATTTTCCTTCTAATGGAGGTAGTCTAGGAGCTCTACGCCTTCTAGGAGATTCAGAATAATGTCAGGCAGAGCTCCATTCAAAATCCAAGAAAGAAATACTTAGATTCTTTAAATTAGAGAAAAGATATCTTTTACTGGAAGTGAAGTGGTAGCAACCAAAGAATTCTGAATCTGAGAAATTAGGTGTGCATTTACATATACAAAGTGATGGAAGTGTTCCCACCCTCAATAGTTCAGATGAAACTTCCAATTAGAAGTTGTGAATATGATCATGTGGGCATCTTCAGGTGATGATGAGGCCTCTGTCCGGTGACCTTGGCATACTTTGATAACGGGTTGCAGTTGCGCAGAGAAAAGAAAGCTAATCGGGAAATAGAAACCTAACTCTATTGTATGCCCCGCCCCCTCATTTACACAACAGAAGAATGTAACACCTCCAGTTCACTTCCCAGACTTATCTCTACCTCCCCTTCCCCCCATTTCTTATGACAGCCGAAAGATGCAAAGCAATAATAGAAGATCTTGAAGGCTGACATTCTGCTTCTGCTGGGGCTTCTGCTGCTGCTGCTGCTGCTGCTGCTTCTTCTGCTGCTGGTGCTGACTCTGCTGGAGCTGGTGCTTCTGCTGGTGCTGACCCTGCTGGTGCTGCTGCTGGCCTGCTGGTGCTGCTGCTGCTCGTGCTACTGCTGGTGCTGCTGGTGCTGGTGCTTCTGCTGATGCTGACTCTGCTGCTGCTGCTGCTGGTGGTGGTGGTGGTATGGTGGACCAGCCCCTAGAACCTCAAAGCCCTGCTGATGAGGGCCCAGAAGGCCCTGCCAGAGGGAAGAAGAGGCAATCGCGAGAAAAGGGGGAGAGGAGACAGTACTCCATTGCAGAGGAAAATGAGGAGGAGGTGCTGGAATGGCTGAGGGAGAACGAGTACCTCTGGAGGAAGGGACACAGGCTCTATTGAGACACCAAGTGGAAGCAGGCGGCTTGGAGAGAGAAGGGGGAGAGCCTGGGCTACACTTCGGATGTCCTCCTAGGGTGGTGGAAGCACATGCACACCTGGTACAGGAAGCTTCACCTCAAGAAGTCTGGCCAGGCCGTGGTCAAGCTGACGGACCAGGAGACCTACGTGATGGCCAAGTGCAGCTTCTTGGAGGGTGAGATCCGCCACCGAGTAGCAGCCCCTCTGACAACCCTCTCTCTCAGGCAGCCTACTGAGAACCAGTCCTCTTCTGTCCAAGAGTCAGCTCCTGTGTCCAGCAGGTATCTTTGGAGTGCCCCACGACGGAGACCCCCCCAACAGCTGCACACCCCATGCCGGAGCACATGGAGGATCTCCTGATGCAGATGGAGGAAGAAGAGGCCACGGCCACCAGAGACCAACCCACCCCCACCCCCAGCTCCACCTCCACAGAAAGCAGGCAGAGAGGCAGACCAGAGGGACAGAGCCACACTGTCCTCTTGGAGATCAGGGATACCATCAAGAGCAGCATAGATCTCCTCTCTCAGCTGGTACACTTTGACATACCATCCTCTAACAGAAAGCCCTTCCTCACCTACGTGAACCAGACCCTCATGGAAATGCCTGAAGCCCAATACCAGGTGATCAAGGAGAGGATCACAGATCTTCTGCACCACCCTCCAGGCCCAGCTGAACCTGCTTTGACCCACTCTAGTTTTGCTCATCCACCCCAGGCGATGTCACAGCCCTTCCAAGGCTTTCAACAGCCCTTCACCTATCAAGGCTATGGATACCAGGACTTCCAGCAGCATAGGCAGCCCTTCCCAGTCCAGGCACAGGTTCCTCACCTGCCACAGATGCCACCGACGCCACAGATGCCACCGACACCACAGATGCCACAGACGCCACTGATGCCACCGATGCCACAGATGCCACTGACACCTCACCTCGCTCACCTGCAGACCAGACAGCCCCACTACACTCCTCCTTCCTCCACCCCACAGCCAAGCCCGGCCTCAGAACATCTGTCATTGGTGTTGGGACTGACATCCCATGTCCTGGAGGAAGGGCCTCTCAACATCACAGGACTGAGCCAGCTCTCTGAGAGCTTCCTGCACCCCAATGATGCATCAGACCATCACTCCAGCCACTGCCACCTGCACAGCCCCTGGACTCTTCACCCCTGAGACAATGGGCACGCCTCAGAGTGACTGAGAAGAGTGCCAGAGACTGGGTGGCTGTTACCTGTTGACTTTATCTTTGCTTGGGATGCTTTTCTTGGTTCATTTTGCTTTTTTAATAAAGTCCTACAGTCTTGGTGGAAACTTTTAGAAATGGTTTAAGCCTTTGCATGCTTGTGGGATGGGTAAGGGTAGCTGTGGGATGGATAAGGATAGCAATGGGATGGGCAGGGATACCTGTGGGATGGGTAATAGCTGTGGGATGGGTAATAGTTGTGGGATGGGAAATAGCTATGGGATGGGTAATAACAGTGGGATAGATAAGCCTCCAGTGCAAGCATAGTGGGACTATGGCCCTTTATTATCAATAACAATTTAATCATTAATCAGCATATTTCAACATAAACACAACTCTTTATTAAATGCCCTGTTCATTATAGGGCCACTGAACATACATGGCCCAATCTCATCAGTGTGATGAGACAGGCTGAAGGAAGCATCCATTAAGCATCTATCATCCTGTCTTGCCACTCCACTGCTCCAGTTGGGGAGTTGCACCAGTGTTTCAGGAGGTTGCACTGATTCTTCCCTTCACGTGAAGCTCTTTTGGGGCCTGGCACATCCACAGTGTCTATCAGGTTTAGTCCTTGCCTCCATTCACCAGGCTCCATGTCCCCATTGCCTTGTTGGCAGTCCACAAGCCTGTTCTGCAACACTGGGTAGCGGGTGCGCATGAGATTGTGCAGGATGCAGCAAGCTTCCACGATCCTCCTCACGGTCTCTGGGCAATGCTGCTGGGTGTGAGAAGTACCTGGAACCTGTTGGCCAGGATGCCAAAGGCGTTCTCCACCACCCGCCTTGCCCTGGACAGCCTGTAGTTGAAGATCCTCTCTTCAGGGGTGAGGTATCTGGAAGTGTAGGGCTTCATGAGGTAGGTTGTGAGGGAGAAGGCATCATCACCCACGGTGAAGTAGGGCACATCTTGTGTGTCATTGGGTAGGGGGTCTGGATCTGGGAAACCCATGATGAGGTTGCGTTCCAGCCCACCTTGAGGTCACTGGTGTTGTATACCTGGGCATCTGAAGCTGACCCGTTGCCTGAAGCATCGATGTACATGAACTTGTAGTCAGCATCAACCATGACGAAGAGAATGATGCTGAAGAAGCCCTTGGAGTTGAAATAAGTGGAGCCTGAGTTGGCTGGAGCTTTGCAGGCCACGTGCTTCCCATCTATGGCTCCAACGGTGTGGGGGAAGTTCCACCTCTGATACCACTGTTCTGCAACTTTCTTCCAGCCTTCTTCAGTGGTGGGGCATCGGAGGAGCTCCTCCAGGTATTCTTCGATGATGGCCTGCACCACTTCTCTGACCACAATGCTGATGGTGTTGTGTGGCACCCTCCAGGCATACTGCATGTTCCTGTACATGGTTCCAGAGGCCAGGTGGCGCAGAATCAGTGCCACCTTCAGCCTAGGGTCCAGGCTGGGCCGGAAATTGGTGTTTGCCTTGGTCAACCTGGGTCTCAGCCGCTCCACAACTTCGTCAAACATGGCTGGTGGCATCCTCATGAAGTGCTGGAATGCACGAGTGTCTTTGTTCCTCAGATCCACCATCAGCTTGTCATACAGTCCGTACTCCCCTCTTCTCGCGATTCATCTTCGGACCCAGACACTTCTTGGACTCCTTCTTTTCCTTGCGTAGAACAGGTGAAAAAGGCTGAAGGGGGCTTGGCACTGCTGTGGAATGATGGTGGCTACCAAAAGGAGTGTGTGACGATCCAAGGTGGAGATGACTGGATGATGTGGAAGAGCAAGAGCAAGAGCAAGGCTGAAGAGGTCTGCATACCAGGGCTGCTGGTCTGAAAGTGAGATCCAGGTGATTTCCTCCCCCTTTTTGTTGGAAATATCGGTTGTCTGCTAGGTGTCCTTCTGCATCCTCTAGACATCCTCCAGACATCCTAAATATCCAAGATACATCCCCTATACAAACGTTTTTTCCATTTTAATGCTTTATATGCGAGCTGCATCCTCTTTCATCCTTTCTATGTCCGTGCTACTAACGCTGTGCAGACGTTCCACGTCCATTTCACTTCCTCCCTCTTTCCATTTTCTGCTGGAGCGGATGTGAGTTGCGCGGATGCGCAGGAGATGCTGAGCAGATGCAGCGGACGTGTATCAGATGACGACGGACGTAGAACATTTGTTCCCTGTATGTGTCGCGGATGTATAACGGACACGGCGGAAAGTTTATCCGCTGAAAAAGTTTTGTGCAGCTCAAAACTTTTTGAGCGGATGAAATCTCAGTAGACGGATGCTGGATGGATAGAACGTATGATTCACGCATGCAGTGAGTACAGAATGGATGTATCGCGTTAACCAACGGATGGCAAGTGTTTTTCTCCTTTTTCCATCCTTTTTCCATCCATTGGTGCAGTGTGACATGGGCTTTAAAAGGCTTACTATTGCAACAAGTTTGAGTTGGCTTACAAAATTTAAATTAAGACTTGTGACCTCATTTTTTTTTAAAGAATTCATGTTATTTTAATGAAGGAATGAAACATTTGACAAAGTTTCAATGTTTGATTGTGGTAGTAATAAAAAGTATTAAATAGGAAACTTCTAAAACCTCTTATGTTTAACACTGGAAGAACTTATCTTCATGCTTTTAAATGACGATGGGCAAATTATTATTTGAAGGAACTTGCAGGAAACATTTGACTGGCTTTTATAAAACTTACATGTTCCCCTCCCCCCTAAAATTCTTTCCCTCCATTTGTCAGAATTCTGTATTAACCTAAACAGCAAGATCTATATGAGTGCTTAAAATATACACTACAGAACAAAATGTTCACAAGATAATTCACTTAGCTCCCTAAAGCTAAGCCTTCTTTTTGTCAATTCTATGAGGTAGACCAGGTCAAGAACATCCATTAGAAGAAATATTGAAACACTTCTTTATTAATATAGATTATTATAATCACACTCTCTTGAAAGATTGAGTTTCTCATTCCCTTTCTCTTATACCCATAATAATCAAGGTCCTGAATTTTAATTGCCTCCTCACTCACTCATGTTTTTCTGATCTAAGCTGATATTTTTAAAGAGTTGCCACTTTCTTCAGAACTAATTCCATGTTCTACAATTCTCATATTCGAACTCTTCAAGGACACTTATCCAATGGCTGCAGAAACCAGAATGACTCTGATTTTGTGCTGCTACCTAGTGGTCAGCCTATTGAACAGTTGGCTGGTTGACCCATATTTTAACGGTCTCTGCATCTCTCTCTCTCTCTCCCTCCTCCCTCTCCCTCTCTCTCTTTCTCTCTCTCTCTGCATGTGTGAAATTATGGGAGTGGAAGTCCATACATGTTAGAGTTGGCAAGCTTGAAAAATGCTATATGACAAAAAGACTTGCTCTGGTAAATAAAAGCATAGATAACCTTGGTTCCTTTAGTTTGTCTCTGTTACTCACTTAATTTAAGCGACAAGATTTTGTGCCCCTTTGTCTTGTCTGCACCCTGTATAGTCATTTATTCTAAAATCTTAAGGAAAAGTATGGTTGCATTTGAAATTACTGTAATGCAGTGGTGGGATTCATGTGGGCATGGCTTGGTAGGCATGGCAAGGGAAGGATACTGTAAAATCTCCAGTCATAGGTGGTATTTGCTGGTTCTCCAAGTGACTCAAAATTTCCGCTACCAGTTCTCCAGAACTGGTCAGAACCTGCTGAATACCACCACTACTGTAATGCCTTGGAAACTGCATGTTCTCTTGCTTTCCTTTTCTTCAGTATAGACATAAAACTGAACAATTTCAATCCTTCAGTCTCCTTCCAGAGTTGTTGGCATTTACTGCAGCTTTAAATTCAGTGGCTTTTTCATGTGGGTCAGGTTCTTTCCTAGTTTTTTGACAGCTGATTTTCTGCCTAGTATAGCACCCCAAATCCTATTTATTCCTGCCTCTATATTCTTTCTACATATGTTTCTCTCACTCTATAATTTTGATATAATATTTTCATCTTCTTTTAACATAAATGCCTCCACCAGATCTCTTTTGTTCTTACTGTTATATTAACCTCAGCTGAAAAATTTCCCTGTAATTGATATGATATTTCATTTAAACATATTTCATTTTTCTTTGTTTGGTGACATTCCTGATTGCGGTATCTTTCCCCCTTCCTTCTTGTTTGAACCCGAGAGTACATGTTCAATCATTATACATTATTATGTTGTCCAAGGGTATTGTTTAAAATAATGGTTGCTTATTTTAAAAGCCACTTGAATTCTTCACTCTCTATGGTTTTACACTTCAGTTTTCACTACATTACTTATTTATTCTCAAAGCTCTCAGATTCTTTCACATAAATGTACTGAGTTTGTTCCATATATTGACCTTTTCCCCTCCATTTTGAAAAATGATACACTGAAAGAACCAGAGAAACCAAATTCTGGAATGCTAGTAACTATCCAGAAAAAGGCAGCCCTTCTCCAATTATATGGTTATTGGGGAAGAGGGAAGTACTTTTAGAGCAGTCATATATAAGAATAAAACCACTTAAATTTTGGCACCGAGAAACAATGGAGTGTAGTATTCCACCCACATATTAATTATGGAAGTGGGCAACAAGTTCATTCAATTAAATATTTGTTCAATGAAGCAGTTCTCAACTCTAGATGCAGTAAGACTTTTCATAAGTACCTTGGTAATGGCAACTCTAAATTTTTGGTGCCCGAAAAATTACATAATCATCCCATAATGAGTCTCCATTTGTTTGAACATCCCAGTTCTAGGAGCTACCTGTTAAAAAAAAAAACAGGCCACAAAAACAGCTTCTAATTTATTAAATTCTTTTATGATATGTAATTGATATAGCAGCAAAAATACCCCTATAAATTTTTAAACAGGTTAATACAGATAGGAGTTATCTTAAGGCAAGTGGTGATGTCTGCTTTCTTAGCTCCATATTTAAACTGAGACAGCAGAGCTTGTCTACAAAATGAGTTTCATTTGCAACTGACTTTATATGTGTGAATGAGATTTATGGAGTGTTACTTGTTAAGATACAGCTGTTCCCTGTTTTGTAAAGCTCACAAAATATGTGGTGCACACATGGCACTGAAAGGCAAGAAAGTGAGCTACTATATAAATGGCTGGGGCAGGTAGGAAATGATTGATGGGGTGTGTTTTGACATAAATTACATCACAGATTGTCAATTTCCCCTTTCTTCCCCCTCTCCCCACATATAAAAAACAGCCAGATGAAAAATAGTTCCTATGTATGGGACATTTCTCAACTAAGGCATTTTGTTCTTTGGGATTTATCTACTTTTACTTTTGTGCAGATACAATACTACCAATTGTCCAAATTGAACTGCCTAGCTTTTTCTACACAGCTAAAAATGCCTTTATGGTAGCATGATAATAGCATATCAGCCTAGTAATAAAGATTAAGCTTCATAACTATGCCATTAGTGTCCTTTTCCAGCAATGAAGATGAAAATGAAGACATGAAGCTCCAAAGCCTAAATAGCTCAGACAGATCAGAAACAATATTGGCATAATTAATTGATTGATTAATGCATCTGAATATCTTTACTGCTCTATCAAGTGCCAGTCTGAGGCATATTTCTTGGCTGCTGCTTCCTTAAGTATTGATTAATTATTTGCTCCATCAGGTTGTTGTTGACTCTTTACAATTATATAGATTTCTCTCCTGGACAATTTGTTCCCAACCTAGTCCCTCAAATTTCTCATTAGAAAATGTTTCTCCTTCCAACCAAGCCTCTCTCAATGGATATTCAAAAGATAGGCTGAATAATCAGGGAGAGAGTAAGCAGCTTTGTCTTGTTCCTTTGTGGACCTGGTAACAGAACATTGCACCAGTCTAGAGGGTAGTTATCTGTCCCATTTACAGGTTTTGTATGAGGTTAGATAAGTGCTCTGGGTTCTCACTTTCCAAAGCACATTTTGAATACAATTGACATAGTTGACAAAAGGTTATGTCAATGAAAGCTTTTCTATAACTAAAGAAGCACATATTAAGTTTTCTTTTGGTATTCTTTGCTTTCTCTGTTGTCCAGTGTGTATTAGCAATGCTTGTTCCTCAGTCTTCTTACACTGACATGAGCATCTGTCATTTCCCTCTTCACATAAAGCTCTAGGTGTATGGGATGATCTTAAGCAATATGTTACTGGCAAGTAAATTTCAGTATATTATACAGTTGCTTGTGTACTTTATTAAGTCTGTTAATCATATGTAGACTAATTCCTCCATTTAATTGGCCATTGTGTGATTTCAGATTTTTTTTTTTTTGCATGTTGGTTTACAATCTTTACTGATCCTTTAGTTATTTACCTCATTTCTGTAGATATTCTATTCCATCAATTCCTATAGCCTTCCTAGTGAGTAATGACCAGAGTGTGATATAACTTTATCTTCTATTACTAAATAGAAGACATCTTTTAAGGTATCTTAAGTGCTGATATTTCTTCTGTATACAATTTCAATATATTCCTTAATTGACCTTCTTTGGATCACCATTGGTGTCCTGTAGCATACTGATGTGAAGTTGGAGCCTCCTCATGAATTCAAAGATATTTTCTTGTTTTTCTTTAATGTCTTTAATGTCTTTTCTTTAATGTCTTTACATGTGCTGTCGTAATATTGTTTAATGTCATTTCTAACAACTCACTGAAATTCATTGTCAAGCTTCTTCCTGAGACTTTTGTGTTTGATTTCTGTTCTCTTCTTTGAAATTTCCACCATCTGATATACGGTTTGCCTTCTTCTGAATAACCGAGTTGTGACCTTGGATATCTTCTATTCCAACCCCCTGCATAAGCAGGAGACTCTGGACCATTCTGTTCAAATAGTTCCCTGATCTCTTCTTAAAAACCTCCATTGATGGAGCATTTACAACTTCTGAAGGCAATCCATTCGACTGGTTAATAGCTAATTCCTAACTCACTGTCAGGAAATTTCTCCTTAGTTCTACGTTGCTTCTCTCCTTGATTACTTTCCATCAATTGCTTCCTGTCCTGCCTTCTGCTGCTTTGGAAAATAGGTTGGCCCTGTCTTCCTTGTGGCTGCTCCTCAAATATTGGAACACTGTCACCCCTAGTTCCTCTTTTGATTAGACTACACCCTGTTCTTCAAATATGTCTTAGTTTTTATAGTCCATTTTCATATTCATCCTTAATGTCTAGACCTGTTCTATCAATGAGGTTGAATCTTTGAATAGTTGGTGATCTGTTTCATTATTAGCCTTTGGTTATGTTGCATGATTATTGAACTTTTCTATGTTCTTGTACCATTAGGATAATTAATTTCATTTTTGTTGCTGTCTGGTTATATTTATAAATATAAATATATTTGGAGGGGTGAGGAAAGTGTTAAAAATGAAGAAAACACATTGGATTGGTAGAAGCTGCTAAGTTATTTTCTTGCATTATTTCTTTTTAATTTTCTTGCATTATTTCTTTTTAAGTTTCTAGAAAATTAAAATTTTCTAGAAATTTTCTTGCATTATTTCTTTTTCCATTTTCCTCCTTCCTCCTCCTAGATCATATGGTCTATTTTCCTCCAACTGCATATTAATCAGTATTATTTTCTGACTTATCCAATACCAGTCGCTAAAGTCATCATCCATCTCCAGTATGCATTGTCCTACATTGCAGAAAGTCCAGTTGCCTCTTGAAAAAGCACATTTGAGACAGCCATGACTTGGATGATTGAGAATTTCTATAGATATATATTGCTGCTATTCAATAGAGATGCCTCTTTGCTTTGATTTAGAAGCTGGGAAATATTCATGACTTGCATTAACCTATACATTCTGGATTTAGACTTCCACATTTTCCTCTGAGGAACATCACCCAGCCCCCATGAGGAACAGCAGGAAATGGTTTTGGAATTGGATAGGAGTAGCTATTGGATAATTCCCCTTTTCAGCCATCCTTGATACATTTATTTCTGATAAATTTTATAAGCAAAAGAGAGCCAGTTTGCTACAGTGGTTATGATATCAGGCTAGAAACCTAGGAGAAAGTGAGCTCTAGTCCCACCTTCATCACAAATCCAGCTGAGTGACCTTGGTCTTTCTCTCAGCCTTAGGAAGAAGACAATGGCAAACCACTTCTAAAAAACCTTGCCAAGAAAAGTGCAATGGCTTGTCGAGGTTGCCTTCAAGAATCAGATTCAAGTGAATGGAAAGGGGGGAAAAAAGAATAATAAGCCTTTTTTATTTGATACATGTATTAGGTTTACTTTTTCAAATGATTGTATTTTATTTCATAATGGGAAAAATCATCAAGAGGGATATTCTAATTCCACTTGCAGGCCATCAATGCTTTATAGAAATTTTGGGCAACTGTAAGAGGACAACAAAAAAACTCATTTCTGTTGAAAAAATAAAAGGAACATTCCCAGCTTTTGTCATTTAAAAGCAACATATGGATTAATAATGATGATGGTGTTGTCCATTCAGTTGTTTCTGATTCTTGTTGAGTCTATAGGTCAGGTCTGTCCACATCTTCCAAATCAGGTATCTCCACATCCATATTTTCTGACCCTATTGATTAATAAGAATATATTACATATAAACAGTTTAAAGTAAAATTGTTTTATAATAAAAATTTCAAAATGTCCCTCAACAAGGTCATGCTGTGGATCCCATTGACTCAAGAATTTGGTGAGATTTTCTCTGCTACTACGTCTATTCTTTGAAACATCTTACTTCCAGAGGTGAGCTGACTCTTCACATTCCTGCCTTGACAAAAACCTGACTCTGTCATGCAAATTGAGGACTGGCTAGTGGCTTAAGGGCGATCCCTCCACCTTTTAGCCTTGTTAACTTTTAACTTTGCTTTTTTAAAATTTTACCTTATAAATTTTAACCTTGTTTTTTAACTCTGTTTTTAACTTGGGTATTAACAAGACTTGCAGACAGTATATTAAGAAATACAGTATTGCATATCAATGTATTGAATATCAATATCAATTCAGGGCTTAAAAAAAGTCAGAATAGAAAAAAAAACTGTATTGTTTCATCTTTCTCCAAAGGGAGAAAAAAGCCATTTAGTCTTCTCAAAGAATTGCCTTCGAATTAACTTATCCTAAATATCTCTCAGCTGTTCAGAAATCTGATATATTATTTCAGCATTGTTTAGCTACTTTGTTTTAAACAGAAATCTGACAGATACGTACATGTATGGATCTATCAAATTGGAAGGATTGCTTGATTGCTTAAGGCCTGTCCCACTGCACTTACGGATGCAAAGAGGATGTAAACCGATAAAAAAAGCTTGCCATCCATTGGAAAATGCTATGCATCCGTTGTGTACTCACTGCATATGTGTTTCATACGCTCTATCCCTCGAGCATCCGTCCACTGCGATTTCATCCACACAAGAAGTTTTGAGCTGCACAAAATTTTGTGAACGGATGAACTTTCCGCCGCGTACGATGGACATCCGCGACATATACGGGCAACAAACGTTCTTTGTCCGTTATCATCTGTTAAATGTCCGCTGTATCCTCTCTGCAACCTCTGGCCATCCCCTCAACTGACATCCACTGCATCTGAAAACGGAAAGAGGAAGGAAACAAAAGGTGCATGGAACATCTACACAGCGTGAGTCGCAAGGAAATAGAAAGGATGTAAGCGTATGCATCTCGTATATAAAGGATTAAAATGGACAAAACTTTTGTATCTGGGATGTATCTCGTATATTTAGGATGTCTGCAGGATGTCTGGAGTATGTAGAAGGACACCTAGCGGAAAACCAATATTTCCTATAAAAAGAGGGAGAAAATCATCTGGATCTCAGTATGAATCCAGCAGCCATGGTGTACAGACCTCTTCACCCTTGGTCTTGGTCTTCCACATCATCCATTGTTCTCCACCATGGATCATGACACAGTCCGTATGGTAGCTGCGATCATTCATCACCAGAACCAAAACCTGTTCAGACTGTTTCACCTTTTATACAGAAGGAGAAGAAGGAGACGTCCAAGAGCTGTGGGGGTCCGAGGATGGATCGTGAGAAGAATGGAGTTTGGACTGTATGGTGGAGCTTGATGGTGGAGCTGAGGAATGAAGACCCTCATGCATTCCATCACTTCATGAGGATGCCACCAGCCATGTTTGACAAACTTGTAGAATGTCTGAGACCCAGGTTGACCAAGCCTAGCACCAACTTCCATCCCAACCTGGACCCTGGACTGAAGGTGGCACTGACCCTGTGGCACCTGGCCTCTGGAACCACATACAGAAACATGCAGTATGTGTGGAGGGTGCCATACAACAGCATCAGCAAAGTGGTCAGGGAAGTGGTGCAGGCCATAATTGAAGAATACATGGAGGAGCTCCTCAAGTGCCCCACCACTGAACAAGGCTGGAGGAAAGTTGCAGAAGAGTGGTATCAGAGGTGGAACTTCCCCCACACCGTTGGAGCCATAGATGGGAAGCACGTGGCCTGCAAAGCTCCAGCCAACTCAGAGTCCACTTATTTCAACTACAAGGGCTTCTTCAGTATCATCCTCTTTGCCATGGTTGATGCTGACTACAAGTTCATGAACATCGATGCTTCAGGCAACAGGTCAGTTTCAGATGGCCAGGTATACAACGCTAGTGACCTCAAGGATGGGCTGGAATGCAATCTCATCATGGGTTTTTCAGATCCAGACCCCCTACCCAATGACACACAAGATGTGCCCTACTTCATCATTGGTGATGACGCCTTCTCCCACAGAACCTACCTCATGAAGCCCTACACTTCAAGATACCTCACCCATGAAGAGAGGACCTTCAACTACAGGCTGTCCAGGGCAGGACTGGTGGTGGAGAACACCTTTGGTATCCTGGCCAACAGGTTCCAGATACTTCTCATCACCATGCAGCATGAGCCACAGAGGAGGATCGTGGAAGCTTGCTGCATCCTGCACAATCTCATGCGCACCCACTACCCAGTGTTGCAGAACAGACATGTTGACTGTCAACAAGGGAATGGGGACATGGAGCCTGGTGAATGGAGGCAAGGGCGTAACCTGATAGACACTGTGGATGTACAAGGCCCCAACAGAGCTTCACGTGAAGTGAAGAAGCAGTACAACCTACTGAGACACTGGTGCAACTCCCCAGCTGGAGCAGTGGAGTGGCAAGACCGGATCATAGATGATTAATGGATGCTTCCTTGAGGCTGTCTCATAACACTGATGAGATTGTGCCATGTATGTTGAGTGGTCCTACAATGAATGGGGCATGAATAAAGAGCTTTGTTTATTTTAAAATGTGTTGATCAATGAATAAATTGTTGTTGATAATAAAGGTCCATATGTGTGGCAGCTGGAATGGGGGACCATACAGTCCCACTATGCTTGCACTGGAGGTTTATCTGTCCCACAACTATCCTTATCTATCCCACAAGCATGCAAAGGCTTAACCATTTGTTAAAAGTTTTCACCAACACTTTACTAAGGTTAAAAAAATGAACTAAGTGTGTTAAGCAAAGATAACCTTTATTAACTGTTTTAGGTAAACTTTATGACTTTATTAAAAAAGCAAAATGAACCAAGTAAAGTGTCTTAAGCAAAGATAAACTGAACAAATACAACTCAGTCTCTGACACTATTCTCAGTCACTCTGAGTCATGTCCATGGTCTCAGCTGTTTAGCAGGCAGGGACTGTGGAGGTGGCTGTGGCTTGAGTGCTGGTCTGAGGCGCCATTGGCGGTGCTTGGCCCTGAGAGTACAACAGGGGGTGGTGTGTTCAGGAAGCTCTCAGAGAGCTGACTCAGTCCCGTGAGGTTGAGAGGCCCTTCATCAAGGACTTGAGATGTCAGGTCCAATACTGATGACAGATTGTCCATGGACGGGCTTGGCTGTGGGGTGGCGGAAGGAGGAGTGAAGTGGGTCTGTCTGGTCTGCAGCTGGATGAGGAATGGCATCTGTGACGTGCGATGAACCTGGGCCTGGACTGGGAAGGTCTGCTTGTTCTGTGGAAAGTCCTGGTAGTCGTAGCCTTGATAGGTCAGTGGCTGTTGAAAGCTGTGGAAGGGCTGTGACATCGCCTGGGGTGGAGGAGTAGACCTGGACTGGGTAGGAGCAGGTTCAGCTGGGCTTGGAGGGTTGTGCAGAAGTGCTGTGATCTTCTCCTTCATCACCTGGTACTGGGCCTCGGGCAGGTCCCTGAGGGTGTGGCTCACGTAGGTGATGAAGTTGTGGTGGCCCGAGGATCTTCTGTCCAAGTGGACGAGCTGAGAGAGAAGTTCTGTGCTGGTCTTCATTGTCCTGATCTCCAACAGGACACTGTGGTTCTGGCCCTCCAGTCTGCCTCTCTGCCTGCTTTCTGTGGAGGTGGAGCTGGGTGTACGTGTGGGTTGGTCTCTGGTGGCTGCTGCTTCTTCTTCCATTTGTGACAGGGGATCCTCCAAGTCTGCCGGCATGGGGAGTGCAGCTGTTGGGGGGGGTCTCTGCCGTGGGGCCCTCTGAAGACACCTGCCTGAACAGGGTAGCTGGCTCCTGGCTGGAAGAGGACTGGCTGTCTCTGGGCTGTCTGAGGCAGAGGGGTGTCAGAGGGGCTGCTCCTCGGTGGCGGATCTCACCCTCCAGGAAACTGCACTTGGCCATGACATACATCTCCCAGTCAGTGAGCTTGACAACAGCCTGCCCGGTTTTTTTGAGGTGTAGCTTGCCATACCAGGTGTGCATGTGCTTCCACCATCCCAGGAGTACATCTGCAGTGTACCCCAGGCTCTCTGCTTTGTCTCTCCAAGCTGCCTGCTTCTTCTTGGTGTCTGTGGCCCTTTCTCCAGAGGTACTCATTCTCCCTCAGCCATTCCAGCACCTCCTCCTCATGCTCCTCGGAAACAGTGTACTGTTTCCTCTCTCCCTTCTCCTTCCCTTGCCTCTTCCTCCCTCTGGCAGGGACTTCAGCAGGGCCTTCAGGGGCTTGAGCAGCAGGGCCTTCAGCAGCAGGGCTTTGAGGGCCTTGAGGGCCTTGGGGTTGGTCAACAGCAGCAGCAGCAGCAGCAGCAGCAGCTTCATAGTCAGTGCCAGGGGGTGAGATGCTGGTTCTGTCCTTCTTGCCAGGGCTGAAACGAGTAGGCACCGGCTTCCTCTTTTTCCCTGACAGACGAACCATGGTGTTCCTGCTAGATGTATGTGGCAGCACGTCTTTCCCTTGAATGCTGGCTGCATGCGTGCTGCATCCTTTTATATCCGCTGAGCTGATGCAATTCATACTCCCCGCATGCGCAGTGAACGCTTTGCATCCGATATACATCCGCGCGGCATCCGCTTTGCTTCCTTTGGGCGTCCGTGATGCATCCGTTTCATCTGCTCTGCATCCGCCCCTTCCGCTATGCGTCCACTTCGCAATTCTCCCCCAGAACCCCTTCGGATGTGTCATCCGCTTCCATCCACTGTCATCCGCTAGGCTTCCTATGAACATCCATTTAACATCCCCGCTACGTACTAACCACGTCCCTTCTTTTCCGTTCTTTTCCATTCTGTTTATGCAAATTTTCACCACTTTTTGGAGCAGATGACAATGGATGGAGCCACTCCCGAAATTTTGCTCGTCTGCTGTGTCCTTTATGCATACGTTTTGCATCCGTCAGCCAGTGGGACCTAGTCTTTAATCATCTGCCAATTTCTGTGTTCTTCATGCAAATTCATTTTCAAAGTAATGCATTCAAACTAAACTCCCTGACATTCATTGTGTGAACTATCAGTATTTTGCCTACTTTTATTGAAGAATTGCATTATCATTGAGAATATTTATTGAATTTTTTTGGAACCACAAATAATAGAATAATAGACAACTAGAGATAATCGAGAAACTTTCAGAAGATAATCATACCAAAACATGCTTTGGAAGGCAGCTTCATTTTATATAGTTAACGCCAAGTCTTCTTCAATAGGAGGTCTTAATGTCTGGTGAGTTTATGGTCACATCTATGTTGGAGTACTTTTGGGAAGCAGTATGGAAGTGATGGTTTGCCATTGTCTTCTTCTGTGGTCGCTTATTAATTTCCTAGTTTGATCGCTTATTATGTAAGAATGTGTAATAACATATTATAGAACAACATATTATTTTGTTCTATACTGTAACATATTACATTATACTATGCTATAGTATTATATTGTTTTATTATATATTATTATATTATACTCTGAATAATATAATTGTATAGAACACTAATGGCTAACCTTTTATTATTGCATGACAAAAGTTTTTGCCTGCGTGTGTGTCCCTGTGCATGTATGCCTGCACCCATAATGCTATGCACGCATGACCCCCCTGTGCTCCCCTAACCCCTTTGTACATGTGCACATGACCCCCCATTCTTCCAACCCCCTGTGCATGCTCATGCATCTCCCGCATGTGCCCTGCCCTCCCACACAAATGGATAAAATGGATATAAAAAAGATCCCTGAAAATCAACTGGCTGGTGGGAGGTGCGCATGCAGGCATGCACGATGGAACTGAAATGGGGCAATGGCTTGCTTGCCAGCCGAGGTGGCTCTGTGTGCCACTTCCAGCATGCATGCCGTTGGTTTGACATCATGGGTATAGAACATTATACTATGTTCTATTCTATGTTCTATGTTTTATCTTTTGGGGAAGGGGTGATAGGCTATGTTCTCTTTTAGTAGCTATATGATGAAGTTCTGCCATCCACATCCTAACCATATCTAACTGTCTTTAGCCTCCAAACCAAGACATCAGCATCCCACAGATATATATGTACCACTCTGTTTTTTCCTATTGGGACTTTTTATATAACTAACAGCTTCTTCTTGCATGGCATAGAGGACAGTTGGTAACCTCCAAACATGCATAATGCATATGGCCATTATAGTACATAGTTCAAAGCCAATAAATTACTAATAGGAATGGAGCACTGAGCCCAAGTTGGGAGCAAAGACTGTTGGGACAAAAGTTGATGAAATACTTCTACACCAATTTACAATGTACTAAACAGCTGCCTGTTTCACTAACTGAAGCTTCTTTCACTTGGCAACTCTACTGAACTAGATTCTTGAGTAGCTGATTTCATGAATAACAGACTCTTTTCTTCTTTCACAGGTGTCCTTGAAGTATTCAGTTTCATTCCATAATTATAAACATGCACCTAATGGATGTCAAATAGCTGGACTTGACCTCTTCTTTCACTTTTTAAATACTTACATGAGGTATTTTAATGCTTTTCCTCTTACATAAGATATTAATGTGAGAATGATCCTTGTTGTGTAAAATCCTTCAGCTTTGTTTGCAACAATATCATGTTCAGAGTCACCAGGAATGCATTGTAAGTCCCAGCCCCACAAAAAAAAAAAAAAAAAAAAAAAACAACCTTACTGGTGATAAAACTTTACCTGAACATGTTTGTCTCTGCTGTGGTCACCTGTCTCTTCTGATTCAGCTGCCAAGGTCAAATACTTTACAGTTCACATGGCATAGTTTTAGACTTCTGGTTCTTAAAAGCTTATCTCTGCTGATTGCTCTTTAGAAGACATAAAACACAATTCATGTGTTTCTTAAGGACAGTATGGAATATAAGTGGGAAATGTTTATGTGCAGATCTTTGAAGGTTAAACAGCTATTCTCTCTTTTCAAAAAGATTTTCTGGAGGAATCATAAATTTTGAAATAAGTAGCCATTTCAGGAATTAATTTTTCTCATATCAATCCCTCTCAGTACATCAGCTGCAGTATTATTATTATTATTATTATTATTATTATTATTATTATTATTATTAGTTCTTCTTTCTTTCTCATTGCTTCAGTTCACCAATAGTTGTAAAGTTAATAATAATTAACAATCAATAACAATCAGGGAAGAAAGAGAGAGAGAATGAGGAAAAAAAACCTCCTAGAATTGATCCATTGTGTGACATTAAATCCCTGACATGATGATGCACAATGTATTGAACCTTGTAATAGTTCACAACCAGTATAATAGGATGACACTGACAAAATTGTATAGGGGACAGACTTATTGTAATTAAATTGCAGCTTTCAGGACGAATATCATCCATCTAATACACAGCACACAAAGTGAATGGAAGCGTGCAAACATGATTGTAGCGTTTACAACAAACTAATCAAAACTTCAAGCTCCCTGTTAACAGCAATATATCTCTGGATATAAGTCGGCAATCAGTTCCTGCAATGTTCTGAATTTTGACTTTAGATTTATGGGAAGTGAACCTAAGTTTTTGTAACTCACATAAAATGTCTGCAGTGTCAGAAGGAAATGGAAATGCATTAACAATTGTTATTCATTCCAAAAGAAAAAGGAAAACCAAAACCCTCACACACATCATGTTTTTTGGTATATGCTTATAAGGGTTAAGGAAATGCACGCTAAAACTACAGAAGCTTGAAAAGATGGAGTATTTTTTTTAAAGAAGGCTGGTTGGATTGGGCAAGAGTAGTGTATTCATTTCAAAATATATCATTTAAATGTTTGTTGTCACTTGACAGCGATAAAAAAAAATAACACTGCTATTAGTCACTGAAATCCCTATCAGGATTGTAGAGAAATGCTATGCATCTTTGCCAGAGGTGGTATTCAGCAGGTCCTGACCAGTTCTGGAGAACTGGTAGTGAAAATTTTGAGTAGTTTGGTGAACCAGCAAATACCACCTCTGGTCTTGCTCCCATCTATTCTCTGCCTCCTGGGTCCCAGCTGATCAGCTGGGTCTCCTTTTGTTGCCCCACATAGGAGAACAGAACTGGAAAGCAGTTATTGGGTTGGGAAGGGAGTGGGGTGAGAAGCAGGTTAGTGGGATGGTCATAACCTTCCCCCATCAGTAGGGAGGAATGGAGATTTTGCAGTATCCTTCCCTGCCACACCCACCAAGTCATGCCACGCCCACCAAGCCATGCCAAAAGAATCAGTAGTAATTTTTTTTAAAAAATCCCACCTCTGATCTTTACTCAACTGTAGTTGAATAAAGCCCACTGTATTTGGGACTTCTTCCTATACAAGCAAATAAAATACAGAATTTATTCCCATTAAACAGGACGGACTATAAAAGTACAGCAATCTTCGCTATTGTGCTGACAGAAAAACCCTTTTCTCAGAAAAAATTGAAATCCATTAAATAGCAGGCAAGTACAATCCCAGTTAGAACATAGGAGGCAGACTTGAGCTGGAGGGATAAATCTGCAGATCTGCCAAGCAGCATCTTTTCAGCTCCTATAAAATTTATTTTCCACAAACCTGAATGCAATCTTTTGATACTCCAAGGAAAGACTTCACTTCTTTTGAGTAGATCCAGTAATAAAACAAATATCCCTAAAGGCCCTGTCATACTGGCCGACGGATGCAAAACGTTTGTAAAAAGGACACAGCGGACGAGAAAAATGTTCCATCCATTGTTATCCGCTCGCAAAAGGGGCAAAAATTTGCATAACCAGAGTGGACAACACGGAAAGGAATGGACGGAGGGAGGACATAGGGTGGATGGAAAGCGGATGCTCCATGGAAGCCTAGCGGATGGAAGCGGATAAGAGCAGATGGCACATCCGGGGGAGCGCAGCAAAGCGGACGCAGAATGGAAAGGGCAGATGCAGAGCGGACGCCGAGCAGATGAAGCGGATGAAGCGGATGAAGCAGATGAAGCGGAAGCCTAGCGGATGCCTAGCGGATGCCTAGCGGATGCCTAGCGTTCACTGTGCATGCGGGGAGGATGCATTGCATCAGCCCTGCGGATATAAAGGGAAGCAGCTCCCAAGCAGGTCACCATTCAGAGGAAAGACCTGCTTCCAGACACAGCTCTTCAGCCAGCCATCTAGCCAGCCAGCCAGCAACCCAACAACCATGGGGAAGAAATGGAAGTCTCTGCCATATGCTGCCAGCCCTGGCAAGAGGGCCACCCTCCCACCCCCTGGCCCTGACTCTGCTCCTGCTGGGGCTTCTGCTGCCCGGGCTCGAACTTCTGGTGCTGGGACTTCTGCTGATGCTGCTTCTGGAGGTAGTGCTTCTGCTGATGCTGCTTCTGGAAGTGGTGCTTCTGCTGGTGCTGCTTCTGATGGTAGTGCTTCTGCTGGTGCTTACTCTGCTGGCACTGCTCCTGGTGCTGGTGCTTCTGCTGGTGCTTAATCTGCTGGCGCTGCTCCTGGTGCTGGGGCTTCTGCTGGTGCTAACTCTGCTGGCACTGCTCCTGGTGCTGGTGCTTCTGCTGGTGCTTACTCTGCTGGCGCTGCTCCTCGTCCTGCTGGTCCTGCTGGTGCTTACTCTGCTGGCACTGCTCCTCGTCCTGCTGGTCCTGCTGGTGCTCCTGGTCCTGCTCATGCTCCTGGTCCTGCTGGTGCTGCTGGTGCTCCTAGTCTTGGTCCTGGTCCTGCTGGTGCTGGTGCTGGTGCTGCTCCTGGTGGTCCTGCTGGTCCTGCTTTTGCTGCTACTGTTGTTGCTGCTGCTGCTGCTGCTGCTGGTGTGGAGGAGCAGCCCCTACAACCTCAAATCCCCTCTGATGAGGGCCCATATGGCCCTGCCAAAGGGAGGAAGAAGCAGATGCATGAACGGGAGAGGAGGCAATACAACATAGAAGAGGAACAAGAGGAGGAGGTGCTGGAGTGGCTGAGGGAGAACGAGTATCTATGGCGGAAGGGACACAGGCTCTATCGCGACACCAAAAGGAATCAGGCTGCTTGGAGAGAGGAGGTGGAGAGGCTGGGCTCCACTTTGGAGGTGCTCCTCAGCTGGTGGAAGCACATGCACACCTGGTACGGGAAGCTGCACCTCAAGAAATCTGGCCAAGCTGCAGTCAAGCTGACAGACAGAGAGACCTACGTGATGGCCAAGTGCAGCTTCTTGGAGGGTGAGATCTGCCACCGAGAAGCAGCCCCACTCACAACCCTCTCTCTCAGGCAGCCTGCTGAAAGCCAGTCCTCTTCTGGCAAAGAATCAGCTCCTGTGTCCAGGCAGGTATCTGTGGAGCGTGCCACGACGGAGACCCCCCCTGACAGCTGTACTACCTGTGGCGGAGCGTGTGGAGGACCCCCTGACACAGTGGGAGAAAGGAGGCGGCACTTCCACCACAGCCCAACCCGCATCCACCCCCAGCTCCACCTCCACAGAAAGGCAGAGAGGCAAACCGGAGGGGCAGAGCCACACTGTCCTGCTGGAGATCAGGGACACCATCAGGAGCACCGTAGATCTTCTCTCTCAGCTGGTACACACTGACGACCCATCGTCCAACCGCAAGCCCTTCCTCACCTTTGTCAACCAGACCCTCATGAACACATCGGAACCCAGTACCAGGTGGTGAAGGAAAGGATCACCGATCTTCTTCACAACCCTCCAGATCAAGATGAACCTGCTCCCACCCAGTCAAGGCCTGCTCCGCCACCCCAGGTGATGTCACTGCCGTTCCAAGGCTTTCCACAAGCCTTACCCTACCAAGGCTACGGCTACCAGAAAGTCCAGTAGCACAGGCAGCCCTTCCCAGTCCAGGCACAGGTACATTGGACGGCACCGGTGCCACTGATGCCACCGATGCCACCCACACCACAGATGCCACCCACGCCACAGATGCCACCCATGCCACAGATGCCACCGATGCCAGTCCTCACCCAGCTGCAGACCAGACAGTCCCACTACAAAGCTCCTTCCTCCACCCCACAGCCAAGTCCGGCCTCAGTACATCTGTCATCAGTATTGGGGCTGACACCCCATGTCATGGAGGAAGGGGCTCTCAACATCATGGAGCCAGCTGTCTGAGAGCTTCCTCAACACACCATCCCTGTTGTCCTCTCGGGGCCAGGCACCCCAATGACACCTCAGACCAGCACTCCAGCAGCAGCCACCTCCACAGCACCTGGACCCTTCACCCCTGAGACTGGGCATGCCTCCGAGTGACCAAGAAGAGTGCCAGAGATTGGGTGGCTACCTGTTGACTTTATTTTTGCTTTGGACACTTGACTTGGGTCATTTTTCTTTTACAGCTTGCTATTAATAAAGATTATCTTCGCTTCACACACTTGCTTCATTTATTTTAGTCAATAAAGTCTTGGTGGAAACTTTTAGAAATGGTTTAAGCCTTTGCATGCTTGTGGGATGTGTAAGGATAGCAGTGGGATGGTCAGGGATACCTTTGGGATGGGTAATAGCTGTGGGATGGTCAGGGATACCTGTGGAATGGGTAATAGCTGTGAGATGGGCAGGGATACCTGTGGGATGGGCAGGGATACCTATGGAATGGGTAATAGCTGTGGGATAGATAAACCTCCAGTGCAAGCATCGTGGGACTCTATGGTCAACCCTCCCAGGTGCCACACCTATGGCCCTTTATTATGAATAATAATGTAATCAATCATCCACACATGTCAACATAAACACAACTCTTTATTAAATGCCCTGTTCATTGTAGGCCCACCCAACATACATGGCCCAATCTCATCCGTGTGATGAGACAGTCTGAAGGAACCATCCATTAAGCATCTATCATCCTGTCTTGCCACTCCACTGCTCCAGCTGGGGAGTTGCACCAGTGTTTCAGGAGGTTGCGCTGCTTCTTCCCTTCACGTGAGGCTCTGTTGGGGCCTTGCACATCCTTAGTGTCTATCAGGTTTTGCCCTTGCCTCCATTTCCCAGGCTCCATGTCCCCATTGCCTTGTTGGAGGTCCACGAGCCTGTTCTGCAACACTGGGTAGCTTGTGCGCATGAGATTGTGCAGGATGCAGCAAGCTTCCACGATCCTCCTCACAGTCTCTGGGTGATGCTTCATGGTGGTGAGAATTACCTGAAACCTCTTGGCCAGGATGCCAAAGGCGTTCTCCACCACCCGCCTTGCCCTGGACAGCCTGTAGTTGAAGATCCTCTCTTCACGGGTGAGGAGTCTGGAAGTGTAGGGCTTCATAGGGCTTCATAGGTTCTGAGGGAGAAGGCATCATCCCCCACGATGAAGTAGGGCACATCTCGTGTATCGTTGGGCAGGGAGTCTGGATCTGGGAAGCCCATGATGAGGTTGCGTTCCAGCCCCTCCTTGAGGTTACTGGCGTTGTATACCTGGGCATCTGAAGCTGACCCGTTGCCTGAAGCATTGATGTCCATGAACTTGTAGTCAGCATCGACCATGGCGAAGAAGATGATGCTGAAAAAGCCCTTGTAGTTGTGATAATTAGACCCTGAGTTGGCTGGAGCTTTGCAGGCCATGTGCTTCCCATCTATGGCTCCAACGGTGTGTGTGAAGTTCCACTTCTGATACCAATGCTTTGCAACTTTCTTCCAGCCTTCTTCAGTGGTGGGGCACTGGAGGAGCTCCTCCAGGTATTCTTCGATGATGGCCTGCACCACTTCTCTGACCAGAATGCTGATGGTGTTGTGTGGCACCCTCCAGGCGTACTGCATGTTCCTGTATGTGGTCCCTGAGGCCAGGTGGCACAGAGTCAGTTCCACCTTGAGCCCAGGGTCCAGGCTGGGCCGGAAGTTGGTGCTCTGCTTGGTCAACCTGGGTCTCAGCCGCTCCACAACTTCATCAAACATGGCTGAAGGCATCCTCATGAAGTTCTGGAATGCACGAGGGTCTTTGTTCCTGAGCTCCACCATCAGCTTGTTGTACAGTCCATACTCTGCTCTTCTCCTGATCCATCTTCGGACCCATACACTTCTTGGACGCCTCCCTTTCTTCCTGTAGAACTGTTGAAAGAGCCTGTAGATGGCTTCACACTGTTGCAGAACGATGGTGGCTACCAAAAAGAGTGTGTTACGATCCATGGTGGACATCAATGGATGCTGTGGAAGAGCAAGTGCAGATGAAGGCTGCAGAGGTCTGCACAGCAGGGCTGCTGGACTGAAAGTGAGATCCAGGTGAGTTCCTCCCCCTTTTATTTGGCAATATAGGTTTTCCACTATGTGTCCTTTTGCATCCTCTAGGCATCCTCTAGACATCCTTAATATCCGAGATAGGTCCCCTCTGGGAACGTTTTTTCTATTTTAAATGCTTTCTTTGTGAGCTGCATCCGCTTTCATCCTTTCTCCGTCCGTGCTACTAACGCTTTGTGTCCGTTCCGCGTCCATTTTGCTTCCTCCCTGTGTCCGTTTTCCACTGGAGCTGATTTGAGTTGCACAGATGCGCAGCGGATACCTAGCGAATATAGTGGACGCGTAACGGATGACAACGGATGTAGAACGGATGTTCCCTGTATGCAGTGCGGATGCAGAACAGACGCGTTGGATACATTTTCTGCTCAAAAAGTTTTGAGCAGCTCAAAACTTTTTGAGCGGATGGAACCTCAGTCGATGGATGCTGGATGGATAGAGAGGATGAAAAACGGATGCAGTGAGTACAGAACAGATGAATTGTGTTAACCAACAGATGGCAAGTGTTTCTCTCTGTTTTACATCCTCTTTCCATCTGTTTGGTGCAGTGTGACATGGGCTTAACTATGATATTTTACAGCTTTTACTGTAACAATCCAGAGGCACATGAATTGTGTACAGATTGATACATTAGGAATTCTGTAAAGCTATGGGATGAAGAGTCCAAAAATTAATAGCTTTTCTTTCCTACTATTACAAGTGTGCTCATTTTAATGGGCATGGTCAGTGTTTCCTGTTCCTTCATGAGTTAGGACTTCCAACTGTTTTTAACTCAACATCACACCCTAGTCAGTTTTTTCTTGAGCTAGAGCTCCACATTGCTTCTTTGCTGCTTCTCACAGTTGAAATGTCCAGCTCTTATACCACATTGATTCAGCTGCTAATAGTTGTTCTACTATAGCTTATACCAAGCTTCATGGGAGATGTGTCATCTTGATCATAAGTGTTCTTTCTGCATTAGAGAGGGGAACTTTCTTCTTTTCCTCTTTCTCCCTACCATTCATCTTGTTTCCATCCCCTTACCCTCACCCCAGATTTGGGATAGATAGATAGATAGATAGATAGATAGATAGATAGATAGATAGATAGACAGATAGATAGATAAATGTAGATACATACAGTAGTGGGATTCAAATAATTTTATAACTGTTTCTCTGCCCTAATGACCAGCTGGGTAAGTGTGGCTGGCTGACTGGGTGGTCATGGCCAACACGACATCACTCATATCAAGGAGCACTTTACCTAACCTGGCCTCTTGTGATCATGGGGATGCTGCAACAGTCATAAGAATGAAAAATGATCATAAGTCACTTTTTTCAGTGCAATTGTAACTTTGAATGGTCATTAAATGAACTGTTGTAACTCAAGGATTACCTGTACAAAAATACAAAGCTGCCCTAAAATACCAATCATTAAAGTAGAAATACCTGCAAGCCAGAGTTACAAACCAGGCAAGATGCCAGAGCACCTTGAGGAATTAAAATAGTTAAAATGCAATGATAACTATCAGCAGCCAACTATTGCTGATCAAGTGAAACCCTTTAACAGAGAGGTCGTTTAAGCTTTCCAGAAAGTGGGCGGGCATATTTGGGCTACAAAACGTTGAGCTAAAAAGACAAATTAACAAATTATACAGGGGAACCCGATAGATAGATAGATAGATAGATAGATAGATAGATAGATAGATAGATAGATAGATAGATAGATAGATAAAGACAGATGGCATATTGAAATATAGAGAAACAGAAGAGGGGGGAGAGGGAGGGAGAGAGAGAGAGAAAAAAAACTCATTTTCTGCCTCCACAAACTATCTTCTTTATCTTCATTCTACTTCCCTCTCTTGTTTTCTGAACTTTAGGACTGTAGCAAATTAAATTACAGCTTACAATCAACCTGTTTCACAAGAAAATATTCCTCATTCTTTCCAGATTGTACCTGGTTTTACAGCTCAGATCTTGTTTCCTATATCCTGGCATGTAGCTATTAGCTTACAACCTGAATCTATTTTGGCTTACCCATCATCTCTAAAAAGCACTGGGCTACCTAGAAAAATATAATTTATGTGAGCTTCAATTTGTGATAGAGCGGATAAAAACTCCACGATTTATATTATACAGATGAAATAGGGGAACAATCAAGGTACTTGATTCTAAGCCCTTGGAGGCCACACTAAAGTCCAAGAGTTCCCCACAACTATTGCTAAACAGATCCAGCAAGTAATAATTGCTATTTCTGCCTTCTTTTGCTATCCATATTTGCAGAATCTCATCTGAATTAATACACTGATTTATTGAAAATAAACATAGCCTTCTTCTCCCAGTTGCAGATTTCTGTTTCCTGTTCATTTTCTTCCTCTTCAATTTTTTTTGTTCTAGTTCTCATATTCAGAGTGTATCTCTCAGGGCATTCTTTGAAGCTATAGCCCCCATATCTATTTGTTTTCACTTTCCTTTTCCACATGGGACAACTTATATACCTTTGGTGATGTCATCAATGGTTTCTCTGCTGACAGAACCTGTGAATAAAAACAGGGATAATTCAGAGTGGAAAATTAGAAACAAATCAGCCTAGACTGGCTAAAAATATAATATTTGCTGAATTTTGAAGATTGGTATGAGTCATTCCTACAGAATAGCTATCTTGACTGAAACAGGTCATGTCACACTTTACAATCAACATGATATTAACTAATAATAATGAGAAGGAGGAGGAAGAATAGGAACAAGAATGATATTATCATCAGGTTACTGTGACATAAGCAAGGCCAAGAAATCAAAATTCCAGGCAGAAATCCAGTTTCATTCCTCATAAATTGTTAGCTGTGCATGTAACTATCAGAAGAACACTCAAGAACCTGTAAGCAGCAAAATACTTGAGTATCTTGGGAGGTTCTGACTTTAGAAGATCTCCTAAATGCTTCTAAACCCTTACACAGACCAATCTCACTGGTTGGTAAAATGCCAATCTCATTAGTTGGTAAAAAGGGGCTTGATTGCTGAGAAAAAAATGATCCTAGGTAATGCAGACTGTCCAACTGAACTTTCAGATTTTGATTTGTTATTTAATTACAATTAGTACATATTTATAACCCATTGTAAGGAATACCTCTCTGGAGAAACTGAGATACTGATGTTTTTGTAGGACTGTTCTGAACCATATTGATTTGTAATTACAAAGTATGACATGGCCTGTTTCAATAAGAAAATAACCCAAACACATGGGAAAGAACCCAATGTGCTATGCTGCACGTCCACGCACTTGTTTCAACTTTAAATATCCCTGCCTTCTTTTTATCTGGGACAACAATGAAAATGCTTTTAGGGAAAAAGTGAAGGCTCTGGTGGACTGGTGCAATAAAATTAAACTGGTTCTAAATGTTAATAAAACAAAGGAGATAGCTGTAAATTTTAGAAAGAGCCAGCATGCTCCATTCATTATCAAGAATGGAGCTGTAGAGGTCATGAACAGTATTAAGTAGATGGGACTATTTCAAGAGGAGTAAATGAAGTATAAGGGCCCTGTCCCACTGGCCGACGGATGCAAAACGTATGCATAAAGGACACAGCAGATGAGCAAAATTTGGGGAGTGGCTCCATCCGTTGTCATCCGCTCCAAAAAGTGTCAAAAATTTGCATAAACAGAATGGAAAAGAACGGAAAAGAACGGACATGGGTAGTATGTAACGGGGATGTTAAGCGGATGTTCATAGGAAGTGTTCCGTCCGGAAAAACGCGAGGTGGACCGGGTTCCAACAACAAAGTCTTTATTATTTACAGCAGTTGAAAAACGGAACATTGGCTCAAGCCGCGGCAGCCTTTTTATAGGGATTTGCTTGCTGGCTTGTAGCCAATGACAGGTATTTAGTTTTGCCGCCTTTTGAGCAGCTTCATGGATTGGTTCCTATTGAACCAATCCCCATTTAGGTTTTTTAGCCAATCAGAATCCTGTATTAGGAGTCTACTATTCTATATACAGAACACCCCTCCCCTCTTGGTTTAGTCCTATGTGGTGACGTAGTCGCGCAGGTAGGTGGGGCTTCTTTGGACTCGATTGGATTTGCGTGGTTCATTTCTGCTGAAGACTTCGACCGGTTCGGATGGGGTTGCTGTCTCTCCGGTCCTTCTCCATGGAACCGCCTGGAAGGGTGAGTCAGCCATTTTACTGCCACCTGAGTTTCTTAGGATGGCGGTTTTGCCGCTCCCTCCTGTTTTCTCCGGGCAGATCAAGCTGGCCTGGCTGACCCCTTCGAGTGGACTCTTCTCGCAATTTTCTTCTAACTGTAAGTCTCTTTTTTGCTCTTTTTGTTTGTTATCATATTCTGTGTTTAATTTAAACGGTTCTTTATTTTCTCGTATTCCCCCCCCTCTTTGGTTTGATTTTCGTCGTTTTTTAATATTTGTGTTTGTGTGTTTGTAATTCTTTCTATGTTTCGGGACCAAAGCTGGTATATGTGCCGCTTCCATTCCTGCCATTGTCTATGTTTAGTCAGTAGGACCGGGGGGCTGTAATTTGTGTTATTGTACCTGGAAGCCATAATGGGTCCCCGGTAAAATTTCTTGCATAGACTAGGTCGCCTATTTCAAATGTCCTGAAACGGGTGGAGGAGTCGGGGGGGGGGGTTTCTGGCGTATAGTTTGGGTGCAATCTGTCTAATTGCGACCTCAGTTTTCTTCCCATCAGTAATTCCGCCGGGCTTTTGTTTGTTATAGTACCCGGTGTAATATGCTGGAGGGTGAGTAGGCAATTTATTTTATCTTGGACATCCCCAATGTCCATTTTTTCTAACCCTTCTTTGGTAAACCTGACCATTCTCTCTGCCCTACCATTTGCAGCCGGGTGGGCCGGCGTGGTTAGGGCATGTCTAATACCTAGGGAGGCTAGGTATTGTTCGAATTGGATACTTGTTAACTGTGGCCCGTTGTCGGACACTAGGATGTCCGGCAGGCCATGGGTTGCGAAGAGTTTGTCAAGTTGTTTAATAATGGTTTCAGTTGTCGTAGATGGCATAATTTTAACCTCCAGCCAATTTGAGTATGCATCTACGACAATTAGGAAAGTATGCCCCTTAGTAGGACCCACAAAGTCAATGTGAATTCGTGACCAGGGGCCTCGTGGGGTTTCCCAGTCCCTAATGGGTGCTTTTGGTGTGGAAGGTCTGGTTCTTTGGCATTTGTTGCAAGAATTTACCCAGTATTCGATGTCCCTGTCTATACCCGGCCACCAGACATAGCTTCTAGCAAGGCTTTTCATTTTAACAATTCCAGGGTGGCCTTCATGAAGCATACCCAGTACCTTAGTTTGTCATTTGAAAGGGATAATTACCCAATCACCCCACAATAAACAACCCTTTTGAATTGAGAGTTCTGTTTGTTTGGTCCGGAAAGGTTTAAAGTTCTCAGTTTTTTTTATTTTCCGGCCAGCCTTTACCTACCCAGTTCAGTACACGGGCAGTCAATGGGTCCCTTGCAGTGGCTCTGGTGACATCATTTGCAGATATGGGTAGATCGGGGCATGTCTCTATCTGCAAGGTGGTTATTGTCGGTGCCGGATCTTCCTCTATATTTGGTAATGGTGCTCTGCTCAACGCGTCTGCATGGGAAATTTGTTTCCCAGGGCGATGTGTCAGAGTATAAGAATAGGCTGCCAGGAATTCTGACCATCTAGTCATTCGCGGGGACAAAATGTTCGGTGTCGGCTTGTTTCCCGCCAAAATTCCCAGTAGCGGTTTATGGTCTGTTACTATCAAAAATGTTCTTCCATATAGATATTCGTGGAAGTGTTTCACTCCAGTGACGATTGCCAGGGCTTCTCTGTCCCATTGACTATAATTACGCTCGGTTTTAGACAGAGTCTTTGAATAGTATGCAATGGGTGCCTCTCTCCCATATGGTAATTGGTGGCTCAGGATGGCACCGACTCCAAACGGTGAGGCGTCACAGGTCACCGTCAATGGAAGTGTGTTACTAAACTGGATAAGAACGGTGTTTGATGTTGATAAGTTTTTTATTTTTTGGAAGGCTTACTTTTCTCTATAACCCCAAGTCCAAATTGTTTTTTTATCCAGTAATCGGTGTAATGGTTCCGCTATTGTCGCTTTGTGGGGTAGGAACACGTTATAAAAATTGATTAGTCCTAAAAATGCCTGCAGTTCAGTTTTGTTCCTTGGTTCTGATGTGTCTTTAATAGCTTTGACTTTTTTGCCAGTAGTGTGTATACCCTCTCCGTCTATTAAGTAGCCCAGGAATTCGACGCAATCAGTCATTAAACAGCATTTTTCTTTTTTTACTTATAGGCCAGATTCTCTGAATTTAGTTAGTACGTCTTTTAGTCTTTTTTTTAGTTGGGTCGCATCTTTGGCCGAAATTAGGACATCATCGACCCCTTTTATGCCATTCAATAGGCATTCCATGAGGCTCTGGAAAACGCCTGGGGCTACACTCACTCCAAATTGGAGTCTGTTGCATTTGAATGCCCCTTTGTGGGTCACTATAGTTTGTGCTTCAGCCGTTAATGGGTCTACTGGGAGCTGTTGGTAAGCTTGTGCTAGATCCAGTTTAGCGAAAACTTTTCCTCCCCCAAGAGAATGTAATAAGTGTTGTACGACTGGCACCGGGTATGCGCTTTTTTGCAATGCGTGGTTCAGGGTAGCCTTGTAGTCACCACAAATTCGAACTGACCTGTCTGGTTTAATTGGTGTTACGATCGGCGTTTCCCACTTAGCATGGTCAACAGGTTCTAAAACCCCTTGGTCTATTAATTTATTTAGTTGTTCCTCTATTTTTGCTTTCAGAGCAAAAGGAACTCGTCTGGCCCTTAGTCTTCTAGGGGCTACCTGGAGGTCTAGACTAAAGGAAATTGGGGTCCCCTGATACCTGCCTAAGGAGCCGTCGAAAACATCCTGGAACTCTTGGATCAGGTTTTCTTCCCAGTCGGTTGCGGCCACCTAGTCTACTCCGGTCATCCCGATGCACAATGGTGCGAACCATTCGATGCCCAGGAGGCTTGGTCGGTCTCGGTCGACTATTGTCAATGGTAGTACTTCGACATGATGTTTTTAGGCAACTCGGAAATGTCCTAGGCCTACTACAGGAATTCGGTTTCCTTGGTAGTCTTTCAGGGTTAATTTTTGTCTCTGGAGTTCTTTGAGTTTGATATCTGGGACCAGTTGTTTGATGGTGTCCCATGATACCATTGACAGGAAAGACCCAGAGTCTACCTCCATTTCGCAGGGACTGCCTTCTATTTTTACAATTATTTTTACTTTCTTCCTGCTTTCCGTCTGAGCGCTTCCAATAGTGAAAGTCTGATGTGTTTTCTCTCGGTTAGTGGCTCGCTTGTTCCGCTGCCACTTTCTCTCAGTTTGTTTTGGCTCAGCTTGTGCGGGGGAGTTGCTGCGTCTGTTTGGGCTGTAATTTATTTTATTCCTGAAGACTTTCTCGATATGCCCTCTTTTCTTGCAAGCTCTGCAAATGGTATCGAGAAATCTGCAATCGGCCTGAGGATGGCTTCCTCCACAGCCAGCGCATTCCCGCCAATTCCTTTTTTTGTGCCCTTTCTTGTTGGCGTATAGGCGGTGGACTTCATCGTCTTCCTCCCCGGATTCTGACATCTCATCAAAATCCTCGTGGTGAGTGGTGGTGGGAAATTGTTTCTTTCCTCTGGCCAGGCTCGTTTCGTCGTTGTTCGTGTTCATCTGTTTCATTTTGACTGCTGATTTTTTTGCAGCTTTAGCGGCTGTGGCTTCTGCGATGGCTTCGGCTATGGTTATATTGGGTTTATTTAACAGCTTGCTCTGTACATTAGTATCTTTTAAATCCAGTATTACTCGATCCCGCATCGCTTCATCTAAATTTAGAAATTCGCACGCTCCTCTTATTTGTCAGAGGGCTGCCACAAAATCAGCGATGGTCTCGCCTTCTTTCTGGTCTCTTCAGTAAAATTCATGACGCTTGATAAGGTTTGACACCACCGGTGCGTAGTGAGCCTTTAGTATTCTTTGGAGCTCTGGCCAAGTCAATTGTTTCACATCTCGGGGCTTCGCCAAGGCCTTGGCCATTTTGAAGATTGTAGGCCCACAGTGTGTCAAGAAAACAGCTCTCTTACACTGGTATGAGATCTCTTCCATCTCGTTACTTTCCAAATAGATCTGGAAATAGTCTACATAGGATTCCCAATCCTCTTCATTGGGATTGAAGGGTGCGGGCGGCACGTTATTTCTAGCCATTGTTCTTCGTCTAGTTTTATTTGTCGCTGCGTGCTCAGTCTCGCGTTTAGGATGATCCCATTCTTGTCGCCAGTGTTCCGTCCGGAAAAACGCGAGGTAGACCGGGTTCCAACAACAAAGTCTTTATTATTTACAGCAGTTGAAAAACGGAACATTGGCTCAAGCCGTGGCAGCCTTTTTATAGGGATTTTTCCTGCCGGCTTGTAGCCAATGACAGGTATTTAGTTTTGCCGCCTTTTGAGCAGCTTCGTGGATTGGTTCCTATTGAACCAATCCCCATTTAGGTTTTTTAGCCAATCAGAATCCTGTATTAGGAGTCTACTATTCTATATACAGAACAGGAAGCCTAGCGGATGTATATTGGATGCAAACCGTTCACTGCACATCCTTTCTATTTCCATGCTACTAACGCTGTGTTGAAGTTTTGTGTACCTTTTGTTTCCTCCCTCTTTCTGTTTTCAGCTGCAATGGATGTGAGTTGCGAGAATGACCAGAGGATGCGGAGAGGATACAGCAGACGCTTAACAGATGATAAACGGACATAGAACATTTGTTGCTCGGATGTCACGGATTTATATAGTACACAGCGGAAAGTTCATCCGTTCACAAAGTTTTGTGCAGCTCAAAACTTCTTGGGCGGATGAAATCTCAGTGGATGGATGCTGGAGGGATAGAGCATATGAAACACGTATGCAGTGAGTACACAACGGATGCATCGTATTTTCCAACGGATGGCAAGCTTTTTTTAACGTTTTACATCCTCTTTGCATTCATAGGTGCAGTGGGACATGGGCTTTAGGTTTTATCTGGCCATCAAAAAATAATCTTAGCTGAATATAGTTTTAGTGCTGGTGGGATATGCTGTACTGCTTTGGTGAAGTGAAAACATTAAATTGTGCCTCACTGTTTTTACAGCATTTTGTATCACATAACTTTGTGCACTGTATTTGGTGGAATTATAAAAAAAAACCCATGCCCAAATATTTAAAATATTTCACTTGATCAATACTCTGGCCATTTATTTCTCCAGGCTCCCAGTTTAAGTCTCTTTGCAAAGATCAGGATTTTAGGATTATATGGCTTTATATCCCCAGGCCAGTAAATGTACAATTCCACATATGCTCATGACAGGATTGTATGGCTTGTGTGCTTCCCATATGCTCAGCCAGTTTTCCCCAGCTGATGCAAAATCAGAGCTTGGGTTTCTTTAAAATAGAGAGATGAGAGCACTGAATGGGAAAGCTTTACTGAATGAAACAATATATGTACTCATTGCTTTTTCCATGATCATAAAGAAGGAAGAGGATACACTGCATGCAGATTCTGTACTTACGGTGCTATTAAATCTCAATTTAGGATTAAATCAAAAGAATAATTTTGAGATTCTGGTTTGGAAAAAAAAGAATTCTTTACATATTTTACTTCAGACCAGAATCCTGAAAAAATAGTTGCAAGAATTTCAGTTTGCAGGAGATCAACATGCTCATGTATAGTGATAAATTATGGGGTAATAGGAGACAACCCAAGAAAATCATTTTCAGCATAGATACTCGATTCAGCAATGTCTAAGAAATTCCATCATGGATTTTCTTGATTCTAAATACCCTGATCTATTCAGGCTACAATGTCATTATATAGTACATATGGTACCAGTATCCCAAATCTAGTGACATCAGGCCTTCTCAGCAAGGAAACTCAGTAAATATTTAAGGAGGTTTATTTAAGAAAAGTTACAAATTTTATAGTAATTTGGGCAAATCCAAGACAATGTGTGCGCGCACACACACACACATGCATATATGTGTGTGTGCATATACATATACACATATTTATTTTCGTAGATTTTCATGGGTGCAGGTATGCAGGTTTTGGTGTGTTCAGGTCTTTTCCTGTGTAAGATTAATCTTATTCGGAAAAAGACCCGAACATGCCAAAACCTGCATATATACAAATACATATACATATATATGTAGGTGTGTGTTTGTGAGTATAGTGTGTATATATAGAAAAAACAGTTTTGCATTCTTTTAAAATCTTTCTAATTTTCTGGGACTTATTTTTAAAATTCTATTTACCAAGTTTTAGATTTTATTTAAAACAAATGGATATTTGTTCACAATAATCCAAGTTGCTTTATATGTTTATTAGAAAAGAACCTTTAATACTATTGATAAGATTTGAAAATCGGTCTGAAATCATGCTATTGTATGTATGCTTTATTGCAAATAGTCCAGAACCTAAAACAAATTCATTTACAGCAGCCAGAGAATAATGGCATCATACATCATTCTGTTCAGACAGAAGATGTTCTTCCAAACATTTTGTTGGTAAATACAAAGAAAGATATTCCCTCTCAATACATTACACACAGAGAGAGAGACACTGTATATATACTGTAGATGTCATCTATGATCAAAATTAGAATTATGTTAACATTGTACTGGTTCAAAACTAATAACCCAGCTTTAACAACTGCACTTGTAGGCTGTAGACTAATGTAGAAGGCATCAATCTGTCTCCCAACTTATTAATACTATTTATTCCTTTGATTAAATATTGGTAGGCTCATCTCTCTAATGTAGTATCTCTTTAAATAGTCTTTTACGAACAAAGGCATCACATAAACATCATTAAGGGATCTCTTTTGATACATTTTCACTCAGAAATGGAATGATATTAACAATTAGATGAGGGTACATATTATATTTAAGACAGTGCGTGTTTCCAATCAAGTTATTTTTCCCTGAAAAGAAGTTAAAAAATAAAATTTGGAATACAACAATGCACATAGCAAGATAGAGATTCCCACGATAAAGCAATGATTTGCATTTTCTCCATAATATCTGGAATGATCATATGTCCTTTATTTCAGAAAACTATCATTTAGATTTCTTTAATATAATTATTTTTTATTTTTTTATTTTTCTCTTGCATTTTCCTTTGTGAAGCAAAGTTATAAGCATATTTTTTAATTCTTATGAAGCTCTTTCAGATTTGTCTCTTTTTCAAGTTTATCCTTTACTTTTTCCAAGAAAATAGGCAGGAAACAGTTCAGAATTATATTCTTTCAATATAAGTAGGATTGGGAGTATTTCGCAGCCCTGTAAAATTATTAATTTTTCTGAGCTAGAGTTAAAAAGAGTGAAATGGTGGAGAACAATGAAGGGAAGAAATATTTATTGAAAAATATATCAAATTGATCTCAATGTTTTCAACAATACTATATTTATATTCAAGAATTATCACTTTCTATCACAAGGGGAAATATTTTAATGAAGCAGGAAGGTAATAAAATTGACAACATTTCAGTGGGAAATAATACATGTACTTTTATTATTTCTTTTTCTCCCTTTTTAAAGCAGCATAATTTCCATATACTGTGGTAGAAATCTCTTTACACTCTAAGCATTCTTCTCTCCCCCCCCCCCACCTTCTTATATTAAACTTGGAGAGAGATTCCACGAAGCAACATGTGGTTTTCTTTTTCCTGTTCTAGCTGAAATCACTAGAGGGCAGCCATTATCTGTTGGAGAAGTAGTGAACGTCTCCACGGAAACAGAAGCTGAACTTCAGAGGCAAAGGATGTAATTCTGGATCACTGGGCTGTGTCTCAGCTGTACTAATTTTCAAGAAAAATGATCATCAACATTTCAAGTTTGTGCCTTGGGATGATCAATATAGCTTGCTTTTTAAAGCTGGCAAGAACATTGAAGGTACAGGGGTTGAGAGAAACCAAATGGTCCCCTGTACTTAGCATCAATTATTTAGATGCATAGTACTTTCCAAATTAGATGATTTTAGTCAATCTTCAGGTTTTTTTTCTTTGCATTTTTAGTGTGTCAAGTAAAATATTTATATATATACTGCATTCTTAATAAATCTGTAAAATAATTGTCAGCAGTTATTTCAGACTCTCAGATATGATGAATAAAATAAATCATTTAACTGCTCATTCCACAATATGGATATTCAGAAATGAGACAGACTGAAGTTATTTAGATAAGAATAAGAATACAGCCTAAATGTTAAAATAGATATATAGAAAGTTCATTCTGTGTACATGTCAACAATTTCTTATATTGTGATTCTTGGTGAAGGTGTGCATTATACAGACTGTACAATAGGATTTCATTGGGATTGTAATTTTCTGCAGTCCAAATGGTGGTCTTCTATGGATTTTGATGTTCACCAGCAGCAAAGTGCTTAAATGTTCTCAAATTCTATAAAATTTTGTTCAGTTCAGATAGGAAAATATTCCCAAATTGTTATTCACTATTGCCATTTTTTAAAAAAATCACTATTACAAATACTCGGACTGCTGAATGTTTTCCTGGCATTTAAAGGCACCGTATTTAATATTTAGATTCATATTTGTGTGGCAATATTAATATCTGTGAGTTTTTATAAAAATGTCAACTACTTTATAAAAATCACAATTATGTAAGAATGTGAACATGGTAAAAAAAATAACCCAAGCTTTTCATTTTTTTTTCATATTGGCTTTGCTATGTTCTACTGTGAAATATAGACAGTTTCCAAATAATTATTTTTGAATTATAAATACATTATGAAATCCAATTTATTGTACCTTGACTAAAAGCAAATTATTGGACACACCTAATATATTTGAATAATTAAACTGTGATGCATCTGTAAAACAAATGAAGTCAATATAATAATTAAAACACTACAAGATAAATGTTGCATATATAGTTGACATGATGTAAATGTTAAAAGAACAGTGAAAAGAAAACATAAACTGCAAAATTGGTAACAATATATGCTTAAACATTTTTTTTCTCACAGACACATACCGATAGATATGCACAAGAGCACATACCCCTCAATATTTTCTTTAAAATGATTTGATATAATTTTATAAAAAAATTCTAGTCTTACATGAAAGAACTAATTTCTCCATTTCAAGAATGAGGCATGGGACAAAAGGTATAAACTGCGATAATATTCCAGTTTAGCCAAGATCAATTTAAAGTCTAACAGACCTGGGGAGGAGAAGGGAAAAAATTAAATTTATTTTCACTTTCAGTTCATGCATAATTTCCATCAAAATTCCATATTTGAAACTTTACTGAGGGTAAGAAAATCCACTTAACATTAATCAGCAGACTGAAATTAGGCATTGTCTAAAGTAAAAACCTTTGAGAAGGCTTGCTTATTCTTTGTCTCAATAAAACTATCCATGTCTATTCAAAGATAATGTTGACATTTTTTTTTTTTGAAGACTTGGAGATAAATTCTCTGTGATGCTTGGAAAAAAAAGATGCTTACACAACTTGCACGCAACTGACTTCTGAAGGTTTTCAGTATTGATTACTGCATTTAAGAACTATTTGGGAAAGAAAATGACAGTGGCTTTATCTTTGTGGCACAACAGTCAAACATTTCTAGTTGATCTGAAATTGCTTGAACAATGTTGGCACCAAACTTCAAAGAAAACAAGGAATTGCCTTCAGGAATTAATTACTATGAGCTTTCCAATGAATAAAAAATGGTTGAAGCTTCATATTGCTAAGGTTGGCATCAAATTCTATTTACATCAGGAAATAGAAGCTTTTCTGCTTACACGATGTATAATACTATTTCTATCCAGTAAATTTATCTACCCATAGAAGAAATCTTGTTGTTCAAAGCAAGAATCTTATATGAGCTTCTTTCCAACAAATTCTTGCTGCTTTCCCATTTTTTCCTTGCTGCTGGAACCACATTCTTAATGGGTTTGATTGCTGTTCAATTATTGTTGATTAAAGACACCACAACCTTGTTCAACTGTCCTGTACAACCTATAAATAGGCTATCTATTTGCTTCATCTTTGCCAGTCTCAGTTCCTTGTCCATTAATTAGTTTTTCTGCCTTGTTTCTTGCTTCTATTTATTCATATTTTTGTTGCCAGAAAAAGTTATTTTGCTTTTGTTTCCAATAAATGTGTGTTATTTTTATAATGGTGTTTGTCTTTCCACAGAAAATGTTCATTGTCACATCTCTGCAGATGACTTTACAAGCTCACCTTCTGCTTACTTATAAAACAAGAGCGTGAGAAGCATTTTGGTGGAATTAGCAAGTTTGGTTTGCATTTATTTATTTTTCCCCTCATTTTAATTAAACAAGTGTTATAATGCATCATTTATCCATGTGCTAGAAATATAGAGAAGGACAGCCTTCTAAAAGGAGATTAATTAGGGCTTATAGTTTCTCAACCTGAAGGTGTTCTGCTAATGAGAGATCATTTACAGCCTTGTGTGAAAAATAGTGTGAACTCTCCAGGTTTTAAAACATTGGTGCTCATCTAAAAAAATATAGAAAACTTAACAAAAAGTAAAACAAGAAAGTGTACTTTTTTTCCCATATAAGAAGCTGAAAGTATTTTGATTCATTGGATGATTGATTTTACTGACAGGGATGTAAAAAGAAAATATACCATGTTCTTTTTCTCCTGTGTTTTGGTACTAAGCTTTCACACATCTTCAATTTAACAATAATCAAAACATTTCCTTCTTCTTAAATTTAAAATAGGATGGGAGCCTGGGAAATTAAACCAAATCTTCAAATCAATTATTTCTTACAAAAATCAAACTGACCTTATTAAAAAAAAATATAGTTCACAATAATTTCACAAACATTTCATTGCGGTGCTAAAAAAAAATGTGGCATGATCCAACCAAAATTAAATGTTTATGTTTTTAGTACTGCAATGCAATAGTACCGCATATCACAAAGAAAAATCATATATGGTATATTTAAATCTTTCTTGATGTAACCAAACTATTTAAATATTTTATGTTAGCATGACAAAATACTCTTGAATATTTTGGGGGGAAGGGGAGGATTTTCGTGATACATTTAATCTGGTCTTTCTCATTTGCAAGTTGTGGTGCTTTGAACTGTAGCTGTGACCCATTCCAGATTAGGGAGAATGCTGGGGTGATGGTGGTTTGGGGAATTCCAATCTGTTCTCAATCCTTGTGTGTGTGTGTGTGTGTGTGTAATGCAGTTCATGGCTACACAAGTTTTAGAACAAAAATAAATGCTAGTGTATGACTGATGTCTTGATGTCTTGCTTATCCCTTTATTCTTGATGGTTTATGCTAAACAGCAAAAACTATTGTCATTTTTAAGGCTAGTTACTGTACTTGTTATAATTGGTTTGGTTTTCTTGATATTTGATTGTAATCCCATTTCTGCACTATGCCCTTTGATGATTATTAGTAGATCTTTTACTAACAGTAGGTTTTTATTAGTAGATCTTGCAGATCCTTTGCACTGTTGACAATAACCTAATGTCATCAGCATAGATTATAGATGTGTCTTCCTCCAGTGTAAAAATCATGCTTGTCTTATTCCAATCCAGTTTCTCCTAATATTTATTCAGCACATAGGTTCAATAAATAAGAGGAAAGTATGTAGCCTTGTCACTCTCCTTTGCCAGGGAACATGAAAGGAACCTCCTTGAAGATTGCATCATTTTTGGCAATTGAATGTCCCCTGGGCAATGATGTTATCACCGGTAAATCCTTTCCACCCAGAAGGATTATTTAGTTAACTTTGTAGGTGCTTCTGACATCAATGGATGGATGAACCTTCCTTTTCCAGAATAGAACTAGCTTGTTATATCTGTACTGTGGTTCCCTGAGCTGTGTACGACTATATGAGGACAATAAGAATTTTTTGGGATCCCCATTTTTCTTGGGGATTACACATTACACAGCTTCACATGACTGACACAACTGAAGACTTTTCTATAATCAACAAAGGATATTCTAACTAATTTGTCTACTCTTTGGTTTTCTCGGTTACCCAGTGTGCATTAGCAATAATGTTTCATATTTCTTGGCCTTTTCTAAAGCCAGCTTAAAATCTGGTATCCCTTTTTCTGTGTCAGGCTGTAATCTACATTGGATGATCCTAATTATTATATTTCCTAGCATAAATAAAGGTTGTAATATGGTAGGTTGCACATTCTGTTAAGTTTCCATTTGGAGGGAAGTGGAGTGTAGAGTGACCTCTTCCAAATAGCCACTGTAGTTCTCCAGATTTGCTGGTATAATTTAGTTAGAACCTTTAATGATTTTTCTTCTTTGCTTACCACAAATGTCTTTGGTCTATTGTTCCCGGCTGTGACCCAAAATGTGGCTTTACTTCTAGGAATGAGGTTAGGGACAAACTATGCCAGATATATTCCATATATACTCCTACCAAATTCATTAGAGGTTGATATTCAAAGAATAGGTTTTTAATGTAAAAGATATGGGGACAGAAGAGGGATGTCCTGTAACTGATTTTTTTTTTTTCAATTTATACTGGGAAGAGATTGCTTAAACAAATTATCTCTTTCTAAGATGCTTTCCAGAATAGTGTGCTACTTGCATATCATATGTGAGATGGGAACTAAATATTTTTCCATTCTGACCTTAAAGAATTAATAGGTTTCTTTTTACTGCTTTTACTGCCTGCATTGTTGAGCTTATGCCTCACTAATAAATGGCTTAGCAAGCCAAAAATATTCTTCTATTGTGTCTCTTTTTATAGAGATTTTCTACTACTTGCCTATGTGTTATTTACCCATTCTTTAATTATAGAATCAAAGCAAATAGAATATTCTAGCTGATCTTACATAGGGTGAATTGAGCATTCCAAGGGGTGGACAGAGGAAGGGGGAGACTATAGGGTCTGCCTTATAAAGACAAATATTTTTTGAACAAATACTGTCATTTTCTCCTTGTTGATGCTTTAAGTATGGGGATTTCATTAACAATTATTTATTAATTGTAATTACCCAGGCATCTTTTTTTGTGCTCACCTTTTCTGGTATGCATTCTGCAAATGCTAAATTTGGCTGGGAACAATGGGGAAGTAACAGGTTAATCTTGGCAACAAAAAGCCATAGTCTCTAATAGCATTTTCAGGTCTTACTAATTTTATTAGGACATTAGTATCCCCAGCAGAGAGCTCCTTCTCACAATAGTTTATAGCCCAATAAATCTGTTTAGTCTTGAAGATCTTCTTTGATAAAGTATCTGTTGATCTGAACATCGTCAAAATTTATTCCCCAAATGATAAATTATATGTTATCTGATTAAAAGTTTATTAAAATACACTTTTACATATAATGAAGAGTTAAGATCAAACACAAAGCTCAGACTAAAACATCCATCCTGGATGAACCTATAAAATAAATGCAGAGTTTGGAGAATGATAAATACTTGATAGGTATGAACATTTGTGAAGAAAATATTTATGATGCTTATTTAGGCTAGCCTATTGTAAAAGGTTATTTCAATTCTTTTTCCTTTCTGAAACTGCTTAATGAAACCAGCTCTTGTCATGGTATTTAGAAAAAAATAAACATCTATACTAGTAAGTAGAATTTCTTGGTAAATGTTTCATATGTAATATTAATTTTCCCATAAACATATACATAAGATTCATATTCAGCATCTAGTTACAGTAAAAAAGACATTTGTTTGAGCATCCCTATATAATTTTCATGTACATTTTTTTTTTTTTAGTAGATGATGTCAAGCCTGAATTTGGTTAGGTGGTGGATTCATATGAATTCAGTTTGACACAATTGAGACTGTGATGATTGCAGGTGATGGTTTTAAAAGTTTGGCCATGTCTGCACTCTCCGCCATCTTGCTTCCATGATGGTGTAAGAAAAACCTGTTCAGATCAAGACATGTTGGTAATGGATTATTGGGGCTCTTGGAGAACAGGAAGTGAAAACTTTCTCCCTTAGGTTACAGAAAAACGGTGGAATGGTATAAGGCAATTATTACAGCCATTGTGATATTACAGTACTCTGGTAAAATGTGACTATATAAATCATTGACTCAGTTGAAGGGCTATTGTTGCCCCCGAGGCTAATTTGCAACATACTTCACTATTACTCAAAGCAGAGAGGAGCATTCATGTTGACAAAGTGATCTTCAGAAGTGGAGCAGAATCCTTGAGATCATTTTGAAGATAATAGAGGGAAATGTTATTCATTTCTGCCTGTAGGAGATGATCAGGCTGAGCCTGAGGGAGGGATCAAACACATAATCAGTCATGAATCCCTTCATGCCCTCATGAGATCTAAATCCAGTCCACTTTGAATTCCTTCTACTCTTATCTCCCATTAATTTTTCTTGACTGTTAGTAGTTCAGATTCTTGTAGAGAACTCAAGCTTACACTAAATCTTTATTTGAACAGTCTGGATCTCCTGATTTTCCTGGCACTTAACACTATCTTCCACCAATGAACCAAAAGGGCAAGGCAGATTAGTCTCATGAGTATGGTAAGAACTACAAATGTCAGATGAGAATAATGTCTAGATCCTGTGATCTTTGTCACTGCTTAAAAAAGAACTGCAATTCTGATCAAATGTAGAATTAGAAATATTGATTGTTGCTTTTAAAGTGTTTGCCTTTTGAAATGAGAGCCTGTTAACAGGTACTTTAAAAAAAATCTGCCACTATCTTAATTATACCAACATATGACACAAGGGCATAATTCTACCATAATGGTATGTCGTATGTTCCATGGATGTGATATAAACACAAATGTGTTACACAGAAGCATATTTTTCCTTTCTCTAAAAAATTTGACCTGAAATCAATAATTTTATACGTTTAAGTTGGTTAAACCTGTTAGCAGAAGTAAAGAAGTTGCCAGAACAACTGCAACTTTGAGAGAATGAAAAACAAATTTGTAAACATCAAATTCCTGAAACACTGAGGATTATTTGGTCTTTAAATTGGATCAACATGCAGATAAGAAAAATGCAATGATATTTTTTCTATGATTTGTGGAAGGTGTATTGTACTAATCATACAGAATTCTTTGCTTTTTAAAATTGTGATAATTTACAATTAACCTTGCAGTTTTTAGTCTTAAGAGCCATTATGCATCCATAAGTGACTGACAAGATCAATAATCTTAAAATCAAATTGTAGCATCAGACTCTTTTTTTTGTTTTAATCAGTGCCTTTTTGGTTTTTAGCCCTGCCTACAGCAAGATCCTGTTTTCTGCATGTCAACATAGCTTCCTGCTGTGTGCTGTCAAAAGAGTGAGGAGACAAGATGGAGAATCAATTTAAGAAAAAAGCTTTACTGTAGATCAATGGAATCTGGGTAGTTAAAATATCTGTAGTAGCATACATTTTGTCTGATCCTATGCTTGGAAATAATCAATTCATTTTCCTTCCTGCTTTTGATGCAATGAAGCTGAAACAATCCCTTTCTGTAAATGTTATTTGCCTGCTAAACTTCTCTAATCATATCAATGTAATGCTTTATGCCTTAAAGTTACAAAATTCTAACACTGAGAAATCACTTAACAAGTTTGATATGACATAACATTAATTAGAAGTTTGTCCTTCACAGATGTTCCTCAATAAAATGCTACTTTTCTAATAGAAGATATGATGGCTCAGCAGTTAAGATGCTGAGTTCAAGACCCAAATGTGTGACAGAGTGAGCAACTGTTTTCATCTAGCTCCCGTTCATTTAGCAGTTTGAAAGCATGAAAATAGGAGTGGATAAATAAACCATTTCAATGTGGAGGAGTCAGTGCTTCAGAACATCATGCTGGCTACATGACTGCAGAAATGTCTTCAAACAGCATTGGCTGGTGGCCTTGAAATGGAGACAAGAACCACCCCCTAAAGTTGACAAAGACTAGCAGATTAAAATTTCTTTCCTTCCTTCTATCCAATAAAAGCCAACAAATCAATTACTAACTATTTCAATACAACGTAAGTTTTTTTACGATGTCTTTGTAAAATTCATATTGAGGCTTTATCACTTATGTGTTTGAAAAGGTTCTGCTACAAGTAGGAAATTTGTACAGATAGCTGCAAAGTAAATGCATTAGTTTAATACTTGTACAGATTTTGGATATTTATTTAATTGAAGTGCACTGCATTGAATTCCAGCAGTAATTAATTATTGAAATTTCTTAATAATAGCAAAAAAAAAAACCTTCTGCATTCCTTACAGTATGACCATATTGTTGCCAAAGTTTATATTTAAAATATGATAGAGTGCCCTAATCAGGATCCTGATAACTGATGATGTGGAAAAATGCACATGAGTTCACATAAAACAATTTAGAAAGTAAGCTTAGCCTCATAGCTAGTTTAGAACAGAAAATGAATAATCTGATCCAGTTTTCTTAATGAATTTTGACCTTATGATTAAACTCTTAATTGCTTAGACATAATTTTTGCATTAAAATGCTGCCTTTTGATTTTATCTCTTGTGATACATAGAGATTTTGATGACTCCAAATTTAATGGTTTAAAGTTCTTACTGGAGAAATACTACAATTTAAAACAGGAGAGGGTTTTGTTTTTTGTTTTTGGAATGTGTATCCACTTTATTTTCCAAAATTAGCTTAAGCCCATGTCACACTGGCCAACGGATGCAAAAAGGACACAGCGGATGAGCAAAATGTTCCATCCATTGTTATCCGCTCTCAAAAGGGGCAAAAATTTGCATAACCAGAGTGGATAACACGGACGCGGGGAGGACGCAGGGTGGATGCAAAGCGGATTCGGAATGGAAGCCCAGCAGATGGAAGCGGATGGGAGCGGATGGGAGAGGGTGGCACATCCGCAGGGCTTCCGGGGGGCCTCAGCGAAGTGGACGCGGAACAGAAAGAGCGGATGCAGAGCGGACGCCGAACGGATGAAGTAGATGCAGAGCAGAAGCCTAGCGGATGCACAGCGGAAGCCTAATGGATGCCTGGCGTTCACTGCACATGTGGGGAGGATGCATTGCGTCAGCCCCGCGGATATAACGGAAGCAGCTCGGAAGCAGGTCGCCATTCAGAGGAAAGACCTGCTGCCGGACACATCGACTGCCTTGCCTGCCCAGCCTGGATGTCTGCCTGCCAGCCTTGCTGCCAGCCTCCCTGCCAGCCTTGGTTCATGTCTGCCTGCCAGCCTTGGTGCCTGCCTGCCTGCCAGCCTGCCTGCCAGCCTTGGTTTATGTCTGCCTGCCAGCCTTGGTGCCTGCCTGCCTGCCAGCCTGCCTGCCAGCCTTCCTGCCAGCCTTGGTGCCTGCCTCCCTGCCAGCCTTCCTGCCAGCCTTGGTGCCTGCCTCCCTGCCAGCCTTCCTGCCTGCCTTGGTGCCAGCCTCCCTGCCATCCTCCCTGCCAGCCAGCAACCCCACAACTATGCGGAAGCACAGCAAGCCTCAGCCATCTGCTGCCAGCCCTGGCAAGAGGGACAGGGCTACCATCCCACCCCCTGGCCCTCACTCTGGTTCTGCTGGGGCTTCTGCAGCACAGGCTCGCTCTTCTGGGGCTGGGGCTTCTGCTGCTTCTGCTTCTGGAGGAGCTGATGACAAGCACTCCAGCACCAGCCACCTCCACAGCACCTGCACCCTTCACCCCTGAGACTGAGCGACCAAGAGGAGTGCCAGAGACTCATTTTTGTCTTATAGCTTGTTGTTAATAAAGTCTATTTATGATTCACACACTTGCTTCATTTCTTTTTTTTCATAAAGTCTTGCTGGAAACTTTTAGAAATGGTTTAAGCCTTTGCATGCTTGTGGGATGGGTGAATATAGCAGTGGGATGGGTAAGGATAGCATTGGGATAGATAAGCCTCCAGTGCAAGCATAGTGGGACTGTACGGTCCAGCCTCCCAGGTGCCACACCTACGGCCCTTTATTATCAATAATAATGTAATAATTATCCACACATGTCAACATAAACACAACTCTTTATTAAACGCCCTGTTCATTGTAGGCCAACCAAACATACATGGCCCAATCTCATCCGTGTGATGAGACAGGCTGAAGGAAGCATCCATTAAGCATCTACCATTCTGTCTTGCCACTCCACTGTTCCAGCTGGGGAGTTGCACCAGTGTCTCAGGAGGTTGCGCTGCTTCTTCGCTTCATGTGAGGCTCTGTTGGGGCCTTGCACATCCTCAGTGTCTATCAGGTTTCACCCTTGCCTCCATTCCCCAGGCTCCATGTCCCCATTGGCTTGTTGGAGGTCCACGAGCCTGTTCTGCAAGACTGGGTAGCGGGTGCGCATGAGATTGTGCAGGATGCAGCAAGCTTCCATGATCCTCCTCACAGTCTCTGGGCAATGCTGCATGGTGGTGAGAAGTACCTGGAACCTGTTGCCCAGGATGCCAAAGGCGTTCTCCACCACCCGTCTTGCCCTGGACAGCCTGTGGTTGAAGATCTTCTCTTCATGGGTGAGGAGTCTGGAAGTATAGGGCTTCATGAGTAAGGTTGTGAGGGAGAAGTCGTCATCCCCCACGATGAAGTAGGGCATATCTTGTGTGTTGTTGGGCAGGGGTTCTGGATCTGGGAAGCCCATGATGAGGTTGCCTTCCAGCCCCTCCTTGAGGTCACTGGCGTTGTATACCTGGGCATCTGAAGCTGACCCGTTGCCTGAAGCATCGATGTACATGAACTTGTAGTCAGCATCAACCATGGCGAAGAGAATGATGCTGAAGAAGCCCTTGGAGTTGAAATAAGTGGACCCTGAGTTTGCTGGAGATTTGCAGGCCACGTGCTTGCCATCTATGGCTCCAATGGTGTGTGATAAGTTCCACTTCTGATACCACTGCTCTGCAACTTTCTTCCAGCCTTCTCCAGTGGAGGGGTACTGGAGGAGCTCCTTCTTGTATTCTTCGATGATGGCCTGCACCACTTCTCTGACCACAATGCCGATGGTGTTGGTTGGCAACCTCCAGCCATACTGCATGCTCCTGTAGGAGGTCCCTGAGGCCAGGTGGTGCAGAGTGAGTGCCACCTTGAGCCCAGGTTCCAGGCTGGGCAGGAAGCTGGTGTTTGCCTTGGTCAACCTGGGTGTCAGGCGCTGCACAACTTCGTCAAACATGGCTGGAGGCATCCTCATGAAGTTCTGGGACACCCGAGTGTCTTTGCTCCTGAGCTCCACCATCAGCTTATTGTACAGTCCGTCCTCTGCTCTTCTGGTGAACCATCTTCAGACCCAGACTCTTTTTGGGTGGCTCCTTTTCTTCTCGCAGTAGTGTTCACAGAGCCTGCAGATGGCTTCGCACTGTTGCAGAACGATGGTGGCTGCCGAAAGGACTTTGTTACAATCCATGGTGGACATGATTGGATGCTATGGAAGAGGAAGAGGCAGATGAAGGCTGCAGAGGTCTGCACCACAGGGCTGCTGTTCTGAAAGTGAGATGCAGGTGAGTTGCTCCCCCTTTTTATAGGCAGTATAGGTTTTCCACTAGGCATCCTCTAGGCATCCTCTAGGCATTCTCTAGACATCCTTAATATCCGAGATAGGTCCCCTCTGTGAACGTTTTTTCCGCTTTAAACACTTTGTTTCCATGCTGCATCCGTTCTGCATCCGTTCTGCATCAGTTCCACGTCCGTTCCACTTCCCCCCTGTGTCTGGGCGGATGCGAGTTGCGCGGATGCGTAGCGGACGCCTAGCAGATATAGCGGATGCATAGCGGATGCGTAGCAGATGCGTAGCAGATGCAAAATGGACGAACTGGATACATTTTCCAAGCAAAATTTTTAGGCAGCCCAAAACTTTCGGAGCGGATGAAACGTCCATAAACAGATGCTGGACAGATAGAGAGGAAGCCAAACGGAGGCAGGGAGTACATTGCATTTTCGAATGGATGGCAAGGTTTTTTGTCCATTTTACATCCTCTGCATCCGTTGGTTCAATGTGACATGGGCTTTAGGCACATTGATGTTCTGGAGTGGATGTGTTGTTGAGCTTTGGTTCTTAGAAGCCAATTTATCCAGATGAATCCATTATCTAAGTAAAGTAACTACTGGAACATACTATTCTTATCTCTTTTTTTCTTTTCTTTTATAAAAAAGTGAGGCTTCCTTTTGTCATTTTGTCAATTTATGTAATTTTCTATAGAGCAACATTGCTGTGAATCCTGCTAAAATGTATCATTTGTTTATATAAGGAAGCCTAGCTACGTGACAGTTTGGGACAATGGATAAAGCTATAGAAAGATCTAACAACTAAGATGTCAATTTTATTGATTTCAAAGGCCAAATGCTCTGAAGGCCTAAGGAGATTTGTTAGCTCAGTATTTTTATATAACTGATCTCTCATGGGCTGGACAGGCAGAAGAGGTGTCAGAGTTGTTTTTTGAGTTTTTTTCCAATATCTGGGCATCAGTTCACCTGGAAGAGAGAGACCTGATTTATTGTCCAGACTTGTGTGACAGAGCAGGTTTGGGAAAGAATGAAGATGACCAGCCTATCCAAGATTAAAAGTGTAGGGACCTTGGAAATATGGTTGTGTTGTGGAAGACTCAAAGGTTTTCCTGCACATGTCAACTTGTGCAGAAAAGAAAGGGTCTCAACGAACAGGCAAGACACAAGGCAAGATATGAGGCTGTATGTGCTGCTTCCCCATGTTACTTTCTGAAGCAGTCATTGAGAACTAGTAGACCCCAGAAGCTATCACTTCATGGTTACCGTTAGAGTGCTATATCTCATACATGTAGCAAGGGCTGTGTAAGCATAAGATGACAAATGCAATTTCATACGATATCAGAAAAGCCTAGAGATATGTATCCTTGGCTACCAGGATCGAGAGAAGGTTATTATGTAAGGATGTAACATTAAACAACAGTCAGTCATTCCTGAGTTGAAGTTAGAGGAACATCTATATGTTTTCGTTGAAATAAGGGGGAGTGGGACTTCAAATCCCTGGAAATAAGGTAGAAAAGCAACTGAGACAAAACCTCAGGTCTTGATCATATCTTCATTTTCCAGAAGCTTAAATAAGAGATATTGCTATCAAATAATCTATAGCTGAATTTCATCAATACATTTGAGCTAGTTCAGGAAGTAAGGATAATGAGAATCTGAGATGCTGTGATTAATAATATAGTGTTTCAAAAATAATACTGAAAGAGAAATGGGAACAGAATAGAACCAACAGAAACCATTCTCACTGTTTCAGGAGATCCAATTTCAACAAAAAAAATTAAAAAAAAAATACTAAGCAGTATCCTATGGATAGAAATTCTGAGGCTAAATGGAGTGTTGGAGTTAAGGACTCCTTTTGAGTGAGCTAAGAGTTAAAATAACATGTATAAGAAATAGAGGACTGATGCAATCACAAATAAAACAGCAAGTAAATAGTACCTGAAGAAAGTAAGTCTGAAGGACTAAAATATAATATAAATTCAATCTGCAAAGGACGCTAAAAGCAACAAAATATTTTTTGGCTTTGTCATTTGCAATAAGAAAAAAAATAATTCTGAGCCCATGGCTTGAAAAAAAAAAAAGATTTAATTCTTGTAAATTTACTTCTTTGTTTTTATTTCTTCCTGAAGGTAGGGAAAGGCTACCCAAGGCAAGTAAAGAGATGATTAGGGAGCTCCTGGATATCATAAATAAGTTGAAATCTCCAAGACTAGAGAAATTTCATTTGAAAATCATAAAGGAACTTGCAGAGACTCATTCTATGATCTATGACTAATTATCACATGTAGTGGAATGGAGAAGAGCAAATGTTACTGTCAAAAAGGTAAGGAAAGGGAATTGTAGTAACTACAAATTGGTCCATTTGACACAATTTCTGGAGAACATTTTGGAACAAATTATTATGCCATCAGTTTCTGAGTATTCAGTAAAGAATACATGTTCCACCATGGATTTATCACAAACAAGTCATGCCAAACCAACCTGATCTTTCTCCCCCTCCTTTCTTCTTCTTCTTTTAGATACCAATTTTATTGATGACAGGAATGAGAAACTCTACCATGAAAAAGTTCGTGACTATAAATAAAGGAAAAATCAAAATGTAATGTGGACCATGCTACCATTAAATAGATACAGAAGATGTTGAAAAATAGTAACCATCAAATATATTTAAATGGCTCCAAGTCAAATAGGAAAATGACAAGTAGCACCCCCAGAGCTCTGTTCTAAATCCACTGCTAGTCCATACTGAGTATTTACAAATGCTCTGGATAAGGGACTAAAATGGGATTATGTGGATTTACAAATGCTCTGGATAAGGGACTAAAATGGGATTATGTGGATAGAATTTCCATAAAGGTGTTGAAAATATATTCATACACAACAATGTGCATGTATCTACCAGAATCAGAACAGTGCAAACCATGGCATTTCTAGTGAAACTTTGTGGAAGTGAAAGTTGGACTTCCATCAAATAATCCACTCCAAGCATTCACTTGATGCATAAATGACCAGGTTAAAATTATTCTACTTTGAATACATTATGAAAAGACTTATCTCTCTATAGAAGGCTCTATGCTAGGAAAGGTGGAAAGAGACAAAAGAGGAAAACAAGGACCATAGTGGGTGAACTCACAATGGTGATGAATGCACTTTTAGAAGATCTGAAAAATCAGGATAGGCAGATAATCACAGAGAAAATCTAAGTATATTGTCACTACGAGTTGACACTGACTGGGTGGTAAATTAAAAAAAAATCAATCAAAAGCTCTACAGAGAAGCATAGTATTCAAGTCAAGAGAACTTTGTATTCCTCTCTATTTTGTATTGGTTGAAACCTACTTAGAATATTAAGTCAATTTCTGGCACCACAGTTTAGGTCCAATCTGAAAAGAATGGAAATTAATTATAAGACCTCAACTAATATTATGAGGAAGATGGAAAGAAAAAATGATAATTGGTTGGAAGTATTGAGAATATGTATCCCAGAGAAGAGAAAATCATACGGTCTTCTCTTAAATGTCAATAAATATCAATGAATGATATTTGTCTACAAGTATCTGATGGGTTGTCATATTAAACATGGGGTTAAATTGTTTAGAAAGTTAAGATATGAAACAATTGGAACTGAATTTCAAGGAAACTGTTTTTCCTTAGGCATCAGGAAGAATTTACTAATTCATGAATAAATTTACTAATAGTAAATAGTAAAAATTGTTCAAGAAGGGAACAATGCCAGAATACCAGAAGAAGTGTTCTGGCTGGAGAATTCTGGGAGTTCAACTCCATACATCTTAACCTGCCAAGTTTGAAAAATGTTGCACTAGAAGGGTGGACTTCAAACTTGGCAAGTTTAAGACTTGTGGACTTCGACTCTCAGAATTCCTGAGCTAAAATGACTGGAGGAGGAATTCTAGGAGTTGAAGTCCACAAGTCTTACAGCTGTCAAGTTTGAAGAACCCTGCACTAGATGATCTTTCTAAGGCTCCTTACTCATACATTCTAGATTCTCTGATTTCCATTTTAATAGAAGTGCACTATAGTTAAGCAGCTGATACATTTCTTAACAAAAAACTTCAATTCTTGTTGCAGGATTGCATTATACAACCCAGAGCCTCAGCAAGTTCAGTGTTATGGGTTAAAATTTGAATCAAAAACAGTTATTCGAAATCACTCTTGTTCAGCTGTTGTCTCAAAAAAACAGTAGTTCTTTGTGAATGTTATAGGTTAAAAATTATTGCCCCCTACGTAAACCAAAGACAGAAATGCCACGTCGTAGATGCTTTTGAGTGACAGTTACCCTGTAGCTGTAAAATTGTGTGGCTTTGATTGAAAGACTCAACACATGGGATTTAAATGTACTTGGAGAAGGGTTGAAAACAGACACAGCAACTTGACAGAGTTTGGAGATAGAAACCGGTAACTGCATCTTGGAAGAAAAACTGTCTCTCTGCAATTCTGGGGGAGATGTTATAACAACTTGAATACTTCAGTTTTTCTCTCTCTCCATTTTGTGTGCTTACTTAAGACACCTAACCTTGTCAATAAAATAGAGGAGAAGTGTATTATTCTACAGTAGATGTGATCCTCTTCTTTGCCTTCTTTCTTTCTCTCTGATTCATACCAAGGAAATAATAAATGTGTCCACAACATTAAGTATCTCTTGGTTGTGTAAAGCCAGTAATGTTCTTTGAATTCAAGGCATCTAGATTTAGAAGGTAAGTGATGCTTTTGATTTTGAACTGTTGTTTAGAAACTTTAGCTGTAGTGCATTTATTCTGCCATTCAAGGGAATGCTTTCTTTCTCAAACACACAGACATTTCTTTTCACGTCTGTTAAAATTTAACACTTTCATTCACTTCTAGAGGGAAGACATTCCCCACACCTGCTGCAAATGTAATTTGTTATGGAAGGTGACTTTCAGGAAATTATGTTACTGATTATAAGTGTTGAATTCCAGTCCTGACAACGTCTTGAGGTGCGGCGCTCCATCGTCCTGCTGTGCCGAGTGGAGGTGGCTTTGCAGCTTGGATACTGGGCTGCCACATTGAATCGCCTTTATAATTACGTCTTGCCTGTGTCTCCCTGGCTGAAGTTCTGCACTTCCTTGGTGGCTCCTGTCCTTTCCTGACAGATCCGTTCCTCCCCAAGGCTGTCGTGAACAGTGGTGCTGATGCGGCTGTGCTTATATGGATGATTTGTTGAATATAAAGCAGTTTGGTAGGCCAGCATATGAGTACGTACAAGATTTTCGACGTTTGGTGAGGAAAGAACCATTGAAGTGTGGGCAGATCACAAAAATCTGGAAACTCTTCAAAACCTAAGACAGTTATCCCCAAAGCAAGTTAGGTGGGCATTATATTTCATATGCTTTAATTTCATTCTGAAATATGTTCTGGCTGGAAGGAACTTTATGGCCGATGCCATATCACAATTACCACAATTTAAAAGCCAGTGAAAATAAGTGGTACAGCCACTTATTCCACCTGTGGATTGAATAAATTCATTAACAAATATTTTAACAGCAAATTACCCAGTATAATTACAAAAAGATCCCTGGTTGTCGTTGCATAAAGATCAAGTGGATATGAAAGATAAAGTAGTTTGGAGAGGTACAAAAGTATATGTTCCAGAGATGTTAAGGGGTATTATTTTAACTCTCTGCCATTATTCTAAACAAGCTGGGTCATGGTTTTCTGAAAACAGTACATTTGACTAAAAGACCATTTTGGTGGCCATCTATGAGAAGAGATGTGGAGAATTAAGTGAGAGGCTACCCAATTTGTGCAACCACTAAAATCCAGGATTGGAAAAACCCCTGGCTTGATACAAACTATGGTAGAACCTACAAGACCTTGGCAGGATATTGGAATGGATTTTATAGTCAACTTACCCGATAACCAAGGATATAATGTTACCTGGACGATAATTGATTTATTCTTGAAACAGGCTCATTTCATTCCTTGCAAAGGCTTACCGCCTGCAAAAAGATTGGCTGACTTGTTCATTAAACATATATACAGATTACATGGTGTCCCCAGGAAAATAATTTCAGATAGGGGAGTACAATTCACTGTGAACTTTTGGTGTAACTTCATACGACTTACTGATTCATCCCAAGGTCTTAGTACAGCTTATCATCCATGTACTAATGGTGTATCTGAAAGAGCCAATGCTGCTATAGAATGATATTTAAAATGCTATGTAAACTATCAACAAAGTGATTGGGTAAATATACCATTTGCTGAAGTATCATGTTCGTGGTAGTAGGGGGAATACCCCTTTCCAAATTGTAAATGGAATGGAATTCATCCCAATACCAGAATGGCCATATATGTCTGGGGAGGTAATCACTACTACAAAATGGATTGATGGAATAAGGAATTGCTGGACGGATGTACAACGAGTGTTAACAAAAGCGATAGAAGTATATAAACACCAGGCAAACAAGAAGAGAATAGAACAACCAGCTCTCGAAGTTGGTACCTGGGTGTATCACTCCACCAAATATATAAATCTGGAGATTAGTAGTAAAAAGTTGGGACCAAAATATATTGGACCCTTTAAAATAATTGAAAAAATAAATCTGGTCACAGTGAAATTACAACTACCATCTTGATTTAAGAGAACCCATCCCGTATTCCATTGTAGTTTGTTAAAGCCAGCTGATATGACCACATTTGAGCCAAGATTAAAATGTCCAGGGCCCAAAAGGGATGACCATTATGAAGTGGACAGTATCCTTGATTCCCGTATATGTCGAGGGATATTGCAATATCTTGTAAGCTGGAAGGGATATCCTTATCAGATGCTTCATGGGTTCCCAGTATAGATGTGGCAGTGCCAAGATTAAAGACGAGGTTTCACCATCTTCATCCAATGAAGCCTGGTGGATGCTTTGCCAGTGGTTAGGTGGGGGGTGCATATGCGGATACTGTGTTCATTCTGTTAATTATTTTGTAGGATGAACCTTCATAGAGGGGGCAGTATTTCAGAGTCCAGTCCTGACAACGTCTTGAGGTGTGGTGCTCGTCATCCTGCTGAGCCGAAGTGGAAGTGGCTTTGCAGCTGAATACTGGGCTGCCACATTGTGTCACCTTCATACTGACGTCCTGCCTGCATCTCCCTGGCTGAAGTTATATGCTTTTCTGGTGTCTCCTGTCCTTCCCTGACAGATCCGTTCCTCCCCAAGGCTGTCATGAACAGTGGCACTGATGCGGCTGTGCTTATACGGCTGCTGTGCTCATCTTCTCTGCTGGGGTCTTGCTGGGGGGGGGGAGGAGCTACAGACTGTTTAGAATATAGACTTGTTTCTTTAAGACAAAATGTAGAGGGAGCATGGGGTGGAGGCATGTAAGGGGGATTGCAGGGCTCATGGATGTAATGATAGGGTTGTTATATGTTTATTGGATCATGGGGGTGTAATAGCAGAGTTATTGTAAATTACAGGGTTATGCTGTGTTAATTGTTATAAAGTCAGTGTTGGGAGGTGGTTACTCTCAACACTGACTTTGAACAGATCATTGTGACTGTCAATACTGAACTGTCATCTGGAGATTCTACATTAAACCTTTTTCATTGTGTTTCACTGATTTGTGAGTAACGTGATTTGTGGTAAATGTATCTAGTGCTAAGCAGGCTGTGACAATAAGACTGAGAATCCCTGTTTATTTACCTGCCACCCAAAAGAGTAAGTGGTGCAGGGGTGGGGTGATGTGGGTAGAGATAAGAAAGACTCAGGAATTTGTCTTCAGTTAATTCTTCAAGACAAAGCTTCTGTGTTTAAATACTTTGGAAATTGACTGCATTCATCTCAGAAATGCTTCATGGCTATGTTCACGTAAATATAACACAGCTATGTAGACTGTTGTTTTAACTGTCTTAATATCAGCCAGAAGTGGGGAATTGGCTACTTATTAACTCATTATTATTTGTCAAAAGGTCTATGTCTATGTCTCTACATGTTTATCTCTCTACATCTCTATCCTCTACATCTCTATTCCTCTATAAATTTATTCCTCTGTAGCTCTAGTCCTCTCTTTCTCTTTTTTTTTTATCTCTTTCTCCTACCTCGGGTGTTAGCAACCCACAGCTCTGGAGCTGTATCCCTCTGCTGTGGCTCCCTGTCCGGTGATCCCATCACTGGCTAGCCCCACCCTTCACCCTTCCCTCCTAAGCACTCCTCTCCTGGCCTGAAAAGGTAAGGGTGATGGCAGCAGATGGTGAAGCAGCTGGGATGATTCTCCAATAACTCATCTCTTGCTAGGGCTTCTTCTGGCCCTTGTTGGTGCTGGGCATGCCTTGGTCGCTTGGGGAGATGTGCAACCTGCTCTCTGCCCCAAGACACTGGCCCAAACCAGCTGTGACCAACACCGGCCTCGCTAACACGAGAATTATGGGGTGGGACTGAGAGCTGGTAGGAGGGGATGATGGAAAGGGGGATGGGTCCGCAGTGACCAGCCATGTCTTTAAATCTTACACAGGGGACTTTTGCAGCTGGAGGATGCTTTTCAATCAAAGCCACTGGCAGCACCACTCTGCTGAAGGAGTAAAGAAGTTCAGGGCAGCAGGAAAAGGGGGCTGACCCTGCTGAATCTCACATGCCCACCCCAGGGGGCAGGCTTGGAGAAAGCCAGAGGACCCTCACCAAAAACACTTGCCTGTCAAATGGTCAACCTGCTTGCCCTGCATGTCTTTGCTGTGCTTTGGCCAAACCCAGCCACTGTCTTGAGAAGGGTCTCCCCACTTGTGTGTGCATACCCAGCCCCACCATAGCCAGCCAGGTGGTCACAAGAGGAAGAGGAGGTGTAGGAAGAGGGAAGTCATCTTTGTTCAGCTCCACTGAAGCTCGTGCTCATTTCTCAGCCAGCCTGGATTTCTGAAAAGTTGGCCAAGAAGAAAGAAAAGGAACAGTGAAGAGCCCCAAGAAGATCTTGACGGGTTGGTCCAGCCTCAGCTTTCCAAGAGAGAGAGAAAAGATACAGAGAAAGAGAGAGACAGAAAGAGAGAGGGAGGGATATAGATAGATGATAGATAGATAGATAGATAGATAGATAGATGATAGAGAAAGAGAGAGGGAGAAGGAAAGAGAAACATAGACTCAGAGACAGAGAGATACACGGGGGGGGGAGAGAGACACACACACAGAGAGAGACACACACAGAGAGAGTCACATACAGAGGGGGAGATAAAGAGGGAGAGGGCAGAGGGGCGTGAGAGACATTGAGAGACACAGAAATATACAGAGGAGGGGAGAGACATAGAGAGATACAGAGAGAGGGAGGGAGATATAGAAACACACAGAGAGGGGGGAGAGAAACACATATAGAAAGAGATACAGAAAGAGAGGGAGAGAGATGTCAAAAGAATTTTGTGTTTCCTGGTGTTTTTTAACAACCGGTTCTCTGCCCTGATGACCAGCTGGGTAGGCCTGGCTAGTGAGGTGGTGGTCATGTGACTGGATGGGAGTGAGTGACATTAAGTTGGTCATGCCTATGCAAGGTTTTGTTGCTTTTTTTGCTTCTGGAGTTTTCTTTTCTGAAGACAATGGGCCGAAATGGCTTTCTGAGTATTTAAGGTTGCAGGTCCTTGTCCTGCCTTCTATCTTCTGTTCCAGTTAGGTCATCTGAATATCTGTGGAACAAATGTTACACATTGGTAATACAGTTTCCTTTTATTTTGAGGCAATAAAAGTTTGCCTTTAAGTAACACAGTTTATCTCCAGTCTTAAAAACAACAACAACACAGAAATATCAGTTTCTATCTAAATGCATAATATAGTCCTCTGCATCATGAATCCACTCTCCCCCCCCAAAAAAAATTAAATGCATGTTAAGTGCACTGCAAAGTTAAATGTTATGGAGACCAAAGACTGTCTACTTCTGAATTAAAAGATCATTTCATGTTTTTAAATTGTTGATACAAACCTTGTGCATGATACATTTATTTCCACTGGGGCTGAATTACGATCTACTTTCTCATTACAAACTTGGCAATGTGAATTTCCAACTAACAACATTTTTTAAAAGAAAGAATATCTGCTTGGTTTTATATAAAACAATCCCCTAAAAAAATCAGGGCAATATATATTCTTTTTTTCCCTGGAAAAATTTGATGCTGGAAAATGCCTATGTCCGGAATTCTCTACTCTTTGGAGTTCCTTGGAAAAGATATTTGTGGAAACTTTTACTAGATGATTGCAATGTATGTGTCTCAAAACAAACAAGGATTAGGATTAGGCTGGGGTCTTATAATGGCATTTCAAAGCAACACATTGATGGGAAAATGTTTTAATGATTACACATATTAATGTCAGATGCTATAATCAAACTGTTTTAAAGCTTAACATAAAATTTTATCCAGAAAAATAACAGCCTAACATTGGTCATTCAACACCCCCACATCCCTGAATTTGTTTAAAGTGGTTCTATTTCAATTCAGATTGGAAATTTGAGATTCAAAGAGGGTATGATAACCTTTGAGTTTGTGGCCTGATATTTGATGGCAATCTGTTTCAATCAGAGGCAGAAAAAGAACAAGGAGCTAATGCATAAATAAATAGGAAACACTAATGATTAGTTATTGCACAATCAAGTAGCCCGAGATTTAAAATATTGCATCACTTTTATTATTCTTGTATGATATTGAATTTCTTGCTACTCGTTTCTTATCCTTGTTTGTGAAGGACACCTACACCATGCATACCCAGTGAAGCTTGGTTTCTTCCTGGCAGGACTCAGAAAAATGCCAACTTTCTGCATTTTGCAAAATGTGATTTTGTGGTAGGATACAGTAGTTTTGTTGTCTCTGTCCACAGAGTTTCTAAGATGCCAAGAAAAGTGTTCTGGGGAAAAAAAAAAGTTATCAGAGAAGAACTGGAGTATATATTTTGACCCCGAGAAGTTGTCTTCAGACTTGTCCATCAAATTTTCAACTGGGAACTTGAAAATATATCTTCAAACACAGTGGGAGAAAAATAACCTTGATCACCACTCCTCCCTTCACTCCAATAATAATTCATTTGTTTTCAGTTGTGCACTGCAGTGTTGAACTGGTGCATTGAGGGTTATCACAGGGACACAGTAGTGGGTTGTCATGATTTTACTTGTGTCTTCTGTTGATTTGCTTGTTACTGAGAGTCCTGACCCTACCAGTAAAAGATGATAAATGTGCTTCATCTTAAAAAAAGAAAAGAAAAGCACCAACTTGCAGAAACTTTCATGTAAAACAGTACATGTGATATAAATCTGTTATTGCTGGATTAGATATCTGCTGTACACATTAAGATAAATGGATTGTCATCATTGAAGAACTGTTTAGTTTTGCATTTAAAAAACCATCTGTTCTTTGATGAATGTCCTTGTATGTATTGTTAAGAAAGCTGTACTGGTTTTTAATGTATTCTAATAAATGCCATCACTAATTACAAAATAAAGAGAGTGGGGAAACAAGCAAAAACAACTAACTCCCTTCTCCTATCTGGAGATAATGAAGAAGGAGTTTCTCATTCTTTATGCATTTTGTTTCAACATTTCATCACAGTTGGCAGAAATAAGCAGCTTTTTGGAAGACAACTTCTTTGGGGTGGGAAGTTAACTATTATTTTTAGTAGCTGGTGACATTTTTGGATTAAACACTCCTAAACTCCACTGAAGATTTTACCTAGCCTGGTAATGAAATGTTCAGAAAACAACCGACAAGCTCAGAGAGCGAACCTTCACCCTCAGGAGTGAGATTCTACCAGTTCGCACCTATTCGCTAGAACCAGTTGTTAACATTCTAAGCAGTTCGGAGAACCGATTGTTAGAAGAAATTAATGGCCTAATCCTGTAAGGAAGGCAGAAAGGAAACATTCTGGTGTTGCTTACAGAAACTGTCTCTCCGTTAACCCTTGTTACATTCTTGGCAGGACTAGACTTCCTGTCTCAGGAACTTCTCTGGAGTTTTCTTTCCCCTCCTTTGCTGATACTTCGCTTGTATGGAGTGACCATGAAAAGCTACAATGGCACTGAAAAAAGTGACTTATGACCATTTTTCACACTTACGACTCTTGCAGCATCCCAACAATCATGAGAGGCCAGACAAAGAGATGGTGCCTCAATGTTAGTGATATTGAGTTGGCCATGCCCAGCCAATATGATGAACACCAAGCCACATCCATCCAAGTCACATGGCCACCAAACCACGCCCACCAACTAAGCCATGCCCACAGAACCGGTTGTTTAAAAAAATGAATCTCACCCCTGTTCACCCTCATTTTTGGATTACTTTAATAAAGATTTTGAGAAGCTTCTGTTTTTAAAATAAGATGGAGGAGAGAGGTTCCTGTTTCTTTGCACTTAAATCAATAATAAGCAAAACAAGTCTTTAATATGCCTTATTTCATTCATTTCTCAGGAATAATACAGAGAAAACCCCATTATCATTGCTTATCAATTAATCATTGAATTTTGGTGGCATATACTCAACTTCTCTGAGCATGCAAAAGAGGGATTTGGTTCTTCATTAGGGCACATGGATCCTGCTTAATGGTATATTATTAAATTGAAAATTAATATTAGAATTAAAAGTTCCTTTTCACAAATGCTAAGATTCCATGTCATCTAAATTACCCCAAAATTGCAGACCATTTTCGGGTCTTGTCTTATCTGCTTACCTATGCTTTAGAGTTTTTAATAAACGTAGACCTTTGCAGGTAAGAATACTAATACTAATCTTCTAATTCATAATTTTTTTATCTTAAAGTAAGCTATGAAATAAAACTCAAAAGTTTTTATCTGTATTATATTTGAATTGGAAGCCTGAAAGTATTATTTTTCTCTTTCTTTGTCAGATGAGCCAAATATTATTCAGGCAGAATGATGATGTCAGCATAAAAATGTAGCAGCAAATGTTCTTATGGATGATGTGGAATGAAAACCAGATTTATCCTTCAAGTGGCAGCAGTGGAAGCTAAAACAATAACCAAGAACCAATAGTATAGTATGAAACAAACAAGTTACTTTAAAGACAATTGTCTGAACAGGAACCAGGAGCCAATCTGAACTGAAAACTAGAGGATAAAGAAGAGATGGTAGAATTCAAAAAGTTGAAGAAAACCAAATAATTCCGAACCGATGACTGCAAAGGGAACTAAGTTCTCTATCTCACTGACTGGGATGTCAGATTGAAAAGGAAATGTATATTATATTTATTCTCAAATAATTGACTAAGGGAATTGACTGCTATGAATAATTAAAATAACATTGTTGAATTCTTTTGAAATAAAAATGTAGATATATTAAGTCACAAAAACAGGAATATTGAATTTTATAAATAAGGTCAATACCCACCCTAGAATTAATTTAAAAATACTTAATGCATAAGAAATATACATTTAATGTATATTTAATACATTAACGTATATTTGATTTCTTATTACTGTCACTAAATGTTGTATCTTATGATTCTTGATGAATGTATTTCTTTCTTTTTCTTTTCATGTACACTGCACCCATGACAAATTCCTTGTGTGTCCAATCACACTTGGCCAATAAAGAATTCTGCTCTATTCCAAAGTCCCTGCTCCGCTATAAATTTTTTGCAAGGTTGTTTTTTTTTTTTTTTCTAGGAGCTGCTTGCCCTAGAAAAATCTCAGAGATCAATATTTTCCAGGACATTGTTTTTTTTTTTTTTCCAACTTTTACCAACTGAAAGTCTGTAGACACCAAGTTGATGGGGAATTCTGGGAGTCTAAGTGCACACCTCTAAAGTTCCCAAGGTTGAGTAATGCTACCCTTCTGCTAGACACAATGCCAACAATAGAAATAAGTGCTGTTATGGACCTTTCAATCCCATCAGCTCAAAAGGCCATTCAGTTTGAGAAAACTATGTCAGCCAGTAGTTTCAATGAGTGCCCCCTCTCCTGACTTTTAATGCTCCTGACGTTTAATGTTAACAGAATGTAGGAGGTAGTGAGAAGTGCAGATAATCCTCAATTTACAATAGTATATTTCGTGACCATTCAAAGTTACAATGGCACTGAAAAATGACTATTTTTCACACTTATGACTATTTCAGCATCCCCATGGTCACATGATCAAAATTCAGACAGTTGGCAACTGATTCATATTTACGATGGTTGCAATGTCCCAGGGGTGATGTGATCATCTTTTGTGATCTTCTGCCAAGCAAAGTCAATGGGGAAGTAAGATTAACTTAACAACTGTGATACTAACTTCTCAGTTACAGTGATTCACTTTGCGACTATGGCAAGCAAGGTCGTAAAATGTGCCCAAATTCCCTTAGCCGTGGTATTACTTAGCGACAGAAATTTTGGACTTCACTGTGGTCATAAGCCGAGAACTACCTGTAGGGCTACCTGACAAGAATATTAACAACAAACCAAAATCAAACAGAAAGCATAACAATGCCTAACTTTGTAGTCACTGGATATTTAGGTATAGATTGTACAGCTGTACAAAAGACCAGTAAAAACAAATTGGTTACTTTACTGCTATTAACTGGATAATTAACTCTGATCCTCAGAGGCCAAGACCTTATCCTGCTAAATGCAAGTTGCTGAGGGGTGAAGTATAAAGATCAGGGACAATTTCCCATCTATCTTTTGGAAGGTTTAACAAGATTTATAGCAACTTTACTTGAAGGTAAAAATCTCCTTCAAATTGAGTTTGACTCCTGGTGACTTCATGGACAGACCAGTGAAGTTTTACTGACAACATGCCTTTGGAAGTATATGCTGTCAATCTTTCTCCTCTTGTTTTGACTTCTGGTGTAGTCTACAACTCCAATATGCTCTGGAGGTTTTCCATCCAATTATTAATTTGGCTCAGCGTAGCTTCTGAGTCCAGACAAAGCAGCTAGATGCTACTAAATTCAGAAGGAGAGAACCTCTAGAGTGGAGCAAAGCATCCAACTGGTTCCATGGTAAGTACCCACTAGCTGGGGATAATGCTTCATTTCTTAGGAAAGGAGTCTGTGGTAGCAAACTGATTGATCTTCTTTGGAGGAATTACTGCTTCCTGTGGCAACATGTGGCAACATTTTACATTTAAAATCTTAAAACTCTAAAAAGAAACCATGATTGAATAGTGAGTTTGTCTCTTGCCTCTCTTTTCCTTACAGTATTTAATATGTGGTGGCAACTGGCATAAGGTATACCTTGCATGTTGCTAGAATAATTTCAGAGGGAGGCTGGGAATAGGGAAATATGCTTGTAGGTAGAAGTCCTGCTTCATTTGTTGCATTCTTACTTTTATGGGTAGGGCAGAAAAAAATAAGATAAGGTTCACAGGCTGGATTAAACCAAATTACAAGGAATTTATTGCTGCCTATTTTGTCACTAACAAGGGTAATAAACTATATGTTAAATTATGTTACTAAGGAAAACTGAATTTTACATTTAAGGATATTCTCTCTCTTTCTCTTTCTTTCTCTTTTTCTCTCTCCCTCTTCCTTAATCTGAGCACTTGCATAGAATAACCAGAAAGCTAGTTTAGCCCATTGCTTGGCATGCAACCTGTTGTTTTGAAAGGGCTTGCTTTAAATGTAAAATGGAATGGTTCACTTTTAGCAATTATTCAAAATACTTAACATCTGGCACATATGCTTAGGGATGAACTTCATTTATGTAGTGATTCATCAATCATGATAACAAAGAGCTTACTGCATCATTTTGCAAACTCCAATGGAGCACCTTTTGGATTGTTCAGTTAGATCAGAGGGCAATAATGGACAACATTGGCTCGAGGACAAAAATTAATTCAAATTGCACAGAGTATAAATATAAATGCTAACTCTGAGGCAAATCTGCCTGGCAATATTCATAGCAAGCATGAAGCATTGAAGAGACGAGGTCTAAATTTCCCTAGAAAATTTACTTTAAAGATTTGCAAGCTAAGAAAATTCCCTGAGACGATTATCAGCATTTGATTAAAGGGGCGTTGATAATGAGCCTATATTGTACAATTTTAAGATGCTTCTAAATATCTTTTGGTTTAATTGAATGAGCACTTGGTGTGTTTTCTGTGGTACCTAAAAAAAGCTATCCTGAGAGTTAAACACTTTTGCATAACTATATGCTATTTTATTCCATTGTGATCTATCTTGTTGGCAATGCCTAAGTCTTCCATGTATATACTTAATATATGTGAAGAAATTAAGTGTATATGGTGAAAAACACTTCTGTGTGAGAGCCAGTGGTTAAGATTCTGGCCTAGAAACCAGGAGATCATTAGTTATAGTGAAAGCCAGCTTGATTTAGGCCAGTCACTCTCTCAGCACAATTCACTTCACAGGGTTGTTGTGGGGAAAATAGGCAGAGCAAGGTGGATATGTTCTCCACCTTGAGTTGTTTGTAAAAATAATATAGGTGGCACATAAATAAATCAAACCTGTTCAATTTTCGTCATGGTAAATTCTATTCATACTTGCAAAAGTATATTTAAAAACTTCGTTGTTGATTCAATGGACATTTACAAGGGAAGGCAATGTATGGTCTTGACTTATTGGTAGAAAGCTATGAGAAAAGAGACTCTAGAGTCTGTCAAAAGACCTCTCCAAGATATCTTAATATGGTGTTGTGCAATCTCATATTAGTGAAAGAAATATTTCTTATAATTGCCTAACAGCAATGAATTAAAGGCAGATCTGTATGCAGGGGAATACGATATGGTCATTTATCTTAAAAAGCAAGCTAGAGCAAGATGATTTGAAAGCCATCATTTGATTTCATTATTTGTGAACTTTCATGACTAGCTGTTAATTTTTTATGCAACCTGTTAGATTGGACTAAGGCTGTTTTAGGAGGGGAACATTTATTAAGGATGGATATATTTTAAGGATGAAGAGTTAAATTATCCTGGTCATTTTATCCATAGCTGTTATTATCTCATTTAGTTCTAAGTTTTTAGAAATGCCTAAGACTAGGAAATCGTATTGACTAGGAGGTCATTTCTTAGCCTGGATAATAGATGTAACATAGATTAACCAGTTATACAGACTGGATGATATAATGAAGAGCATCTTCTTGTAGGCATATATGGATAAACCATGCAGAGTTCCTAACTTCAATGGATTTCCAAAACTGGAAAATTCATAAAAGTAGATAAAACATCAAACTAAAGAGCCAAGACTAAAATGACATGATATCTTGATTGTATACTTTACTATGCTTTGAAAAATGAGTGTAAAGATAATTATTTATTTTACTGATATGTTGTAACTATGTATCATTCATGTGTTTGCAACTGTGTATCATTG